>JAVJAQ010001010.1:0-701449 GCA_032362365.1 Zygogramma bicolorata
ATATATATATATATATATATATATATATATATATATATTTATATATATATATATATATATATATATATATATATATATATATATATTCGTTGAAACAATTTGATCTTTCTTTCTATTTGATTTATTCATAATCATTAAATAAGAGTATATTTCACTAAGATTATTCAAATCACGTTCACTTCACCACGAAGGCAAGCCAAGTCAGCAAGATGCCTACCGCGTGCGGAGAGCAAGAGCAAGCCATGACCCAAGCCACGACTTATTATCGAAATGCATAGACAGTTGTACTTTAAATCGTGACACTTACAACTCAATAAACATCAGATATCAGGGACCTCTGCCCATCAATTCATTTCCCAGGCAGTGTTAGTGGAGGAGTGCCAGGCATCTCTCGTAACATTGTAAATTTATCAGTATTTTTCTGGTAGAAAATGCAATATTTGAAACATGAACCAAGTGTTTGATGTGAGGAGTCGATGCAGAGGGGACACCACGACACCAAGAACTAGAACAAGTCGCAGTGGAAATTGAGGAACAGAGAGAAGCAGAAATTGAAAGTATGGAATCCAATTAGGCACCAAGAAAAATCTGACCTTCGGCAAAATCATTTTTGAGGACAACCGATGAAAGGGTGGAAGACTTTCTGAAATCATTCAATCGTGCCGCTATAGCAGATAGATGGGTCTATGAAAAAAAATTGACACAGTTACCATAATATCTCAGTGGTACAGCGCTTGATTTCTTTAATGCGATCGAATATGTATGTGATACTTCGAAGAAGCCGTGCAAAACTCCCAAGCAAACTTCAGGAACGAAAGAGTACTAGAACAAGGCTGCATGAGGCTCTTGACGGGAGAGCAAGATAATTGAGATGTTTGGCAGTACTACAAAGAAATGCTGAATTTATGCCACGATGTCAACAAAGAAATGGGAGAAGACGAGAAAGTGGGATTCATCATCAGAGGGTTGATGCCGTGTCTTATTGGTGATGAATACCTTATGGAAATTCCTTCCCAATTTCCTTTCATTCTGTCAAAAAACAAGAATTGGTTACGATTGGCAAATGCACAATTTTTTTATGGCTCGACAAAGAACAGCATTCTGCACCCTAACGTCTACAACTTGCACGATTCCAGGATGAAGCGATGTTATTCTTCCCAGTTGCCAAGTTTTGGTATAAGTAAAGTCGTTTTTCATAAATAACAATGGCCCAGTCTTGTACGTTCCTTTTTATACAGTGTGGCAAAATGGAAACGCAACAAGGCCGGTTTCTCAGTGCTGGCGATTGGAAAAAAATCAAACCGGTCGATTTTTATTTCGAAGGGGTATTTTTTCGACCTTGTCACTTCCGGTAGATACTGAGAAAATACGTTGTTGAGGAAATCTCCCAAAACCGGATTTACGTTTTTTTTTTCAGTTTGAACACCATATTGTACATTTTGTAACTAGCACGGTTTTCAAAAAAATAACTCAACTCTTGAAAAAACTTCGACATATTCCACTAGAAGACTGGCTGTAAATGAAATCATAGGAAGAAATCGTCCTGGCTAGTCCCAATCACACTAGGCTTATAGAAGACCTGTCAAGAAACAAATGCTTTCCTGGTTAATACCACGAAGTGCATTGAATTTTATCCGACCGCAGATTTTTTCACAGAAGAAATTACCTCGTATGTTATTTTATCACCGCTGGATTTTATTTGCAATTGAGGGGTTTGCCATCATTGCAGGTCAGTTTCGAGTATATTGGCCACATGTCAGTGTAAAGAACTTTCCACCCACAGCTCGACTATCGTTGGCGAGTAGAAGGAGTGGTGGTTTTCTGATAGGAGTCAGCTTATAAGCCCAATGTGTAGGTATTTGAATCTGTCCTTAACGAATCGTTCGAAAGATGATTTGATTTATCGCCAATCTTCGGGGTACGCTTACCGACTTTGTCGAAGTTTTCCAGCATTTAAGTAATTCGTAATGAACACTGTAGCTAAACAATTCACAAATAGTATCGACAGTAAAAAAAACAAACATTTCTTTCGGGTCATATTTTCCAGAAAGTTTTTTCTCAGTACCCAATGCATCGAATTCAAAAATTTAATTGGCACTGAAAAGAAAAATTGATTCCCTGCGAGGTATCGCTTGACGCCTAATCCAACTTGACTTTCAAGAGTTGAGTTTCACTCCATCGAGGTGGTGGAAGTGACAATGTTGAAAATTTGTCCGAAAGATTCCCCCCTTGAAATGAAAACCGCACATTTCCTTCCACCTGTCCTTCTTCGCGTCTTATCGCTTTCTTGTACCTGGATTTCGCTTCTTTGTATCCTTCGGCAAGTTGTGCTCTTCCTTCGACAGATGCTTCAGTTCTGATGAGTATCCTGCGCTTGGCGTTACATTCTGTTCTGAGGGCTTCCACTTCAACTCATATCATTAGATGTTATCGCGGTTTATTATCCGTTTGTTGTTTTTCATTTGTTCGACGTTTCGACTTCCATTTTGAATTCATTTTCACGAACTGTTATACAAATATTGGCAAAGGTGTAGAATACGTCAAATCACCAATTTTTGTATTTTTTTTTTTTTGGAAAACGCCAGAATCGACCTACAATCGGAAAATACATAGAAATTCTGGCGCGGAAGCTATGAGAAACGATTTTTTCGAGTGAAAAACTGAAATTATATTCAGAAAACTAATAATTTCTGAGTTGAAAAAAATCTCATTGTTTTGTTGCTTTGGTCACGAAATTTCGAACGAAATACAAGTACTCACACTTTTTTTGATTGAACACATTAGAATTGAGCATATGTTTCCTCCAAATATCCATTGAAAATATCAAAATGTTCACTTAGAAAAATTCACCGTTGACACTGACAACAGTGACTGTCATAGTGACAACATTTTACCAATAACGCACGTGATGAAAAGCAAAGTTGCCAAACTGTAAATTAGAACAATGTCGTATTCGAATTGCCATCAAAACATAAACTAACCTAGCATCATTTGAATTACGTCTGATCATTGAGATTAATCAAAATCAATCCTAACTAAACTAGCATCACTTGAATAACGTCTGACTAATGGGAAAAATCAAAAGTAACTTACCTAGCATCACTTGAATGAAGTCTGATTAAGATAAATCAAAATCAAACCTAACTAACCTAGCATCACTTGAATAACGTCTGATTATTGAGATAAATGAAAGTCAAACCTAACTAACCTAGCATCACTTGAATAACGCCTGATTATTGAGAAATATTAAAGAATGGGAAAAAATGCAATTATGGTGCAAATCAAAAATTTTCAATTGTAAATATTTTTCGAATTTTTCTGAGAATTGAATATTTTACCATATCGAAAAACCAGCACCTACAAAATATTTCAGAAATCGCGGTGGTGCATCATAATATTCGCCTATAACAGTTGTCGATTATTTTCAACAACCAATATAATTTTATCTTCTCATATATTATATATAATAAATATATGAAAATGTATTGAAATTAAATATAATTGAACAAAATAAAACTGATTATGATCCAAAATGTGCAATCATGTGAAAGAATAAGTCAAACCTAACTCAACAAAATGATATCGAACTACTTCCACAGCATCAATAATAGTCGCTTCCATCCTCTTCCATTGAGTCTAAATCTTCAACTGCAATTTTCATCAGAATCTGAGATTTGACGTGTTCTACACCTTTACCCAAATATTTTCCCCCCGCAGTCTATACGCTGGATCATTCGAAACTATTGCAATATATATAGAAATTACAGATTCCTCGGCGTAAAACCAATCCAAAAACTACTTGCATTGCCTGTATCATAACAACATGTTCGGGTACCTTACTTCCATACCTCCGCAGGGTAATAAAGCATCTTAACACTCAGACGATGACTTATGGTGTGATTTCACGGCTGTTTTAATGTTATTAGCTATATAAATCTTTATCCTTTCACCGAAGTTATTGCAAGCGAAATCCGTCCTATACGCAAATGCATGTTGCTCATAAATCACATAAGGGAAGTCTAGTGAAATATAGAAAAACAATAGGGTTGGGCAGAACAAAGGTCTGAAATTGTTCTATTCTCTGGATGAATTATTAGAGCGTTCTTAGTGCTTTCTCAGCACGAACATTTCGTTTTTGGCAATGAATCATTCATGGATTAATTGATGAGAGTTATTTCGGGAGATTGTTTGTTCATGTTATATCATTACAGAATGATACAGATGTTGCAAAGAACTTTCAGAAATCCAGATTGAGAATTATTGGTCGTATTAACACAGCAATGATATTGATGAAGAAATAATCTATTCCAAATATTCAAACTACTGGGTTACCTACATGTCTAACTGTTTCTCAACATACTGAAATGAGTAATAGTTTAAAAATTATCGAATCAGCTTGGGTCACATTGATGAAAACTCGATGTATTTCTCCTGCTTTAATAATCAATATGTCAAAGCATATGGTATGTAAGTGGAGTTAACAGTGACGTTCTGAAAGTCATCGGGATCGAATCGAGAAGTACCTCATTGAGGACGGTTTTTCAAAACAAATAACTGGAATATTAGTTATTGAATGTAGAATATGAAATCACGTCAAATCAAACTAGCCTCTATGAACTTGTTTGTAGTTGCAATATTGAATTTCATTTGAGTGGAAGAGACAAGCTTACTTATTTCAACCGTGGAATACAAATTTGAAGTATCAAGCAACACTTCCCGATAATAAATATTTCATCTTCAGATTCATAATGAATATACGATCAGAAAACACACATTCAAGGAGTTAACCTCAACGCCTCATTCAGTCTACTCTGATAATATTTTTGCAATGAAATTTCATGTTAATCACACCTGAATATCGGAGTTATTCTAACTTGGGAACGTCACTCAACAAATGATGCAATTTTGAGCCAGTTCCTATACCTATTTGAAAGCAATGAAAACGAAAATGGTGATTCAGATAAGGAAATATTTCCGATTTAGGTTAACCAACTCGAATATGAGGCTATTGATTGCCCATTTTTAACATTTGCATTGCGAATCGGACATCGGTTATCGGGTCTGTCTGAATCCAGCTTCAGAGGAATGTGTACACCTCGATTAAGAGTGCTTATAACGACCAACAGCCGCCTCCGCAGCCGCCTCCGTTTTATCAGTGATCAGCTGAACATAACAGATTTTGCTCACGAATCATGTTCTCATGCATTCTGAGATTCGTCCCACTACAACATATTTTCGTAATTCTGTGATCATGATTCAATGTTTCGTGATCAGTTTTGAAACGTAAGTACCTCATAAGAAAAAAAGTTTTCGAAACTTCTTATTCATCATATGTTAGATCTGAACATTTTATTCTTCCATATCGTCTCTACAATGCACTAGACCATAGGTTCCCAAAGTGGTCCAGGTGGACTCCTAGGGGTCCATAGGAGACCACACGGGGGTCCACGTAGACATGAAAAGAAAACAGGGGTTCACAAGTTGTAAGTGGGGGCCCACGAAAAATTTTTTGGCTTTCATAATAAAGAAAAAAATTTGGCTTGATTCACCTATTAACGCAGGCAGGTAGCATCATTCACTAGGTGGGTATACTTAAAAATATTCGAAACTCAGTTCAAACACAGAATTGAATAGAATTATAGATAAAATTACAAGTGTACCACATGTCCAGACTTGCAAAGTGCCGCCCGTGAGTCCGCTCGTCCGGGATGCTTGTTTAGACCTACGAAGGGATGAAATGCGACTTGCGCTGTGCTTGCAATCTACATTAGTATATAATAATAATAATGATAATAATAATAATAATACGAAATACGAACGCCAAGAACAAAGAACAAAACGTTACTCATTTGTTTCCGGTATTTTGAACATAAAAGTGTGACTGTGAGTAAATCGATGTCAGTGTTTGCAGTGCCGGAAAATTGTAAGTATTTTCCTATTTGTTGAATATATTTTTATTGTATATAGTAATTTATCAATCATATTATTACATCTGAATAATTTGCATGATGACTTCAGAAATAGATTTGAAGATATTCTGACTATGGAAAAACCATGGATCATAAATCCATTTGAAGAAACGGAAGTGTTGAATATGATATTACAAGAAGAGCCACTCCAACTTAGTAGCAATGAGGACCTGAAGCTGAAATTTGAAAGAGGGTATTAACCATTTTGGCTGCAGACAGAAATACCCGAAAAATATCCTGGGCTGTTGGAATTTGCAAGAAAATTTTTGATAGCCTTTCTCTCGTCATATCTTGTCGAAAGGAGTTTTAGTGCAGTTAACAAACTGCTAACAAAAAATGAGCAGATTGAACATCACAGAACGGAAATATTTGAGATTACTTCTTACAAAACTGAAGCCAACTATTGATAATTTGCAGTCAATTTATCAAGTACATCCGTCTCATTGAAAGTATGACTATCTTTTATTGTTGATTTACATTTCAGAATTCATTTTTGATTTTTTGCCAATTGTTGATTGATTGTTATAATGAATGTTTATAATTTTGTATAACCAAATTTAGGGTGATATTTTTCAGGAGTTTGGGAATACAGTGGAAATGTAGCAGCAGGGGGTCTACCGATAATAATGAAACTTTGAAAGTGTTCCACGAGAAAAAAAAAATTGGGAACCTCTGCACAAGACCGAGAAAAAAAAAGAAATCACGAAAACAATAACCATGAAACATGCAGTAGTCTCAAAAACGATAAAATCCGATCGTTCCGAAATCTCAATCGGAGAACGGATTAGCATTCCAACAACACGTACAACTCTGTATACGTTTCCCACCCCGCATAGAAAAGTAACTTTGTCACTCATCTTGAGTGGTTTCTTCAACGCTCCGATGGAACAGCCAAGCTTGTTTTTATAGGTGTCATAAAATATGCAGCTCTCCTTTTCCACAGGACGAAGTGCCGGACGTCCTTTCTGAAACATAACTTCTGAATTGAGATTCAGTTGTTTTTCTATGATATGAGATTTTCATAAGACGTTTGAAATTTATGTTACGGCCACGAAATTGAGGCATATTGAAATGGAATGGAGAATGCTGACTCTTTCGGATGTGAAAGCATAAAGAGAATTCGTTGAACAAACCTTTATTTGGGATTTTGAATTTATTGAGTTATTGAAAAATGTGTTCCACAATATGAATAGATACCAAAAGTACAGTAACAGAATGTGAATCAGTCGAACTGATACATATGATTACATTTTCTGTTTTTTGATAAATCCACTACTGTCCTGAAGTCCTGGAGGACAGCAAGAGTTCAGCCAGTTCCTAAAGAAGGAAAGAAAACTTCACCTTGTAATTACACACTAATTGCATTGCTTTCTATCGTTTTAAAAATCATGAAAAACCAATCAATATGAAGCTTATCAAATATCTAGAAAAATCAGGATTAATTGATGATCGACAATGCGGATTTCGCCATCAACAATCAACCAGTGACTTATTGGCTTATGTTTCTCATATTTGGCAGCATTCAATCGAAAAATTCGAAAAAACGATAGCTGTTGCCCTCAATATTTCAAAAGCGGTTGATCGAGTTTGGCATCGGGGTCATCTTTTTAAGCTGCCGTCTTATGGTTTGCCCCCTCAGTTGTGTGCTTTGTTGAAGAGTTTCTTATCTGATAGGTCTCTGTATGTGGTTGTTGATGGAGTATCATCTGATATTCTCCCAATAAATGCAGTTGTTCCACAGGGTTCAGTTATGGCGCCCACTTTTCTGCTTCATATCAATGATTTGCTCGAGAAAACATCTTGTTCAGTAAATAGTTTTGCGGACGATAGTACTCTTCATACTAGTTTCACTTCCAGAGTCCCCATACCAGCTTGAGGAATGAATATTCAAAGAAACATTCACGTCATTGAAATTAACGATGACTTGGTGAAAATAATAGAATGGGGTGACATTAACTTGGTGGAATTTGATGCTAGGAAAACATAGGCTTGTCTCTTCTCGAGGAAAGCCGATCTTTCATCATCTAGTATTCAGATGCCACGAGTAACTATTCCTACGAAGTCAAATATCTCGATGCTAGGAATTACGATCAGTGATAATCTCTCATGGGAAAACCATGTGAGATCGATCGCTAAAGGTGCTTTCCAGGAATATGGATTTATATTTCGTGCGAAGAAATACTTCACTTCTCGTCAGCTTCTAATGATCTACAAGGCTCAGATACGACCTGACTTGAAATATGGTTCTCATGTGGGGAGTTAGGCACCAAAACGTCCATTGGAGCTTCTCGATTCTATTCAGAGGAAGGCAATCCGTCTTGTTGGTGATTCTTCACTCACAGACTCGCTCTTTTCATTGGAACATCGCAGAAGGAGACTTCTTCTCACGGTCGATGCTCTTCTGAATTGTTATCAATCGTTTCACCCTTGGCAATATCTACACGGATGACTCGACGAGTACAGAATTCCCACCCCTTCGTTGTGGATTTGGAGACCTGTCGAACCTCTCTTGCTCAGGAATCTTTCTCCAATAGAGCAGCTGAGCTTTGGAACTCCTCGCCGAGAGAGGTCTTTCCTGAGGCTTGCAAACTTCAAAAATTCAAAGTGAATGTTAATTCGTATCTCCTGTCTCTTGATTCACGCGGTGTTCTTTGAACATCACAGGGCTTCCCTTTCGTGTGAATCTGCATAAAAAAAATAGAAGCTGTTGAACATAACCTGTGTTTGTAAGAGTAGGTCCATTGGACTCCCTCCTATGTGTTTGGATCAACTAGTTACACCAACTACATGATCTTTTGGTAGCCACATGATTGTTTTTGTTGCATTTTTTCGAGAAAAACACAGATGGTCGATAGGTGTGCCCATCATAAGCATATCAGTCGATAGCCCTCCATGAATCACTTCATCGACAACCTTCCGCCTGGTGAAGTGGTGAGTGGACCAACCTCGTTTGAGCGACGTCATCCTTCGTTGATACGTTGTGGATACTGTTCAACATGATATTTGAAAACAACACTCTAGAATAATACTATAATAATAATCTTCCCAAGTAAGCAATAATGGAGATATCGTCCGTTCAAATTTCGAAAAAACATATGTTCGAATCAGTGCGATCCAAAGCTATCCTAACAAAAAGAATCATCAAAACGCAAATAGCTAATGAAGTTGTCAATATTCGAAAATCCCGGCAATTGTACAGATGAGAAAGAAATCTCCGCTCAATTAGATCCATCGAAATTTATGTCAATATAAAGAAGAGATAAAAGTAATTCATTTTCCATTTTCTTCCTGGGAGTGAAGCGGGGAGGCGAAATGACTCATTCAAGCGCCGGAAACGACGGTTTAAAAGTATTTTCCGCAGATTAGGAGGCCTGGTATGCCGTGATAAGGAAAAGGTTAGGAATAAAGTGTGATGGTTCATTTCGTGGTGATATAATATGTAGTGTGGACGAACTGAAAACTACATTTTGTACGATTGATTAACACAAAGTTCTCAGAATGATTACGTGAACAGTAATCAAGGACGATTTTCGCATAATGCATACCAATTAATACTTTACAAGGTTCGCAGTGCTCTTTTCATTCAGTATTTCACACGAAGAGTATATAATATAATACATGTACACAGGAAAACCCAAGGTTTCAAAATGATAGAAAACGTAAAACTGAATGGTACTTCAATGTGATTCTCATCAAACAATTCACAAAACCGCTATACGGATTTCAATAAACAATAACTTCTTCAGGTATGTTATAGTATAGTATATGACTATAACAGCCTTGAAGAATAATATTCAATAATGTTGATAAGAGTGAGTGATATTTGGTAAATATCCATGATAACCTAATTGATTAATAGTAGGCAATTTATAAAACTGCTATATGACTATAACAGCCTTGAAGAAGATATTCAATGATGTTGATAAAATTGAGCGATATTTGATAAATATCCATGATAACCTAATTGAATAAGAGTTAATTTAAAAAAACGCTACACGTATTTCACTATACCACTTTAACACGCATGAAGAAGATATTGTAGAGTGTAACACGAAAAAAGTATTTTAGACTGTCTAACTAAGATATTTTAGAGTGAAAGCGGTGTTGTAAACTATCTAGTGGAACCACAGAAGTATTATTAAATGTCGTTATCACGGATTAAAAGTTATAACATGTTTTTTCTGTGTTCGCTTCAGTATGTTGCCTTTCTTCTGGTATTATGATATTTGTTTCCATTGAAAATATTGAAAACGTTATTTGTTGGATGCGGCATTTTCCACCTGAAAATATAAAAAATCACCTTTGATGAGATGAATATACAGCTTTGCTCATCTTTTATCGCTTTTTACATTTCTATAGGCACTTTCAATTCTTTTTGACGATCGCGAGGTTTTTTTAATGTAGGAGAGCACAGCAATAAAACTCTACTCAATAGTGGAATATGATCAAACTGTCAAACGTAAGGTATTGTTTTTTTAGTCATTTTCGGAAGGCAAAAAGCTTAATCGGAAAGAAGACAATGTATACCCAAATATGTTTTTGTTTGAATTCGGAAATGTTCCAACATGAAAAGTTATACCAAAATCTGAATCATTCTTGATGAGTATAGCGGTTTGAACTTTCATTATCTATGGAATGAACTCAATTGAACACATGAAACACATGAGATAGGATGTGGAACGAAATCTGAAAAGGTTAGTTTTGAAATCAGAAGTTGAGATTGAAAGTGAAAAGATTGAATTATTGGTGTCACAAGACTTTTTCAAATTTTTCATTATTTCTCTTAATTTCCTCAGATGAAAGGTGGATATGAATCATGGGTTTGAAGATTCACGTTTTTTTTTCACAAGAGCTGGCTGATTGAGCTTCTAAGGAGGGGGTTCCTTCACTTCAATCGCATCACATCAATTAACGATTGGTATCATTTAGTGTTAGTGACTGGATAGATAGAAAGATAGATTGATCTTTATTTCACAGAGTATACGTGAACATGTAAAAAATATACAGTTCACTCTGCCTGGGACACACGTCAAAAGAACTGATCAAATGCAATCTCATAATTTCATAGTAAAAAATTAATACATTTTTGGTCACATTGGTGAGATAAAAATAAACATTCATGTACCAATTGGAACTGACACTTATCAAATATTGAAAATGGAATTAATTCATCCAGAGGCAAGAAGGAATTATTCCTCGATATTATAGGGTTCTAAATCGCATAACAATTTCTTAACAGACCTCAGGAATGCACCAACAACCCCATTATCCTTTATAGATTTCGGAATACTGTTGTGGAATTTCATAGGACTGTAAATGAGTTCTGGCTCATAGACAGATTTTTTATGGATCAGATAGGAGAAATCATTTTAACGACTTGTTTCATACGTGTGGCTTTGGCGATGTATTTCGAAGTCATTTGGATGCTTCATCAGAAAGATAATTAATTCAAAAATTAAAATAGCTGGTATAGTCAATAAATAATGGAAACTAAAAACACCCCTAGAAGACTCTCTGTTTCTTATGTCAAAAATTATTTAAATGGCCCTTTTCTGGCACAAAAAACCTCATTTAGCTCATAACGAGAGCCCCGAATATTTATTCCAAATCGCAGAGCGGAATAAAATTTGGCATAATAAACTGTCAAAAGAACTTCACGAACGGAATTCTTCTTTAGAACTCGTATCGCATATATTACAGATGAAAGTTTGGTGCAGAAATTTTCTATGTGATTTTCCCAACTCATTATGTCATAAATATAGACCCCTTAAATTCTCACTGACATGACGTGTTACAAACGATCTTGAAAGTATCAAGAGAGATACTTGGCAGTGTTACTAGTTTGTTGATTTTGAAAATGATACACAATAACATGTTTTTTCTTCGATTAATATCAACTTACAACGAACCAGTGACTTCAATAACAATTTGCCACATCGTTTTAGATTTGTTATCTGATTGAAAAAAAAAAATTCTTATAATGGTCTTTTTTGTTTTATCCAACAGGTTATTATACTCTAGTTTCAACTCTTTATGTTTCCTTGTTTCTGAGGTCAATATTAGAGACAGATTAGTAAAAAGTTGATCTTTCATCTCATTCATCTCAGGTGAATCGAAAAGCACTTTTTTGGTCAACGCCGTTTTATTAAATGACTTTGGGAAATATAGCTCGAAATAATATATTTGAATATTTTACTGAATTGTGCAAAAGCTTCGTTAGTGTCATTTGACTTGTAAACATCTACCCACTCCCCAATTTTGAGTTTATTGCAGAATCCTATTATTGCATTGGGATTGTAACTACGCCTTTCAGTTTTTGAATTGGTGTGGGGATCGATCAGGCTACACAGTAATTTGACCCCTATGGTCAGAAATACTTGTATCAATGACCTTTCCTACCATGTTGCCTTCAAAATTTGTCATTATATTATCTGTGCAAGATCTAGAAAGTGGGGTGACTCTTCCAGATTCTGTGGTAGTTAGTTCAGATTTGTAGGTGTCAATGAGATTTCTGAGATCTCTGTTTGATTATCAAATTTCATTCATTATACCACTCAAGCATAGTAATTAATAGCTGAACTCTCAGTCAAGGAATGTGGAGAACGTGCAAAGACGCTTGTCATATTTACTTTGCAATCAAAGTAGGACTTCCAATGGCCGATTTCATAGTAAATTACGTTCTTATTTTGTTACATTCATTGTTCTCGTATACCGATTGGGTGAGTGATTCCAAATTCAGTATACATTTACTTCAATTATCAATGAAATATTTATTCATGCAATCAGATTAATATTAGATAAAGATAACCATACTCCAAAACTCATCTCAGATACCTTTTTCTTCTTAGGTGAGCCTGTCATAGTCAGCAAAGAAAGAAGTGACTATTTGAAATGAGAAAGATTTCCGAGTTATTTTTGTCGTATTCGTATATCATTTCGTATGCAGGACTCGGGATTTGTTAAGAATCGAACTGACTGTTTTGTACTTGAAGTTACTTGTATTTGAAATGTGGATATGGTGTTACTTCGATCGTGCACCATATCTAACAAATGATTGAGTCATTACTGACTGATTCGTCAGTATACCCCTTGAATATTTTTCGGGTCCCAAAACCAACGCAGCAGTTGGACCTTTATGAATAGTTACCTAAAAATGAACTTACCCCCTATATTCATCGCTATGATTTTCAAGTGCCCAATTGTTCATTTTCAAAACGTTCCCAGTATGCTATTATACTATTTCATTCATGATTATCGCTTTATCAACCCATAACGATCTTCCCCGTACAACTATGAAACTGATAAATCACGTGCCCAGTATTATTCATTTCATGAAAACGCTCATTCCTATAATCAACTAACTCTACCCAAATAAAGAACCCATTTCAGGCTGAATGGATCACCCACCTCGTAAATTGGACGCCCCCTCATCACTCTCATCATAGCGCATGAAATGCCAGAGCAGCGTGCTCTGTTGGCAATCGGAAAGTTTCACAATTAGTGAATAAAAATGTCAAATTCAGCCTACGCAGTTTCGAGTGTTTCATTCGCGATCGCTGAAACTTCAATGAACAATAGTTGTTGCGAGAACCCTCGAAATTGCCATCTTTGCCATTCATGTACGATGATTGGATATGGATATCCCAAACTCTGTACCGAATTTATTGCGTCAATTCGTACAAGTTTGCGACACATCACATACAAGATGTGGATAACCTCAAGTGGTAGGACTTTTTAAGTGTGGCCAATAGTAGAGAAACGACAGATGGTTAATGGAAAACCTAGTTTGACACCAATTGTTTCAACGATGAGTTTTGGAACCTTTGGTGTAAAAGTTGAAACTTTTCCTAGAAATCAATTACCCTAACACCAAACTGATATTTTCGCACTCGACGCGCGTTTCGCTAACATGGTTAGCATCTTCAGAAGAAGAAAATTGATACTAAATCTAGAGCTGGGGTTAGTTATTTATATACCTATAGTTTTCCGGCCGATATGGACTTCGTTTGTTACTGTTAATTATTCTAATTAATTTCTCGGTAATGAACTGACTACCTGCAAGTTCTGTCATCTGTTAGTATTGATTTCTGATTAGTTTCTCAACAATAAATTGAAAAGCGGGCTGAAGGGGATAGGTCCCTCGTCACCATTCATGCTGTTTTTACATTTTGCTATTTCGAGACTCTCACATGCATCGAGTAGTCTTGTGTCATGCACATGCTTGATCAGTTTCAGATTGCTTTCACCAATTTTGTGATCATTGTGTAGAGCGTGTTGGGCGCCACTGGATTTTTCTACCCTTCCGTATTTTATATGTGCAAAATTCTCTTTGAAACGGGTTTTAATAGCTCGTCGGCTCTGGCCGATGTACTTGTTGTTGCAATCTTGACAACTGATCTCGTAAATTCCCGACTTCTCTGAGTTTTCTAGTTTATCTTTTGGGTTACCAAGAAGCTGCTGTAATTTGTAAGAAGTTTTATATGCAACTTTCATATTTACTTTGTCATATATCTGTTGGAGTCCTCTAGTGAATTGAGGTTCATATGGGATTACTATAAACTTTTCGTTTCTCTCATCTTTTTTAAAAGTGGAAGATTTACGAAGTGTTTCCCTAAATTTACATTTTCTAATTATCTTATCAACTATCTCTTGGTTAAAACCGTTCACTTCAGCTACGTACCTAATCACTCTCCTTTCATTGTCGTACTTATCTTTTTTCAAAGGAAAAGTTATTAACCTATGGACAAGAAATTGCAGTGCCGCCATTTTATGCTGTGGACAATGATTTGAGTCATTGACAATGAAAGGAGAGTGATTAGGTACGTAGCTGAAGTGGACGGTTTTAACCCAGAGATAGTTGATAAGATAATTAGAAAATGTCAATTTAGGGAAACACTTCGTAAATCTTCCACTTTTAAAAAAGATGAGAGAAACGAAAAGTTTATAGTAATCCCATATGAACCTCAATTCACTAGAGGACTCCAACAGATATTTGACAAAGTAAATATGAAAGTTGCATATAAAACTTCTTACAAATTACAGCAGCTTCTTGGTAACCCAAAAGATAAACTAGAAAACTCAGAAAAGTCGGGAATTTACGAGATCAGTTGTCAAGATTGCAACAGGTACATCGGCCAGAGCCGACGAGCTATTAAAACCCGTTTCAAAGAGAATTTTGTACAAATAAAATACGGAAGGGTAGAAAAATCCAGTGTCGCCCAACACGCTCTACACTATGACCACAAAATTGGTGAATTCATCGACATAATCTACATTGTTTATAAAAAAAAAAAGAAATAGTTACAAAAATCAATGAAAGGGCGAAGTTCAGCCGAGGCTGTTTTACAACTTAACCCAAATAACTCAAACATATTTTCAGCATTGATTGTTATATAGATAATGGAATAAACTGAGAAACCTTTTTACAAGTAGTATATTGTACCGTTTATTGTTGTGGTATTGTTAATGTTAGTGTACTAAATTTATTTACATCTCAGTGTGAATCAGTCGAAAGTAAAATTTGCATAACCATTGGAAAATGCGATTTGGAACTAGTCTAAGCTATATCGATTTCTGATATACATCAAATCTCTTCATATTTATCTGATATTTGAAAATAGTAAATAACCGTATCATTCTTGAGTGAACCTCCATAATATAATATTACATATGCATTATTATTATATAAACCAAAATAGGAGTTTTGGTGCAATTTCATTGACAAGTTATGTATAGAATATGTTTTTGAATATTATAAACTGCTGGGTGCATTTATGATACAAATGTATGTTATGGGCTGAAATATATTATATAACATTATAATCACCAAGTAGCTTCCACTCTTCTCTCTGATCTCCGCTCACGTTTAATAGAGATTTGATGCAAAATATTGTGTCCTCTGACGTGACATTCCCTTTCGACCAGTGGTGATGCATTTTGTGACTTTCAATTTCTCTCCCTAACTTTTCACTATCACATAATATGTCATGGGTTCGAATAGGAACTAGATAAAATGATACTCCTTGAATATGATGTGAATATAATAAAGATTGGAGAAAATACAATTTTAGACGAATTTGAATTTCATGTATATTCGCTATTGATACAGCAATTTCGACTCGCTGTTAACACTGGCATTAAGTTGTTTATTTGTAGCATCGATGTGAGGTGATATTTCACGCCAGTGATAGGCCAAGAGCCAGGTACTTTTTTTCTGCAATCTTCTACAGAATTGATATTCTTGTTGGAAAATGTTTGGGGGTGTCCCCTGAATGTAAATTCAAGTTGGCGGGACGGGGGGGGGGGGGTGAGCTTCAGCCGCCATCTTGGAAAACACGTTTTATCGAATATCTCGTGAACCGTGCATCGTACGATAAAAACAGTAAGGATTGTTTTTGTAGATAATGAAATTCTCTACAACTTTTATTTGAAACTTTTTTTGTATAAAGCATAGGTTTTTATTTATGGCGCGCCAAAATACTGCCATTTATACTGTTTCATCAACCGTTAACTACATATTTAGCAATAACCATGCTGGAAAAAGTTTGGCGCGCTATAAATGAAAACCTAAGCACTATACGGAAAAAAGTTTCGAATAAAAGTTGAAGAGAATTTTATTATCTACGAAAAATGATCCCTACTGTTTTTGTCGTACGATGCACGGTTCACGAGATATTTGATAAAACGTGTTTTCCAAGATGGCGGCTGAAGCTCAACCCCCCCTGTCCCGCCAACTTGAATTTATATTCAGGGGACACCCCCAAACATTTTCCAACAAGAAAATCAATTCTGTAGAAGATTGCATTATGAACCTACTTTTTTTGCTCTGGCTCTTGGAGTATGATGTCAGTATATGAATCACAAATATAATAAGGTGAGAGAGGCCTATTGTTCATCGTAGAACTTTGAAATTTTAGCACAATGTTCACCAATATTTTTGTTAAGGAAACTGAAACCAACAATCTCTGAAAGAATAGCAATTGAGAAAAATTATCAGACAAAAGACTTAAAATAATTTTTCGGACGTCGCGGGAGATAAACCCAGCAATGTTTTGCTGAGGATCATAACACCTTCAACTTTCGATAGATCTATAACTGAATATTTATAAGGCGTGCCTTAGTCAAATTAACTTTTTCGGGCATTATGGAAGCTACAGACGAGACTCAGCAATATTAAATTTCTCCATCTCAACTTAAGTTTCTCGTGATTTCAACAAATATAATTCGTAAACGATGAGATTGCTACCTCTGGTGTAAAAGTTGAAACTTACGTAGTGATCAATGAAAATGCTAACCTTGTTAGCGAAACGCGCGTCGAGTCCAAAAAATATCAGTTTGGTGTTAGGGTAGTTGATCTCTCCTATTTTTTTGAGTAAGCTTGATCATAGATATGTGCATAAGTGATATTTCATTCCATAGATTATTCCTGTGAGTGGAAATTCCTATTCAAATAGTGCGATGATCCACGACAACAGATGTTTCTACTGATTACGTCGACCGATAATGGATGTGTACGGGAGTAACAGTCTTTGAAACAAGTGAAAAAGGAAAACTACCCAGTTCAAAATGAAAAATTGAAATGGAATTACATGTGCGAACATTTCAATGATGTCTTTTTTAACCGACCTTTTCTTTCATCTGGTATAGTATAAATATTGTATCCTGCGAAATACCTGAACAATAATATCAAAACATCCAGAGCTCCTTGATAACCGGATTTGCTTATAATTCACGACTTCACAATATGAATAGGAAAACCATTAGGGAGAGTTTGAAATGGAAACACGTGAAACCTCTGAAAATCTTCCAGTGGGTATCTGCCATATGTAGGTACTTCAATATTTTCAGCAAAGAATCTCGATTTTTTTGTGAGCATTCAATATTCTACCGTGAAAATATATTTGAAAGCGGTCAGTTTCTATTTTCATATACTTCACAACTCTATAAGAGAATCTTCAAAATATTCCTGATTCTCATGTGTATCTGTGCTTCGGCAATGGAATGGGCACGTCCACCTTTTATGCGATGAACCGGATTTGAATCTCCGTCACGGAACCACCAAACTGGGATTCAAACATTAAAATGAAATGCTCGCACAACTTTTGACTTGTGAGGGTTGACGTTTGTACAAAGCGTCACCTGGTTAACGAACAAATTCACCTTCTCCAGCACTTATATGAACTTGTGCGCGTCTTATTATCGGTCAGGAATCGCGATTCTTTTCAGTAATCGACCAATATTGTAACATGTAGATTGCAGATATTATCATATAAAAGGCCTCAAATAAAAACCTTCTTCCTAATAAGGTCGCAACATATACACATTCATTGCCATGGGTTGATGTACGTCTGAGTATTTTTGGCAAACATCACATCCAGTAAATTGAATGTGTTATCTAAGTTATCTAAGTGTCTTGGCTCTGATTCGGAAATTAATAAATAAGCTTTCGAATGATTAGGAAAGTGTCAGATTAAAGATAATGTAGGCAGTGAAGCCATTCTGCCCTAAGGTATGTAAATTCAGTGATGTTGAGTGTTTATTTTTTAAGTAAATGTTTTAGTAAATGATTGTCGTTTTGGAGTGAATGAGTAATGTGATGAAGTTTTTATTTTTGTTTTCACCAACTAATTTCATCCTGGCTGTCACAAAGTGTATCTGAGCATTTACCCCCAAGGCAGGACACAATTCGTCCTTCCTCTACGACAATATATTGGAAATACCATAATTCATTCTAGAATCACATGTTTCCAATGTCAAATAGTGTATCATGATAACTCCTTTGAACAAATCGGTCACTAGTGTACGATACATCATCTACATCACCTAAATAATTTATGATTCTGTCTCCAACAGTATACTCAAATGTGATGGAAGTGGGATTTTTCCTCACAAGAGATTCAGAACAAATACCTCTCACTATTTTTTTGTTGTGAAACAATAACTAGTTGGAGAATTTATAATACTCAATGAACATCTTCACACACCTCAGTATGACACAGTAAAATAAATTGACTGCATAACATAGAGATTAATTTTATTGGCATTGTTTCATGTTTGACGCCTCCAATAATTATAGTATTTGTACTTTTTTTGCAGATTCACACGAAAGGGGAGCCCGTCAATGTTTAAAGAATACCGCGTGAATCAAGTTCCAAAGCTCAGCTCTTTCATTGATAAAAGATCCCTGAGCAAGAGAGGTTCGACATGTTTCCAAATTCACAACAAAGGGGTGGGAATTCTGTACTCGTCGAGTCATCCGTGTAGATATTGCCAAGGGGGTAACGATTGATAACAATTCAAAAGAGCATCGACCGTGAAAGTATCTATAGAAGAGAGACAAGTCTCCGACCCTTCTACGATGTTCCAATTAGGTGAGCGAGTCTGTGAGCGAAGAATCACCAACAAGAGGAATTGCCTTTCAATTATCCCACTTATGTAGGTTATCTTCATCTTTCAGATTTTCTCAGTAAATATTTTGATGAATGACTGTCGTTTCGGATCAATTTTAAGCGGTAATATTCCCTGGACATTGATAATTAGCGAAATAAATCATCAGTGTTTTCGAAAGCACATTATTTGGCAGCGGCCCGACGCTGCAAGCAGAGAGCTGTTGCCTGAAATAATGTGCTTGAGGAAATTGTAATGAAATTATGAGCTATTCATCAATGTTAAAAGGATATTTGGTGAGGATTTTTTTTCTGATAGGCATATAAATTATATTGATGAAATGTAAAAGACATCATGACAGAAGTGATAACTAAGCGTGAAAACAGACCATCAGAGGAAATTTGAATGTCACCATCGATTTCCCGTTGGATGGTCTAGACATGAGCAATTACGCGGCAGCTAATGGAGCCCCTTGCCGTTACAAACTCTATGCGCTCTCCAGCCATAGCGGCACTACGTACAGCGGCCACTACACTGCTTTCTGTCGACACCCTTACTCCGAAACGTTGTACGAATACAACGATTCCCATGTGTCACCGATCTCTCCAAAATCTCTCGTAAGTGGCGAGTCGTGCGTTTTATTTTATGATCAAGAAGACATTTATGAACAAGAGTAAACGAAATCATCCACTTGATATCGTTTTCTATTTTATTCTATTTCATTTATTTTTTTTTTTTATTTACCCTTTTTGTTTCTTGTTATAATTTCTATTTTTGTGATTTGATATATACCTTTTTATGTAATATACATATACGTTGGTTTCATTGGTTATTCTGACACACACGAGTAGAAATATACAAATTTGATAGGACGATATATCAAATTTTCATATATTCCTGATCAACTGGATCGTTACTAAAGCTTTCTTCATATGCTAGCACACACCAAAAAAGCCACTCCTCACCCATCAGACCTACAACATAATATTTTCTAGACTCACTTTGTATATTAGCACATTCATTGAGTTACAAACTAGATTTTGCTGCCAATAATCCTTGACTGGAGTGCCACATTAAATGCGAGTTGGGTGTTCAGTTCCTTTCCTTTCCACACTTCCAAGGAAGCTAACGCCTTCTCATTCGTCATTACCGAGTGGTGATAGTTCCGTTCTGTGGTTATTTGGCACAGCTCAGATGTAGAATTATATAGAACTGTAATCGGACAACTGAACACATATATAACAGCAGATTTGGACATGTCATTTGAAAACTACTAAGAAATCTAAAATACTTCACCTCTTTTTGCAGGACATTCACTTTGGGCTTCAAGCCGCACCATTCTCACGACGCGCGAATTGTCAGTTAACACGCCAGGACCGTCACTCCACGAGTATTGTAGCTATACAATAGCGGCATGATATAAAGACAAATCTGAAATTTGATGAGCTTTTTTTCATATGCAAATTCACACGAAAGGAAAGCCCTGTAAAGTTTAAAGAACACCACGTAAATCGAGGGACAGGAGATACGAATTAACATCCATTGTTGATTCCTGATGTTTGTATGCATCAGGAGAGTCAAAGTTCAGTTGTTCTAAAAAAAAATTACAAATGAAATGTACAACATTTAAAGTAATGATGTTGATGCTGCAAGATTTAAAATATGCAATTATGACTGACCACTACAAAGGCATAATACGTTTCATTTCTAGTAAAATTACCTCATGCTGGAGAGCATCATCTCAAACAATTTTACGGACCATATATGTGATTGCAATTCGAAATGCTACTGAGAGGATTCACATTGCATGCAAACCGTGAATGTGGATGGCAAATCAATGAATCCAATAAACTTGAACCGGTATGTTATATTGGCCCAGCAGCACCGCTAGTAGTCGAAAAAATCTTAAGCTACGAACAGAATGTGGATGAAAACGAAGAATCAGAGGAAGAAGTCCATCATAATGTTGATGATGACGGTATGGATGAAAAATTATCAATTGAAAACCTGGAGTTCAATAATAACTGACCAAAACGCATGATACAGATGGAAACCATTCTCGACTACTATGGGAGACTTATCTAGTTTTTTCAACATTTTCAACATAAAGAAGTTTTGTTTCAGTCATTTTTTCAAATCAGTAGTTGAACTCGCCTCTTGGTTAATCATATTTCATTTTTCGCATTTGTCGTTTTCGGATATGCCAGCTGTTCGTTCATTTAACATCAATTATTAATCACCATTGTTCAAGTTGTTTTGTTTCCTTCATGAATTCACCACCTGAAGAAGTGGAAAGAATACATGTATATTCACCGGTGGAGCGTGACCTCAACAACAGTTGAACATGAAGATTAGTCTCGTGCAAAAAGTATGCTTTGTAATTAACGGCATGTACCCATTTCGCGTTAATTACGAGATGAGTTTCGTGCATTAGTGTTTATTGGGTGTAGTGACATAGCTTCTTTGCTCGTTAACGACAAAGCTATTTGTCACTTTGCTAATGAGAGCAGAAAACCATACCTGCCACATACGAAGTAAGAGCAATTAATGAGAACATATTAAATCGGTAAAATTGGAATGGACGGGTAGTATTTGTGTGACTGTTGATGTTGCATTTTGTTATGTATTGTCGTAACTGAATACTAGCTTTGCTTATTTCGAGAGGATTTTTCGTTGTTTAACCCAATCCATTCGAATAATTAAAGAACTCATTTGAAAACTTGTCAGAATGTTCATTCATTTGGAAGAACGGAAAATACGCCAAGGAATGAAGTAACATTGACTAGATAAAGTAAAATATAAAAATCAACAAAAACTTACAATATACTGCTAACCACCAGAATAGAAGATAGGGAGATGTGGTGCATTTTGAAAATGCTCTGGAACCATTTTTAAATAGTGAACAATGGATACTGAGTAAATTTCTGAGTACTGGCTGCATGATCTTGACCTACCTCAATATTTATATAGAATAATATGCTGAGGCTGCAACTTTGCTTGATACGCTCTGTGCAAGTTTGTGAATTTGGAAATTATGATATATTTTCATGATCTGTAATAGTATCAATTTTGATGTCTATGAAATTGGAAAATTACAAGATGGAATGGTGAATACTGGGTGTTTTTTTACAGAATATTGAAATTGCTGTTGAAACATCTTTCAATTCATGTAATTGCTCGAATGGATTTGAATTATTCAATGACGATTTTCCATATTCGACAGTATCTAGTGGTTCATTAAGGAAAGACATTAAGTAGAAGAAATATTGAGGGAACCATGTTGAAAGATATACCCCGAAAAGTCGAACGTTTTAACTGTTGCAATAACACCCAGGTTCCTTCATACGATGTGTGGTTCTGTTATTGTGGATCTTTCTTGGAATATTGCTATCGCTGCTCGCTCATCATACTTGTCATCTGAAAAATGTTAGGAATACATTTTGGAAGGCAGAAGACTCATCAATCCATCCACAATAGGTAAATTGATCATTCATCTCATGGGGATTAGTTATTGGGTGATGACGCCAGCACGCTCACTTAATATATCGGTGTTTTAAAGAAAAGGTACGACTAAGTCTGGGTCTCATTGATATAAACAATGTTGCAATTAGGTTCAATTGTATAACTCTGAAACAAGTCTTTCAATTATTGTACATTTTTCTCAATGTTCTATCAGAAATTTACCTATTAGCATCTAGGCCGAACCCTTGTGACGAAATTGTAATTTTCACACAGTAAAAAGTATCTATCTATCTACCATTGATATTAAACAGTATTGTCATCTGGAAAAATATGGATGATGCAATTAATACACATACACGATTGTTGCACACGAATTTATCTCGGTGTGAACTGAACATATTTTCATTCTTTATTCATCATCATCAAAGTAGAAGATTTACGCAATATGTGGAATACATTTTAGTATGATGAATGAACTGATACTTCCACTGGGGATAGAACCCTGTGTGTGGGGGAAGAGAGTACATAAAACTATTTAACCTGTGGTAGAAGTCCATTATATCTCAAAGTGGAGTGTAGTAGATTTACGATGCAGAAAAACTCAAAGTCGTCTCCACAATTTAATATTCGAAAGATGTCAGTACGGTGATTCAGTACATGTTTCGAACCTACATAGGTTCATCATCAGCTGAATTTACATTGAATTCTACAATAACGGAAGAGTAATATAATATTAGTTGAAAAATGAAGTATAAAATTTACTTACATGGAGATGAAAAAAATAACAAAATCAAATGGAGAAATTCAAAAGGACATAAAAAATTTTGTAATGACAATTATGATCAATTTGATATTAGGGGAATTTGGGACATCCCTAACACCATAAATACATTAAAGATTGGGGGGCTTGGAGCCCTTATGCCCAATATGCAATATTGGATTTTTATTTTAATGTGGATTTTTCAAATATTGCATATTGGGCATAAGGGCTCCAAGCCCCCCAATCTTTAATGTATTTATGGTGTTAGGGATGTCCCAAATTCCCCTAATATCAAATTAATCATAATTGTCATTACAAAATTTTTTATGTCCTTTTGAATTTCACCATGTGATTTTGCTATTTTTTTCATCTCCATGTAAGTAAATTTTATACTTCATTTTTCAACTAATATTATATTACTCCTTCCTTTCTTGTAGAATTCAATGTAAATTCAGCTGATGATGAACCTATGTAGGTTCGAAACATGTACTGAATCACCGTACTGACATGTTTCGAATATTAAATTGTAGAGACGACTTTGAGTTTTTCTGCATCGTAAATATAAAACTATTTTTTTATTATGAATGAAATAGCAATACACATCAAAAAATCACAAGTATCGTACAGAGACAGTTTGTCAATATTCAGTGCATTTCTTTGCCCTTCCCCCTTTCATTTTATGACCGGGTCAGTCAAAAAATCAAACTTGGGTTCTTGAAATTGAACTCCACACGTAATTGTCTTTTCGGTGCTTGTTAAATTTTGAGTCCTAACCTTCTGTCTTCTATTAGGTAAATCTCTAAAACCAGTATCATGCAGTGGCTCCAAAACAATGTCATGATCGACGGTATCGAATGCGTTTGATGAATCCAGGATGACACCTAAAGACGGTATACCTTCGTCTAAACCATCGTGGATGGTATTGGTTAGAGCGTAAATTGCATCTTGCGTGGATTCACGTTCCCTGAAGCCACATTGTGAAGCAGACAGAAGGTTCTATTTATTTAAAATAAATATCTGATAAGTTTCCCAGTTCAATGATTCGCTCTAACAGCTAGTAGTGCAATATTTCAATAAGGCCTCACAAGATCCGTACTCAGACAACTAAGAAAACATATAAATGATGAGATCGGAACCTTCGATGTAAGCAGTTGAAACTCCTTGTAGAGATCAAATAACCCCTACACCAAACTGATATTATTTGCTCTCGACGCGCGTTATACCCTTACGCTATTAGTATTTCCAAGTATTATAGCCATTGCATAATTTTTTGATTCCAAATCGACTACTGATTATCCTGATTGATTTCTAGATGATAAACTGAAAAGCGGGCTAAAAGGAGTACCTAGCTCCTTTGTCACCTTTCATGTATTTTTACATGTTGCTATTTCTAGACTTTCACATACATCGAGTAGCCTGGTGCCACATGCACATGCTCAATCAGTTTCAGATTGCTTCCACCAATTTTGTGGTCATTTCCTAGAGGCTATTTAGAGTATGTTGGGTTGGATTTTTGCACCCCTTCGAATTCGTGCAGAGTGGTTCTTGGAACGGATTTTAATAGCTCGCCGGCTCTGGTCAATGTATTTATTTCGCGATCTTGAAAACTGATTACGTAAATTCTCGAATCTTTTGAATTACCAAGGAGTTGTAATTTGAAAGAAGTTCAATATGTAACTATCATACTCACTTCATCGTACATTTGCTTGAGTCCTCTGGTGTATTGAGGTTCATATGGGCTTACTATGAACTTTTTACTACTCTAATCTTTTCGGAAAGACGGAGATTCACGAAGTAATTCTCTAAATTAACATTTCCTTATTATACTATCATTTATTTCTGGGTTGAAACCATTCACTTCAGCCACGTACCTGATCACTGTCGTACTCTTGCCTATGCCCAAGAATTCACACTTCATTTCCATGCATACGTGTATGAATTATTATTTATTTTTCATTCACAACTTTGGGAATAATATAGATGATTACTTTCATCATATCATATTTCTGAAAATTGTCAATTGGTGTGTTTCGCATATATTCAATTTCTTCAATGCGTCTCATTCTTATCTTTATATTTCATTTCCACTGATCAAATATCATCTAATTTGAAAAAATGCGAAAAGGATTTATTTTCATCGACATATTTTTTTATGAAATATTGAAAGGCCTGTGATTTTTTTGATGAAATACTTGAAGAGCTTTTTTCGAGAGACTATGGTTCGGAATGTTATTGCCTGCATCTTATTTTCCGGTCCTAGATGAAATACCCTGAAATAAAAATATCCTCCACAAAATCATCTGTCTTGCTCATGTCGAAATTAACGTTCTTCTTCCATCTACTTCAATGGGGAATTCGCGGTACGTATATCATTTTCTAAATATAATAAAAATGGCAACCGCTCGAAATTGCTTTGATATTTGACTGTGTTCTGGAAGTTATCCCCTAAGACATTCGCCAAAGCAATATCAACCTAATTCAATACAGGAGCACGAAATTCTCTCAAGGAAGACAATAAAAATCTCTTGTTTGACAAATGTTTGTGTCATATCCCAAATTTGGAGCTGGATTAAATATATCTTTAATGTACTCCTTGTGGTGGATTCTTTTGATTTCATGAACCGCTAACGAAAGGAAGCTTTCAAAAAGAAAGAACTTTCCGATTGATTTGGTTTATGCGTGAGCCATGGTCTAAAAGATCCTCAAGAATTTTCACAATATCTCTTGGATGGTATGCATGAAGGTATTGATCGACTTCTGTAAATATCGATGAACACCTTGGTGGTAATAAAAAGGTTGGCGAATCTAGTTTGAAACTTCAAAAAATTGGCAAATATGTGATAGTGAAATTTTTTTAATCAAATCAAATCCACGGTAGAACGCATATATTGCGATCACCGTTGAGTAACTTATCCAATTTGGGAACTTTCACTTTCAATTCTTTGAAAAATTGCCCAAGTCACTGTTTTTATTATTTTACCAAAGAAGGCACTTTGAATGATACTAATGAATGAACTTGTTAGAAATACATTAGTGGAGGAACGTATCTCAAATCCAATACTCCAGTGATTCATCTGAAACGATTTTCCATGGAGAATTCGGACTTGACAAAACCGTGTTCCAACTGATACAACTCTTAGACTCTGTACTATTTGAAGTGCAGTGGTCACCAGATAGTGGTCACTACACAGCACATAATCAGCTATCCAATCAAAATTGATTTTAAAGGAAGGAGCTTTACTATGATCTGTATCGCACATTATTCATTAATTTTTGTTTATCCTGTATTGTTTGTATTTTTTCAGTTTATTCAATCTCATTCTATGTTTCGTTTAATTTATTTGGTATTTTGATAATTTTGTATATTTTCACTTTTTGTCATTTTCAAATTGAACCGCTCAGATATATTCCTGTATTTGAATTTCGAATTAGAATCATTCATGAACGAAATCACTCAATGAGAGACAATTGATTCAGAATAATAATAAAGGACCAACTTGGCCATAGCAAAATTATCAACTGGGACTCCACTTCGACTACCAATACAATTTAATGGGTATATAAGTTGTCTACCAGCCATATTCTGGATTCCATTTTTTGGTTTGTCTCTTCTCCCGAAATGAAAAGCGCTGAGTTCTTACGGCAAAGTGGTATATTTGTCCGGATACTTTACTGCAATATCAAAGATTCACTGTAATATCGTATTTTCATGAATCCATCCAAGTATTTCGAATTGAAAGGAGTGAGAACCATCAAGAACATGAATTTGCCAATACAAACTCTAGACATCAACGGTCTCAAAAGTACATAGTCAAATGTACTCGATCATATTTCAATGAACAACCATTCATTTTATTCGGACAAGACCAATGCCACTTACTCAGCCCACACAAAATCGTAGAATTACAATATAATGGACCTACGATTACTAAAACTCTTCTTGGATGGACAGTACATATGTATATCTCACGTTTCATAAGCGCAACTAGTTATCAGATATCAAAATATAATTCTATTCACCTATTATTCACCTATTATTCCAAATTTTTCAAGCAAAACTTACTTTCAGGTAAGCATTGATGATGACACTTCATATATTCTTTCGTGAAATATCGATACTGATCATAAATTTTGATGTTTTTAATCAAACGTTTCTCAAGAGAATAAAATCCATTGTACAAGAGTTCTAGTACCGGAAAAAAGGATTAACATTTCAAAAACGATAGTCAACAATGTATCTGCCAGTGACATTCCTTTATTTTGGAAATGCTCCTCACAAGCTCTGTCTTCATCCAAAATTGCTGAAAATTCAGGAACTGAATCGATTTCCCCAATTTTTTTAACACTTTCTCCCAAGGAATTTCCAGATGTGGCACACAAAACGAAGACTACAGAAGGAGGTACTAGCAAATTAATTTCACCTATGAGAACATACCCGAAAATCGTATTTATAGCATCGGGTTGTCCTTCATTCCCAAAAATAATCCCATCTCGAATGATGAGAAGAAATATCAGTCCTCAGTAAAATGTCAATTTCACCATTTACCTGAGCTATCAAAATCAGATTCTGCTAAAGGTTGCATAGATGGGACCGTTTATTTGGAATTGGAGAAGGGAGATCGTCACATATTTTTCGAATGATAACTGCATTAACATCGAGAAGAGGAAATGATTGCTGAACTGGACGAACCGCGAGATGAATTCCTCCCTGGTTGGCGGATGTTTTCATCGAATCTAATCTCTAATCTAATCTAATAATTTTGTATACCAAGATAAATAGAGAATAGAACGTATGTCTTGAACTACATCGTATTATTGAATCAAGTCAACTACAAAACAAAGCGCAAATAGAAAAAAATATCTCCCTTTTTATGATTGTAATAAGTGGAATAATGCAATATATTATCCTCAAAATCGACCATCTGACTCGAAGGAGTTGAATTAAAGAACAACTCAGCTCAAGAGAGAAAAATAGGACTGCGGCAAATTTCGGAGGAAGATAACGTGCCTCAATAAAGACCTAAACTTGTATATTGAAATTCCATTGTTGGCCCTGCACTCAGGTTAGAGTCGTTGGCTGAAGGACTTGCAGCTTCTTGTAATTTTGTGGTGGTTTATTATTGAGGGTTCTTCAACTAAAAGATTAGAGTTTGTGCATCCCCTAAAGCTGAACATGCACCAACAAAATACAGTAAAACATACGTAATGAAGAGCCTTCAAATATTTGATTTCGATACAAGAGTGAAGAACTTATTTTGAAAAATCTCGGGAAATTTTATTTAGAAAAGTTGTACAGCATTGAAAAATACATCTAGATTTGATATCATGGCTATCTAAGTGAAATTTCATTTTCCACCCATTTTTTTAAATAGGGACTACGAAAAAAAATTGCTAAAACGATAAATGGGCAGCATCCTGTATAAGGCGGTTTATTTTAAAAGCCTGTAATATCAAAAATTACACAACTATGGTGTTAACCACGGTCAATTTTTTCAAGAGTGAAATAATTTTCAAAGCGACTCAGTCATCGGAAATCAGTAATCCTCCAAAGAAACTGGCCACTCGCGCTAGCGAAACGTTAGGAAGAAATTCCAAAGAACGACGGCCTTCAAGCCCGAAGAAAAGTAGTTATACTAATTTTCAAAGTTTTGGTCCAAAGTTTTTCTTATTTCAAAATTAGGGAAGCCATCGAGATAGAAAAACATGGAGAGACGACTCTCAAAATATACCAAATGTCTGGAGGGCCCTCATCAACAAAAAGAAAAACAGTTCAGGAAATGGTCCTTCGGTGGATGCAGGTCGCCACAAACCAGACCGACCATTATCACCTGAACAGTCATTAGCCAAAGGTCCGACAACCATAATCGACCCGACGGCTGATGGAACGGATCATATCGGCTACAATTTACGACCGAGAAACTATTTGAAAACTGGCAGAAGTTTCTCAAACAACAGTTGCTAGCACCAAGTAGGAGCAGAAAACCTTTACTGTAACATTGAACATATATATATATATATATATATATATATATATATATATATATATCTATATATATATAAAAGAAAGTCGTGTTAGTTACACCACTTATAACTCAAGAACGGCAGAACAGATTTGGCTGAAAATTGGTAGGGAGGTAGCTTAGAGCCAGGAGATGGACATAGGATACTTTTTATCCCGTTCAACAGCGTTCCCGTGTGACTTGACATGAAACGTCATCAGTCACTATAAAACGTGGTATAACAAAAAAGAATCAGACTTGGAATAACAAAACGCAAATGACAGCTATGTAATTGACGTAAAATGA
Source organism: Zygogramma bicolorata (assembly GCA_032362365.1). Lineage (NCBI taxonomy): Eukaryota > Metazoa > Arthropoda > Insecta > Coleoptera > Chrysomelidae > Zygogramma > Zygogramma bicolorata. The sequence goes on from JAVJAQ010001010.1 coordinate 29,883, forward strand.
CAGCTATGTAATGACGTTTAACAAGTGGATTGAAGTGAAGTGATATATATATATATATATATATATATATATATATATATATATATATATTTGATCGGCTAGGCTTCCGCGGTTAGAAATGTTAGAAATTATCCCGTTCGACAGCGTTCCCGTGTGACTTGACATGAAACGTCATCAGTCACTATAAAACGTGGTATAACAAAAAAGAATCAGACTTGGAATAACAAAACGCAAATGACAGCTATGTAATTGACGTAAAATGACAGCTATGTAATGACGTTTAACAAGTGGATTGAAGTGAAGTGATATATATATATATATATATATATATATATATATATATATATATATATATATATATATATATATATATATATATATATATATATATATATATATATATATATATATATATATATATATATATATATATATATATTGATCGGCTAGGCTTCCGCGGTTAGAAATGTGCTGGCTGGAACTTCCGGTTGATCCGCGTCTGGGTTGATTTACTTGTCTACGTTTCGGCTCCCATTTCGGAGCCATTTTCAAGACTTAGTGACCTTGCGTCTAGGTCTGATGTTTGCCAACTAGTAAGAAAACTCAGACCTAGACGCAAGGTCACTAAGTCTTGAAAATGGCTCCGAAATGGGAGCCGAAACGTAGACAAGTAAATCAATCCAGACGCGGATCAACCGTAAGTTCCAGCCAGCATATATATATATATATATATATATATATATAAATATATATATATATATATATATATATATATATATATATATATATATATTAATAAAATTCGCACACCATGTGCAGTTCGATCCAACTTGAGAGATAGGATAGTTTAAATCTCAAATTATAGTCGCAATTTTAATTTATTGCTAATTATTTGTCTGTTATTATTTGACAGTCACAATTATCTGTTAACTCCAAATGATTCTAACAGATGTCGATACCTTTCGACTTGGTTGAGTAAGTAATCAATAGATGGCGCTGCTGAGCCCATCAGTTGGCAGAACAAATTGAATCAAGATGTCGATACTTTTCGACTGGGTTGAGTAAGTAATCAATAGATGGCGCTGCTGAGCCCATCAGTTGGCAGAACAAATTGAATCAAGAAATCCAGCTCAAAGAATCAGGACAGCAGAAGGTCATGCACAACCACAAATGGTTTAGATTTGGAAAATCCATGTTTTTCTCATGGGCAACTATATGTTGCGTGTTCACGTGTTGGGAAACCGTCGAATCTATTTGTGTTAGCTAAAGACAGGTTAACCAAAAACATTGTGCACCGATTGGTGTTAAATTAAATTGAAATTGATAGTATTTATAATTCAAAAAAATAGATATTAATGTTTAAAAGTTTAAGACTGTCTGCCTTGCCTACCTCATATTCATGAGTTTAAGCGTCACATGTTATTTACTGTATTATACTGTAATATACTTATATTTGTTATAAAATTAAATGGAAATAATAAATCTGATAAATTTTTATTTTGTACCTATTGATTTCTGCTTAATATCAAGTGTAAGAACATTTTAATTATTTGTGTTCAACGTACTTCCCCTTCAAATCTCAATCCAGTGAATTTGTATACCAACATCAACATTTTCGTCTTTGTTCGTAAATAATTTCATTGTACTAAAGGGTTATAGTAGTAGAAAGTCAAATAAGGAGATCACCATATTTTTTTACAAATACCATCTGTGTGAAAAAGCATAGTGGACTCCGTGACTGATGTTCTCTTATTGTTCCTCTTAAATTGTTTACTATAATGTAATATAACAAAAACTTTAGCCACAGCAACGCGTGGCCGGGTCAGCTAGAAATATATATATATATATATATATATATATATATATATATATATATATATATATATATATATATATATATATATATATATATATATATATATATATATATATATATATATATATATATGTAGAAATTGATGTTTTCACGGATCATCGATATGCAAGATGAATTTTCGAGTTTTTATCCGTTTGGTATCTTCTGATTTGTTCTACGTTTCGACTTCCATTTTGAAGTCATTCCCAAGAACTGAGAATGACGAAACGTAGAACAAATCAGAAGATACCAAACGGATAAAAACCCGAAAATTCTCCTTGCATATATATATATATATATATATATATATATATATATATATATATATATATATATATATACAGTGTCCGGCATAAAGTTCGCAGCATATGGAAAACTATTTTATTATTGATTTCTCAAAAAAAAAAACATTCTTGATAAAAAGCTCTGCTTCATCCCAAAGCTGAATTGCATACACCAGAATTGAATTTTTCACGACACTATACGTGGCAGATGAAAAAACATTTCTAGAAAATATGATCCCATCCCTTTATTTCTCACGGTAGAATCAAAAGTCAAGATGAAATATTGTTCAGAATCGAATGTTGATCCAGAAATTCAAATCAAACCTATGACCATTTTAATTTTTCAACTTTTTTTCCCATTTTCCCCTCTTCGCCCTGTACTATGTGATGCATACTGTGCTAGATGAATGGCATATTGTTAGATATTGTTCGCTTCTATCAGAAAATCACATTCATTGAAATATGTGACGGAATTTCGCAAAATCTCGCTGCAAGAAGTAATTGAAACTGAATTGAGAAACTATACAAAAATTATCATATTTTAAAATTCCTACTTTTTTTCGAAGAATAACTACCATATAATAAAAGATGTCCACAATTCACGCCGTTCAATACAGTGTATCGAAAATGTAGGCCTTCACAGAATAATGGGGCATATTTGTATAAATAAATTCGTTATCCGTAGTGTGAAAATTAATTAATTTTCATTTTGGTGTAATAGGTACTTTGGAGCCAATTCAGTTTTGATTACTATCTAGCACAGTATTCATCATATCGTACAGGGCGATGAGAGGGAAATGGAAAAAAAGTTGAAAAATTAAAATGGTCATGATTTGAATTTCTGGATCAACATTCGATTCTGAACAATATTTCCTCTTGACTTTTGATTCTACCGTGAAAAAGAAAGGGATGGGATCATATTTTCTTGAAATTAAAGCATATTTTTTCATCTCTCTCGTATAGTGTCGTGAAAAATTCAATTCTGGTGTATGCAATTCAGGTTTGGGATGAAGCAGAGCTTTCTATCAAGAATGATTTTTTTTGAGAAATCAATAATAAAAAAGTTTTCCATATGTATATCATGTATATATATATATATATATATATATATATATATGTCAATCGACGTCTTCCGGTACATTTTCAACCTAATAATTTTTTTGTATACATTTGTCATATATCGCTTCAGCATTTCAATGATATCAAAATTTTCGAAATATTCCCAATACTTTTTGAGTTTGCTATATACACGCATGTTCCGGGACATTTGACGACATAATTATATCGTTGAGGCTATACATTTATTTTTTTGATATACATAAGCCTTATATAACTATTTGTATCCATTCATTATGGAATTTATCCGAATAAACTTTGATTAAGTGCAGTACAGCACTGAATTGTATCATGAATATGTTATACCAAAGGGTTCCGGGACACTGAAAAATCAGATAGTCAAGTAGAATAGATATAAACTCCTTGTCCAATACAAAACGGTTTATCATCTCACAGTTGGAACACACGAATATTTCTCAGATAACATGTTACCAACAGAGAAATGAAAAATTGATCTGATAATCAACAATCAACGCGTTTTGTGAATATGATGCAGAAAACTAATTATTCCAGTGTTTACTATTACTATGAAGACTCCTGTGAATATATGATGATACACACGAACTTTCATCCATTTGTGGAAATGACTTCCTTGATAATATCCATCATTCCAGTTGGATAGTTATTGGTTCGGAACTTGTCGATAGACGAATTGTCGCAGTTTTTAGGACTGAATATTAATATATAGATATACAAGGCCTTTTTCCGGGACTTTTCTGTTTCTCTCACATGATGTAACCCCTTGACTTCTTCGTGAAGTCAGGAATGAAAATGATGCAAAAAACTAATTATTCCAGCGTTTACGTATACTGTCTATAAGTAGTCCTGTAGAGATATAATAATACCTACCCACGATCTTTCATCCATTTGTGGAAATGACTTCCTTGATATCCATCATTTCAGTTGGATAGTTAATGGTTCGGAACTTGTCGATAGAATGCAGTTTTCAGGACTGAATATAAAGATACATATATATACAAGTAAAGCCATTTTCCGGACAATTTTTATTTCTATCACATGATATAACCATGTGAGTTTTACGTGAAGTCAGGGATGAATATGATGAAAAAAAATTAATTATTCAAGCGTTCACGTGTACAGTCTGAGTGTACTCCTGTGAAGATTTAATAATACACACGACGTTTCATCTATTTGTAGAAATGACTTCCTTGATAGCTATCCATCATTCCAGTTGTATAGTTATTGGTTCGGAACCTGTCGATAGACGAATGAAAGCAGTTTTCAGGACTGAATATGAAGATTTATACTGGATGACACAGGTTCATGATACACATCCCGTATCTCCGTTGATTTTGAAGGTGATTGATTGAAATTTGGGATATCCCATATACGGGGTGTTTCCCAACTACGGTACGGAACTTAAGAGGGTGATTTGTTAGGTCGTTTCAAGAAAATAAAGTTCTTATGAACGTATGTCCGTTGTTGCTTCCTTTCTGCGACACAGGACGTTGAATAAAAAAAATGTCACTAATGTCCTTGCACCAATTTGGTTGAAATTTCCTACAGTTTTTGGAAGTAATGAGGTGCTCATTATTGACAACTCTGATTTTTCCGATATGACAACACTATCAATGTCAGCTGGTCTGCAAAGCAGGTGTTTATAAAAACGAAGCTAGATAAGAAAAAAACACAAGCGACGAGAAAGTTGTATTTTTAGTTGATTGATCTGAAAAAAATTAAAACAACAAAAAAAAGGCAGTGGCGTACTTTTTTTTTCACTATATTATTGGCTGTGGTGCCCACTGAGACGCCACTGGACCTAATGATTTCAATTTAGTTAGGACTAAATAAGCGCATTATTACTTCAAACAGCTATAGCAGATTTCAACCATATCGGTGTAAGGATATTTATGATATTTTAAAGGTACCGTTTTCATTTTTGAAAGTCACCCAATGGGCACACGAACGTTGAAAAGGTGTTACATAACCAACCGTTGAAAAACAGTAAAAATGTCGCGGGAAGTAACGGTTTCTTGCATCGAGAATTATAGTATTGAGAAACGTTGCGTTTCAACGTATTATCATAATTTACTTCATGCGCGTTCTGAACGTTTATTTACAACGTGTTGGTATATTATATTACTATACAAATTAATATATCTAATGAATAATGTATAAATAATGTTCATTTCCACCATCATTTATACCTTTGATAAACGTTGTCCATCAACGTTATATAATAATATATCTCGACTCAAATACTAACGTTGATTCAGAACATATATGTATATTACCTCACAAGTCCATTTATTCAATTAATTACATATAAATAATGTTTATTTCCACCATAAACTATATCTTTAAAGAACGTGGTCTTTCAATAATATATCACGAGTATAATCATACAATAACATTGTTTCACAACGTTGACTTACATTATATCACTATACAAATTTTATGTCCGTAGTGACATATTAAAAAATAAATGTAAGATGAAATATAACCTTTTCAGTATCAATTATACTTTCTCGATCCAGCAACAACTCCTTTGTTTTGGATTTATCGAAAGGAATCTCATCTCTTCCTCTTCAATTGAAAAGTTTGGCCACATTGGCAGAACTGTGTATCGGAGCATTCTTCTGGTCAAGCCCTCTGTCTCTTATTACCTCAGACGCTCTGACAAAATCAAAATGGTGGAGAATCTCCTGAAAAATAGAGATAGTAGGTACAAAGTAATGGTGCTTGAAATGCTAAAATATTACTCACCAAGTCAAAAATGATTGTACAACACTATTAGTTCACAAACTAAGTGGGTATAACTCAACCGTCAACATGACCTTGCCGTTCGCGATACCGGCTACGAGCTCGGGCTACGAGATACATCGATGAGCGCTATGAACAGAGCATGCGTGGATGCATTACGTTCAACGTGAACGTTGATACTACGTTTTACACTTACGTGTTTGTTACCGAATTATTCAACAGACAGTATGAATAATATGTAATTTCAATGTTGAATTGGGAGTTAAGGATATTATTTTAATGAAACGTTTAATTAATGTGTTTCATCAAGCAATGGTTTTCGAATGTATCCAATAACATGTTTCGATGTTGTCCCCTAGTAACGAATGAACAAAATACATACATAAACATATATCAACATAATGGGATAACAAGATTAAATGGTTTTCGATAGAGGATTAAATACGTATCTTTATTCATCTCCATCAACAATAAGTTAATGATTAGTTGATAGGTCCGTTGAAGAACACATTCAAGGTAAAAACTGATATAATGTTCATTATTAACGTGTTTCTTACGTAATTCATCAACTGAGAGCATGTATAATATGTGATATAAACGTTTCATGTGAACATGATAACATTATCATTCATGAATGACGTATAATCAATGAGGCCTGTCAACTAGTAGTTGTTGAAAGTATGTGATACAATGTTAAAATAACGTTGCTTGATAATGTGAAAATTACTTAGAGGAATAGTGCATATCATCAACGTCATTGGATAACAAAAAAAATCCGTAGCTTCATTATCAATTCGAAATGTATATTGCATTATTACTATCAATCATTCAGGTCGAAGGAGGTTGAAAAGTCGGTTGAAAATTACGTTCAACGTGAACGTTCATACCATGTTTTACACTAACGTGTATGTAACCGAATTATTCAATAGAGAGTATGAATTAAATGTTATTTCAATGTTGAATTGTAATTTAATGATATTATATTTTATAAAACATTTAATCAACGTGTTTTATCAGTAAGTGGTTTTTGAATGGATCCAATATTGGATCAATTCAAAAACCACTTACTGATAACATGTTTTAATGTCGTAAACTTGTAACGTATGAACAAAATACATTAATAACGTATATATCAACATAATGAGTTTAAAAGATTGAATGGTTGTTCAATAGCGGATCAAATACGTATATCCATGTAACACCATCAACAATAAGTATATAAATGGTTGATATATCAGTTGAAGAATACATTCAAAGTAAACGTTCAACATCAACATATACATTACCTTATTCATCAACTGGGAGCATTAATATGTTATATGAACGTTTTATGTCAACATGATGATATTATTCATATGAGACGTATTATGAATGGGGCCTATCAACTAGAAGTTGTTGAAAGCATTCAATACAATGTTGAAATAACGTTGTTTGGTAATGTGAAAATCACTTTGAAGAATAGTGCATATTACCAAAGTCATTTAATAACAAGAATATAACGTAGATTCAATATCGATTTGAAATGTATATATTCCATTATAACTATCAACCAAATGAGTCGAAGAAGGTTGATAAATCGTTTGAAAACTACGTTCGATGTGAACGTTGATACAATGTTTTACACAAACGTGTATGTTATCGAATTAATCAACAGATAGTATGAATTATATGTAACTTCAACGTTAAATAGATAGATATAGATATCGTTATCATAGAACGTCTAATCAAAAGTTGTACTAATTACTGATTACTGAATGGTTTCAATGCAATGTTTAAATAACGTTCAATATCATAATATATTATCACCAGGTTTCAATAATAACTATTACATTGATTTAGGAATTCAATGTTATTGACACGTTACTCAAACACGTTAGAAGTTATAACCAAGATGACGACGTTGATCATTCAACTGGTAACGTATATTTCAACGATAAAACGTTGAAAAAACGTTGACCAACGTACGTGTGCCCATTGGGCAACGCCGTGTATCTCAGAAACTGAGCAACTCCGGACATATGTTGAAACGATTTTTTTTTAACGACCCAAAGAATTACCCTTATTTATTGATTTCTTTGTTGTTTCTTTGGGCCATGTGAAAAACATTGTCTATGCCACCGCGCCGTTAAAACCCACGAAGACTTGGAGTAAGAGTAAGACGCGCAATCAGTAGAATAACGGCCCAGCAATTAGCTAACGTTCTTCAAAAACCAGCTATGCGAGTTTGGAAGTCCTTTGACGTTAGCCACTGTAGTTAGGTACAGCTTATCCAATCCATCTTGGCACAAACTCAGGTACTTTTTCAGTTGCCCACTGGTAGTGTAGACCATGACGAAAGAAAAAACAACTTCTAGGAATAACTGTCAACACAGTGAACACATATAATAGGTGTTTTTTTTATCTTAGTATACTTCACAGACTTTGCTGGGCATAAACGTTATCAGCTCTCTGTCAAGATGGATTGGATAAGCTGTACTTCTTAGCATTAAATTAGTACAAAACATTTGTATTTTCTCATTATCTTTTAGCTGTAATTTTGATTGTATTTATCGCATATTATATTACCATTATGAATAAATTCCTCAATAATAGTACTAATGAATGTTACCACGGTACCAATATGTTTCCGTTTGAAAAAGTTGAGTTTTACCCTAGAATCGATTACGATGAGCTTATTTGCTCATTAAAAACGCTAGTTAGGATTTGTGGCGGAATTTTCATTCTCCTAGCATTATATGGGTCAGTTGAAATGAATCTGAACCATCTTATCACACTAAAAAGAAATGGATTTAGTTTTCCATACCGAAAATTGAATTATCGAAAAATTTTACTTTTGAAATGTCACTTAAGTATGTGGTATCATTGGATTCAGGAAATCATGTAGATTTCAGAAATGAAATCATATATGGGGTGTTCCTTTAAAAATCGAGAGTGGGTATCACTTCCGGCAAACCGAAGGTAAAAAAAACATTTGTATGTCAAAAAGTGCCGCTCATTATGTATATGAGATATCCTGAATTTCAATCAATTTCCTTCAAAACTAACAGAGATACGGGGGTGTACCCTGATCCTGTGTCCTGACCCGGAATACGAGTAAAGCCATTTTCCGGGTTATTTTTGATTTCTATCAGATGATGTAACGACGTGACTCCTTCGTGAAGTTGGGGATGAAAATGACGCAAAATAGTATATTATTCGAAGAGCGTATAACGATGGCTACTATTCACGAGGTGAAGTTTACGGTCACGAGCCGCAGGCCAGTGGCCTAAATCACCGAGAGAATAGAATACTATACTTTATCCACGACCAATAAAAAAATGATAATTTTTCTCTTGGTAAATTTTGTTACATTACATACATATTTTCAGAAACACTATTATTTTATTCTAACAAATATTTAATACAATACTGTTGACTGGTTGATTCAAATTTGTTTGGATTAATATTATAGCTGGCGAGTACCAGAATTCCCCAAATTCGGTAGGTATTTGCCTTTCAGCCACGGAGCCAGATTGGTTCGAATTCCAATTAATGAACTGTTGCTCTCCGGTATCGCTTGCTCGCACAAGCTCTTGAATTAGCTTCTGAGGGGTTTCCCAGAAACCTGGGATATTCCTTGGAATAATTTTTTTCAAGCCAAATCAAGGAAGTATTCGATAGCAGTGACTCGTTATTCACAAGTTTATACAATAGTCGTGGATAAAAATAATAATTCCAGCGTTTACGTATACTGCCTATAAGTAGTCCTGTGGAGATATAATAATACCTACGATCTTTCATCCATTTGTGGAAATGACTTCCTTGATAATATCCATCATTCCAGTTGGATAGTTATTGGTTCGAAACTTGTCGATAGACGAATTGTCGCAGTTTTTAGGACTGAATATTAATATATAGATATACAAGGCCTTTTTCCGGGACATTTTCTATTTCTCTCACATGATGTAACCCCTTGACTTCTTCGTGAAGTCAGGAATGAAAATGATGCAAAAAACTAATTATTCCAGCGTTTACGTATACTGTCTATAAGTAGTCCTGTGGAGATATAATAATACCTACCCACGATCTTTCATCCATTTGTGGAAATGACTTCCTTGATAATATCTATCATTCCAGTTGCATAGTTATTGGTTCGGAACTTGTCGATAGACGAATTGTCGCAGTTTTTAGGACTATTAATTTTTAGGAATATTAATATATAGATATACACCTTTGGACGTCCATCGAATAAACATTTTTGGATATTCAAGTTGACGTCCAAAAGCGTACATCCAATGGATATCCATTTCGATTCCATGGACGTTTGGATCTATGATGGACCTAAAATGAATGTCCATTGAACATCTGGTGCTATGTGGGTATATTGACTAGTTCGGTTACATACACATTAGTGTAAAACATGGTATGAACGTTTACGTTGAACGTAATTTTCAATCGACTTTTAAACCTCGACCTGAATGATTGATGGTTATAATGCAATATACATTTCGAATCGATAATGAAACTACCGTATTTTTTTTGGTTTTCAAATGACATTGATGATATGCACTGATATTTTTCGAATTATCAAGCAAAATTATTTCAACATTGTATCAGATCTAATAACTACTAGTTAACAGACCTCATTGATCATATGTCATTCATGAATGATGTTATCATGTTCACATGAAACGTTTATATCACACATTATTCATGCTCTCACTTGATGAATTATGTAAGAAACACGTCAATGTTGAACATATTATATCAACTTTTACTTTGAATGAATTCTTCAACGGATCGACTAATTATTAACTTATTGTTGATGGAGATGAATAAAAAAGATTTTGATATATTCGTTATTTATGTATTTTGTTCATTCGTTATTAGGGAATGACATCGAAACATGTTATTGGATACATTCGAAAACCACTGCTTGATGAAACACGTTGATTTAATGTTTAATTTAATAATATCATTAACTCCCAATTCAACATTGAAATTACATATCATTTATACTCTCTATTGAATGATTCAGTAACATACACGTAGGTGTAAAACATGGTACCAACGTTCACATTGAACGTATTGCATCCGCGCATGCTCTGTTCATAGCACTCATCGATGTATCTCGTAGCCCGAGCTCGTAGTTGTTATCGCAAACGGCAACAGGTAATGTTGACGGTTGAGTTATGCCCACTTAGTTTGTGAACTAATAGTGTTGTACAATCATTTTTGACTTGGTGAGTAATAATTTAGCATTTCAAGCACCTATAATTCGAATATTCTGAAATTTCAGCTTATTCACCATTACTTCGTACCTACTATCTCTATTTTTCAGGAGATTCTCCACCATTTCGATTTCGTCAGAGCGTCTGAGGTAATTGAAAGAGACAGAGGGCTTGACCAGAAGAATGCTCCGATACACATTTCTGCCATTGTGGCCAAACTTTTCAATTGGATAAGAAGACATGAAATTCCTTCCGATTAATACAAAACAAAGGAATTGTTGCTGGATCGTTTAAGTAAAACATATATTGAAGGGGTTCTATTTCATCTTACGTTCATTTTTGAATATGCCAGTATGGACATAAAGTTTGTATAGTGATGTGATGTAAGTCAACGTTATGAAACACTGTTATCGTATGATTATATGATGATATATTATTGAAAGACCACGTTCTTTAAAGATATAGTTAATGGTGGAAATAAACATTATTTATATGTAATTAATTGAATAAATGGACTTGTGAGGTAATATAATATACATTTATGTTCTGAATCAACGTTAGTATTTGAGTCAAGATATATTATTATATAACGTTGATGGACAACGTTTATCAAAAGTATAAATGATGGTGGAAATGAACATTATTTATACATTATTCATTAGATATATTAATTTGTATAGTAATATAATATACCAACACGTTGTAAATAAACGTTCAGATCGCGCATGAAGTAAATTATAATAATACGTTGAAACACAACGTTTCTCAATAATATAATTCTCGATGCAAGAAAACGTTACTTCCCGCGACATTTTTACAGTTTTTCAACGGTTTCATATGTAACATCTTTCCAACGTATCTTCAGCGTGCGTGTGCCCATTGGGTGGAAGCTTACCCTAGGTTTATACAGCGAATAAGAAAAAATAAGAAATGAGCAAGGAGATAAGAGTTGGCCATCTTTCAATTCTTATCTTATTTCAGTTTGAAAATGGAAGTGCGCATGTGCAGACGAATAGTTGAACGTCATCGTCAAAAAAAGCGTCATTTCATTGGTTGATTCTCATTCCTTAGTTAATCTGTATAAACAGGTCTAATTTTGTGTTATTCCTCGTCCTATTTCTTGTTTTATCTCATTTGCTGAATGAACCCAGGGTTATTCATGAAAAAGTTCTTTTCTAGTTTTCCAATTGGGAATTTCTTAAGTTTCAAATCATAGCTACATCCAACCTATTTTCAAATATCGAGATTTTCCCATATTTGTAAACTGCAAATACTGCGTTTCCACATCTCACACGTAACACCTATAATATCTCTCTTGGTGGTTCTTCTTCATCATGCTTCGTTATCTTTAATATTTTGAGAAATCGCACTGACAGTATAACCACATGACTTCAAATTTGCTGCAACACGATAACAATCAATATCTGACTGTAAACTATAATTATACGATGTATTCAGTTCAGCTATTTAACAGACGTTGAGGGAAGCGAAGGGACATTAGAGCCAAGTGTGCAATTTTATACGTATCCGTAAACATATAGAGCTTATCCAATCCATCTTGGCACAAGCTCAGATACTTTTCCAGTTGCACACTGGTAGTATAGACTATGAAGAAAGGAAAAACACCTTCAAGGAATCAATTTCATCACAGTGAACACATATAATAGGTGACTTGTTATCTTAGTATTCTTCACAGAGATTGCTGGGCACATACGTTATTAGTTCTGTGCCAAGATGGATTAGACAAGCAGTACCTATCTCATCGAATCACGATAATGAAGAAATAATTCCTTGAAGCCATTTATCAACCTAAACGTATACAGAACCTTCAAATATCATGGCAACTGTCAAATACCTTGAAAATGATTAATTTATGACCTAACTCTTGAATGTGGTTTATATTGGAATATTTTGCTATAGTTTATAAAAAAATATCTTATTGTTATGAAACGAAAGAAAAACGACCCTAAATACTATAATTAACCAATGCTCGCACTCGAATTATTTTGGACGAACATATTCGTGTTGTTGAGATATGACAAGGACAGATCTATAGTTTGAATTCATGCTCATTTTTTTAACTTCACCCAATAAAACAACTCTCTCCTTAAGGCTTCTCTCTGAGAAATCTTTTTCAGAAAGTTCGATTACATTTTTACTGATTTGTGGCCATCGATTAGGGTGTTCTAAGGGATTCTGTTTCCCACAAATTCCCTAATGACATAACAATCATGTTCAGGGGAATAAAGAAGACGTTTTTTTTAAATAATTATTTCTCTTGCCAATATTAAATCATTAGACTTCTTTTCACTTCTCTTGAATGAAATATTTTTGACAGATTTGTCCCCGGATACGTATACCGTTAGTGTCCGTATTGATATGTAGCCCGTAAAGCATATCTTTCACCGTATCGAGTTTGCGCGTGCGGATAAGGATACGGTTGGAATTTTGACTTGGCAAATACACAGTTTTTGATCCCAATTATCTAATTTTAAGTATCGAAAAGACCTATACCTAAAACTGTCACATTTTAGGGACAACTGTCAATTGTTAAAAAACGTACAGCCTTCAAACAAATTGCGGCAACATAAAGAGTGCTGCCAACCAAATGCCAAGGAATAACAGGCGCCGAATTTGAAATTCAATATAAACGTTCCAATGCATTCCCATCAATGGATTGGTACTAGTGCGTTGATTTCATGTCATCATCGATGACGTGCAACAGTTTTTGAATTTTATTTACTACAGTTTCAAGGCACGGATCAGTGAGCACCGTCGACATTGTCAGTTAGGACAAACTGACAAATCGGATGAAGCTGAACACGTCCTTCTCAACAATCACAACACTTCAATCTCTCGACGACGACAAATTATTCTACAAGTTTATACTTTGAAGCAATTGAGATGTATAAAACAAGGATAATTTCAACAGAAAGGAAGAGGGGCTGAACTTGAACAAAATTTATAATCCAATTTTGAGAATATTACTTACAAAACCTGGCGGAACTTGAAAATCCGACTTCCTGAAGAACACGGTCCGAACATAGGAAATAAACATGACATGACTTCTACATTTGCCATCGATAATAAAAGACCATATTCACAGAGAAGCGATAGACTACGAGCACGCCGCTAAAGATGGGTGCTTCAGATGCAGCTGAAAGCTCCGAAACTCAAAACTCCAGACCAAGCCCCTCAAGCCCGAAATTCAAGACACGATAGATTTTATCAATGAAATTCCATTGTTGAAATATAAGGGCCTAGGCATGTTACCTACGTACTTACTAAGACTGCACTGATCAAATTCACTTCTGATTTAACATTTCGAATCAGTACTGAAAATAGTTTTTCAATAAATATTTTGAATTGATATTCAAGAAATTCTTTATCGTTTGTCAATCATTAGGAATATTGTAATAGGTACTTGAAAATAGTCCTGAGAGAGAAAACATTTCTTCCACTAGAAAGTTGAATTAGGCTAGATAGTTATTAACTAGCCTACAATAATTGTACTTCTGATCGAATGTTCATGTTGGAATTTCTCGTTATTCATATGATAAAATAGTTTTGATTATAGGTATTTATATTTTGATTTACCTACGAATTGCGGAATGTGAATATCAAATCAATGATGAATATTGACGCCTCTTCCGAGCAGAAAAAATTGATAACAGGGATCTCTCTCAGTAGCTCATTATTAATTTGAGTCGTCAGAATAATAGAAATTTGAAATATTTATGGGACTGAACTTATGAGAAATCATATATAAAAAAAAATCTCGTGCTCATTTAGCAACAGAAGTTCAAATGATCGAAAGTTCTCTGTGTTATATTCCTTCTTCTGCAGATTTGAAATACACTCTTCCTCGTGGGGACAGCAATTGTTTCGTAAAATGAATAATCGAGACATGACCTTGACCATGATTATATCTATGGCTTGGAACTGTTCGTTGGATGAATAAGGTATATATAACTCTGTTGGGAATATCATTATCATTGAACATTTCCCCTATTACATTATCTGTCTACTTTTAGTTAAGAGTCACCGTCGCCATACCTACTCATAGAACTATCTAACATTCATAAATAGTTTTTCTTAGTGGAGACATAGTATTATGCAGAATTTGTATGTTTGTAGAAAATATCGTCACTCAAATCGCTGGTCTCGCTGGAGTGCAGTTCAGACCTAGTTGAATAGAAAACTTTCTCAGTTTCTTGGGCAAGAGATCCCGGAATCCTCCGATAGATGAATGTGTATATTTCAGTAGTATGTCGTTGAAATAGGGGACATAATAATATAGGGGTAGATTCCAATTTGTATGTCTCCTATATTCAGGAGAATTACGCTATATCTCCGCAGTGCTAGGTAGTTGAAAAAGGGTTGACTAGCCGTCTTCCTTGGAAAAAAAGAGCTTTTGTATTTTGTGCAGAAAAATATATTAAAATCGTAGTAAAGCGCTTTCTACTAATATTTTAATGAATACTTTTCAGCACGAACCACAGAAGTACTCTCTTTTCCAAGTATATTGTGGTTCCTGCACACAGCTTGATAATTTTCACTTTGTTGTTTCCCCCCTACCATAGGTAATACACATTTCTTTCTCACATTGGGATTTTGTTTTAATCATTCAATAATATGAAATTGAAGCCGAATTTTTTTTTCAGAATTCGAGACATATCTCCAATCGTAGAAGAATGAGATGAAATTTGAACGGAACTGGTCAAAATTTGAATGCAAATGTTCTATACTTGATATGAATTTTCCATAATGAAAAAAACTCATACAGAACTCAGTAGGATCTCTACTGTTTATGGAGTTCACGAAAATGAAACATTTCCCAAAACAAATGTCATCATAATAATTTTCTGATCGATACGCCGGCTGTGTTTTGTTTGGGCCCGGAACTATTCATTCCACATAAAACCGAAAACCATTTCCGGGACAGTCTCGGAATACAACGAAAGGCATACAAATTTTCCGGACCTGTGCCGGAACTCGACAAATGTCCCGGAACACATCTAAAGGTCCCAAAAAAAGTACCGGAATTGTGCGATAGACATATATATATATATATATATATATATATATATATATATATATATATATATATATATATATATATATATATATATATATATATGTATACATATATATATATATAGTGATTTGAATTCCGATCGACTCTTCTGATATGACTGACTCTCTTTCTGTTCTTCCATCATGCCCCTTTATTAACATAACTCCACAAATAATGTTATGATTATTACATGTTTTTCCAATCTCAATAACAATTCCCAGAGTTACTTCGAATCAGCACCTGATCCAAAACCACGCACCCCTCGTGCGCAGCCATCCAAGCGCTATCGTTATTTGGTGCGTATTCAGATCAGAAGGAAACAGAGCATATTTACTTTGCGGTTGCCTCGTTGCGTTAAATTGCTTGCCGCATGTGACATATTACGAATTTTGAATAATCCTCACGCATGAACGAGCCTCGTTATATGGCAGCTGGAGCGAGCCGCAATTTTCAAACATACGATTACATGATACCACCAGCCACGCGGAGCGCGCTGTTAGTTTTGATGGAACAAAAATCACTTTCTCTTCCGGGGACGGGATAGATGTTCTGTGCGTTCCATGAATAATGCATTCCATAAGGAGGGTTGCGAAACGAAGGGATTGTTGCTTTTGTCGAGGTGATCATTGGACTCGAGAGATCAAAGAATTGATTGGAAAGTAGGGTTAGATCCATATTCTCCAAACTGGAATATGACTTTCGATCTTCGGAGATTGATATTGTTGGATAATAAATTGATAAATATGAAGAATACCCCGGATTTCTTTTCTGGTAGACGATGAGCAGATGGCGTGATGACAACTCATTTTGTATGTTGTACTTTCAACCTTTTCCGAGATATAGTGATTCCGAAGAAAAAGAAGGAGCATAAGAAAATTTAGAACTATGAGAAATCAACGAGTTGTTCAAGGAAAGTACCTTGCACTGATTTCAACCCGAACTTGGCACGCAAGTGTACCCCTCCCTATAAGTGGTTAGCATATCTGCCCATCAAGCGGAAGGCCGGGGTTCGAATCCTCGCCGGGCCACCGTGCTGGGTAATCGCACGTTAAAAGGTAAGGCCTCGTTGATCCATTGCTCGCACAGTTTCGACTTCTGAGGGTTGACGTTCGTCAGCTGGTTACCGGAACGAACAATTTCAGAACAATTTCAAAAAACAATTCCGGTACTAGAAGGATATGCGGGAATTTCTTCTTTGGGGAACCCTGCATTGGCAACCGCCTTCATGGTATTACCCAGGGGAGTAGTTGCTTTTTAGTAGGTGTTACGAACCGACTGCGAGGGTGAGTTCCCACTAGCCTGAAGAGATTTCTTCAAGGTGATTATAATATGTAAATACATTCTGCATGTGAGAAAAAGCAGAAATGGAATGTAAACGAGATCAGTCTGAGGATAACGTGATGAATTTTCGAAACATTATCAAGAAAGAACAATGAACCTGTTCATGATGGATTTAATAACTTCAACACTTCCCCCATATTGTAAAATTAATTATATTTTTTCAAATAATAATAAATATGAAGGAACCTTGTGTGTGATAGAGCTCAATCACAATAACGAATGCCTAACGAAATCAAGTGATATTTTCAGTGACCACTTCAACGATATACGATGTTTCACGCCTATAATGATGAAATTAAATCAACTCTTCATATCCATCATACTTTCTCTTTTCAACAAAGGCATATAAAATTGATTATATAATAATTGAAACCACTAGGAAAATAGTGTACAGCATCCTTCTCTATGACGATGCATCTATATATGTAAAACTGGAATGGAGCGAGCAATGCCAGGAAGTAGATAGAGTCGAAAACTCTCTCAACGCCATCTGATCTGATCATCAGAACTGTCGTGGATGAAAAGGTTGTTGCGACTAATTTACTTTCCGTTCCGATAGTGCTCTACTCTTCTAGAGTAATGAAATATACTGGAGGAGCTGTCAATCTTTGTAATTGTTATCTGTCTGCGTATAGATTGAGATGATTCACAAATTAACTTCTCTAATTTCAATGAATGCATTTGGCATGCCAATCATATCTCATAATCGCGTCATGAATTTCCGTTACGTTCCACGAGAAGGACTCCAAATATTTGGATTACTTACCGAAACATTTAAGGCAGTTTCGACAATAAAAATGGATTGGCCTTTTACGACGAGAGCTCTGAATCCTGTACTTGAGAAAATCACTAATGAAACGGTAACGTGCTACTTTTGGAAAATAGTGTGGTAGTTATCGAAGAAGTTATTGAAGAAGAAACTGAGTACCTTTTCCTCTCATTTCCCCTTGGTACTGAGATAATGGATAATAACTTTAACTATAATATAGTTTTATATAACTGCTCTACACGTTGGCGCAGATCTAAGCACTCCATAAAACCCGATGAGCAGATTACCGATTCGAATAAAAGAAAAAGTCGGAGTAGTCCTACTCCAGCACGTAGGTATGCTGATTTCTTTATAGCTCACTGAACGGATAAGTAGGCGCGATTCCAGTCGACTGAATGGATATTATTTCATATCCACACAAGTTAGGATATGAATTTCACTTATCATAGAGAACGAAATACCTGGTTACCAGGGACAACCTTGTAGAAACTACACAATTCTGATCTGTCTACCTACAAACACGGAATCCAAGTAATTTCATTTAAATGTAATCAAATGTACTTATTTTTGAAATATTCTTTGTTTTTATTGAGTCAAGTTTGAATTGTCCCAATTGATTTTTTTTTGTGGAATTGAAGGACTAACATCTACTCTTTATATCTACCAATAAGCAACTGAAATTATATGGTCTATTTGGCCTAGTGGTTACTGTGCTAGCCCTCTGACACAAACTACTTTACTGTCGCGGTTTCGAATCTCATCCAAAACCGACTTTTATTATTTATTCGACATTATTTATTCAATTTGTATCGCTCGATATCAAATTGAATAAAATCGCTTTCCTTTGTGTTTTTCATGAATATCTGAAGAATACTCCATAAGAATACGCCATATCTAAAATTGATTATCAATATGAAACTTAGAAGAGAGTTCTGAAATATTTACTTGAAAGAAGAAGAGTCAACAGTACAACTCAAATGGATTTTGGCCATATCCACTCTTGTACAAACTTCAATTGCCGACTTCGTCTTTGTGAGTGACCAATTGGTCACTTGGTCACTTGTGATTGAACCTGAGAGCAGGTTAAGAAGAAGCATATTTTCGAATAATTGTGAATGAAAAGTATTATCTGTTTCATTTTTGCACGATGTCACGATCGAAAGATATAGGTTTTTATTCGCCAGGTTCCAAAAGCAACATTTCTTCCCCTTTTTTTTTCAATTATAAGCTCTCTTCATCACAATACTCGATTCACGATACGATTTCGTTGGTTGTTAGAATGAACAAAATACATGTATCGTGGGGCGTGAACGTTCCGGGAATTTCAATTAGAGTTATATGATGAAAAATGGTGAAATTCAGAGGGAAGTGTAAAAAAAGTGGAATTTGTTTTGAATGGCACCTAAAGAATGGAAACGTGTAATGAGAGGGCGAATAGTGACATTTTACTTAAATCTGTCCCATAACTGTTGCATTCTTCTGTGCGAGCAAATAATATGTTTTTTTTTTCGAATGGATCAACTATTATTTGTTTTTATTTTTATTTAATTTTTTATTAATTAACACGCTTTTATTAGCTTGGGTTGTAACTATATATGTAACGGAATCTTTGAGCATAATTTTCACCAATTTCCAGAAGTCTGATTAATTTGAAACTTTGCATACGTATCAAAGACCGATGACAATGCAATAATTTGATCATAGTTTTCCATTATTAATTATTAATTATCATTAATTAATTAATTATTAATTTTTTATTTTAACACGCCTCTTTTTTTTTATTTTTTTAATTAACACGCTTTTATTAGCTTGGGTTGTAACTATGTATGTAACGGAATCTTTGAGCATAATTTTCACCAATTTCCAGAAGTCTGATTAATTTGAAACTTTGCATACGTATCAAGGACCGATGACAATGCAATAATTTGATCATAGTTTTCCATTATCCTTATAAGGACCACCAGGATTAATAAATTCTTTTATAGATCCTCTGTAGTGGAGTAAAAAAAAGATAGAGCTAGCGCGCGTTCTGCGCATGCCTGCAGTTTCGGACTTACTCTTTCGTTCTTTCGTTCGGGCACTCGGCACAGCACAACGGAGGCAGAAACGTTTTCAGGGTAGTTGCGTTCTCACAATGTTCATTCCTTATCTTACATGCGTAGGTGTACATGAGTCTGATACATGCAAATTACTGTATATGATATTTATGTAACATATAATATGATAACCGTGATTTACAAAAAGCATCTAAATTATAACAAAATAATCAGAACACAAATTTCAATCTATTTATATTATGGAACAAAATTTGGTAAACAATAAAGCTTTAAAATTTAATAAGACCTTTGGAAAAATGGCTGATCGGGTCTTAATTGTGTTAGTATATTCCACGGTTACCTCTCTCTGTGCCAAGAATATCTCCCAATTAAGGTCGAACATTGACGTGTCGAAAGGTTTAGTGAATGGCAATATGGGTTTTATTACAGAAATTGTCTGGCCAAATTTCCGCAGAGCCCAACTATACGCGGAAGACATCCCGTCAGTCCGTATCGATTTCGGACCAGATGGTGTGCACATGATTAAACCGATATCGATACAGTTCCCAGCAAAATACAGCCACGGAACTGCTGAAAGACGAATGTTGCCAATAATCCTGAGTTGGGCTTCGACCGTTCACAAGATGCAAGGTTGTACAGTTGATCATGCAGTAATTTATCTAGGCTCGCGATTGTTTGCTGCTGGACAAGCCTATGTAGCACTTAGTCGTGTAAGATCTTTAGACGGTATTCGGATTGAAGAACTTGATTGCTCTAAGTTAACAGGAAGTACCCCATGCAATAGTGAAGCTTTAAATGAAATGATGAGATTGCGGAATGATTCGTAAGAAATATCACATTTCCACTAGAAACTAATTGATAAATTGAACTAAAAAATTAAAAATAAATAATAGTTTGAAAAAATAAAAAAAACGCTTTTATGGCTAACCGAATTAAAAAATAGAAAATTATTTTTAATTACAAAGAGTTTATATTACGGTAGTAGAAGGCTAAACAATCATTCATAGTCAATCACCTCAAAATAAAATTATAATAAAATTTAAGTAATTAACAGAATAAAGTAATTCAGAGTAAAAAGCGTGGGGTACATTTTACTACATTTCATAAGTCTCCTCTCAAAGATAATTACCGATAGAATGATTGTAACATATAATATATCAAGCACCCCACGATTTTACTCTGAATTACTTTATTCTGTTAATTTCTTAAATTTTATTATAATTTTATTTTGAGATGATTGACTATGAATGATTGTTTAGCCTTCTACTACCGTAATATAAACTCTTTGTAATTAAAAATTATTTTCTATTTTTTTGTTCGGTTAGCTATAAAAGCGTGTTTTTTTTAGTTTTTTAAACTATTATTTATTTTTATATGTAGTTTCACACGAAAAGGAAGCCCTGTAATGTTCAAAGAACACCGCGTGAATCAGATAAATGGGATACGAATTAACATTCACTTTGAATTTTTGAAGTTTTTAGGCCTCAGGAAAAACCTCTTTCGGCAAGGAGTTCCAAAGCAGAGCTGTTTTATTGAAAAAAGATCCCTGAGCAAGAGAGGTTCGACAGGTTTTCAAATTCCAAAGGGGTGGGAATTCTGTACTTGTCTTGACTGATTGATAACAATTCAGAAGAGCACCGACTGTAAAAATATCTAAAGAAGAGAGACAGGTATACGATCCTTCTACGACGCTCCAACGAAGTGAGCGAGTCTGTGAGCGAAGAATCACCAACAAGACGGATTGCCAGTCTCTGAATTGGTTTGACGCCGAACTCCACACGTGAGAACTTTTCCAAGACAGGTTGTATCTGAACCTTGCAGATCATCAGAAGTTGACGAGAAGTGCAGAATTTCTTCGCACGAAATAGAAAGACAAAATTCTGGGAAGCACATTCAGCGATCGATCTCACGTAGTTTTCCCATGAGAGATTATCACTGATCGTAATTCCTAGCATCGAGATACTGGACTTTGTAGGAATAGTTACTCCTGACATCTGAATAATAGATGATGATAGATCGGCTTTCCTCGAGAAGTGACATGCCTGGGTTTTCCTAGCATTAAATTCCACCAAGTGCATGATTCCCCATTCTAACATTTTTACCAAGTCATCGTTAATTTTATTGACGTGAATGTTTCTTTGAATTTTTGTTTTTCGAGTCGGTATGGGGACTCTGGAAGAGAAACCAGTATGGAGAGTACTGTCGTCCACAAAACTATGCACTTTATTGTGTCGTTCTCACTAAGACGCCGAAAAACGCTTTTGTGTAAAACAAGTGTAGCATCTTTGTGAATTGTCTACTGAAAGAGTCTTGAAATTACGTTCCATCAAGTATCAGCCAATTTCATAATTTATTAATCGAAATTTGACGGAAATTAAAGTAACATTTGAAACGCTCTTTATAAATATTTACGTTTCTCAGATCATAAAATGCTATTTTGGTGTTCTGTGAACCACCCCAACAAATAACGTTTGATGCGTTATTCTCTCTAAGAGAGTACGATGTGCAGAAACCTAACGGTGAAGGTGTGACAAGAGAGCTGGACAAGATTTTATTCCAGCGACGATTGAATAACCGTACTACAAAACCTGAAACTGCGTTCGCAGCAATTGAACAAAATTCCAGAAGAATCTTAAAAAATGGTTTCCGAGTACACATATGACTGTCACGGGGTATGAACTATGTGAGAGATTATTTACCAAGTCAGTATAAATATGTTATAATCAAAAGAGTATCAAGAATATCGAATACTCTTCTAATTTCCAATAGGAATTGAATCAAGGGGATTTTTCAAACTGAGCATTTGTGTCTTGTGTTCTTCATCTAATGGCCATATTTTATTTCTGAAATCAAAACTCAATCCATACTTTTACTTTCAAATATAATAATCACAGCAACAATATACATTCACTGATAATAAATCACAAATAACATCCTACTGAAATGATCGTATCATTCATGCCTCGGCTTCTTCGTAGTCCCCCGATTCGCATCTTCCCCTCCGGCTGCTTCTTCCGCCTTCTCCTCGGGCGTATCCTTAACATTTTTCAGTACCTCCGCCGCATCTTTCCCAACGGCGATCACAGCGTGACCGGTATCGATTTTATCTGCAACGGAATCACCCATTGTTTCGAATGCGTTGTCAGACAGCCTCATGGAGGTATGCGACTGCTTGAAGGGCACCTTTATCACTTTGATCTCTGCGGCAGGAACCGAATCCTTCACGATCGAACCCACGTGGAGCTTTATGTTCGATGTGTTGGTGTTTTTGCAGACGTTCTCCTTAGCGTTGAGTTTCTTCAGTATTTCGTCGACTTCCTGGAATGAAAGAGTGTTGCATGGTAGAGAATAGTAAATTACGTAACGAGAAGGATAAGTAGCCTCTTACGCACGAGCAAAAATTGTCAGCACGAGGCATTAGCCATTATATGACATTATATGACAAGTGGATGAAAAAATTGCTTGCTTCATGGAAATAACTAAATATAGTACCAATTCACAAACTATTTAATATTTACGGAAAAAATGAAAATCGCCAAGGTAGTTCCTATATTCAGACTGTCAAGAAATGTGATCCTAATGATTATCGTCCAATTTCTGTTTTACCAATACTTTCAAAAATAAATGAAAAAAATGTGAATACTCGATTATTTGACGATTTGAAAAAACACTATTCATTATACGTGGGACGACAGTATGGTTTCTGCAAGAACAGAGATACAGTCTTAGACATGTTAGCTAATTTTCAGTTGGAAGTAGATGCTAATAGACAATATAGTCTCTTGTCTCTGGAGTTACGAAAAGCATTTGATACCGTTGATCACGCCATACTACTTTAAAAGTTGTATTATATTGGAATCGAAGGAAAGAGTCATAAATGGTTAGAAGATTATTTATGCAATAGACAACAATTTGAGGTTTCCCAAGGATCTATTCACTCTCCAGTTTTGTTCCTAGTTTATAATAAATCTATATCTGAATTAAAAGTTATCAGTGAACTGAAATTAGGTATTGAGTATGTGCGCGTGCCTCATGCATGAGTGTGCTCATTAGTTTTTGATACAAATTCCTTTTTGCCAACTGCATTCAACTGCTTTAACCAGAACTGTTCCCTATCACGAATAATTGTTATTTCTTAGGAGCAATAAACGTTATTATCATTATTAATTTGCAGATTGTGAACAATACTTCATTCTGCTAATAATTCAACCCAACTAGAGGATTCTATGAAAAATGTTTTAGGAAAAATTTTATTATGGCTTCAACAGTCCAAATTATTATTTTATTACAGCAAATCCTCTAATATGAATATTTCCAAACGAAACCTGATGAATTATAATATTCCTCTGAGTTTCGAAAACGAAACCATCAATTACAAACCCGTTATAGAAATGTTAAGATTATACATGGATGAGAAATTGTCATGGGATAAGCACGTTGAGAAATTGAGAAAGAAACTTTCTTCCTTTTGTGGTATACTGTTTAAAATCAGAGATAATTTGCCACGTAAATATTTAATGAATATTATATATCATTGATCAATTCGTGGAGTATACTAAGATATAAAAAACACCTATTATATGTGTTTACTGTGTTAAAATGTATTCCTAGAAGGTGTTTTTCCTTTCGTCATGGTCTACACTAACAGTGTGTAACTGGAAAAATATCTGAGTTTGTGACAAGATGGATTGGATAAGCTGTAAATGATATTCATATACACAATACTCGCCAAATTCATTCTTTGCGGCCTTTGGATGTGAGAACTACCTTTGGCCAGAAATCAATATTACATAGTGGTGTCAACATCTAATTCACTTCCACGAGTTCTTAAGAACGTCAAACAAAAACCATTATTCGAGAAACACTTGAAAAATAATTTTTTGGTTATTCAAGTTCACATTAAGAATTGTATTTTTACCAGATTTTGTTTGATTTTTTCAATGTATTGATTTTTTTTGAATATGTTTATATGTTGTATATCCCTACCATAAACTGTAAAAGTTACTTGTAATGAATAAATAAATATATATTAATTTCCTAAAAATATTATTTTCAATTAAATTTTACAAAGAATTCGAAAAGAATTTGGTTGTTGTCAATTGAATGTCGTCATGAGATCAAATTTATCAGGACAAATGTTCCATATCCCATCATTTTGAAAAACAATTCCGGAAGTGACCGCCATCAATTTAGAATACACTTGTATTCTAAGTAAGTCATTACCTTACAGCTGTCAAATACGTAATGAACGGTTTGAAATAGTGGAAGAAGACAAAATATATAATATCTTAAGCTATCATTAATAGATTTCGTATGAAAAAAAGGGATTTTAAACGATCTCAGGAGCCAAGTTCGATATGAACATATTTTATAAATTTCAACTGATGCTGGTGATGATGGTAATTTTATTCAGACTGGGAGTGAATCCTTTCAAACAGGGACTGGCGATCTTATATAAATGGTGACGAATGTCATCGAAAAGGGTAACTAATACGCGAATAGAATTTTTCATACAATACACGAGCATAAGTTTTGAAGGAATTATAGCTGAAAAAGTTCGAGATGAACTTTTTGAAGATTACTTGATTTCTGAGATAAAAAATGATAAACGGCGATAGAGACAGTGAGCTTTCTCAATCCTCGATTGTTTTTGTCCGAAAAATTATAATCAATATCGATTGTTGAACTTATGTCTTGACCCCATTTCGGCGAAAACGTTCAGTGTGAGTCCTGAACAGTATTTTAATTGGATAATGGATGAGGAATGGTGTAAGAAATGTTTTTTTGAATCTAGAGTGATACGTATTATATCACCTAAAACGCACTCTTTTCGCTGGAGATTTGGAAATGATGGATATTTATAAAAAGCCACCCAGTTCCGCATGACCCACCCCTAACGTAGCCCATCCACTAATTACTTTGCTCGGTTTTGTCTGCTTCCGTTTGATCTATAACCGGATGTCTCTCAATATTTAGGTGGGAATGCATTCAATCTATCGCACCTCGCATGTCTTATGCGAGTCAATATAGAATCAGAGTATCGGAAATTACAGGATGCCATAAATATCGGTAGGCTACGCTATAAGTAGGACCATCAGTCAATTAATTTAAAGCTATCGAGAGTATTGACGTGAATAACACAAATATGGTCCAAAAGTAACAAAAATATTAGCTGCGCATTGTGGCACTAAGGGTCGATTACACCATTCCTATTTAGTGAAGATTCAACTAATCAAGGCTCGATTTCCAAGGAACAATGGATCTAATTGACAAATCAATATCAACAAAACTTTGCTAAGAAAAACCACAACTGAAGAAAGGCGGTGCAATTGACCCTGCTACTTCTCGAAAATTTGGCAACATTCGCTATACAGATTATCTGATGAAACCAACGGTACATCATTTTTTCAGGCTACCGCTCAGAAAACTTTTGAGAAAACCCACTGATTGCATATCAACCGACAAGAATAATTCAGAAAACTTTTTTTGGATTGAGGTGGCCTTTACTTGATGGAAATCCATAGTTATTACGCTATAAGTTAGACACGATTAAATTTCCACAAAATTTATTGTCTTCGCGACATGTTTACACTGTATCTTTATCAAGCGAGTGTATTTAAACACTAGTGTTTAAATACATTCGCTTGATAAAGATACAGTGTATCGGAACATGTCGCGAAGACAATAAATTTTGTGGAAATTTAATCGTGTCTAACTTATAGCGTAATTCAGAAAACGTCACGAACAACAAATGTAATACAGGTCGTCTGTCGCTCTATGAGTAGTAGTGTTATCAAACACATAGAGAAGTCCGAGAGAACTGTAAGGGACTCAGAGGAGTTTTACCATTCATTCGACAACTATGCACCTCGTTCACCACTGAGGGCTACAATGGAATTTATAACATAAACACTCTAGTTATTAGCGGCGACCAACTGACCCCATGTGACCCATTCTTACCTCTTCGTTCTTGTTTCTTTCCTTCCGTCTGATATGCAATCTGGGAAAATCCCAATCAGCTAATGCTCATACAGGAATATACATATGGAAAAGTATTTACAGAATTCAAACGAAAAACACAAAAGAAGTGACACCGCTATATCATAACATCAAAATCAAAGTCCCTTAAATAAGGGTTTTACATAATTTTAAAAATTAATTTATTGTCATTGTTTTTTTATGAGATAATTGAATGACGTATATTTCCCAATGAAATCACCAGTTTATAAAAGGGAAAAATTTTGATTTGGTTTCATTTCCACTCTCTATTTATTTCAAGATTTTTGGCAAGGCATTTTACCTAAGAACTCTTGAGTGAAGAGATTTTTCACCAAAATTGCTTCTATTTTCAATTCAATCAAAATCATTCAACTGTCTTGCATTATATTATGGATACTCAAATTTGGAATGAATTGGAATGTTCGCTATTGGATGATGTCAAATGAATGATATGCATATCTTCAACTTATGTAACTTTTTTAGATTCTGCACATTCTTTGATTTATACAAATTCACAGTGGGTTCACGATAATGTAATTTGTGAATACATTTTATCGCTTTATTCTGTAGCTAATGCACTAGATGCTGTTTCCTATCCTGCGATCAAATACTGTAATTCTGCATACACGGAAATAGATATTTTCATCTAGTTTCGTGGAGTACAATATTTTATCTTAGAGAAAACACCGATTATTGGAGATATAGTCTTTCTCAGTGTTTGGGTACGAATCGACTACGAAATAGTAGGATCGATGAAAAGCCCCATAAAAACTTGATAGAATTTAGTATATCACATTACTGGTGCAGAAAGTGAAATTTTTGGGAAAATATTGAAGCACGAGGCGTAAGCCGCACAAGTAATGTACAATATTTTTCTTACGACCACCTATTCTATTAAACAATATGTCTAGTATAGTGATGTTCATCGATTACATTAAAAATATTGTGACTATTCCTTTCGAATTCACCTTTATATTCGTAAATAATGTTATTTTTCTCAAATAGATTCAAATGCAGTCGAGTTTCACAGTGATGTTATCGATAATTTTTAAAAAAATTGAAACATCTACATCACAAAATGGTTAAGGCTTTCGCGGCCGAGGTTATTAGTATAACTACTTCTCTTCGGGGTTGAAGGCCGTCGTTGTTTGGAATTTGAAGAAGCTTTGAAGAAGCTGGCCATCTACATCAGATCGATATTTCAATACCAATTTCAGACTTTGAATTGGAAGTTTTCTCAACAATTATCAAGCTACATTCATCTCTCTCAAGGATATTGAAATGTAGATCTGCTGTTTTTATCGGATAACATCGACAATAAAATTAAATATTTCCGTCTGCATATTCTCAACTTATTTGATATTCACTTTCCATACATTACAATAAACTCCAGCCAGACATTCATACCATGGATAACCGTGTAAAATAAAAATAATAATGAATGAAATAAAACAACTTTTTTTTGCTGCTTTTATTACAAAGTGCAACAAGAGAAAGTGCAATGACAACCTGAACGGAATTTTCCACCGCGACAACGTTATTACATAACCAAGGTTAACCAATTATTGAATATAATTTATATGTGACATAACCGATTTGACGTAAGTAACAAACACGCAGAAAATAACAGCGCCCAACTACCACAGGCATTAATGCCCGGTGAGGGTCTCCACCACTACAGAAAATAAATAGAACAGTATAAATATATAATTATGATCATAACACACTCTAACTAGCAGAGCCCAACTACCACAGACACTTTCGTCCGGCGAGGGTTGCCATCAATGAAACAGCAGAGCCCAACTACCACAGACACTCTTGTCCGGCGAGGGTTGTTATCAAAAAAACCAGCAGAGCCCAACTACCACAGACACTCTTGCCC
This sequence comes from Zygogramma bicolorata, assembly GCA_032362365.1. Classification (NCBI taxonomy): domain Eukaryota; kingdom Metazoa; phylum Arthropoda; class Insecta; order Coleoptera; family Chrysomelidae; genus Zygogramma; species Zygogramma bicolorata. The sequence continues at coordinate 59,197 of JAVJAQ010001010.1, forward strand.
GGCGAGGGTTGCTAGGAATAAACCAGCAGAGCCCAACTAGCACAGACACTCTTGTCCGGCGAGGGTTGCATTAAATAGATCGTTTCAACCAATCGTAAACGAATGAACATAAATGAGTAGGTGTTATCGTTAGATACAGTATATAGCAAAGCCCAACTACCACAGACACTTTTGTCCGGCGAGGGTTGCCTCAAAATAATAATATGATTAATCATAATACATGTCAAGCATTCAGATCGGCTAAGGGCTCTGAAGATATCACTTGGCTATTTTCTCATGATGTGATTGCTTGCATTGTATGTCGATTAGCACATATTTCTCACCTATATCCAAATATCCAAAACTCCCCACTATGACAATAGCCGCAACACAGATCACGAACACTTATTTTCCCGTTACCACAATCTCGGAACTATTCACAACAACAACTCAAAAACTCAATATTTCATCACTTATTATCCCAACCTACTTGGCCAAAAGCCTTCCAACAACTGATTTCTCTCCTCAAAATAATACATAAGTCATTTCAGTCCTATTCGTCATTGATTTGATATCACATTCCAAATGAATCAGACGCGCAGTCAATAATGGTTACATAACTAGGATATATTCCTGAATATGTGTTTTGGGTGAGTCTCAATTTTAAATATCATACAAGTTTTCCTAAAGTAATTCCTAATTAACTAAATAAACAAAAATAATGCATACACCATTCCCCGTCTCCAAACTTGAGAAAATACCTAATTCATCCTGGTTACTCATTCTCTCAGCAATGACACCGATATACAGGGCGCTGTGATGTCCTTCGCCCTATTATTTCACAGTCGGCCATCATAATCTTGCCTCGCCTCGAGGCTAGGAATGCCCCCATCAAATTCAGGGTCGGACAGTACTACGTCCTCATCACCTCCGCTTTCGGAATTGGTATCGTCTGATAACCCACCTGGCTTTATCCAAGGCCTCATGTGGTCAGTGGCAATAATATTTTCATATTTCGCTCTGGTTTTTCGCATCGAGCCCTCCATATCAACCACCACATAACGGTCATTGGGTAAAACTGCCTTCACAACCATTGATCCAACGTAGGGCGATTTCATTTTCGTGCATCCTCCAGAAGAATCCTCTTTCTTTTCATTCAAAAAAAGATCGCCTACTTTGTAGTTACGAGCTTGTTTCCGGTTTTTATCGAATCTTTCCTTCCTCTCCAACTGTTTCTTTGAAATACACTGCAGTGCTTCTTCCCTCATCGAAACAAAGTCATCAATACGCTTAGGCAACTCTAGCATTATGTCGTCTCGTAATTTTTGGTCAGTTCCACTCCTTGGCTTATAACCATACATCTTTTCGCAGGGCGTTTTCTTTGTGGTACTGTTCACTGAGCTGTTGATCGAAATTTGGAGCGTTCTCAATGACTCGTCCCACCTTTCTTCTTCAGGAGCCATTGTCAAGAGTCCTGCCTTAATAGTTCTGTTTAACCTTTCCACTTGTCCATTAGCCCTTGGAGTCGCCACGGCATTAAGAACATGCTTTATATTATTCTGTTGGCAATGGTTTCTGAATTGCCGCGATGTGAAAGCAGACCCCCTATCAGATGTGATGGTGTTAGGATTCCCAAAATACTTCTCTATCTCCTTGATAAAGTCAACTACCAGCCTGGCTTTAGTTGTGCGTACAGCCTTCAAAAATGCGAACTTGGTGAAGGCGTCTATGACCACAACTATGTATGCATTCCCCTTTCGAGACTTAGGAAAGGGTCCTAAGTGATCAATGTGAACGACATTCATGGGGAGGGGTTTTGGATCAGGTAAGTGTAGGAATCCTTCTTTTCTCCCAGCGGGCTTCTTATTATGGAGGCAAGGGATGCAGCAGGATATATACTTTTCTACATAGTCCCTCATCCTTGGAAACCAGTAATGTTCGAAAAGCCGATATAACGTTTTCTCCGTGGCGAAATGGCCAGAGTCATCATGAGCAGCCCTGACAACTTGCTGCCTCATTCCTCTAGGAACTACCCATTGGATCCCTCTTGCGGTTATTCTATAAACCCTTCCATTTCTCAACGCATAATTTTTGTATATCTCTCGCTCACTTTCGGATGTTGGGGGCCTACTCAGGGTGTCTTTGATCTTCCTTATTTTTTTGTCCGTGAGTTGTCCCGAGAGAACCCAATCAGCCTGTTCTATTCGAAGAATTGTTTCTGGTGGGACGTGCTCAGATTCGGATGGCTTTCTGCTGAGTGCATCCACGTGCTTCATCCTATTCCCTGGTCTATATTTCACTGTGAAAATGTATTCTTGGAGTTCCAACCACCACCTGGCTATGCGTGGTATCAACTCCTTCTTCTCGTTAGTTGCCTTGAGAGCATTGCAGTCGGTTATTATTGTGAACTCAATACCTAGCAGATAGACTCCAAATTTTCGAATGCTCTCAACGACTGCTAAGGTCTCCAGCTCATAGGAGCGGTAGTTTTCTTCACATCCCTTCGTTTGTCTACTGAAATAACTTACGGGGTGCAATCGTTCGTCATCCTGATACTGAAGTAATATTCCGGCAACACCGCGCTTGCTAGCATCCGTGTGTAACTCTGTTTTCGCGGTTGGATTATACAGCGATAACATCGGTCCATTCATCAACTTCAATCGCAAGGTCTCAAAAGCAGTCGATTCCTCATCAGTCCACTTCCACTGCACGTTCTTCCTGGTCAGGTTTGTGAGCGGTTTCGGGATAATGGCGTAGTCCTGCACGAAATGCCTGAAATAGCCTGTGAGTCCTAAGAATTGCCTGATCTGGTGAACGGTTCTTGGCGTTGGGAACTCGTTTATTGCCTTTGTTTTGACTTGACCGGGTTTAACTGTTCCTTGTGATATTTCATACCTAAGATAAGACGTCATTAGGAAAGAACATTTTCTCGGGTTCAGCGTGAGACCCTCTTGTATCAGTAGATTCAGAATCATTTCCAGATTCTTCAACCCGTCATCAACTGTTTTTGAGTATATCAGTATGTCATCCAGATATATGGCGGCGAGATGTTGGGCTAGTTTCAGTACCTTATTCATCAGCCTTTGAAATACGCTCGGAGCATTTGTGGGTCCGAATGGCATCCTATTGAATTCATACTGGCCACCGGAAGTGACGAAAGCAGTGAATTGCTTAGAATTTTCTTCCAGTGGTATTTGATAATACCCGGATCTCAAGTCCAAACTGGTGAAGAAGGCGTTACCTTGAAGTCTATTCAACTGGTCATCTATACGCGGAAGAGGGTAATGATCTTTGATAGTGTTTGAATTGAGCTTCCGGTAATCAATACATAGACGGGATTCTCCATTTTTCTTCCTCACCAGTAAAACCGGAGAGGCATACGGCGAGTCGGACTCCCTGATAATTTCACTATGCAACAATTCACCAATCATGTCCTTAACGATTTCTTGCTCCTTCTCCGCCATTCTGTATGGTCTGTAAGTAATGGGACTTTCATTATGTAATCGTATAGCCATTTCGGCTGATTTAGCACACCCCAAATCCTTCAAATCGTTGGAAAAACAGCTAGCATATTTCTGTAGCAATAACTCGAGTTGTTTCCTCTGAGTAGATGAGATGGGTCCAACCGTCAATTCTTCGAGACTCGGTGGTGTTGTCTCACTTGATGAAATCTGCAATACGTTTTCTGAGGGGCGATCTTTCTCCACCTCATACCGCCTTCCTCTCACGATGAGTTTGGAGCCCTTGAATGTCAATTCATTATCAGCTAAATTGATAATGGGGACGATTGCTGTTCCATCAGCCAGTATCGTCAATATCGCGCTGGGAATACAATATTCACGACCACTTTCGGTTCTGATGCTTGCTTCTTCATAAATGTCTCCAACGTACCCACTCTTGGTTGCTATCTCCAAATTTGCTATGTGATTGACAGGGACCACCGTTGCTGGCTTCGTCCAAAGCTCTATTTTATCAGATATTCCCCTATTCAAATCCTGCGAGTTGTGTTCTCTCCTACTGAAACTCAGCTTCTGATCGTCCTTGTGAAGTACAACTGACTTGTGTTCTGTGAATGGGTGGCCAATTAAAATAGGTTTATCTTGAGCAAAATCAGACACAACGTTGATTTCAGTATCCACTTCGATTTCATCTACTTTGAGTGAACACATCACTGTTCCCAATGTGTTAATTTTATTTCCTCCATAACCCTGAAGAACGATTTGTTTTCGGGTATCGCTCTCTAATGACAGTCTTTCCGCCTCACTTAGAGTCATAACATTGCATGAACTACCCAGATCAATGAAAGCTTTCGATGGCTGGTTGTTGACTAAAACGGTTTTGAAATATTTACTGTTGGGGCTAGATGTTTCAGCATCTAGTCATGCTATCTTGGTTGTTTGTGTAGCTGGTTTACTCCTGGCGAAGCACTTCTCTTCGGTGTGACCTGCTCGTTTGCAGAAGTTGCAGATGAGTTGATAGGGATTCTTCCTACCACTGTTATTAGATCGACACTCTGTACTGATGTGACCAATCTTTCCACATGTGAAGCATTTCCGCTCTACTCTTTGCTGGTGCTTATTTTTTCGTTTCGCATGAAAATTATTATTATTCCGGCTGACATGGGCACCTTTCCGATCGAATACTGACGATTCTCTCGACAGGCTGGGTGCAACTGTTCTTAAATATCCATAAAGTGCATCAGGGTTCCCATAGCCACCGGCTCGTGCAGCTGCCTTGATGTTGTCATCGTTCATACAAGAAACGGCGTTAGACCCTTCAATACTGCATACTTGTAAGAGAGCCAGTTTTTCGAAGAAATATTTGGTGTAGCTCTCATGCGGAAGTTTCTTCCTTGCCATCATTTCTTCTAGTAGGTTATGGTAGTCCCTACTTGGTGGGAAAGCATTCGCCAGCTTTTCCTTCCATTCAATCCACGTATACTTCACACTTGGGAGGCTTCGATACCACGTTTCAGCGAACCCTTTCAACTTGCTGAGAGAATGGTAAATTGTGGCTGTCTCGGACCAATGATATATTTCCTTCAATTCATCAATTTTTGCCAGCCAAGAATGGATGCTTTGACGGTAATCTTCCGGATAGAAATCTGGGATGGCATTACCCCTGATAGAGTCATTAGACTGGGAGGTAGAAGGCAAAGCTTTCAAGAAATCTATCATAACAGTACTTAGCCGATCGATTGAACTACTTCGAGGAGGTGTATCACTCTGGGGCTGCGACCGTTGGCGCTTCCTTCGTGGCGGAGTTTCATGATCAGAAGAACTTGAACTCGACGAATACGTTTCTCGGTGAAACGTCTTCCTAGAATCACCACTCTGCCATCCCATCTTGCAGACAACCAAATACCTATAGAGAACGAATCGAAAGGACAATACAGGAATCCACACAATTCCTTTGTTTCCGTTCAGAATCGTATTACTTCCTCTTGTGTGGCTTTATCCCACTTCTGATAAGTAAAATAAAAATAATAATGAATGAAATAAAACAATTTTTTTTTGCTGCTTTTATTGCAAAGGGCAACAAGAGAAAGTGCAATGACAACCTGAACGGAATTTTCCACCGCGACAACGTTATTACATAACCAAGATTAACTAATTATTGAATATAATTTATATGTGACATAATCGATTTGAAGTAAGTAACAAACACGCAGAAAATAACAGCGCCCAACTACCACAGGCATTAATGCCCGGTGAGGGTCACCACCACAACAGAAAATAAATAGAACAGTATAAATATATAATTATGATCGTAACACACTCTAACTAGCAGAGCCCAACTACCACAGACACTTTCGTCCGGCGAGGGTTGCCATCAATGAAACAGCAGAGCCCAACTACCACAGACACTCTTGTCCGGCGAGGGTTGTTATCAAAAAAACCAGCAGAGCCCAACTAGCACAGACACTCTTGTCCGGCGAGGGTTGCATTAAATAGATCGTATCAACCAATCGTAAACGAATGAACATAAATGAGTAGGTGTTATCGTCAGATACAGTATATAGCAAAGCCCAACTACCACAGACACTTTTGTCCGGCGAGGGTTGCCTCAAAATAATAATATGATTAATCATAATACATGTCAAGCATTCAGATCGGCTAAGGGCTCTGAAGATATCACTTGGCTATTTTCTTATGATGTGAATGCTTGCATTGTATGTCGATTAGCACATATTTCTCACCTATATCCAAATATCCAAAACTCCCCACTATGACAATAGCCGCAACGCAGATCACGAACACTTATTTTCCCGTTACCACAATCGCTGAACTATTCACAACAACTCAAAAACTCAATATTTCACAACACTTATTATCCCAACCTACTTGGCCGAAAGCCTTCCAACAACTGATTTCTCTCCTCAAAATAATACATAAGTTATTTCAGTCATCGGAGTGAATTTCAAGATGAATGAGCCTCTGAAGAAGCTAGCCACTCGAGCCAGCGAAACGTCAGGAAGAAATTCCAAAACACGACGGCCTTCAAACCCGAATAAAAGTAGTGATACTTATTTCAGTCCTATTCGTCATTGATTTGATATCACATTCCAAATGAATCAGACGCGCAGTCAGTAATGGTTACATAACTAGGATATATTACTGAATATGTGTTTTGGGTGAGTCTCAATTTTAAATATCATACAAGTTTTCCTAAAGTAATTCCTAATTAACTAAATAAACAAAAATAATACCTACACCATTCCCCGTCTCCAAACTTGAGAAAATACCTAATTCATCCTGGTTACTCATTCTCTCAGCAATGACTCCGATATACAGGGCGCTGTGATGTCCTTCGCCCTATTATTTCACAACCGACAATATAAAACTGATGATGAAACTCAGGGATAAAGCTCTGAATAAATTCGGAGGGACGGGCAGAGTCGGGGATTGGAATTACTACAAAACTATCAGAAATCACACGAAGTCTTCAATTGAATTGAAACATATTGTCGTGATTACTGATAGATCAAACGATCTGTGGCTTATAATGAAATTAAATATACATAGTAAATCCAAATCCTCAAATATACCCGCCCAATTGCACATTGCAATTGATATCAATGATTTTTCTATAGCGTCCACAAAACTGAAGAACAAAGTCGATTTTGGTATAAGAAGTTTTTGTGAAAACAACATAAACGATTCTGTAACTTCGTTTAATGGATGTCATCCTAACACATAGGCTGAGTTACTAATCATCACGTCACAAAACAGATTTCAATAAATTAACATCGCGTGTACCACAGGGGTTGATACTTGGGCCAATCCTGTACATAATATATACGACTCAATTGAATGCGATGAAGTTTCATATGTACGCGATGATATTCAATTGTATTATTCATTCAAATACGATGATATGCAGCATAGGGTCTATATAATAAACGAAGAACTAAACCACTTTGTGAAAGTATCGAAGAAACATTTCCTTCATATAAATATTGACAAGTGGTTTGTCATCATATTTTAAAGACAGGATACTAAAAGGAACTAATTTGGGTATAAAATTAGGTACTGTACTTCTTCCTGGGAAGAATCAGGTGAAAAAGTTTGGAAATTACAGTCGCTGCAGCTTAACAAGCCTTCATCACTGTTAATACAAAAGGCTTATGGAAAAATGAAACTATCATGGAAAAGTAAATCGGTTGAAAATGTTTGATTGGCGTATACTTCATTCTACGGTTTTATTTCATAAAATAGTTACACACACATATACCCATACTTATATAATAAATTACAGTTCACCGAGAAATCAATCTTTCACTTATACCATCGCCAAGTTTTATAATGACCTTCCACCGTTCCTCCAATCCATATCCATTTTGTGTTTTACAAAATATTACAAACAAAACCTATTATCGGATAACCATCATTGGTAAATATGTTGTGTTCTCCGCTTTCACTTCATTAATCTTTCACATCTAATTTTTTTATTCTGTATTCTTAAATGTCTTCTTTTTCTCTATATCATTGTTGTTCTATATTATCCACAATATCATCATACCGTTGTAGTTGTCTCAGTTTTGTAATAATATCCATATAGTATTAATATATTTCCAAATCAATGTTTGTTTGTAGAAAATTAATAAAGAAAGAAAACTGAATGAAAACCTATCATCACTATTATTAGTATTATAGAAATTTCATGTTTATGTGCTTTCTTTCTTTGTTTTTGCTAGGTGCAGGAGTAAGAATGGTCTATACCAATCTTGTAACCCATTGACAGATTTTCCCTCAAATATATCTAGGTATCATATTCTGTCAATAAATATATATTATTATTACTATAATATTATAATTGGTTTTGAATTTGGAGTTCGAAATTTCACAGTTGACACATTTCATTGTGGATTCTATCAAGTTCTTCTCTTCGTGGCAGTCTCTACTTCGAATACAAGAACAGAGACTCCTACATTTTTTCTGAGAAATGTTTGAACCGACATCATTTATAATATAATATATTGAATGAATAAAGTCCCATATGTCTCAGCGAAGGCAGTGTATTTATTCTTATGAGAAATATAATAATAATATCTTTATTTATCCCAAGAAACATAAATGTTTTTAACAGGGACATACTAAAATAAATAATGCAATACAACATAAAAAGAAAACAGTTAGATCAGTTCAAATAGTTATAAAGATTAATCAATACTGGTAAAAGAAATGCTTCAGAGTAGTAGAAAATGAAAAAACAGACACAAACATCACACATATATTTTGAATGTGTTATATTCACGAGGATACTCTCACCAATAAAAATAAATTTTGATCCTTGGGTTTAGTTTTTTCTCAGTTCGACTATGTAATTATTTTGTGGTTCGTTTTCGATTTCTCCTCTCAATTCATTGTGGTGATATTTGTCGCTGCATTGTATTCAAATACTTTCTGTTTGTTATGCTTGATAATATCAATATTGTTATTCAGATCTTTCTCAGTTTTCAATACATCATGGGGTATTTTTGGTTCAACAATTATTGATTCGGGATGAACGCTCATTTTATCAATCTTTAAATAGGCTACACATTGAGAATAAGAGGGAATATCTTTCAGAACATGTGTTCCTTCTATATGTTCGATTTTCTGGTTTATATTGTCTGTTTCCATAATAATGTCCTTCTCAACTATGTCAGATATGATAAGATCATACTTGTATTGGAGTTTTTCAACTCCTTGTCGTACCTGGTAGATGTTCCTTCATTTTTCATTCATTAAAAGTTTTTTTCCTTCGGTAATTTTCCACAAAGGTCCATCCTCTTCTTTGAGTCTCTTGATGTAATCACTTGTTTCATTTTGAATCTCTTCATTATTTTCATCACAAACTTTTATTGTTTGCGATTCATATGAAATGCTACAGAAAGTACTATCCAAATTACTGGGTCTTCCTCTGCACCCGGTCATTTTTCATTCATACACACTCTTTGACAATGTTCTGATTTCATTATTTCAATTCAGGTAACTCGACAAAGGTACTAACAACTCTATATATATCTAGTAACTCGTTATTCGTTCCTCAATTTAAGAATACCAAATATGTTTCTGAACAGTTATTACTTATCGGCGATCAGCCAGCCTCGTGTGACCCACCCCTAACCTTACCGTCCACTTACCGCTTCGCTCTTTATTCTCGCTTTCCGATTGATCTGCGACCAGACGTCTTCGAGCAATTCGGCCGGAATTCGATCGACGTGCCTTGCCCTGCACGTCTTGTGAGAGTCGCACAGCTCCTGAGACGCCGGTCTCTGTCCCTCGCACTTGTCATCATCGACGAGGATATCCTCCGCCCCTGCTCTCGGAGATTCCTGCACGCACTCCACTTCTCTGGACCGTACGCCAGATCGGTTCTTGCAGGCGCGGCATTCGCCCCATTTACCTACTTTCCACCTGGAAGAAGTGAATATCAAGGAAATATTTTTGGTATTTACTGTTTGGGATTTTTCAACATCAGTAAATCAGTTCAGAGAGAAAATTTTTACGAGAGGTTATGGTCACTAACCAACTGGACTATTGTCTGACCATAATGAAAAGGACTAATATCATTGTTTTTTCCACTTAGATGTATAATCTTCTATTTTTTCTTTTCTATAATCTCTGTAAGTTTTTTGGGACTATTTTTTTATGTGCAGATTCACACGAAAGGGAAGCCCTGTAATGTTCAAAGAACACCGCGTGAACCAAGGGACAGGAAATACGAATTAACATCAACATCATTATGAATATTTGAAGTTTGTAAGCCTCAGGAAGAACCTCTTTCGGCAAAGAGTTCCAAAGCTCAGCTGTTACTATTGGAAAAAGATCCCTAAGCGAGAGAGGTTCGACAGGTCTCCAAATTCACAACAAAGGGGTGGGAATTCTGTAGTCGTCGTGTCATCCGTGCAGATATTGCCAATAAGGGTGGAACGATTGATAATAATTCAGAAGAGCATCGACCGTGAAAGTATCTATAGAAGAGAGACAAGTCTCCGTCCCTTCTACGATGTTCCAATGAAGTGAGCGAGTCTGTGAGCGAAGAATCACCAACAAGATATATTGCCTTTCTCTGAATAGAATCGAGAAGCCTCAATGAATGTTTTGGTGCTGAACGCCACACATGAGAGCTATAATATAAATATAAATCTAAGTTTCTGGGAAGCACTTTTAGCGATCGATCTCATATGGTTTTCCCATGAGAGATTATCACTGATTGTAATTCCAGCATCAAGATACTTGACTTTGTAGGAATAGTTACTCCTGAGATCTGAATACTAGATGATGATAGACCGGCTTTCCTTGAGAAGAGACATGCCTGTGTTTTCTTAGCATTAAATTCCACCAAGTTCATGTTAACCCATTCGTTCATTTTTACCAAGTCATCTTTAATTTTATTGACGTGAATGTTTCTTTGAATTTTTGTTTCTCGAGCTGGTATAGGGAATCTGGAAGAGAAACTGGTATGAAGAGTACTGTCGTCCGCAAAACTATGTATTAAATAAGATGTTTTCTCGAGAAAATCATTGATGAGAAGCAGAAACAAAGTGGGCACCAGAACTGAACCCAGTGGAGCACCTGCCTTTATTGGAAGAATATCGGATGATACTCCATCAACCACTACATACAGAGACCTATCAGACAAGAAACTCCTCAATGAAGCACACAACTGAGGTGGCAAACCATAAGACGGCAGTTTAGAAGGGAGACCCCGATGCCAAACTCGATCAAACGCTTTTGAAATATCGAGTGCAACAGCTATCGTTTCTCCGAATTTAACGATTTAATGCTGCCAAATATGAGAAACATAAGCCGATAGGTCACTGGTTTCTTGATAAGCTTCATATTGTTTGCTTTTTCCATGACTCTGGAAATGATAGTAAACAAGGCAATTGGTCTATAACTACGAGGTAAAGTTTTCTTTCCTTTTTTAGGAAGTGGCTGAACTCTTGCTGTCCTCCAGGACTTAGGAAAAACCCCCAAGTTATATGAAAGGTTGAATAAATCGCAAAGTACTGGTGTCGATTCGGGGGCAGAAAGCATCGGCCCCCGAATCTGCCATTCGTCTTCGGGTCCATTAAAATATTTCTTTTATTTTGTTGGTGAAAAATTATCTCAGGCATATGACTGTCGACAGGCGTGATATTCGGGGGATCTTTTCCCGATGAGTCCAGAGTAGAATTTCCAGCAAACATTCGCAAATATATTTGCTTTTTGTTGGGCAGTGGTGGCTTGTGATCCATCTTCTTTGGTCAAAGAGGGAAATGAACTGAAAGTGAAATTTTTGGAGACAGCTTCAGCAAATGACCAGAACGAACGAGAACCGTTTGGACATTCAACAAGTTTTGAACAAATTTTATGATTATGTGCTCCTTTAGCAGCTTCAATTGTTGCACTACATCTATTTCTTGCGTTAACATACTCAGATCTCGTCTCCAAACTGATGTCTTGGCGCCAGCGATTGAATGCCGCTTGTCTGGATGTGATTTTGGAGCAGCTTTTATTGAACCATGGTTTCTCAGACTGTGGTCTCTTTGTACTACTTGGAATGAATGTTTTCATTCCCAGAAAAGTGGTATCAGAGATTTATTGGGCACATATAGTGGGATCTCCAGATGAAAAACAGACCCTTCTCCAAGGAAAAACAGAGAAAAACATTCGAAGACCTTCCCAGTCTGCTGACTTGTAATGCCAGACACGACTTGCGGGTAACTTACCATTCATTGGAGCCAAATACGAACAAGTTGCTGAAATCAAAGTGTGATCAGAATTACCCAAGGGGGAGTGAATTTTGATCTGATAAATATCAGGATGAGTAGTAAGAAACAAGTCAAGTGTATTGGCAAATTGTTAATTCGTATCAGGAATACGAGTGCAAATGCCTCTGTCTGTCGTTCTCTTTCATCTGTTCCATTCGAGAATTTAAGTCATGAACATTAAAATCAATATAGTGACCTCAGCTGTTGGATGGTTTTCTTCGATGAAGTCGATTTTTCTGATAGAAATTCGAATAGTCTATAAACAGCCGAATTTAGTTTGTTGATGATTGACAAGCTTAAACCACATCACGTCAGAATGTTTCGGTTCCAGCCCTTCTTCGCGTTGGCACGATAAATCATTCCTAGAGTATAGCCAATAACACCACCTTTGAAACAAAAGCGAGAATAGAATTTATAATCTAGACAGAGCATATGTACATTATTCGTCTATGAATTGACCTGAGTTCCACTAAGAATGTCAGGTTTTTCGGTTTGCAGATGGTGATGCACATCGTTGATATTTTTATTCATACCGCGAATATAACAAAAATCGATTCTCAATACTCTCGATGAAGGTTTCTCGAATACCTCCCCCACAGAAATCCAATTGGGGAGGTATCTCACTTCCGGAGTTTTTAACTCTAAAAAATTATTCGTTTCCGTTTACCAGCTGACGAACGTCAATCCTCAGAAGTCGAAACTTGTGCGAGCAATGTATCAACGAGGCCTTACCTTTTAACTTGCGACTACCCAGCACGGTGGCCCGGGAGACATTATAATCATTTTTTGAATTCACTGATTGGAAAAAAACGGAAATATCAACCACATACTGAAACGTTAACACACCACAGCACATATCGTTGGTATGGTGGTATCTCACCGGGCAATGGTAAGACCATCTTCCATCTAGGTTATCCTTTTAGTCGCCTTCTACGACAGGCAGAATCTACAACAGGGTTATTCTAATCCGACCCCATACAAAAAATTCATTATATTTCATGCAGAAAAGATATTCAATCATAGAATTCATTCAGAGAAGGAAAGCTTTCAATTTACTTTCACTATGAATAAATCATGTTTCTCTTTTTTCGTTCTACACTTGTGAAAGTAACAAAGGGCATATTATCATTATTAAAGTTTTCTCAACTTTTTTGATAATGTTTCATTTATATTTCCTTATAAACAGGGCTGCCGTACAAAGCTCCCTCTCAACTTTCGAATAGGAAAAGATGTATTAAAGTAGGACAAAGTACAAGTGGAAAGACATGAATTCTGGTACTTTTCGGTGGTTAAATCAATAGTATGACGTCACTCACCGCTGATATAGCGCTATCAAGAGAAAATGGGGTTATGTGATACCTCGTTTTATAGTTTTTTCAATTCTTTATACAAAACTTGTTTATTTTTGAAAATTGTACCAGTTGTTCTTGAGTTCTAGTTCATTTTGAATTATATTCAACCTGAAGAAAACTAATGATAACAATGAAAATTCAAATCAAAAATCGTTTCAATTCATTTCTCTAACCTATAATTGACCTCCCAACTTCGGCGTAAAGTAAAACTGTTTTTTTTCCAGACGTCGAGACCCGGGCCAAGGGACACCAATGATATCACACAAAAATATTTTTTACTATAAAGTTGCAACAGAGGGAGGATTGTTTACTGCCGCATCTCATAGACATTATGTTCCTATTTGCTTGTTTTTGGTTAATAGTAGATGTCCTTGCAATAATACTTCTCGGGATAAACAAGAATCAACTGTTGAAAAAAGAATACTGATTAAGCGCTTACTTGGTTTTACATGGATTTTCATTGCACTTCTTTCTTGTCACCTCTGGTTTTTCTTCGCCGACGCAAAAAGTCGAGCTCACCTTCCCGGCTCTGTCCTCGACACACTCGAATTTGGAATCCTGCGTCCCCCCTCCACACCTTACCGAGCAGTCGGTCCAATCCAGCAACTCCCAGTGGTAGTGGGGGGCGTAGTTTAGATCCTGCGACGGCTCGGCGTACGAGTAGCGGTAACCAACATTTTCCGCACTATAGAAGACAACCTGAATCATAGAATCTGGTGAGAATAATAGAGAAGGCATTCATGTTTCCTTGTGGCTGTTGTTCAGTGTGGTAAGAATAATTGAAAACTCAATCGTCTTCCCACTGCTGACCATTGTAAACTTTCAACAATTATACCCCAAAATGAAGGGAAGATATTGATGTGCCTTTTCAACTTTTCAGAAGAAAATTATAAGTAAAAATTACCATGTTCAAATCGATATGATTTGACAACGTTATTGATTGATCTTTCATCTTCAAATTCAAATGTAAAGTGAGTAGGAAGGGAGAATTTGATTAGCTGATGAGTGAGAAAGGAACCAGCTCATACATCTGGACCTAACACTGACAGTAATTCGAACATTCAATTCATCTATGGAAGTAATAATACGATATTACTTCAATTGGAAATATTACATGATAATCTAACACTTTCGAGCACCTACTGAAACAGTCGGTTCAGTCCACCGACATGTCAATTATTTTTGCCTTGGACAATAAATACCACCTGGATCGGAGGGAGTTATGAAAACAATGAAAAAACAATGTATTTCTCCCTTGAAGATCGATGTGATCTACAGACAATCTCATCTGAAAATCCAAACAAGATTTGTGTGACTCTCCTCAAAATGAAAAAACAACGATTCATTCGGATTCAAACAAACTTTTTAGTGTGCCACTGATACCAAATCCGCCATTGTATCTCGGAAAACTCATAAAGCAAGTCAGCATTTCAAGGAGAAATTGAAACTGAACCTACAATCTTAGAAATTACGGTATCATCTGCAACATTATTCATGAGAAAATCAAGAACCACCCATTGCACCTATAAATGAACTCATCTTATAATCAAACTCGTTATTAACTCAATCAATTTTTACTGTACTATTTATTGTACCCCTGTATTGACCTATTTCTAGACGTTCGAATGCATTGGGAAGCCAAGAAATAGCTGAATAAAGTTGTAAGGTGCTAGGAACAGCCAGCCTATATTTCATTCTGTCCACGTTTCTCTCCGATATCAATAAAAGTTATCTTGAACACTAAATGTTATGATCTTTCAGATTAGCCACTGAGCCCCTCTTTATAATACCTCATATCAACAGTGTCAAAACTCTCAGAGAAGTTGAACTATCGAAGCGATCGACTACTTGACATCCATTATAAGGAATTTTATCCCATCAATTAAGCATATCATTCATCTTATCCGTTGTAGAACGCGACAAAGGGGATTTCAGAATAAATAATGTATGAGCTTCCAACAAATACACTTTGTAAATCCGACGTTGATAGATGCCTGATTTCATTTCTGAAAGAACAAAAGTCGATAGTCCTCTGCAAGATATTTATTCAGATGGAAGAAACGCTTCAGTTACAGTGGTAACAAAGCAAAACTCAAGTGAAATTCAGATTAAAAGCCACATAATACTGGAAACTTCATGAATTGCATAATAAATACAAAGATGCATACAAACCCTGGCGCGTTAACATCTAACAATATAATTTACGAGTGTAGTATAGATTCCAACATTAATTCTTATTTTTTCAGATTGTGGTAGGTTAGAAACCCGAAAAACTACGGAGAAAATATATATCCACCTCAATATAATGTCGTTCAAACCGTAAATATGCATTTGTTTAGCCAAATCTTCTCGAGCTGAGAAATCGAGGTGAGAGTTTACATTTCCTGAAGTTAGGTGGTGATACCTATGTGATTTTCCAAACCTGCAAATCCAATCAGGCCTTTATCGAAATATTTCGTTCACTCATAGAAACTTAGCCTCATATATTCTGAATATTCTATTCAGTTTTGTTTCCGTTTCATTTCACGTTAAACTTCCTTTTCACGTTTTTATTGTTACAAGCTATCTTTGAGTAATTTTTTTCACCTCTTGCTAATTTTGTAACGAAGCATTTTTGAACTGTTTGTAGTGTGGATAGTGCAGAAACTAATATCCATCTCCGTAATATATAAAGTAGCTACCACAGGTAAATTGTTTCTCGTTATAATATCGTTCATAAATGTTTCAAATTCACAGTATGAAAAAAACGATTCAGTTTTGCGCTTGATTGTGGAATTTCGTAAAAAGATTTGTTATCGGAAATGATGTTACTTCTATAAACATAACCTTTACCTACAAATCTGGCGTCGGAAATTACGTTACCAGATTAATGAAGTGCGCCTCTCTTTACTTGAAATTGTTTGAAATCAAAAATCGAGAACATCTGCTCACGATGTTTCAGGTATAAGTCAATGCTTCAGGGCTTTCTTGCATCTTGATGAATACTTTGGGTTATTATGCAAGCACTGTTATGATAGTGCGTTACTTTGTAATGTAGAATATTGTGAAATGAGAGGTTTTTGACATACCTACGAAGTGATTTTGCTAAATTGGCACAAATTGAAATATTTTTGAACAAATAATTCACTTTCAAGATCTCTCCGTTTTGTTTTGCGAAATATACCGTTGGAATTAACGGTCGAAATAGAAAACCTAATTTTCATGTTTTATTTTGTCATGTAAACTATTTGTGACAAAAATTCTGAAGATTCGAATCTGTGTCAATTTTGTAGCACCGGTCCTGTATATGTTCATCACTTAGGAATGATTTATCTCCGACGGCCTATAGGAGCCGCCACAAATAGGCTTTTTGGTGTCGCATTAGCGGAGCATAAACATACGGATTCCGTGGAGATTTAGTGGCATAAACTGGTCGTTTAATCAAGTGATTATCTGGTTAATTATTCCTTCAGTAATTCACGTACTCGAGGTGCGTGTTATAGTTGGATTCTCGTTCTTTCAATAAAGTATGGTACTACGAGTAGTTGTTTTCTAGAATCCGAGGAGAATTCGTAAAACAGACGACAATAACAATCATGTTTTTATGGAGACTCTGGGAATTCAAAAAGTGAATTTATCATATAGACATACCTTGAGAAGAGAATAAAATGATCCTACTGTCAGGTATTTGGACCACTTTCAATTTGATGATGAGGCTGATTTTTCTAAATCATGAGAGGGCATAGGAAATATCGATGTTGATGAATTGCTTTATTCTGACGACAACGTGAGTAGGTTGCATTAAAAAATTAAAATGTTTCATACTTTATTTTACACGAATGCAGCAATGAATTTTTTTTTATTTTCGATAAAATCTGATATGGAGCTAAAAGATAGAGTATAATATGATTTTCTCAGATGAAGCAGTGCAACTTCTGATACAAAGGTATTTTATTAGGAAGAATTATTTTTTTTATATCCGAAATTATTTTATGTATACGGTACTATTATTTTACATTGTATACATCTGAATATAAATGATAGAACGATAACAAACAAACACCAACAATCCGGCCAAAATCCAAAAACAATTTTCGATTTCGAAAATTAAAAGCAATTATGACCTCATCAAGGACCTTGAAAATAATTTAGAATTATCCATCGGAATTGATTACCTCACGAAATTTGATAAGAATATCACCATCGTGTCCAAACAAAATAAAGTAGAGAATCCTGAGAGAAAGTACAAGGAAACACAAGTACTGAATCATCTGAGAAATTATATAAAAGAAACTGTCAAAGTCAGCATCAATATTGAATTGAAAACCTCGCATACATCGAAATTCGAACCGATACAAAATATTTTTTTTGGCCTCAGTTATGAATTCAGTATTCCACCAAATACTATTTCATTAATTTATACAAGTGTATACACGCTGTAACTTAAATGATTTTATCAATATCAGCGTATGATTCCCTGTCATATTTCATGAAAAAAAAGGTCATGGCGTGTCCTAACTTGCTTCGTTTCTGACTAACGAGGTGTCAATGTTACTATAAAATAGGTTTTTATAAATGACTCGTTTAGTTTTTTCGCAGATTCTGATGGAACAAGATATGTTTGCTAGCAATAACAAGGGGCTTCTTTCCATGAAATTAGTTCACGAATCAAATTTCCAGTGTCGGGGGTTACCTCAATGATATTTATGGTAAAAATCATGTCAGTCACTGTATTTCTATAAGTTTTGAATTTTTATTAAATGGAACAATTGATAAAAATCATCAAAAACGTGTTTAAATACATTCCTTCCTGGAAATGTGCTAAAATGGAAAAAATTTCTTTCATTGTGTGATCAAGGTTATTCTGTAACCGATTCAAAATCTTACCGTACTAGATTATGAATTTCTACGCCACTGTTAAGTCAATAATATCAAATAATATCGAACCCAGCGGAAACATCAGCGTGCAATACTATCTACTACCATAAATAGCAATCTAATTTCATCGTATTACAAATAAATCACACACGATGAGAATTTTGAATAATTCATAAAAAACCGATTTCTAATTAAACTTTGGGCACCCGTTACTCGGAGACGGAGCAAGTTAAGACTTACGTTTATATGAACATTTTTTCATAAATATGACAAGGAATCACCACCTGAAATCAATGTCGTCATTTAAGTTACACCCTGTAGATTCGAAATATTTATTCACTACAAAATAATAACGTTGAAACAGTACTCAAAAAAGATCTATTTACAGCGAAATCAACCAATATTATTACCAATTATTTCCAAAAACCCTACATTCAATATAGGAATCAGAGGTAATATCTCTTCGAAGGTTTAAAAATTATTTGTGCGATAAAATACAATATGTTTCTTTAGATGATCAATAAAGTTCTTCTCAAAATATTTTTGTGGTGTACCTCAAGGGGCAATATTCGGTCCGCTTTCATTTCTCATTTATTTAAACTCACTGCCCAATTTGATGTTCAATAGCACAGGAGTGACTGTAGACTACACGAAAGATCTTGCGTGCTCTCATCTCATCGATAATGATCACAACATGAACTTTGAAGGAACAGAGATTCCGCATACTGAAAATAACCTGCTAGAAAATTATTTTTGAAAATGTTTACAATTCAATGAAAAAATCATACCCTCCTAGAAATACTGCCGTTCAGTGTACATACGTTGGTTTTCAGTAAGAGATGTATTTCATTTCATATATTCTGCGGAGTTTCTCAAATTAACTCATTTTACCAGTGAGTTCAGACTATTTATATTATACATTAGTTATTCCACCATAATTTGTACATTTTAGCCTCGAAAAAAGGCAATAAACGTTATCGAAAGCTCTGTAAAGAAGAGTTTTTTTCCAAATGAAAGACTAAATACCCGCTATAACCCACCTTCATATACAGGGATTCCCAAAATTTTCTAATCAGAATAAGTGAAATTTCAGAATGAGAAATGTACAATTCTCTTATAAAACTGCAATCATATCATGATGACCTATTAGAAAAACGACGTACAGGCACAAATACCATTCCCTTCATGTTGTTCTTAAGAAATAATTAATGACAACTTACGAATAAAATTATATCTTCAGTTAGCGGTCCATTTATGACCAACGATTCTTTGCCTGGTTCCGGATGGCTATAAATACCTTCAACTTTTCCAAACTTTTTATCGCCGTCTCTATCTTCTATGCTGGAAAAGACAATTTTCATTCGAGTTTGATTCTTCTTCTGATACGAAAAAACATACAGAGACAAAGTTTCACCAAATGAACAATTATGAAATAATAGTTTCTTCTACAATTTTGGGGTTCATAACCTACCAAAATCTGAAAAAATAGAAATTAATATTGGAATCTATGCAAGTGTAGAAGGGCAGATTTTCAATCTACCCTGAGAACTTGTTACGATAATCAAAAAATAGTTCCTTATGTCTTTCTGACAGTTACAAAAAGCGAACATAAAAACTAAACTAAAAGAGAAGAGATTTGTAGAAGTTTTGAAACCGGAAGCGGATTTGGTGCCGAAACGTGAACGATAAGTATTTCGATAAATATTAGTTGTATTTTATTGATAGTCAAATTTGAGATATACGAAAAGTTGCTGACTGATCGAATGTGTTCCATTCATAGGAAATTATTTTTGAATTATTGCACAAACTTCTCGGAATAGATTGAAGATCTGCCCTTCTACACTTGTATAGATTCCAATATTAATACCTTTTTTTCTATGGTAGATTAAGAATCCAAAAAAGCTTGAAGGAAGAATCCATCCACCACAAAATAATGACATTCCAACAGTACTCAGAAAACTGCCAAAAAACCAATTCAAACTGAAATTCAAGCAGTATTTATCAGAGAAAGCATTTTATTGTGTTATAGATTTTTATAATTGATTTTTCTTATTTATTTATGCATATGATATGCATATGATATGATGATTTATGATTATTATTATTAATAATAGTATATTTTTGATGAGTTAGCCAATCAACGGAGCCACATGGAATCCTTTATTTCTCACTCTTACAAGAAGAATTTTTTTTTTATTTCCACTTTGGAAAGTGATCATTTTTTCATTGAGAACAGAAAGATCGGAAAGGGGTTTTGTTAACCTTCTGGCACTTTTCAAAAATGCCGTTAATATTTCATAGTAAGTACTCCTGTCAGTGTTCATTTGTAGCAATCCTCGTGAAACCCACTTAGACTTATGATCGAAAGTATTCATTGAATCCAAGCTGGATATATTATAAATCACTTTGGAGGAAAGAGCATCATTCAATTCGAGGGAAAAATATTGGTATAAGCTATATTGGATGTGTCAAGGAAAGAGACCGCCTTTTAATTTGTCAACATGGCATGTTCAGTTTGATGTGTCATCTACACGTACACCCGACAGCTCAACAATGGTTCAACACTATTCCTGAAACGACATTTGCATTCGTGAAAATTTTATGATTATTTCTTATATTGGGATATCTATTGGAATTAAAACAGTCACTAGCGGTCTCCACAGTGGCGATAACACTAATTGAGTCAAATCATCTTTTGAAAAATTCGTGCAGGCCAGTGCCAAATATGTTCCAAAGATGATTTGATTTACCGCCAGTCTTCGAGTATGCACACCGACTATGTCGAATGTGTTCACTAATTAAGTCATTAAGAATACTGTGATGTAGAACAGAAATAGAATCGTTCACAGAAAGAATGCATTTTTTTCGACAAATTATGATAATATTAGTCAGTCCCATTACACAACCTTGAGATACATCGAGTTAGATTTGTTACACCAAAGATGCCTAGGAAACCCTGGTGTATCTAGTGATTCGATATTGTTCAGAATTTCTTGGCGAAAAACAATCGACGATTACAAAAGCTTTCTAATTTTTGTATAGGGGGCGTTATATGAGCATTTTCGAAAATATGTCAAATGTCGGTTTTGTCAGATTGAAGTAACTGTGATGTTTATTGTTGTCAATGAAAACTGAAATTATTTCTTCGCACTCAACAGTGTTTAAAAGTCTATATAAGTAGAATAAGTGTTGAAGTTATTACAGGTACTCTTTCACGATGTGTAGAAGATTTCGTATTTTGTGTGGTCAGTCAAAATCTGGGGATCCCAATATTCTTCTTTTTTCAGTACCTAACGTAAGTACAAAACAAATCACCCCAAAATAATAACATGAATGTAGCGTTGTAGCTAATTTTATTCGTTTCAGCTTGAGCAAAAGTCTTATATCGAGGAGGAAACATCTGTAGCTCTTAATGATGAGATATTAAAAACAAAGTAAATAAAGGAAATATCGATGTGATACGTATTTTGAACCGTTGCATAACTGATGTGTGTATCCCCAATTCCAAGACAGTCTATCACTTTCAATACACTATCATGAACTTTGTCGTACATTCTCAGGCGAATGGGCAAAGTAAATTTTCTCGGAATCAAAGTCCAGTCTTACAAACTGATATAAAAACACTTAAAACTTGTAGAGGTAGCAGGTGACAGTGACAGTATTGACAGGTTGTTAACGGTAGGTTTCCACGTTACATGCACGTTTTCTGAAACACATTTGATTGGCTGTCAGGGCTGTCAAAATCTCGGAAGGCAAATAATAAACAGTAGTAGAATATTTGGTTGCACATTCCTCTCTACTGAAAATTAAGCTCCATATGGTATATGACTGATCGCCATCTACAATAGCGATCTGAAGCTTTTGCGATCTCAGAAATCAAGCAATCGCTTTTCGCCAAGTTTATCCCAAAATTATTCAGGTATAAGTAGATACACCAGGGTTTCCTAGGCATCTTAGTTACACCTGAATAAACTCAATAATACACTTCATGATTTCCCACACAAATACGATTAAATAAATTCAAAAGTCATAACTTGTACAACCCTACTATAGTATCAAAGTTTCTCAAGTATGCATCCACCAAATTAAAAATCACCTCCAAACAAATCTGACAATACCTTCAGTAATAGATTGGTGTGATCTGTAGACCAAAAATTCCTACCGATTCAGTAGCTCTTTCGGTTTATTGGGGTGTCTGTACGGTTAAACTAGCAAATGCTACAAAAACTCAGTAAAATGCACCAAAACGTTACGTCACTCCGAAACATTACTCATACCGTGCCCGCACAAGGATCTGCCTTCTGAGCGAATAATTGATAAGGAGGAATATCAAATTGAATTAGTACATTACACACCGAGGTGGGAAGTGATTCATTTCTGTCGTGAGATCAGTTAGTTAACCGAGACGCAAAGCGTGTATGTATACCATCTTATTTACAACCATCATATTTCGATTAAAATTAATAAATCTCTGTTTCGTTCTGAACATATCTGAAATATTACATTTAACGACAAATTACCAAGGACGCGGTTTTCCCAGAATGATCAAGTAGATATATTGTTACCGTGTCTACGGGGTGTAAAATTGTTACCAATATAAATGAATGAATGATAAAGTCAATAAATGACAGATAAAGTCTAGAATAGATGAAATGAGGACGGGAAGTGAGGGCGGGAAGTAGAGGTGTGTAATGTGACACTTCCCAACCCTCAATGACGTTAGCAATGAATGCATTACATATATATGGTTGTGAATAAAAATGATTACAATGGGTAGAGTGAAAAAAATTTGAGCACATGCCTACACTCAAGTTTTTTGAGAAAAACTTATTCGGGTGGTTGAGATTTTACAAGGACCGATCTATAGTTTGAACTCATGCTCACTTTTATTCACTACACCCAGTGGAACTGTTGATCTCATAATATTATAAACACTTGATCCGTAGTTTTCTGGAATTGTAACCTACTACAATCTAGAAAGATAGGAATTATTAATATTGAATTAGTGGAAGTTTACAAACCCAGAAAACTACGGAACAAATCATGAACCACTACAAAATAATGACCTTCAAACAGTATCATGAACATATTTTTCCGATGATTGGATATATGGATCACTTCTGGGATAGTGGAAAACAATGAAAACGAATCAAGTGGTGCTTAGGGATGTTCTAAGGCAGGGGTGCTCAAACGGTCGATCGCGAGTGCTTTTTGAGTCGATCTTGAGAAGAAACTTCCGATATAGAACTATTCACAGATTTCGTTTTAGAAGATAGGTCACTAGAACAAAATGAAATGAATAAACTAACAAAATATATTCGAATGGTGCGTACCGTATAGACGTGTGCAAGTGTGCTCCTAGTAAAATTTAAAATAAAACAGTGAAAACCGTGAGAATTTATTGAAAACCTGAGACAACAAAATTTGTGGTGTCTAGCAGTTGAAAGGATACTTGTAACTACTCCAAAAATGGTAATAACGAGAGAAATTCGTGATGAAATTGAAACGGCAGTGAATTTCTCATTATCCCGATGTTTAAAAGACCCGAATTTTATAAAAACGATGGTGGATAACGTAGCAAATGCCGTGATAAAAAGCATCGAAAAGAAGTTCAGCCACATTGAACAAAAAGTCACCTACCTACAGGATGAATTAAACACTACAAAAAAAACAATTGATACTATGATAAGCAAAAATGAGAATGAGATTATGAAACTTGTACAACAAAATGGATTGCTGGAGAGAAAAATTGACAACATGGATCAGGAAAAAAGAAGAAAGAATTTGAGAATTTTCAATGTGAAAGAAACGGAAAAGGAAAATACAAGAGAAGAAATCATCAAACTAATGGAAACCAGGATGGCAATTAACATTTCCACACAAGACATAGTACTGTGTTATAGAGCTGGAAAAAAAGGGGAAGGAAGCAAACCAAGAGGAATATTTTTGAAATTGGCAAATTTCGAAATGAAACAGGAGATATACAGGAAGAAGAAAATGCTAAAAGGTACGGGCGTAGTAATCCGTGAAGATCTAACAAGCCTTAGAGTCGACCTACTAGCTCGTACAGTTGAAAGGGTATCTCTACAAAACGTATGGACCAATGCTGGCAAAATTTATGTTAATGTTCTCAACAAAGTGACCATAATAAGATCTAGGGATGATTTTGATAAACTATTTTTGAAGAATTCGTAAATAAAATGTTCAAAATTATTCACATTCCTGTTGTATGTACTATATAATATTCAATCTCTTTTTCAATTTGGTCAATTTCATAATTTATATTCTTTTGATATTTTCTCTCCCAACATGAAACTGAAATATATATAGTTAAGAAAAATAAAAATGTTTTAAAAACTCTTTGATAGTTCATAGGATCACTACTACTAATCATCCGATATCAGTACATTTACTAGGTGTACGCACAGTGGGATTTATACGTACTTACTTAAATGTTAGATTTTTTAGAGATTCTGGATGAGGAGGAGGAAATTAAAACAAAAATATTTGGAAGTTTGCAGGAGTGTTTTGAAACTGGAGAGGAGGGAGCGAGAGGTATCGGAATAATACATTTTAACATAAGAAGTATTAAAAAACACTATGATGAGTTACTCTTGTACTTAGAATCAGGAAAAAATAATCTTGATGTGGTGGTCTTATCGGAAACATGGAATATTGAAGATGTGAGTATTTTCAACATACCAAATTACACTATGTACTATAATGACTCTAAAGTCAATCAAAATGATGGCCTCATTATCTATGTGAAAAACAATATAAATTCAAATGCTGATATCATCCCGCTAACTGAAACAAAACTACTGAGTGTTACCTTTGAAACCAGTGGCGTTTCAATATGTATTAATGCTTCTTACAGACCCCCTTCAATAAACGTAGAAACATATTTAAACAATTTAGAGCGATTTCTTGCAAATTCTAACAAAAAAAATGTTGAGATATTCATGGGTGATATTAACATTAATCTGAAGGACACTTTTAATCAAAACTCGATTAGATATTTGAATATCCTAACAGAACATGGTTTCATATCATATATAAATGAGCCCACCAGAATAACGGAAGGGTCAAGTAGTATCATTGATCATATATTCATCAAGAAAGATAACTGTAATAGAAATAACATTTTAATAAAACCAAAAATAATACAAACCGATATGACAGATCATTATGCAACACTAGTAACGATAAACAAAGAGAAAGAAACCACTGTAACATTGAACGAAAAACGAGACATCATAAAAAGAATTGATTATGTTAAGCTAAATTCACTCTTAAAACAAGAAAATTGGGTAAGTATTCTGAACTGCGATGATGCACAACTTGCATATGATCTTTTCATCGACAAATTTCTGCAATATGCAGCTAGGGCAACTAAGGAGTGGACACTAAATAAAAACAAAAATAGACATATCAAACCATGGATTACCACTGGTCTTATAAATTCTATAAAAACTCGGGATTATCTTAAGAAAACATGGAAAAACTGTAAAACAATAGAGGCAGAAATCAGGTACAAAAATTATAGAAATAAAGTGACGGGGTTAATAAGGCAAACAAAAAATCAGTACTATAGAAATGAACTAAATAAGGCAAACGGTGACTGTAAAAAAACCTGGAAAATTATTAAAGACATTTCGAATACAAACAGCACTAAAAATAATGTACAAAACTTGACAATCACAAAATCAAATGGTGAAAAAATAAGCAGTAATGGTGAAAAAACAAATTTGTTTAACGATTATTTCATAAATATTGGACATGATATGATGACAAAAATTTCTAGAGGAGATTTATCGAATGGTTTTCTTAAAAACTCTACGGTAGAGTCAACTATGTTCCTAGAACCCACAAATGAGAATGAAGTAATAATCTTGATATCAAATCTTAAAAATAACTGTTCACCAGGTCCTGACGGAATAACAGCTAAAATGATCAAAAATACTCACCTACAAATTATAGCACCCCTAGTTCATATTATAAATTTGTCGTATTGCACAGGAAGAGTGCCTTGGCAGTGGAAAGAGTCAGTTGTAACACCAGTTTATAAAGCAGGTAATAAAAGTCAATTGAACAATTACAGACCTATCTCTGTTATAAACAATTTTGCGAAGATTTTCGAACAAAGTATGAAAAAAAGGTTATTATCATTTTTTGAGAAACATTCCGTCATAACAAAACATCAGTATGGCTTTCTGAGCAAATTAAGCACTGAAAATGCTATTATGGACCTCATTGAAAAAACTGTCAGTGCTTTGGACAAATCCAGGAAATGTTTGACTATATTCCTGGATTTGGCTAAGGCATTTGACACAGTATCCCATAGTCTCCTGATAGAAAAATTATATAAATATGGTGTGCGAGATAAAACTCTAGATGTATTGCAGAATTATTTAACAAACAGATCGCAAAAGGTTAAAATTGGCGAACAATTTAGTGCCCCAAAAGAAGTTACTATAGGCGTTCCTCAAGGAACGGTGCTTGGGCCTGTTTTATTTCTCATTTATATAAACAGTATTTCGGAAATGACTGACTTCCATGGTCATCTCATCTGCTATGCGGATGACACAGCTATTGTTTACACAGGAGACTCATGGCAAAATGTTTATAAACTTGCTGAAGAAGGGCTAAGAAAAATTAAGACATGGCTTGATTATAATTTGTTGACCTTAAATGTGAGTAAAACCAAATTCATGACATTCTCTCTGCAGACTACCGAACAGCCTCAACAAACTAAACTGAAGATAAAGAGCTCGAAATGTGATACGCATCAACCATGTGTTTGTGAAACAATAGAAAAAACCTCAACTATAAAATATTTAGGTGTTATTCTGGATCACCACCTCAGATGGGATGAACACATAAGTCATGTCACGAAAAGATTGAGAAAGCTCATCCACACTTTCTATAACCTACGTGATATTCTTGATAGAAAGAATTTGATAATTTGTTATACATCTCTAGCAGAGTCGGTAATACGATATTGTATAACAGCATGGGGGGGAACATTCTATAGTACAATGAATTGCATGCAAACAGTGCAAAACACCCTACTAAAAATAATTTACAAGAAACATAGATTATATTCTAGTGAATTTCTATACAGAGATACCAAATTACTCAATGTCAGATCTTTATATATTTTCCAATGTCTGGCATGGATTTACTCAAACATGGAAAAATATAAACAAATCAAATCCAAGGTGAGTAGATTCACTGAAACAATTCAACTTCCATTATTTCATAAGACTCACACTCAGAGATTCATTTTTTTCTATGGGCCAAAACTCTACAACATGCTCCCAACACACCTGAAAAATATAAGTACCCTACCTAACTTTAAAAAAAGGCTGAAATTATACCTGATTGAAAATGCAACAGTAATAAACAAAATCTTTTGAATTTCCTGAAAAAATATCACACACGAAACCGATAAGTTAATTTCTTTGGAGATCTCGTCTCTCCTCTCCTTCTTTCAAATGCTTGTTCACTTCAAAATACAATATAATAAAAATGTTATATAGCCACATAATTAGCTACTCCTCTTTCGTCTACATATCTAATTTTTGTTTAATGCAATAGCCGCGTTGTTTTCTTTATAAAGTCGTAAGCTTTCATCTAATTGAGAGAATAGACACAATACAAGCATATCACTTATGCTTAGGTGTTATTCTCGACAATTGATGAATCATTAAGATAGTTTAAGCATATCACCAGGAAATTATGTAATTTGATATTTGAATTGAATTGAATAAAGAAAGAAAAGAAAAAGAAAAAAAAAAAAGAAAAAAAAATCCTCGATCCACAATTAGGCCAGAATAACACCCTCACCACTTTCTCTCATCGTAATAAACCCCTGCGAGCAGGAAAAGGCGCCGGTACTTGTCAAAGAAAAGCCGCGTTTGGGTCAATTTATTTGTGCGAGTCTGCATTTTCTGATATGAAGATAATTAATTCAAAATATCGCAATCAACCAACAGACGAACATGATTTGTACTCGGTAATTACGTACCCTCTTATGAAAAGTATGCTGAGGACATGCAGTGTCACGCTTCAATATCCAAAGTCACCCTTCAGTTAGGTTAAGACACTACAACTCGTTTGTTTTTAAGAACCAATAAACTCGCAATTTTGAATAATTTTTTCATTGACATTTTAGAGTAGACCTACACTCAGAGTCGATCGATCGAAGTTTAACAATATTGAGGTAGATCGCCAACAGTTCAAGTCTGAGCACCCCTGTTCTAAGGAATGCTGATGAATGTTTATTCGATTCCAATAGACGCCATCAAAGTACCAGGTGAATAACTTACTGATTGCCGTTCAAGTAAAACACCTTCTCCGTCTTATCGCTGACTGCGAGTGTATTCACCGAAGGCGCCAACTCTTCGAAACGAATGTTCCTGCTGCCCTGCGGAACGGTCGCCACTTTTTTGTAATCTGTAACGGAGAATCAGAAGGCGATTACTCATCCGCTGAAGAATTCTGCGAGCGCATATTTTCGATTTAATTTTTACTCCGGTCAATGACGGCCCGAAAAAGGAGTGTGGAGAGCGTGGTCTCAAACCTAAAGTTTTTGAACAGGAACTTGTTAATGCTATCTAAATAATCAACATACTGAAAGTCCCCAGAGGAGATAAGTTTGAGAGGATTTTCTATTTTTTGCTAATACCTCGAAAACTGTGATTCCAAGTCAAAAAACTTTGGCAACAATATATTCGTTTCACGATTTCTGTTGAAGATCCTTTCGTGTCTTCACAAGAACACCGCGTGAATCACGGAGAGGAGAATTGGCATTCACTTTAAATTTTTGAAATTTGTGTGCCTCAGGAAAGTTCAGCTGTTCTATTGAAGAAACGTCTACCTATTACATATCAATCTTTTTCCGAGAATTTACACTTTTTTCTACAACTGAATCAAAAAATATGTAAAAAATGAATATTTCCTTCAATACACAGTTTCTGAAATACATGAGCGAAATACCACAAATGTGACGTTTCCCACACCCCATACATTAGAGCATACCTCAAAAGCGTTGAGATTTTCTGTATTATAACTCAACTCGAAAACATACTTCCATTGTCCAAGGATGAATCCTTGTCGACCAAGCTCTGTTATAAATGACGGAAATGTAGAAATATGTGAATAATTACTTGCACAAAAAAAACACGGTTGAAATTTTGCTCGTGACAAAAAGAGGTCGAGAAGAAGCTAGGACATCTTGTACTCTCATAGTACACAATCTTATTCGAATAGAGGTTGGGTGTCCCTGAATTCCCTAAGCACCTCAAACAAGTTACTGCAGAAAATCTTCGAATCTGAACTCACTTCACGAGCCTTTCATTGCCTAGTCTATTTTTATGGTCTCACCAACAGCGCCGGTATCTTTATAGACTTCTTCGATTATTTTACACTGCGTTCCATCGCCGTTACAAATGCCACATACGTCTTCGACAGCGTCAGAGTCCAGTTGGAAGTCGCACCCGATCTTCTGAAGAAACGAATTCATGAATTATGGGTGATTATCATTTTGAAGGATTGCCAGAGCAGAGGGATAAATTGATGCTGGATTGGATTCTTAGGAAATTGCCGATTATTCAACTATAAAAAATATAAAACGGATTCAAATTCCTATGTAATTCCAATGGAATCGAAACATATTATTTTCAAATTTTATGTTGGTTCAAGGAACGAAGGGAAGGAATGTCTCATTTTGCTTAAGTGTCCTTGAGTTCCTAATCCTAATATTTCTTTTCGATAGGCAAAATTTAGTTATACGAGAAGTTGCTGAATAATTGGACTTGTTCTATCAAGAAGGAACAGTTTTTCAATTCACTCAACAACTTGGCGGGGTATATAGAAATCTACCCTTCTACACTTGTATAGATTCTAATATTGATAGCTATTTTTTCAGATTGTTGTAGGTTTGAAACCCAGAAGAGTATGAAGAGATCAAATTGTAATTACAATCGATATATTTTAATCAGAATCAATATTCACATCACTTCATCGACAAGATCCGATTGAAATTGTCCTCATCCACAGGAATGAAATATCTTATATTTCTCTCTTACATCTATGTCTATCTCCAGTTCAAAATGCTGTTGCCAAACATAATGACCGAAATAATGACATCTGGTCTGGACAACATACCCTCTTTCATCATCAGGGACTGTTCTGATTGCCTTACAGTTGTTTTAACTAAGATATTTAACTTATGTTAAAAACTAGAACATTTCCTGGAATATAGAAGAAGGCGAGAGTTTGCCAATATTCAAGAATGGCGATAAAGATAAAATTGATAACTATAGAGGTATTTCATTGCTTTGTAATTTCGCAAAAGTTTTTGAAATCATTTTGTATAACCGAATATATTCCAGTATGCGAAATATGATATCTGAAAATCAGCATGGATTTGTCAATAATCGCTCAACAGTGTCAAATCTGATATTCATCACACAATTGGCATGTTCCGATATTCCTGAACAGTACTGTCCAGTTTATTCAGTTGTTCCGATTTTACTGACATTCACTGGCAATTATTTCGCGCCAATTTTCTCTAACAGGTACTGAAATGACTGGTGCTACTGCTGCAGAAGTGGTTCTGTAGTCCCAGTATTACCCAAATTGAGTTAGGTTAGGTTGTGTTCGAATAAACGCCAACGGATAACAGATTAAATTTGTTGTCAAATCATTGCAATTTCAAAATTATCAAAAATGTTTCGAGTTGTACTGAAAAATATTTGCGTAAAAGTTGATGCTGAATTGAAATGAATCCAGTAGATCAATAAAATCTGCGGAAACCCCATTTTTCGAGATTGATTGCCTTACCCACTTACCAGAAATGTTGTTTGGAAATCTTAGAGGTATAAAAACCCACTACACTGAATGTACCCTTCTATTCTTGGTATTTTTTCTATGGGACCTATAATTTTGTCAAAAATTATAATTTCAGTCATAATATTCTTCAAAGACTCATTATCAGAACTTGGGCTCTCTGAATATTTTATTTCCCTATCGCTTTTGCTTGATATTTCTTCCAATATTTAATTCATTTTGAAATAAGATAGGGTACGTCACACCTGTCACTGCTGACAGTTCCTTTGACAGATGTCCGATGGCGATCCGTTCCGATATCATTAGCAGTAGATTACTATCACTGCAAAAAGCGTTCCGAAAATGCTTACTGTGGCCAGTAATACCAGCAATATCGGAACATGACAAATATATGACAGAGGCGCTAGATGAACATAGACAGGTGGATGTTATTTATACAGATTTTGCAAAAGCATTGGACAGAGTGGATCACACCATTTTATTGAATAAATTGAGTGCAACTGGTTTGACTGAAAACGCAAGAGATTTTATCGAATCTTATTTATCAAACCGAAAGCAGTATGTTTCATATAACGGATTCCATTCCGACATTTACCTAGCATCATCTGTCTTTCCTCAAGGTTCAAATTTGCGACCACTTCTATTTTTAATATTTGTGAATGACCTTTGAAAAATTCAATATGTGAGAAGTTGTACTTCGCTGATGATTTTTTCTGGTGTGAATGATATGAATGACTGCTTACAACTGCAGAAACAACTCGATTATATTCAAGATTGGTGCGATACAAACAAATTATGTCTCAACGTTGGGAAATGCAAGGTACTGAGTTATACTAAAAAAATATCATCATAAACTACTCTTAACGCTTTACCAAAATCAAGGATTTAGGTGCTATTTTTGATGAAGAGTTGAATTTCATTGAAAACACAGCCTTAAAAGTCTCTCAAGCACTTAAGTCATACTGTTTTATAATGAAAAATTGTAGGAATTTTACTAACATCAAGGTATTGAAATTACTGTATTTTTCCAATGTACGATCAAAACTAGAATATGCTAGTATTGTTTGGTCAAGTTTTCACGAGTGTCATAAAGCAGCCACGCATGTTCCATCAAGGAACTAATTTCTGTGATGGAAAGTTGAACAACATTGTTATGTCGATACTCCAATGATGTTTCATATATTATTTTGATTATTGTTCGAAGTAGTATTACTATTAATCTACACTACTCACTCATAAACATCATTTCAATCTGTTATTTTCTAATATTGTCCTGTAAATGGGAAACTGTTGGATAATGAAGGCTATTATTATTATTATTATTATCATTTTCGTTGAAACAAATCTAGTCGGGTCCGTACTCCCCACTGATCCGACCCAGAAGGCGAACGCGCTAGTATAATTAACCAATGACCACTCCCCGCACCGCGGGGTGAGTGGTTTCTGGCTCCGAGAATTGGGAGTCCTGAGCAGACGCAACGAACCGAAAATAGCGGCCTTCTGCATGCGGCCGGCCAAGGTTTCT
Organism: Zygogramma bicolorata; assembly: GCA_032362365.1. NCBI lineage: Eukaryota > Metazoa > Arthropoda > Insecta > Coleoptera > Chrysomelidae > Zygogramma > Zygogramma bicolorata. The sequence continues at coordinate 92,009 of JAVJAQ010001010.1, forward strand.
GCCGCATTACGGCATGCCGGTATAATCTTGAGCTCCGAGAGTAGCGTTGGTCTAGAACCACCGAGAACACCTATAATCAGAACCACTAACTTGACAGAATAGTCCGGGTGGAGCCTGCGGAGTTCGTAAAGCAACTCCTGGTACTTTGTCCGTTTTTCCTCCTCTTTTCGGACGATATTCGTTTCGGCAGGGACCGAAAACTCAATAACGAATATCGTCTTACATCGGTGGTCGAAGAGGACTACATCAGGCTTATTGGCCTGTATTTGCCTGAGGGTGGGGAATGAAAAGTTTCAAAAAATTTGACACCTTTCATTCTCCACAACGGACTCAATATCACTCAATATACCGGTGTCCTGTCTATTTCATACGAGTGCCGAAAAAAATAGTACAGCACTCGTAAGGTCGCGTTATGGCGATGGATATAGGCCGAGACCGCATAAACTGCACAAGATGACAGCAAATGCATCAAAGTCTCGGGCGCCTGTCGGCAGGCCCTGCATCTAGTATCAGGGACCTCTATACCCATCACGCGGCTCCGGTAGACTAGAATGTTGAAGACACCGTCTTGGAACGCCATGATAAACCCTTCAGTCTCCGACTTCAGCTCACCTGACCTGAGGAAGGCAAATGTCAGCTTAACAGACAAGCCATGGTCCTCGATGTTCTTGAAGAAGACTCCATGCATAGGCTTGTCTGTATGCAGCTGCAGCATTTTAGCATTCTCTGCAGCATTGATGGTGAGCTTTTCTCCGTGCGGGCTCCAACTCGGTGACAGAGAGTTGGTTTACCCGCTCGGTGTCGGAGACTATATCAAGTTCATCAGCAGCGCGCCTTGCTGCCTTGAATAAAAAGGCTCCGATTCCTACATGTTCATGATCTTGGACCATGCAGTTTAGAGGATCCCAACTCCTGATGACTCTTCAGGCTCCATCCAGTACCATTCTGTTGGGAAGACACTCCAAACTCAAAAGTCCACGGCCCCCTTGTTGTCGAAGGAGGTATAACCTTGGAACGAACGATTTGGGATGCATGCTTCTGTGCATATGCATCATTTTGCGAGTCTTCACGTCAAGTCGCCGCAGCTCTTCCTGAGTCCACTTGACTACTCCGAAGGAGTAGAGTAGAATCAGAATGGCAAGCATGTTGGTGGCAGAAACTTTGTTCTTGTCCGACAGCTCTGAGGACCAGATCTGCCGTAGTTTCTGCCTATACCTGCCACGGAGAGCATTTTTCACCGAGTCTACCTCTTGGGTGTGTCGTTGTTCCACACCCAAATGAGTGTATGTCTCTCCGGCATTCAAATGATGTAGAATGCTTCTGTCTACGAGTTGGGCATTCTCAGCGAAATCCTCGCATCGTCCTCTTTTGAGATGAACCAGTGCACATTTGTCAATCCCGAATACCATACCGACAGCATGCGTGAATTCCTGCACCACCCTAAGGGACTGCTGTAGGTCCCTTTCTCCAGAAGCATAGAGCTTGAGGTCATCCATATAGAAAAGATGGGTGACCTTATGCCTCCGGTTTCCAGGGGTGCCGCAGTTATATCCCCGGGTTTTCCTGAGCGCAACGGACAATGGCATTAGTGAGATGCAGAAGAGAAGAGGGCTGTGGGAATCTTCCTGAAAAACACCTCTTCTTATGATGACCGGCTCTGTTTGTATCCTGCTTTCACCTGATGCTATGGTGAAGCGGGTCCTCCAGAGCGGCATCAGTTGTTCGATGCATCTCACTATTTGATTGGGTACCGCAAGGCACTCGAGTAAGTACAACAACAACTCATGTGATGTTGTATCGAATGCCTTGCGATAGTCGATCCAGGCCATAGAAAGATTCCGCTTATACCGCACGGAGTCCTGCGTGATACATCTATCGATCAGCAGGTTCTCCTTACAGCCCGCGGAACCCTTCTCGACCCTTTTTGCTCATATATCCGTTCGAACACCGGGTCAACTGCTTGGAGAGTACGCATATACAAGATGCGTGTGAACATCTTGTAACACGTATTCAAGCATGCTATCGGTCTGTAATTCCTAGGATCCGACCAATCTCCGTTCTTCGGGATTAGCACGGTTCGCCCCTCGACAAACCATTCCGGAATCAGCTGCTCTCCATTTAGCCAAGAACAGAATATTCTGGTCAACTGGTGGTGGGTGCTTTTTCCACCAATAGTTATTGAGGCTATCAGGGCCTGGAGCAGCAAAGTTCTTCGAACCCTCAAGAGCTTTCCGAATTTCATCCGTGGTTATCGGTTGACGCAGTAATTCGGGCTCAGGCTGTTGAAGCCTTCTACAGAAAGCTTCAAACTGCGTCAGGGCTGGAGTGTCCCGGTTGAGTGGTTGCGGATGCTCGTAGATACCTTTCCAGAAGGATTCCACCCGATCAGCGGCCGGCGGATTATCCACAACACGCGGGGGCAATTGGAATAGGCGGGAGGGTTTCTCGCGGAACTGTTTGTTCTCTGAGAAAGCTCTCGATCGCCTCACTAGTGACTTTTTTGCAGTCACCAGCATTCGTATCCTCTCGAGGCAATGCTGCTTGATGGTGAGCAGCACCCCTCGATTCAATGTGTGATGGAATCTCCGCAGTTTTGCAGCGATTTGCCGCACTGCGTGCGTAAATGGTCTTTGAGCCGCTAAGTAATCCATCACACATTGGATACGAGACGCTTGTTGTCTCGCCGACTTGATCTTACCCTCCATCTTGTGTATTCGCTGTTCATGCTTCCTGGAGGGGTCGAAGGGTCTGTCACTCCCTTCTCTCCCAGAAAGAGCCTGAACAGAGTCATACACGGCACAGTTGATCTGCTAGATGTCGGCCTCTTCTGTAAGGGCACTACGAACCTCTGCATCCACTCGGGCCAGTTTTTCTGGCCTGAGGGGCTTCACTTTGTGAAGCATCCTCCGGCTCCCGATGTTCTGTGTTCTCGGTGCTTCCAGGCGCACCCTCTCCTCCACCAATCGCACTGGCGGTATTTTTACCGTCTGCTCAACCGGCCTCGGTGGGGCACGTACATAGCCACGGCCACGTATTATTATTATTATCATTATTATTATTTAATATAGTTCGCTCTGATTCATCAACATCATCATGATGGACATCGAGACAACTTTGTTTTCTATCTCGGTAATATGATTCAAAGATAACTTTCATAACAATTACAAGATCTGCCGGAAGGGATGCACCATACCATGGTTGAATTTGATTTTGTTAAATCTTCGTCAATAAGGGGAAAAAAATGTTGATTTGATTCACGCGGAGAGTACTCTTATGTTTTTGTTATCGAAAAGTTTTAGTGAAATTTTTCATTTGTTGATAATAACCATACTATCATTTTCAATTTTAGAAATCCACACTGATATTTTTTTCTTTGAATAATTTTCTAAGGAAGATACTGACCCTGTAAACAGCAATACCATATTCCTTTCATCGAACTCGTCTCATATCGTTAACTGTGGACTTGAGCCGATATCAATAAAGGTATATGTACTAGAAATTGTTACTGGACCCTCATTCGCCTCGAATTCGCTCTAATCGTTTTTATCCCTTCTACCGCAATGAACACCTCTTGATGACGCTTTGTCAATGTCGGAACAACCAACATGAAGATGTTCCCTCTTATTTCTATGATATTTGCCCAAGTTCAATGATAATCAAGTGTTCGGATTCCGTTTATTGTTCTGGTTAATAATTCTTTCCACAACTGACATACGGGGAAATAAATACATTCCATTTCCTTATCAGTTGAATATTCTTCTTTTAGTATATTTGGTTATGTAAATATAAACATCAACTCCATATTCACGATGTCAGGTAACATCCAGCTGACAGGAGTTCTTCTTCTTTCTTATTATTTCAATTTATCAACCATTGTGTGAATTTTGTGGAGATTTGCGTTTTATGATTATATGAAGAAAGGCAAGAGTAGTATATACTTGTCCGAATGATCTAACTTTCTTTGCGACTCGCAAATCGGCAAATAACCGCCGATTTGTAGCGCTCATACTTGTACGGCACACATCCTCACTCTATGCGAATTGTCTGCTGTCATTTGTGTTACTACTCCATCAATCAGTCAGTTATCCATGGTCAGTATCTATCCTAGGGTCATTGTAAATTCAAAGACAAACAACCATTATGTTATCAGTTTTACTCATGGAATGTCTTCTACATAACATTGCATGTTTCGTATATAATTTGTGATAAGGTATGCATAGGACATGGGCGTCGATGTATTTCCTGAACCTGAATATCTACAACAGAATAGGAGAGAAAATACATATTGAACAAAATACGTGGATAATTATATCAACCAATCTTTATTGACCCCAAGAAACATGAATGTTTATAAAGAAGGGATCTTAAAACTGAGTCACTATTACAATTCATGCATCAAAAAGAAGATTTCGATTATGAATCAATCCAATGTCGGATGGAAAAAGATAAGTGTTACTGGATTGAATACTTTTTCAAGTATTTTTGAAGCGTTTGTCAAAAAAATCTTCAGTTAATTTCTTTGGTAGTTTTTGTTATATATTAACACTCCATTGTATAAAATTGATTTCTTTCCGAAGTTTGTTTTGATTCTACTGATTGTACTCAGATTTTTGGACTGCCTAGTTTCATGTTTATGAATTGTTTCAATTGTGTTGAAGGTTAGAGAAGAATGTTTATTTTAATTTTTTACGAAATGGATGAAAGAACAAATTATCAATTTATATAAAAGCTCATTTTTCACATATAAATCGGAAGTGGGATATCGAAAAGGTAATTTGAATATGCATTTGAATATTTTATTTTGCAGAGATTTTAGGGGACGTATGATCGAAGCGTTAGCATTCCCTCAGACTTATATCAAGTATTGTACTTTTGAATGAATAAAGCTGTGATATATTAATTTGAGATGTTTCAAACAAATATAGTTTCGAATTTTGAACAAAATATGATTTTTCCAAGAGAGTTGTTCATCAATGTATAATCCTAAAAATTTTGTTACTCCCAAATATCCTATATTTTATCCCAATAACATAAATGAGGATTTTCCAATATCCAAAGTTAACTTGTGACTATTCAACCATAACGAAATTTTCTTTAAATCGTCATTAATGTAACGAATAATTTCTCCTTTTTTCTCGCAATGAATCAGTGTTGTGGTGTTGTGTCATTTGCAAATAATTTTATTTCACCCCTCAAATCCAGCTCTGAAACCGAGTTTATATATATATATATATATATATATATATATATATATATATATATATATATATATATATATGTTGTTGTTGAGTTCGGGTTGAACCGCGTCTGGAGTTTTGTTCTCGACGTTTCGGCTCCGATTTTAGAGCCATTTTCAAGAGGTAAATGTGACTTCACGCTGAGGTCTCAATCTGCCTACTCCTCAGGTGTTGTCACAGGGGGGAAGGGTTTGTGACTTGACGCCGGGGCCTCAATACTACCCAACATCCCTCGATACCTCAGTTCGATCTAAGGAGTAGGCAGATTGAGACCTTAGAAAGAACTCGTGACGAGACCTGGGGAGTAGGCAGATTGAGGCCCCGGCGTCAAGTCACAAACCCTTCCCCCCTGTGACAACACCTGAGGAGTAGGCAAATTGAGACCTCAGCGTGAAGTCACATTTACCTCTTGAAAATGGCTCCAAAATCGGAGCCGAAACGTCGAGAACAAAACTCCAGACGCGGTTCAACCCGAACTCAACAACAACACACAACTGACCGCGGAAACCTAGCCGAACACACATATATATATATATATATATATATATATATATATATATATATATATATATATATATATATATATAAGAAACAAAACAGGTCTCAGAAGAAGAAATAAAGTTTATATATTTTATGGTTGATAGATTTACCTTCGGCGAGAGGTATGGGTATCATTCTTCGTCCCACCATTGTCAACAATTCGTAAAATTGTGATCAATTCACTCTCAAACATCAGGATCATAAATTCTCATTTCCCCTATAAAATTATTGTAGTTACCCTGAATCCTACGATGTCAAAGAAATTTACGAACACTAAACCCTTTTTTACGTTTCGAAAGACTTTTCCTTCTTTCCAGAGATTTCTTTATATGTGGATTCACACGAAAGGAAAGCCTTGTAATGTTCGAAGAGCACCGCGTAAATCAAGGGACAGGGGATACGAGTTCATATTCTGTAGAGAAACCAGACGATCACACCGGAGTGACGAAGTGGAAGACCACCATTTTTCAGCATTATAGATGAAACATGTTATGTTTGAATACTGAAACTTCTCCTAGAGATCAATTAACCTAACATCAAACTGATATTATTGCACTCGAAACGCGATGCTAACCATGTTATCGAAACACGCGTCGAGTGCAGAAATATCAGTTTGGTGTTAAGGTAATTGATCGCAAAGAAAAGTTTCAACTTTTACAGCAAAGGTTCCAATGTCATCGTTTAAGTTTGAATGCATTCAGCCTTGGTTGTCATTACCACTATTGTTGGATGTACGTATTTCTATTCCGCTAAAATTTCTCTTCATTTCATTTCTTTTACAAATATTCATTTAATGCTATTTTCAACCTGAAGTATTCTCTGGAATTTCTCATACATTGATATTTTTCAGCAAATTGAATATTTTTATATAATATTTACGTGTTTATTTTTATGTTTGAGAGCTTCTCCTTCAGCACAATAGAGTATTCCTACGAAGATTGGCTTAAGAATGAGTTTGTATGATCTTGTTATGTAGATGAAGTCACATTATCCAAATTCTAAACTACAATTGAATTTATAGTGAATTATCATGTAGCACTAATTCACGCCCTCGACTCCCTGACAAAATCTAGCCGTTTGCGACCTCTGCCTTGTGTTGGACAAATAATTGGGAATAAATTTTTGCATGACCAACAAAAGGTGACAAGACGAATGAATCCTGGATATATCACATCATTTTTCAACAATATATTTTTCATTCACCAGGAATGATTGAATTTCAATTTTCGTGATTCATAAATGAATGGTGAAATACTTACTCGACATACTCCACTGATGCACCGATTTTTTGTGCCGGTTTTACAAGGTGTTCCATCCTTGACTCTTGGCTCCAGTTTGGCATAGGCGTTCTCTTCGTTGGTACAATAGAGTACACAAGGCTCATCTACGAAAAACGAATATATCATTGAGGGGTCGCTAATTTCATGTCGTTTCAAAGTTCAACGCATTACTTGCTTCAAACATTGGTTTCCAAGTATGCAATTTTCCATTGAACGGCTTTTCATTCTGTTCCGTACACTGAACTTCTCGAAACGAAGGTTGGTCTGGTGGACAGGGCTAAAATGAAAACTAGTACAAGGTATCACTCTCGTTCGAAATCAAACAAAGTGTATGTTGTGTTGGAAAATTCCAATCGAATATTTGAATCTCCTCCGATCGTTTATTGAATCTGATCACTTATTCAAATACTCACATCTTTATTGCATAGTTTGAATTTTTTTCTCTCCCCAAGACAATATTTTCCTCCATATTGTGGTACAGGATTATCACATTCTCTCTCTGAAACGGAAACACCTCCTCCACAAGTCCTGGAGCAGCTAGACCAAGAACCATAAGATCCCCAGCCACCATTTACTGCTTCCGGACGTTGACCCATTTCTATACATTTTTTGTGAAAACACCACTGAAATTCGAATTCAAACCATCATCTTAGGACAATTTTGTACAAGAAAAAATTGAAACGGTTAACTGAGTAATCAAAACAATCATAAATACCCACTGGATTTAAAAAATGAATCCTTCTTGCCACACATGCACGGGTGAAGCTCAAGCACAACTAAGCTGAAGTAGTATTTGGTGAAGCTTATATGCTGTATATTAACTTCAATTCATACTAAAATGGAGCTAATATTGAGATAGAACTTGTGCAAATGTCCCTGGATACTTAGAGCTACGCAGATAAGTCACTGATTCATGTGAGATGGAAAAATTTTGTTTGATCAGATAATTAAATGTTAATGCTACTACAATGTGTAGATTCTTTGAAACCTTTATTATTTTTATTTCCATCCGAAATAATTTTACATTATATTTGAAATCATATAGTGTGTGACAACGAAAACTTAACAGAGCCGTTGTTGAATATGAAAAGTAAGAGTTTTAAAAAAAGCTCGGACACGTCAATTTCTAATTAAAAGGGGACATCTTTCAGACTACTCAGATTTTTTGTAGTACGCACCCCCTCGGAAGGGTGCGTCCGACGACCCTTATTTAGATAGGGAAAGTGGGTCGAGTGGCACCTTGTTTTGAAGATCTTTCGAATACCTTTACAACTCTGTTAACAGAAAATGTTTGTGACGATTAGTTTTCGAGATAATTTGAAGTTAAAATTCCCATGTTAATAATACTAGACAGACCACTCGGTAACTTGTATGCCTAAATGAAAATATTTCGAGCAGTTCTTCTTACCATTTTTTTGTTAAATAAAATCCCTTTTTTTGGAATCAATACCCACTCCTCCTCTCCCAGTGTTCATTAGTACATCGTTCGATTGTTTTGTTGAAACGGGTCGTGTATTGTTATTTGTTTAAAAATGCCTTTCACTACTGCTGAAAGGGTTTCAGTTATTGCTTTATTTTTTGGCAACGGCCAAAATGCTAATAAAACATCAATTTTATTCAACGCGCAAAACCCTGGTGAACACCTAAGCATAAATCACGTTCTGCATTTGGTCACAAAATTCAGGGAGACAGGTTCGGTTTTAAATAAAAAAAGAAATGTTCAGAGACGGGTAGTGAATGACTATAATGCGATTGGAGTGATTGGTCAAGTCATCGCCAATCCCAGGTTAAGTACCAGATGTTTATCAGCAATGGCAGGAATAAGCCATATGAGCGCACACAAAGTCCATCCTTACAAAATTAAACTTGTTCATGAGCTTGATGAGGATGATTTTGAATGAAGACAGGAGTTTTGCGAGGGCATGAGTGAGTGATTAATGCAAAATCCCAAGCTGCTTTATAACATTTGTTTTTCGGACGAAAGCTCATTTTATTTACTCGGTTGCGTGAACCGTCACAATTGCCGTTATTGGTCGGATGAAAACCCAAGACAATACGCAGAAATACATACCCAACATCCCCAAAAGTTGAATGTCTGGGCCAGAATCATATCCATTTTTCATTGATGGAAATTTAACCGGTGATTACCCTTATTAGGTGTTACTGTTTTTGTATGTGCTTTGAAAAAAAATTATGGGATTTATAAACCCTAAAACAGTTTTTTAAACTTGTCTGTGTCATCAGCATTATAGGAAATCAGCAGGCTGTATTCGTTGTGTATAGGTTAAGTTTTTAGTATGATTCACTTTTTTATCAGAAGAATAAAATATCAACGTAGAAAGGCAACCTACATAAGGAGGTGCCACTCAATTTACCTAAAATGTAAGGGTGGTAACCAACCCCATCCCCAGAAAAAATCTCCTCGTAATAAACAAAAAATACGAAATCACATGGACAAGTATTAGCAGGTTGTCATAAAAAGCAAAAATTTACCCCTCCGAGGGGGTGCGTACTACAAAAATCTGAGTAGTAGATATTCAACAACGGCTCTGTTAAGTTTTCGTTGTTACACACTGTATATTCAACGATACAATAATCGCTGTCGTGTTACTCCTTATGGAATAGCACAATAAAACGGTATTTTCAAAAATATGAAATTATTCACAAGCCTTTTTTTGAAATAATAAATCAATGAAAGTGAAAAAGTACACGAATTTGCACATAACATTATTTTATAGGATAGGGGACAAGCAAATGAACTGCTGAATAGCTGAAGATCAATTCAATTTGGTTTATGAGTGAACACAACGATAAAGGATAATGTATGCAACCGGCCAAGATCTCTGCTGCATTTTGGAATGCCGGTAGGGTCTTCCAAGAGCAGCGTTTGCTTGGAACCACCGAGAACACCTATAATCAGAACCACCAATTCGACATAATAGTCCAGGTTGAGCCTAAGGAGTCCGAAGAGTGAATCCTGATACTGTGTCCGTTTTTTCTCTCCTTCTCGGACGAGTCCTCCAGCTGGGCCGAAAAATCAATGAAAAATATAAAGTCTCACTCCATTTAGGCCACGACAGTAAACCTATAATGATAGGACTCCCAAAAGTCATACATAAAATTCGTCATTTCATTCATAGGAGAACACAAAATGACACTGCTGCCATGTTCAGGATCGGTCAACGCTTAAAAAAAAAGGATATTTTTTTAGGTTTCTGTAATGATTAGTCTCCCATATTGTAATCGTTTCCCCAAAAAAGGGAGGGGTAGGATTATATGAAAAAGCAGTGCTGCCTTTTCCAAACAGCGGACAACATGGCGGCAGCAGCGTTTGAAAGTCGCCCTCCGCGCAACCGATTTTGCGTTTCAATTCAGTTTTATCAGCAATCGGCCGTTTTGTTTCGATTTGGATTATAGAAATACGCCAGCCACCACCACGATCAATGGATATTACGTGTCGTTGATTGACTATAAAACAACAGTTGAGATTGCTGAAAAATCGAAAAACATCGCATAAAATATACGATTTCGCCTGTTTGAACAATCAACGACACGCAAAATCCATTGTTTTTTTTTCTTGCTCAATTTGCATACCAAGCACATGAAAATCGAATCGAATAGATAGTATACATGGTAAATATCTACACAAAGCATAATAGAGAGATACGTAGAGAGGAAAAAATCTCTCTCAAATGGATAAATTGCGGAATACTTTCACTGGAAATAGCTATTCGTTTAAATAATGGAATTACTCTGGTATTTTCCTAATGACACCTCGGAAATATATCTAACTGCTTCGAGGCTATTTTTCACTTATCTTGTTTTTACTTGTACCGCTGTATAGTTTTATCATTCCTACGAATTTTCAATTTTTTTCAAGGAAATCATTCCCACTTGTCAAAATAAAAAAGTATCAACAAAATATCAAAAAATTGTGACTGCATTCTGAAACAAGGGCCGAACCGTTTTTAATACCTAAATGGATAATGAATTATTAGTAGTATACGAATGATCGGAAAATGTAGCTATTGGAGTGAGCTACTAGGAAAAGCCGACCAGTTTGAAGATTGTAGTGTAGATACCGAGATACAGCTAACTTCATCCAATAACATTACATTTACAATGTTTGTAGCAGGTCGATACAGTAACTGAAAAGTATAATGAAAAAATAAAATATGTATGTAGAAATACGTAGAGACTAAACAACATAAGCCCAGGCAAGTATATTATTAGAAAAAAGACAAAAAGAAAATCAAAAACTGAATTTGGAATTGAAACAAAACTTGGTCGCAAGAGGTATGTTACATGTCTTTGGCCGCTAAGTATAAAAGCGCTTTTTTATATGTCTCAGATACTCGGAGATAGTGTAGAAGCAACAAAAAAAAAAGATTTTTCAATTCATTAAGTAAACAGTTGTATACATTGTGATCCAATGAATTTTTTGAGATTTTGCTAAGCGGTACCGATTTGTACGGACTTTACCAGCATTTCTCGTTATTTGTTGATGAACATCAGCTTGTTGAGCAAAGTACTAGCTTTTTATTGATTTCCAGCAATAAATGAAAAATGAGCAACATTTGTGTTCGGGAGGGGGGAAGTGGATATTCGTTTTTGCATTCAACTGTCAATATCACTCTGTCAAAACCGGTACAAGGTTGTTTGAACTTAATATGGGTTGGTGTTTTCACATTACTTTGACAAAATTTGCTTGCCTTATTATTTCCGCACTTCGTTCCATCTTGAGGTGGTTCTTCATCAGACATGCAAGATTCTGGAGAGGTTCGACACAGAAGCATCTCACAAAACTTTTCCTCATCCATTATACACACTTTGGAACCGGGATACTGGATATCGCATTGAGCCTCAGCATCATAAATCGTTCCTGGTAGTGCATATTTATAGGAATATAAAGATGTTTGTGGTTCATCGTTGAGACAATCGCCCAGGCTATTTCTGAGGAAAACAAAAAATGAATGTTTGACTGAAGAATAACAGAATGATGCTACTTGTTATTGAAGATCGAAATGTTTTCAATTCACTAGTACTGGTAGTGGTAAATTTCATTGATGTTATTTCACACCACATGTCATCAACTTCGACTGAAGTTTTTCAGCAATTTGTTCTTTCATTTACTCACTGCTCCTTTTCTCGGGGCAGTATGGTTTTTGGTCGACCAGACTCTTATCAAGCATGGCAGCAGGGACATTCTTCAATACGACAAAAAAAATTATCTAGGGAAACATTTCTCCCAATAGGGGAATCGAACTCAAGACATCATGTCAGGAACGGGGCACACAACCACTTGCGTTCATTCCCTTGTCCTCATTGTATTCGTAATGGGAGAATTCTGATGATTTTTAATAATTTATCTACCAATCGAAATTTAAAACATTACAGCTGATTCCGTCAGTGAAATAATTCGAATACCAATTCAGGGTGTTTGAGTAACCCAAAAAAATTAAATATGGAATACAACGAATACTTCCATAGTTCTGTTGATTCAAATGATGTAACCGGACTCAATTTTTTTTCAATTGAAAACTTGAATGCACAAAAAAGCAATTAAATTTCATTCAAAAACATAACAATTTTTGTAATCTAGAGCAACTAAGTGCAAGCGATCAAAAATACAAAGGAGTTCGAATTGAATTCGAATAAATATTCTTCAATTGATTATAACCTAACCATTTATTTCTCACAATGTTTCAAGTGATATACAATTATTATTATTTATTTAAATCCCAAGAAACACATGTGATTATAAGAATACAAAATATATAAAAAAGAACAGATACAGATATAAATAACAGATAGATCGAAATTACAACTGAGATAACAAAACAAACAAAAAAAATTGGGAATTAATCATTTGTTCATAAAATATTGTTTCAAGTCACGTTTAAATTTCAACATATTTTTTGAATTTTTCAACTTTTCTGGTAAATTATTGTAAATATGTATTCCATTATGAAGAATTGATTTTTTGCCGATGTTACTTTTTATCTTCACTTTATCAAAATATTGTGATTGTCTTGTCCTATGATCATGAATACTAGAATTTTGAATAAAATTCAATACAGAGTGTCTATTGTTTGTAGAGGCAAAATGTATAAACGTGCAAATTTTTAACTGATGAATGCAATCCAAATTCAATAGGTTTCTCGACTTGTATAAATTTATAGTGGGTTCTGAATACTCTAACCTGAAAATACATTTTATTGATCTGTTTTGTAGTGTTTTCAGAGGTCTCAACAGAGAATTGGTTGCTGTTCCCCAAACGGAAATTAAATATTGCAATTTTGAAAATATTAAACTAAAGTAAATGATTCTAAGATATTTTCTGGGTACATGGTTCCGTATCCTATATAGAATTCCAATAATTGGTGAAATTTGTTTCCTCAACTGTGTTATGTGAGTGGCCCATGAGAGAACTGGATCAATACTTAACCCCAAGAAATTGATAGATTTAACATAATTTATTATATTATTTCCAAACATTATTTTTGTTAGTTGCTCAGTTAATATCAATCTTTTGTCAATAAACATGAATGAGCATTTATGAAAATTGAGCATTAATTTATGAGCCTCCAACCAAACTGAAATTTTTTTAAGGTCATCTTCAACTTTTGATTTAATTTCATCGATACTTTTTGAAAAATATACAAGAGTAGTATCATCTGCGTATAATTTAATTTCACCATTTAGATTCAGACTAGATATGGAGTTGATATATATAAGAAAAAGGACTGGTCCGATGACTGAACCTTGTGGTACTCCAGAAATTATCTCTTTTTCCGTGCTCACTCTATCTCCTATATACACAAACTGTTTTCTATTGCATAAATAATTTTCAAACCATTTATGAGCGTTACCTCTAATTCCAATGCTATACATAATTTTTAAAAGAATTGAATGATTCACAGAATCAAATGCTTTACATAAATCCAGTGACAAAAGTCCACATTTCTGGTCATTATCTAATCGAAGTTGGATATTTGTTATTAGATCCAAAGCTGCAGACTCTGTATCACTGGATTTACGGAAACCATACTGCTCCTTGTGGAAAAAATTATTTTTTTCAAGATAATCTAATAATCTTACTTTCATGACTTTTTCTAAAATTTTTGATAAAACTGGTAGAACTGAAATCGGTCTATAATTATTTATGATAGATTTTTTACCATTTTTGAAAATAGGTTTTACTTTAGCAATTTTGCAATTGGTGGGGAATATACCTGATTCGAAAGTTATATTGATTAGTTCACTCAAAAGTGGTGATAATTCCGATCTAACTGCTTTAACAATGTTTACTGTTATATCGTCGTTTCCAGGAGCTTTCTTGTTTGCTAATTGAGAAATCAATTCTTCCACTTCTGAATCATCCGTGGGTGTCAGGAACAGTGATGATAATTTTGAATCTTGATGAAAAATTTCCGAAGGTATATCTGGGATAGCGGCTGCTAAACTTGAAGTAACGTTAATGAAATAATCATTCATGGCTTCACATATCTCTACTGAATCATCAATTTTTTGACCATTGACGGTAATGTACTTTACAAAATCCTCAGGTATTCTCTGCTTTCTATTATATAAAATTTCGTTGATAGTTTTCCAAATTGATTTAGGATTTTCATCAGAAAATTTTTTTTTGAAGTACTCTTTTTTAGCTTATATCATATCTTCTCAAATTTTTGAAGCAGCTATTATTTACTTTAGATATCTCCATATTAATGTCAGTAATAATTAACTTATGATCACTAATGGTTGTTGTAATAACTGATAACTTGGTAGATTTTATACTGTTTGTTAAAACATGATCAATCAAACTTGAGGATTTATTGGAGTCTCTGGTGGAAATACTATCGTTACATAAATGAAAACCGTTTGAAACATATATATCTCTCAAAAGACTTGATTCATTTCTGTCTTTCAACATATCGATGTTTATGTCGCCAAAACAAAAACAATCATGTTTCTGTTTATTGATATTTTGCAATTCTTCATCTATAAAGTTCAAAAATTCACTCAAATTTTGTTTGGGTGGACGATAAATTCCTGCTACTATCAAATTATATTCTTTGAGGCTGATTTTCACATAAGAAATATTTTCATCTCCTTTATCAATAATTTCATAATTGATACCACCTTTTACAAAAACTCCAACTCCTCCTCCCCGTCGGAGTCTACATGAATATATCGAATTGAAATTTGGAAAATTATAGTACACCTCTTCCTCTTTTTTTATCCATGTTTCTGCTATAATTATAAGGTCAGGTTCAATTTCATTTACCAATATCTCCAAATCATCGAGTTTATTTTTCATGGATCTTGCATTCAAATATAATATCCTGAATTTTTTTCTTTCATTTAGGCATGCATACTCGGACAAAGATGAGTACTCAGTAACGACTGAATTATTGTGTGCAGCCATAATCTATCTGAGATATATGTTTATGTTGTTGAAATTGAAATACTGGACAGTTACTATTACTTGCTGAATGTTTTGTATCATAATTTGTTTTATATTTTGAGTTTGCAAAATTACAATTGGCGCAGTTGTATTCTTTTTTGATACAGTCTTGTTCTTGATGATTTTCTCCGCATAGGCGGCATACTGTGTTATTTTTACAGTTTTTTGACGAATGGTTGAAACGATAGCATTTAAAACACTGGGTAACTTTGTTATTCTCATATACATTTAAATTTTGCCAGTGAAGAAATAATTTTCCATAATTTTTTTCATTGATTTTTTTCAGCAGGTTTGCATTTATCTCAGCAAAGATTGTATAGTAACTGCGACTCGGAACATATTTCACAAAGTTGATATTCAGTGTGTCGTCCTCAGTTATGAAATGATTTTGTTCTTTCAGCATTTTACATATTTTTTCTCTGTCAATAGGTTCTTCCTGTCTTAGTCCAATGATCTTGACTTTTGGATTTAGTAGTTTTTTTTCTTCAGTGTGGTACTTTTCGTTCAATTTTGAATTTATTTCCTCTTTGAGTTTTATGTAATCCCCTTTTTCTTTACATTTGATTTCTAGTCCTCCGTTCTTGGTCGTCTTCACTGATGATATACCAATATTTAGTTTGCGCAAATCGATGTTTTTGGAAAGGTCGCTTTTTGTTTTGAATGGCTCTTGACGCAAATTTGGTTTGATAACAAGCGACTCAGAATGAAATTGTCTTGGTACATTCAACTTCGCAACTTGAGAATAACTCATACCTTGATTTTTATCTTGGAATTTCTCTACTTTCTCTATTTTCTCATTCAACTTCATCAAACTCTCCATGATTGTATCTTTTTCAACTATATTCATTGTCACTAAATCATAGTTGTATTGCATTCTCTTATTTTCTTCTATCATAGCACTGATATATCTGTCTTTTTCAGCTAGTAATAATTCTTTCTCTTCAATTATTTTCAAAAGATATCGATTTTCTTCTTCAAGCTTGATGATTGTTATATTTTTCTCATAAGTTTCGTTACCGTTTTCGTGGGATTTACTGCATACTTGTTTGCCATCGTAGTTCACTTGTATACACTGGGAACTACTAGATCTGCTGTTTTGGTCTTGGTCATCATCATCGATCCTTTTTTTTGATTTTTGCCTCATTCTTGGTAATATAACTCAAACCAGTTTCACTGTACTATCTTTTGACATATTTTCCAATGACATTTCAATTTTGAACGTCAAACACAATGATTCAGCAATTTCTTCCAAAAACGAATCTATCCAGACGAAACTCAACGAATATTTCTTTCTTCTGGTATTAAATTGGCCTAAGATTACCCCGTTGAATTTTCTTTTTGAGTCTTTTCCACAGAAGGTCGAACTTTTTGTCTTCGCGTCACTCCACCAATGTCTCAACACATCATTTATGAAATCTGATTATTTATACTATCACTGTATAAACTTCAGTCAGTTTCTTGAGAATATTTAATCAAATGTAGAAAATTCAATCCTAAACTCCTAAGGTCATTGAACCCCGCTGATCATATCACCAGATATCTTTCCATTGTGACTTTTGGCTTGAATGTGGTTGACAATTTTTCTTGCTGAGTGGTAATTGTTCGGACTTCCATTGTCTACAGTCTATATTATTAACTCTATTTGAACCTGTTGCTGAGAACGAAAGGATGGAAATACAAATAGAATAATCAAATCCAAATAATAATGATAATAACAATGTATTATTAAATAATATGTGAATAAATATTTAAACCTTACGAAGTTATAGCACTTGTTGTAAGGATTAGATATTTTATTGAATAATTATTATGGATTAAAAATAAATGATTTAATAATATAATAACTTTTGAACAATAATGAAAATGGCAGTAGGTATAATCAGCACACTGGCAGTCACATGGAAAATTTCAATTCTATAACATTCTGGAAAAATAATCTGGGAGTTTCGAGAATCCATTTTTTCACCAGTTTTTTATAAGAATATTTTGATTTTGTTACTTTAATCTAATTTGGTAATTTATCGTAAATAAATGATGCTAAATATAAAAAGTTTTTTTGTGATTTGGCTTTGGAAATTTTATTTTTAGCAGTAATTTTGTTTTTATTTCGTGTATTATATAAATGTTTATTATACTTACAGCAGTTTTTATGAGAAAATATGTAAGTTATTATATTAAGACAAAATAATTATCTGATATCCATTTCTTCACTTTCACAAAATAATTTATTGGAGGAATATCGAATATTTTTACCATACATGGTTTTTAAGAACCATTTTTGTAAATTTTCTAAATTTTTCAGATAATTCTGATTAACTCCCCCTTATGACAGTATACCATAATTCATTTGAGATTGAAATAAATTCCATTTTAAATGCCTGTCTATCATGATGCCTAAATATTTGATATGGTCGACTTCTTTTATCTACGAGTCATTTATTTTAATCGGTCCAAGATGAGGTAGATGATTTGTATGAGAAGTAAAGGAGAGATAATGTGATTCCTCGAAATTGAGAGTCAATAAGTTATTGTCGAACAAATTTTTTTTATTTTCAAAGTCATTTTGTAGGAGTATTTTAAGAGATTGCCATGTATTTGATATATAGATTATAACAGTATCATCTGCAAAACTGTGTATAGAATCTCTTGTTTTAACATAAAAAATGTCATTCAGGAATATGTTAAATAACACAGGACCTAGAACTGTTCCTTGTGGAACTCCATAATTCAATTTTTTTCTCTGAACTGATATTATAGTCACCTATCTTGACACATAGTTTTTGATTTTCTAGATAACTTTTTATCGATTTATAACTCAATCCACAAAATCCAATTTTTGTAGTAATAACTCATGACTCACTGAATCGAAAGCTTTAGCTAAATCTAGAAATAAACAAACAATTGGGGATTTTTCTTCTATGGCTCCATAAATTTGAGTTGTGAGATGGCATAATGCATGCTCAGTTGAGACGTTGTTGCGAAATCCAAACTGGTTGAATTGGATTTATTGGTCAAAAATTAAATTAGATCAAAGAAAATAATGTTATGACAAAAAATGGGATATCGAATATGAAATTTTAGTAAAAAAAAAGTAAATAATAATATAAACAATATTTGGACAAGAAAATTGAGACATCGGATATGATATATTAGTCAAAAAATTTAAATAAAGAGATGAATGAAATTATAGTAATAAATGTTGAAACTAAGTTGAGTTTACTCACTACGTTTCGATTGCTCGTAGACGATTGCGGAGTCTTCGAGTGATGACTGACAATATTTTTAGGTATGGTCGATTGAAAAGACCCGATTTCCCTATGGTGGGAAAAGGGCCGGTAACAACAGGCGCACGGGTACTTCTAGAAGTGCTCTGATCGGTTTTCTCATCTAGCCGAAGTCGGTCGAATCTTCACGCTGGGGTGACTGAATGCGTCGTTGTTGAGAATGGGCGAACACAAGGAAAACACAACGAGGAGAAACCACAAAATTATAAATAGCGGAGCAAGATTGGACAAACCATCACATCATTAATTGTTCTGAAGCCGAGGTCATACACAAAGAAGAGAATTTTTCGACTTATATTTCACATTCGATATCTCTATTTTCTTGTTACAATATCATTTCATTCATTTCTGTATATACATTTTTTTTACTAACGTTTGATATCTGATATCTCATTATTTTTTGTCACGACATTTTTTCTTGGATCAATGAAGCCTCTGATTTCATTTTTGATCAAAAAAATCCAATTCAACCTTTTGTTTTCTTTGATTCGATTACCTTATTTGATTTTTATTTTCATCTTTCTTTTACGTGAACTCTTCCTCTTATTTCCTTCTTAGCAACAGGTTTCGAAGACCACGGAAGTCCGTACCATTACCATTCAGCATTTGGCCCCCAGTTCGAATCTACTCCTCTCGGTCGTAGGGGGCTGTGAAGGCCCTGGCGGCAATCGGAACCGAGGTGTTATATATCAAACAAATGGATCAGGTAGAATATTGGTCAGTTTGAGGACCACGTCAATAATTGACGATAGTGTCTCTCAATGTTTAGTTATGCTTTTCCCATGTTGTATGTTCATCGAACTAGAACCGATCAAATCTCACGAAAAAAGGAAATCAAAACAATACTCACTCGAAAAGAGCAGTAATGAATGCTCTACTGCATGTCGACCATTTCGTAGTGAACACGTGAACGTAGGGTGCCATCACAAAATACGATTCGTCTTTGTCTTGACCTGGGCAAGAGGATTCTCCTTCTTTGTCATGGGAGCAGCCCATCCTGGAAAATTAACTTTGGAAATATAACCAACGCCAAGAGCACTCATCTCTGTGAATAATTTTGGGAGAACTATCAACAAACAGCTTGTCAATATAGGAAGGAAACTGGGAAAGTAAATGCTCAAACTCTTTCATGATAGCTGTTGTTTGTTGCCCAGATTATAACCTGAAATGGAAAATACTGCCGAGTGCATGTATTACATCGATTTTTTTTTTCTGGCGAACAACACAAGACTCGATATGAAGAGCTCAGAGGTCAAGTAAATACATTTCAGAGGGTGTCAATTCACAGGCGAAGTATATCCAAAAAGGTAATCATTGACATATATCAATTCATATCAACAAATTCTGCAAAATCTTCAAAATACATCGGAAAAAACTGACCTGTCTAGTTACTCAGTGATTGGGAAGAATATCTATGCAAATTTAAAGGAATATTTTCGAAAGGTCTTGGGAGGCAGTAATATCATACCATCAATTACTAGTACCTCAAGTTTCCATTTTGTTCTGATAAGCCAGTATTCGAAGCAAACTTTCATATTCAAGATGAATAAACTTTTCGTTCTTAATGGACATCTTCCATCAATTGTGCCCCATTTATTGAGTAGAGCAAACACGAAAAAAGTAATCTGAAAGCACGGAATCAGTTTTTACCAAAATGGCATAAGTGCAAAGCCTAGGTTTTCTCCACTTCTTGGCAGTATTCATAAATATGTACTATCTAGGTAGTTGAGCAATCAGATGGAGTTATGATACAACGTCGTAAATAAATAATCTGCTTCTCGATTGTGATTTATTGAAAGTTCCATTTTCAGTACAAATTTATGTACCTATTCAATTTTGATTCCTAACATTGTCAAACAGTGTTTTAGCAAAATCATCGTTCATCAGAATTTTGCTCATAATTTGCCTTCCAGAGAAGAAAACTTGTCAAAAATTGCCATGTAGACAAAAATTTCAACATTATTTTGTACAGAACGCTACATCATGTTTTATATTGCTGAAAAGAGTATTATCAAAAGTATATGGCTTGTGAAAACGCTTCAAATTGAGATCATTGGACCCGAGTTAACCCTGCTTTCCGGTCAATAGGCATGGTTTCCTTGCGATACTCATCAAATTGGCCAATCGCAGTATATCCTTCTTTGCCGTCATACCACACCGAGGAGAGCACAGCTTACTCTAATCTAGTAACTTCACTTCGATTGCTTTTATTACAAGCGTTATTCTCATAGCTCTGCAATGATCTCAGTAACCACAAGCAGATTTTTCCTGATTTATATGGGGAATACATACGTACACGTGACCCATCTCGTGGGCAACCACGACTCCAAGCACCAAGCCACTGTCTTCGTTGATGGCGCAGTTTTCGTTGTCAGTGCAGGCTGCTGCGACATACGCCAAGCCCATTAGACCACACTCGCCTCCTTCGGCGCAAATATCATATCTGAAAAATTAAAAAATTGTAGCTTGGAAACGGCGTATTGTTGACAGATAAATCCATTGGAAATATTTTGCCGTTTGCTCTCACGGAAAAATGCAACACCCAGGACTCCTGAAACTTATTTCAAAATGTGGCCGTTGTGATGTCATGTAACTTCTATCTGAAAAATTATGCAAAAAAAGCTTTTTGACTATCCGTTATTGTGTTAATCGGGTATTTTGGGTGAATATATTCTGTATATTTTTCAGAGTCTGTGAAGTCGCTTTCCCAATCCGCTGGAACATTGGTTTCTTGGCATTCTTTGTAATAATAATTCATCTGAATAACATTTTGGATGGCTTTCGTGTCTCTTATTGGTGGTTCTATCACTTTCCTTTTTTATTTGGATTTCTTCGTCAATCACGTTGAATAAGTTTGTACTTCATATGGCACAGGAAGAACGATAAATAATGTCCGTGGAACATTGGTTATAACTATTTTATACTTGAAGATAACTCAATTCTTGGATAATTTTTGGGACCTCTGTCAAGATCAAGATTCAAAGACGAAAACGTGACTTCCCGATCATTCGAAAGAAAAACATATATATAAATATATATATATATATATATATATATATATATAGAAGAATCCTTTTGATATTCGGGTGTGCAGTCAACAAGGAATTGGAAAGAGTGAACTCTTTATTCTGTTCAAGCTTTCGAGTCTTTATTGGCTCTTCATCAGGAACTCTACAATGAATTAGGAAAATTGTAAGAATAGAAAAGTTTTTCAACATGTGCTTACTTACGAATGTGAGGTTAATAATCCTTTTTTAATAAAAACATGAACATTAAAAAAGGATTATTAACCTCACATTCGTTAGTAAGCACATGTTAAAAACTTTTCTATTCTTACAATTTTCCTAATTCATTGTAGAGTTCCTGATGAAGAGCCAATAAAGACTCGAAAGCTTGAACAGAATAAAGAGTTCACTTTTTCCAATTCCTTGTTGACTGCACACTCGAATATTAAAAGGATTCTTCTTTAACTTAGACAGTCGTCTAACCTTCTCACACATTATATATATATATATATATATATATATATATATATATATATATATATATATATATATATATATATATATATATATATATATATTTATTTATATATAATTATATATATATTTATTTATTTAGTTATTCATTTATAAACGGACATGCCATTTTACAAAAAACATATATGTTTGAGAGACAATTTTCTCGCTACCTTATCTGTATGTATATAATCATAATCATCTAAAACTAAGTTACAACAAATCAATGTGCCTCATTTGATTCTTGAATGAATGTGTAAATGTATTGAATAGTTCAATGAATTCACTATTTTTATTTGCTAATCTAATTATCCTTGTGATTGACTCATTTTGGCCATAGTTTGTACTGTGATAAGGAACCATGAACAGTTCTGAAATTCTTGTTCTTCTGGGATTTGCATTCAGATTAAAGAGTTCAATTAAATTAGAGGACAACTTATAGCTCCATTTAAAATGTCAGAATATTCATAGTCACTCCTCTGATATCCAAGTTTGAATGCACATGATCTTAAGGTCAGCGTTCACTTGGGCTTGACAAACTAATCCGGCGACGGCGCTACGATATATTATAATGAATATTTATCTCATATATGAACCCATTTTGCAGTTTGTTTTCGTCATCCTTGTTTACATCGATATATCTGGCATCAAAACTAATTTCTGTCTAAATGTTGAATTGATGTTGAACTATGTTGCCGGTTCGTTAGTTATCCCTACTTCTTTGATGGTCTCTTAGACCGTTAAGACAAGGACGCAAGATACTATCATCTGGCAACGCCTGTCTATGTTTGGAAGAAGGGTGAATTTATGACCGGTCGAACTAATGGAAGAAAGTGAGACGGTGTGCTTGAATGATGTTTGATAATGACAAGGATAGATTTGCTGAATATTTTTTATGACTTATTTATTGGAGTGCAGGTACCTATATTATGTTTCAACCCAAAATGTACAAGGAATAACTTTCTAGGTGCATACAAGTTTCAGTGGATACGTTTATGAAGAGGGTAATAGGTAATACCTAGTTGATAGAATAAAAACCCGATCGAACACATTTTTATTCATGCACGAGTTTATGCAATGTTAACAAGATAGTCGTCCCAACTATATAGAAAATTTCAGTTGATAAGATTATAATAATGATAATAATGTTGCTTTTATTGATTGAAAAAAACATACAAAAATAAGATTATAATATAAGCTCCTATCAAACGGTAGGATTGAATTTCTGACCATGCCACAAAAAAACTCGCGGGCAACAGTTTTTCGCGAGAAACTTGTCTTTTGTGCAAATTCTGAATTAATATTGGAAGGATTTATGATGGATTGTGATGAAGTAGTTATTCATATACAAAGGGAATGAGGTAGATGTTTATAATATATGTGATCAGATAGGTTTCCGCGGTCAGTTGTATGTTGTCGTTAAGTTCGTTTTATATATATATATATATATATATATATATATATATATATATATATATATATACATACCTCCGAACTCGACTGGAGGTCGAAACTCAATCATCACCTAGAAGATGGCAAATGAGACTTTGGCGAAACGTGACAATTATCCTTCAGAGGATCAAAACCACAGAACACGGAATGAAACCCGAAAACACAATTCATCATATATATATATATATATATATATATATATATATATATATATATATATATATATATATATATATATATACGAAGTCTTTTAGCATCAGGTAGGCCTTGTTACTCACTCCCTACGCCTAACATCAGAAGCAGCCTGGTTATTCGCAGACCCCTTGCCAATAGTATAAAGATTTGGAAGAAAATATCGTTATATTTTGATTACATACTATGGTTGCTAGAAAAAAACTGCGAAAACGGAAACGTTAAGTTTCGAAAAAAAAAATGTGTTTTTTATGGTAGGTGCGAACCATAAAATAAACTATATCCCCTCACGGGCATGAAGTACTTACTACACTGTTATGTACTACCACATTGAAAAAAAATTGAATTATTATTGGAATCTATACGTAATGCTAGGTGAAATCTTTGACAGTTTTTTTAGTATTTATGAATATGTTTCGAAAATGGAAACGGATTTGGTTTCGGCTCAGAACCGTTACCGAAGATAAGTATTTTTATATACTTTATACTAGATTCTGCCGCCGATTTTGTCCGCATGCTATTCTCCAACTTGTTTCACATAATATAATATATGAGTTATTGAATTTTCGTTCAATCGTACTGAAATATAGCCTATATTAATCTCTAATAGGGTGGCTTTCAGGTAGAAAAAGAATTTCCATGATCGGATCAGTATTTCCAAAGATTCCTCCCTTCAAACAAAAAATAATAGACGTCACCTCTTTATAATAGTAGCATATATTAGTTCTTGTATTTTCGTGGAAGGAAAATTCGCATTATATGAGAAGTTGACTGATAGGAAGTGTTTCATTTACAAGTAACTATTTTCATTTAACGCAGCAACTTTTCGGAGTAGATTAGAAATATGCCTTCTCACATTAATATATAGACTCTATCAATTCCTAATTTTTCATTACACGAGAGTTGCATACGCTATTTTATCTACACCTGATAAATAGTGGAGAACTACAAATATTATATTTATATTTGTATTGCAAACAATAATACTAATTTAACGCATTTCTTTGAAAAATTCTACAAAATTGTAATTGATGGTATTACTTCGAGAAATAAAACAATGAGAAATGAAGAGAAGATCAAAAATTGAAAAAAAAAATTACTCGATACCGGAGTCGAACCCTTGTCTCTTCCAACTAGCTAACATAATCTCGGCGCCTTAGACCGCTCGCCTCTCCAGTTTGAAAAAATAAAATAATAAATCATGCATTTGACAAATGAGAAATTTAACCATTCTAACTGTATTTCTGCCGGTGAAGGTGTCGAAGGTGATTCTCCCATATCGCTGGTATCAGACATTTTGTTATGACTATCGAAGTTTGGATATATTCTTCAAAAATTCAATTCCTATTCCGATTTTGACTTGACAAACGTCAAATGCAGAGCATGCACATTATGCTTGATTGAAAGAATAATGGGTTTCTCTTGGTTGAAAATCTGTATCGTAATGAAAAATCTGTTTCGAATTATAAAATATAACTTTTTCACCCGAGTCGAAATAGGGCTATAATTCGAACCATATCTTACCCAAATTATTTTTTCGAGAACCGATGAACAGGAAGGTGGAATCGTCAACAAGAAATATTTTCATGAAAAACTTGTTGGTATGCCGCGCATTTAATTTTTATTCAATTTTTGCTAGAACTTTTTCGATAGAAGTGCCTACGTCGCAGCGTCAAAAATATTTCAGATTGATGTGAAATTCACTGAATAATTTAGCATTGTGATTTCCATAAACGAATAAGACATAAGAGACCGAGAGACACGCTATACAGTTAGAAAACCATTGAACTTTTTACGATTCAATTTGTTCAGTAGGTACGTACTGTCACGGAATGTTCAAATGCTACCAGCTTAAATATACCCAGAAAACTAAGAAAAAAAATAATCATTCGATGCACAAATTTAATCACTCTGAAAATTTTCTCGAAAGAAACGCTTCGGCCCTAAGAAATTGTATTAATTACAATTTTTTTCATTCCTTTTTTCGATGTACCTATTGATCAGTTTCATTTTTATTTTATACTAAATGGCATCAAAATCATTGTTTATTTTTTTTTCTATCATGTTTGATATACCTAGAAATGTGTTTCTTTCCTAAAAGAACCAATACCTACATATTATACCCATTATCGATAAAGTGCAAATTTCACTCATTGTAAACAACTACGCCAATGTATAAGCCAGCCATGTGGAAGGAAGCAATAATTAGACCTTCCTTCAGCGTGTTTCCGTAATCGAAACTGCTTTCCGAAACCTCATGCCTCATCACCATCTGTCCGTTAGGGGCTGAACTAAAAATGTCGGTAATTTTCGACGTATTTCATGAAACTGGTTCAAATAGTGGGAAATGCCGCCAAATTCCTAATTCTAATTGCATTTTGGAAGGAAGCATACTAACAGTTTGATTTTTTCAGAATATACGTAACTTTCACAGGGCTTTCGGTTGAAATAATAAAAATGCCTTGTTTCCGAATTAATTTCGAAAATACAATATTTTTTTTTGGAAATTTTGAAAAAAGATGAATTTTTTTATATTCATTCCAAAATTCAACATTTTTTCAATAACTGTGCCAAATTTGAACTCGAGATGACTTATGGTTTCCAAATGCAATTGGAAATGACAATGGAAGACACCGATCGCCGACCTTAAGAATTTATTTTGAACTCTCTCAATTCTATTGATATCCACTTGATAAAATGGACACCATATTATACAATTATATTCAATAACTGATCGAACAAGGGAGCAGTATAATATTTTAAAAGTGAATGAAGAAAATTCATCAGAAGATCTCATAATGAAGACCAATAATTTAAATGATCTAGAAACAATATTATCAATGTGTGTCTTAAATGTCACTTTGGAATCAAATAATACGCCAAGATCTCGAACACTGTCAGCCACTGACAAATTGACATTTTTCACTTGGTAAGAGTATTGTATTGGATTGATAATTCTCGAAAATGAAATCTGATAGCATTTGTTTATATTCAGATGAAGCATATTTATATCGCACCAACGGGACAAATTGCTCAAATCCATTTGCAACAGTTCAGCATCACGGACATTATCAATAATCCTATAAAGTTTAAAGTCATCTGCAAACATCAAACAGCAGCTGTGTTGTATTACTTCTGATAAATCATTGATGAATAGCAAAAAGAGTAGTGGACCCATATGGGATCCCTGGGGCACTCCAGATGTTACAGAAATTTCTGATGACACAAAACCAGCATATTTGACAAATTGAGTTCTACCTCTCAAATAAGATTCGATCCAGTCCAAAAAGTTACTGTCAATACCCAATGCAGAGAGTTTTGCCATTAATCATGATTGACTCTATCAAATGCTTTTGAAAAGTCAGTATATATAGAGTCGACCTGGTGCCTTTTCTCCAAGCTATTCAAAAGAAAGTGTTGATAACTAACTAAATTTGTGTTGGTAGATCTTCCTGTGGTGAAGCCATGTTGATTTTCATTAATTATGTTCCTTGTGTCATGAGTAAGTTTCCTAGTTATTAGACAGTCAAGCAATTTGGGTATTTCGGATTGCTTATTCACGGGACGATAGTTCTTTATATCATCTTTAGCTCCTGATTTATGGATTGGAGTGAGAAAACTTTGTTTCCAAATCTCAGGAAATGTTCCTGTTGAAAGAGAGATGTTGAAAATTGTTTGAAAGGGTTTCGCCAGAGTGAATACACAATTTTTAATGAAATGTAGAGGAATTCCATCAGGGCCAGTAGAAAATTTTGTAACATTAGTTGATCAATTATTTCCGTTACTTCAATGTGATAATTGCAAACATTTAGGCACTCTCTGTTTTCGTATTCCGGAGTCTGGTTGACATTCTCATCAGTATAAGTTGAGGAAAAATAGTTGGCGAAAAGATTTACAATTTCGTTTTTGTTATAGCTTGTTACATCTTCGAAAAACATGCTGGAGGGTAAGTTATATAATTTTCTTTTACTATTGATGTAATTCCAAAAACAACGAGGATCATTAGCAATATTTCTTTCGATTTTACCAACATAACTTTCATGACATTGGGTCTGAAGCTGTTTACATCTTGTTCGGAGGTTATTAAATTGATGATAATGGTCTATGTCTCCCGTAACTTTGAATCTTTTATGAGCTACCTTTTTTTCAGTTATTAATTTCTTCAGTTGAGTATTATACCACACAGGAAAATTTGAGGTTCTAAATTTTTTCACTGGTACAAATATATCAATCGCAGAGTAAACATATATATATATATATATATATATATATATATATATATATATATGTAGTAGATAATAATTATGCCCTTCTACACTGATAATGATTTCAATAGTTATCATTAATTATTTCAGCCTGTGGTAGGTAAACAACCCAAAACACCGTGAAGAATACGATAGAATACATACAGTGAATAAATCAAAGATTACATGCGATCAAATAACAGGTATTTGAAATATAGGAAGGAACTCAATGAATTCCACAATCTCTGGTTAGGATCTCCGAACACTCAGATACATATCAGACATCTCACATAAATACCAGTTGAATAAATACCTTGTAAGCAGAACAGCGATATCATGGTGATTCGGATTCTCGATATCTTTGGGATTTATTTGCTTTTGCCACTTGCAAAAGCTGGCCAGAGTCTTATCTGCGTCAGTGTTGATAATGAGGTCAATTTCTTCTTCCTCCTTCTCGAGATACATTATACGCACGACGACAACGTCCATTTGGTTGCCACCAGATGAATCATGATAGAAATCAGCTACCTGTAAGAAACGGTTCGAGTACAGAGTGGTTCTGAATTTATGAAGGATGAGGTATGAAACCCACGTAGCACTGTGGTCTTTTTTGCGTTTCCTTATAATTGAAGTATCAAATGCGTCACCAAAAAGTCAGTAAGACGCCTTATAAAGGCCTTATAAAGGCCAATCTCAACTCACCGCCGCAGTAGGTTAATTGTTTTGTTGTTGTCGAAAAAGGGACGAAGTTAACAGTCAAAATTATAAGTCGTCATCACGCCATCTGCCCATAGAAGAAGAATCCGCCCAACTCCTCTCGAGGAAGAAATAGTCGGTGAGCACACTTGAAGACTGGCTATAAATCAAATCATATTAAGGAACAACTCATTTTGGCCAGTCGCAACTTACCTTCATAGTGGATTATTGACTGGCACCCTTCAGAAAATAACTTTTACATTATATGATTCGATTCACAGCCAGTTTTCAAGTCTGCAATTCAAAAATGTTGCTTGTCGTCGATGATGACAAAATTAACCCGAGTGATACTCTTCTACTAATATTCACTCAATTAATTTTGAATTCGTGAAGAGAAGTAATATAAAAAGATTTGATAATATAATCCTGAGTTGAAATTGAGATACGATTCTCATATGATAAAGAAGAGAAAAATATAATACATGTTTCGCATGTCAATATGGCAAATTACGTCGTTCATTTTCGTGACATCGTTCGTAACATACGATGCAAAAAAACAACAGTTCTTTCCATTCATATAGTCCAATTTTTCCATAATGTTTTTCAAGGAATCTTTTAGAATTGGGTTATTTGCTTCTGCAAATTTGTTATGATCGTCACTTGTGAGTGGTATCATTATCTGAGAATAGTCTCGATTTGGTCGACGTTATGGGGATACCCCTTGTGAGATTTTCGACAACCTCGGTGCACTGGGCCTTTTGGCTCCAAACACTCCTAAATCCAGGAATCATTGTAACATAACCCTGAACTCTTTTAACGAGCATAAATTAAAAGAATATTCTCCTTTTCTGATGAATAGATTTTCAACATAAAATATTTCCCTGCAAAAATAATATTTAAGTAGGAATTCAAAAAACCGCGAGAGCTTGCTCGATATTTTCAGTTTCCAATTTCAGTCCAGTGTCGTATAACAGATGAAAACTACCAACGCACACTGTTAACGAAAATAATCCGAACGAAACTGCGTACAAAGTCGATACGTAGGCGAATATCTCCGTGGTTTTAATGAGAACGCCAGAATTACTCCGTATTTCCATTCATTCGAAATGGATTCAGTTCCATTGAAGAATAGCCGCACAGCGTTTGCACAAGTGGAGTGAAATGAACATATGTTGCCTTCGGCATCGAATCCAACGCAGACTGCGAACTTCAGGTGGGCAGCGGATAATCCAAGAACCAGGTAGGTAGACCGCTCAGAGGAATATCAGAATTCAATTATTGTGTTCATTCCATATGTCGGTTCCTACTAGGCATAATGGCATGAATGCTCATGTTTGGTTGACTTGATCTATAGGGAGGTACTTTTCAACTTTCGAGATTCACGGAGTGCAACTAGTAAGAAAATAATGCATTTCATTTGGGAAACGATTACTCTTATAACTGATTGAACTCAAATACATCACGAACCATATGTTGGATATGGATCGAAGAATTACGGTGGAGAAGCATAAAAAAAGTCAAACTTATCATATTATGAGCATTTCCGAGATAACCAGCCGATTTGTCACGCACCGAATCATCACAAAAAAAAACAGGCGAGCCTGGAATAGGAGGTCATTAATGTTTAGTCGTGAATACGCTAAGGTTGTGTTGCTAGTCTCGTGAGTTATATAGTGCTCAAGTGAAGGAAAAGACTAAGGTAGGCTTGTTATAGTTATTTGGGAGTTTTTCAAATTGTCTCATGTAACTTCAAGATTGTTATTGATGGAGCTGTCGATGTTTAAGCAATTGGTATTGTTCTAAATCGAGTATTAGGTGCTTGTTGAGTTGAAACAATTATGAGTGAAGCATCTTTCTGCTGATTTGTCTTGGTTGTTAACCTCAATCTAGAGAGAAAGAAAGAATTAGTTTGTAATCTATTCAAGGTTTGATTATACTTGATGTTAGGGATTTCAAGTTGAAATATTAGGTAGAGATAGTAGAGATATAATTATGGGGTTCTGGAGATGACTGTAACAATGGGGTTCTCCGTTAATGAATTCATCACGACCAAATTAAATGGGTGTAGTGAGTAAAGTTTTGATCAAATGTTCTTGGGATAACGTATCCGTATTGTTGATATATGACAAGGGCGGATCTGTAGTTGACCTGTAGAAGTCATTTTAAATATCAAATCAATGACAATTGGCTCGAGGGTTGAAGTTACTTACTACATGTCTCGGTTGACACGCACCGTGAAGATTGTTGCTCGCCGACCCGAATTATTAATGTGAATAATTCATTATTGTTCCTAAGTGGGTCGGGCATTTGATCGAACTGTTTCTGAGGGTGTCGGGGTTTGAATTGATTGTGGACCCTAGCGATGGACAGTGGCCAGGTTACACTTGTGCGAGAGGCTGGGATACCAAGGTCTTATATCTGGATTGAAGCTGTTATCGATCTGTTGAGGACTTTGACGGCCAGCAGTGCACACGGTGGACCTGTGTAGAGGCTGTGGTCCTGGGTCTTAGTGTTCCGAACTACTTGTGGGCCCGAGTGATGGACAGTAAGCCAGGCTGCACTTGTGCGGGGGACTGTGACGTCGGGGCCTCATATTTCGATTGGAGTTGTTATCGAACTGTTGAGGGCTTTGGCGACCGGTAGTGTACAAGGTGCGCTTTTGTTCGAGTCTGTGGTCCTGGGTCCTAGCGTTTCGGTTAATCTACGGGGTATTTATCATATCGAGCCGGTTGGGGTCACATGTTCAATTTGTGATCAGATTTACTCGGATTAATACACAAGGCTTATTATTTTCACAAGGATAATGAGATGCATATATTGTTTTCATTGTGTTCACTGTGTTACTAGCTTATCGCTACCCCTCGAAAGTATCCGTTAATTGTTTCATTAGCCACGGTTATCCTGTTCACGGGGGACGGATCGAAATTTAATATGTAGTTTTACTGTTCTGAAATAAAGTAATATTTACAATGTGTCTCGCAATTGTTTTTTTTTTCGGACTATCCTATTCCCAACTTCCCCAAATAAAAAAGTTCTAACACATATGTCTTCCTTTCGTTGTAGAACCGAATATTAGCCTCATAGAAACGATCCTTTTTTTAAATTTTCGCGCGTGGCGGCAATATTATTGTTCTGAGTGAGGACTGCAGCTGGAAGAACAAAATAGCTGTTTTCCTCACTACGTACCCCATCATCAATTGAAAAAAAAGAAATAACTTGTCTACACTCTATTTCTGTTTGTATTTCCTTACTGTTCGAAGGAGAAACTCCAAACATTTGCATTTTACACGTTTTTCCCCAACTTAAATAGCATCCTGCAGAAAAAAATTCAATATTGTTTCCTCAGCCTTCTGGCCATGTGAAGGAGTTGACGTTCAACAACGATGTTCTTAGATTTGATCCCTAATAGAGCGGATAATTTCCTTCTGAGGATTTATTTTTTTGGTGTCGAATGATGACTCCATGATTGACGGCTCTGCAAATAACCATGAGAAATAGCGGGACATGGTCTAATGCCAGCGATGTTTGATTTCACACCCGTGAAATTAGGGGTCAAACCGCAGAAATCTGTAAGTTTTATAAGTTCTGATGGTGGAATATACTCACCAATTCAAAACAAACTCTGCACGGTATTCGGTTAGTCTTCTATTGTTGGATTCGAAAGAGAAATAATGGGAACTGATAAGTGGTGAAGCGAGTAGGAATAAATGAATTAGTGTATCGTGGAAAAATGGTTCAGTTTCCATAAGTCTTTATCTTTATAAGTGTCTATCAATCGAACACTCCGAGCAATCGCAAATAACTGCTTCCTCTTCCAAACGTGTCTGGTCTGTTAGCTTCATTCCAATACCTTTCATTTTTTTCTAAACGAAAGAAGACAGGTAGAAAAATCTCACACAAACGTCAGCTGAGACAAAACCTGATGCGTATATGGCCGTTATGCATTCCAACTTTCATGACTCAAGCCATTGTTTATAGATAGGATAGCTGGCCAGTACCTGGGTGAAGAGAGGAAGCGTTTTTGTAACGTCATCTACACAATAATTTCGATATTTCCTTATACTTGTTCATGCACGACAAAGATTTCTTCGCTGTAGGTGCAAATTTCTGTTGTCAGTTTGACTGAAATTTCAAAATAAAGCTATTGAAGCTTCAAAATAGAGTTAGCAATAAAAGTGCAGGCATCAGAATAATTCTCAAAATGTGAATGATCTATGACATTGGCAGAAAATTCCACTTCTTTCTCTGAATAGATTGCCATCTTTTGGCATTATGAATAGGAAACGAAGGAAACATGCTAAAACATCCTCAAGGAAGAAAAGTCACGACTTGGAAACGAACTGCCTGAAGCCATCTATCCGTAGTATCCACCCCTACAAAGTGATACTTAGCCAACCACTCAAATATCATTTGGAGGGATGGATAATGAAGAGAGATTGATTCAGGGGCTGCGTTTCCAAGTCATGTGTATTAACACATTTATCTTGCGGACATCGTAGCTGGAATCGCACATTCTTTGATAACTTATACATCATACCAAGAGACAGCAATGAATTCAGGAATAGAAGTAGAATTTTTCGTCAGTGTCGTATATCATCTATATTTTGAAAGTTATTTCAATTTATAAACTTTCAGTTCCTTTACAGAAATATCAATCCCCTTCAAATGCAATCGAATTCGCCAACCCTTTCACGTACCTTGCACGATCCCAATATTATCAACATAATTTAGCAAATTCAACGTGAGTCTCTCAGAAGAAAATATGGATTTGAAGATATTGGTATTCATAGTTGTTTCTGTCAATATAACAGCATTTTTCGTTCAAATTTTAACGCTAGGATGACACACATTACAGTCGAGCAAGAAGTGTTGTAAGGACTCAACAGGTGAGTATGATGGAAATTAATTTGAAGTTCCTGCTTGAAAAAAACAACTACACAGCAAAACAAGTGGGAGAGTTTCAAGATGCTTTCGAGTGTAAACCATACAGGAAAATATATCATTTTATCAACGACGAAGTTTTGATTATAGATTTGGTGAGATTCTTATTCGCAAATGATGTATACATGAAAAGTATTAATGGGTTTCTTTGTCAAACCTTAATTTTTCAGTATTCGTCACCTGTAACGGACGCCCAGTGCTGCTCCTTCGTGTAGTGGAGGGTATAAGATATTTCACTTCATCAAGTCCAGCATGACAGCATCCATTTCGCAGATATAATCACCATTTAAAAGTCATTGGAACGATAAAAACCTGCACAACTCGAAAGCACATCTTGCATATTCATCCCACCACCAACAACGAGAATGATTCGAACGGTCCCCTTATTATGGCGGCGAGTGTAGTCAGAAAGATAAATATTGAGATACCATTGATTATGATAAATTATACAGGACGGTCTAATTTATACCATAAATCTGATGCGTATCTATTATCAATTCGTTATTAATTGTCGGTTGGGACGCATAATAACTATGCACCCGTCATTGTTAATGACATCAATTTGTTATAATCACGGCGAAAAAAAAATGCTTTAGAGCAGGTTACCGGATCTCTCAGTAAGAGGCACATTCGTTGCCTGTCGCTATCATTCTTCTGATCCTCCGGGCAGTTAACAAAAATCTGCATCAAGAAGATGGGGGCTTTTGCAAAGAACTGCCCAGTTTCGCGTGGTATCCTCTCTAACAAAACTGGGGATATTTTCAGTCTCTCAACTGACTGCAATATGAGGCGATCTTTGCCATTCATAGGGAATTGGTACTTATAACTTTCATAAATGAATACGCAATTTGGGATGTTTTTCAGTTCTGAATTGAAATATACGACACAAATAATTTTTGAACGATGCCTATGACTGAGCCAAAAGTCGTCACTCTAGCCGCTCCCTCTTCATAAATCATCATTGAACATTGAATCATGATTACAAAATCAGTATTCGTATGTTCACTGTCAATAATGATTAGGAGGGTTGTTATACAAGATCGAATCACACAAACTGAATTCGTATAAAAGAGCATGTTTCGTGAACATAACTTGTTATGTCCAACTGATCAGTGATGAAACGAAAGCAGATTCCATTTTATAATGCTTTTTGAGGAATTATCATTATTGTATTCGATTTTTATCAAACTTCATTTGCAAACGAATTCTTCAAATGAATCAATATCAACAGAATCAGACAACTACGACTACTAAAATTCTTAATCAATCATTCTATTTTTGGGGAGTTATGAAATGCATAAATATGAAACGAGGTTCAGAGATGATAAAGTATTCCTTTCGTAATTTGTGCCGTTCTACATATCTTCTGCAGAATCTATCTAGATATTTTTTCTTCTGGAAGAGATTTTCCTCTGCTGTAAAAAAACTTTTGAAACCCTCTTCTCCAATAATATCCTTTTGTTAAGATTCCTCCATGTGATAGAAATCCTATTTATTATCATCCAGTCAATTTATGCAGGAACATACAAAGACTATGAAAGGTTAAACAAACAAAATAGGAAAAGCCTAGATAACGCCGGAAATAGTAGGCAAAGCCAATGAAAAAATAATATTTACATTGAACTACTCCCCGATCCTGATAACGATAGGATGAAGGAGAGGTTCGAACTCTTGAAAACAATATCAGGTTAACTATAATCGTGATGAAGAACAAATATATGAACAGAATCATAGAAGTGTCCGAACTCCTCCAGCGGCCTATGGAATGTTTTACTGATATATGACAGAAATCGAATCAATAGAATTCAATAAAAGAATCATTAAATCTAAAAATGAAATCGTGGATCATTTCAACATTCATTGCAGTAAATAAGGAGGAAACAATGCGAAAGAAATAACTAAACCTATAAATTTTCAGACGACATTGACAACATTGGAAATAGTATATACTCAAAACCAGTATAATATATAAAATAAGTTATGGACTTCATGAACAACTAGGAACCGAAGAAATCACCTGGATGGAATCCCATCAAGTCTTAAATAGTCTAACGGTTGCATGAACAAATAGCTACACACTACAAATTTTCGGAAATAAACATTATTATTATTCATACAGATTGATTCCTGAAAGAGATTATTCGAAATAATGAGTATAAATCCAGGAAAACAATTTTTATTACACACAGTCACCGTCACAAATCACCAAAAGACACTAAACCGACAAAAAACTATTTTCAATACTTATGTGTCCTTCATTGTAGTTTATGCTTCAAAAATGGTAGTACAATCCCACTCTACATTAGAAGCTCAGCATCCCGGATATGTAAAATTATGGCTCTCATTCATATGACTCAAGGGGGCCTCTCGAAGTTTCTGTTCAGAAGATTGAGATTGCATTCCCACATTGTTTAGAGCAAAATTATGGATCGTTATTTTCAAGAGCAAACTGAATATGGAAGGCAATATAATATGTTATTCTTTCGGAAAAAAGTTTGAATCCCTACCCTTTCAATCAATCCCTTATTGGTAAATAACTTATAAAGACTCAACTTGCTGATGTCTAAAACTTTGATACCAAAACATTTTCACCCCAATGTTCTAATAGAAGTTTGATGTCACATACACAAATCCAGAGCCTGATATTCGCAGTAAATGGTGGCTCTTTCTATTAATTATGAGTATCGCCTGACATCTATCTACTCTTTGAAAAAGTTTTCCAGTATTTTTTGTTGAAAACGCTTCGATGAGAGATCTTATATTCCTATAATTCTTATGTTGGGCTCTCACCCACTTCCTGACATGAATCCGTTCGAACCTTTGTTGGTGTTGATGATGTGAATCCTGAATGAACTGGCAGCCCAATGTAGAGTCTTTTATGGACTGTAGAAGATTGTTGGTTTTTCTCGGCATAACTCAATCCTCCTATTTTATTTGGAAAAATTTAAATTATTGTTATTCCTTCAGATAGCGATCATACCTGATGACTCGGAACCTCCTCCCCGTATCTTCGTTGATTTTTCGTAGTTCTATTTCAAAATCCGTAGTTCAATTTGATGTCATGAATGTACAATTTAGTATCTAACCATATATCACACTTCCGGTTTGACCGAAAGCGCATTCAATTTTCATATTTCAAATAGAAAGTATATATTTTTTTGAAAATAATGATTCAATATAGACTTACCTTTCCAATGATATATAAGTATCCAATCATACTCTCAATCTGGTGAGATAGTTGATCTTACAAATAACTTTTTTCATTCCCCTCGTTGAAAAACATCTTCATGAAAGTATGCTATTGAAAATTGAATAATATCTGTCATGTAAGTAACAATATAATTCATGGCCAACAATATCTTTTATACTGATCAGACATTTTTAAAATTCAATTTTTCTTCATTTTTCAACATCAAGTGTATCATTTATCAAATAATGACTAACTATTTTTTTAATTCGATGAGAAACTCCAATGTAAGCATTTAAAAAATGATAGACTTGATGTTGAAATTTGAAGAGAAATTCAATTTCAAAAATAGCTCATATGCAGAAAAAATATCGTGTTTGGTCATGAATTGTTGTTACTCACATGATATTGTTCAATATTCCATAGCATACTTTCAGAAAATTGTCCGTTACGAGAGGAATACAAAAAATTTTCTAATAATCTCAATTACATCAGCAAATTGTGAATTGGAAGTATATTTATGATATATCATTGAAAAGGTGATTCTATACCGAATCGTAATTTCGAAAAAAAAAAATATAGATTTCATTGGAGATATTAACATTGGATGCGCTTCCGATCACCAAAAGTATCATATATGGTTTGATACTTGGAAAGTTGTACAGTCATGGCTTTGAATCGATGTACCGAATATCCAAACAAAATAACAACGTAGATACAGGGTGGTGAATTTGTTCCGGGTCACCCGGTATAGTATCTTTATCTTGAAAACACACAGTGTATTCTAGTGGTCAGTGACGCAATCGAATGAAGGGATAATTGTCTCAAAATTGTTTAATCATTTTCGCATTCAAAAACGGTCTCTACCGAACCTTTCTAGAATGAGACATATTTTTCTGATACTAGTAATTTTACTAAGAAATCAACAAAATCAGGTACATAAATGTATTCGTTGGCACAACCTTATTCAAGGGAGAGTGAAGCAAAATATATCGCAGTAAATTTGAAACTAGTCAATCATTCATTACATGCAACAGCTGTTTCGGAACTTGCAAAAAAGTATGGTTGTGCATCAGCATTCAATTGACTATTTCACTCACCTACGAAATGAACCAATCAGAAGCTCTAGTCAAGTTCGGCTTACCGATAATACCAAACTTGACTCTTGACTCTGATTGGCCTATCAAGTTCGGTGTTTTCAGATTTGTTTACAGTGCATGTGACAGTTAAACGTCAAATATAAGTGATTACGCTGTGCACGCATTCAAAAATGAGTAGATTTGGGATGAATTCTATCTATGTAGTATTTCTTTCGATGTCAATGTTTTCTGTTCATTAAAATTTATTGATTTCTCAGGTCAACTTTTTTGCCAATTTCCTCTAATCCTGCCGAATTTCAGATTTTTTATCTTTCACTCTGTTTGTGAAATAGTCTAATAAAATTCCACTCGTGATTGAATTTATCTCATAAGTCTGTCTTTCATTTATGATCTCAACTGAATTGATTCGAGAAAACACCACTCGTCCTGCGGACTCGTGGTGTTTTCTCGAAACAATTCAGTTTCGTTCAAAAATGAATCGACAGACTTATCGCGAAAATTCAATCACTTGTGGTATTACAACTGAAAATCCTTGTCAGTCCAATTTCAAATCGATAATGCCATATATTCGCACGAAACAGGAATACAAGTAGAAATCCTTCCAACACTGGAATAACGTAATGAGGCATATTATAATCAGAGATATGTATGTCAATAATTTGATCAATACATTACAATCCGAATAATAACGAATAGTACATTGCAGAGGTGATTTAGTGTCCCAATAGGGATGTTGACTAATGATGAATTAGCTGGATTATGTAACGAATCATGATAGTACATTATGCAATGATCATGTAATGTTGGTTATCAATAGACGAGCATTAACTGGGATACGAAACGAGCCAAAAATGAGATTCGTATGGTTTTTGCAAGTGTATCAATGAGCTTCAAATGAGAGTTGCATACACTAATTTTTCTACGCCTATGAATACATGATGAGGAACAATGAAATTTATATTTATATTTGTATTGTGAGTACCACCGAAGGAAGTGGAAGAAATATTAAATTTTATTTCATTTTTGTTAGTCCCAATGGAGTTCAATATTGTATTGGAAATGCTGATTTAATTTCAAATAGAATTTTTTTAAGTAGCCTTTCGCCAATAAACTGGATTTTCAATTGGTTGAAAATCTGTATTGCGCTGTGAAGTTGGTATAGAAATGATTATGATACAGATTTTTAGTCCGTTTCATAATGAATCTCATTATGAAACGGATTATGGGCAAATAAGAGTATTAATATAGTACGGGTGTAGAAAAAGGGCTTTTGAACATAAGGCCTCATAGAGTTATCAAGGAAAACCGTGAATACTTACCAGAAACCTGTACGTCGCTGATAAAATAAACCTGATCTGCAGTTGGTGAACGAATCGACATTGATACTTATTTACCAATCATACACGAGTCAAAATATTAAGCTCAACCTTTCCATCAGCTTCAAAATCCAAAGAAAATTATGTCGCAGATAATAACAAACACGTCTGATATATAGAAAATAGTTCTTCCGGGTATCAATCGGTGTGCAGAAAGTTGTGGTGCTAAAATGAATTTTTCTCACACATGCTGAAATGTAGAATATAGTTCTTTCGGGTATTAATCCGAGTATATAATGGAAGAACGTAAGCTTTCATGGCCGGTGTTGGTACATCGCAAATTTTTCGGGCTTGAGGGCTGTGTCCTGGAATTTTGAGTTCCGGAGCCTTCGGCTGCATCTTCAGCGGCGTGGTCTCAGGTGAAATCCCTCCTAATGAACTAATTGACATTGGTCATAGTAGGCTCACAGGAAGGAGTTCAACTAAGACGCCACTGTGTACAGAATGCTGAACTGTTCAACGTTTCGACTCTCATGATGAAGGCGAAATAGGCTGTCGAAGGTAGTATAGTGATTTGATTGGTCAATCCGTAGGGATGTTGATTGGTTATATTGCGTTATTGATACAGATAAGTATGTAATGGTAATGGGTGGGAGACGCAAGCGTCA
Organism: Zygogramma bicolorata; assembly: GCA_032362365.1. NCBI lineage: Eukaryota > Metazoa > Arthropoda > Insecta > Coleoptera > Chrysomelidae > Zygogramma > Zygogramma bicolorata. Next base: position 132,134 of record JAVJAQ010001010.1, read on the forward strand.
GCAACTAGGCCCCAGTGGACCCTTTTCGCGGAACTCGGCATCTTCACTCACTCACCCCATGGCGGATAGCTATTCGAACCTCTTCGACCTTCTTGTAAAGCTCGAAATATCCTTCTATTGCAAGGAGTGTAATTCCTCTTCCTTGATAGTGGCAGCTCCGAAGAGGTTTTTTCTGAGCCTGCCATATATTTCAAATACGCAAAGGGAGTGGAAGGAGTTCTCCTCCTCTCCGCATTCCGCGCATAGTGGATCTGCCCCAACTCTGTTAATAGTCGGATGTCCCCTGAGGCCGCAGTGTCCGATCAGAACTCCCACCAGGAGTCGAAGTTCTTTGCGTCTTAGCTTCAGTATCTTGGCCGTCCTTGCCCTGTCGGGCTTAGATATCATCCGATTCGACTGCCTGCTCACTCATTCACTGAGATATATCTGTAAGTTCTTGAAAATGACTTCAGCATGAGAGTCGAAACGTCGAACAGTTCAACATTCTGCACACGGATTAATACCCGAAAGGACTATTTTCTATATTCCAACGTTCATTTTTAGCACGTCTGACATGGTTTCTTCAACTAGACATGCTCCCAATTGTTCCAATAGGGTCGATAAATATATATATATATATATATATGTATATATATATATATATATATATATATATATATATATATATATATATATATATATATATATATATATATATGTTTGCATGAAGATTCTCACGGACGAAGTATGATGAGTTGTTTTTTCGGGTTTCATTCCGTGTACTGTGGTTCTGATCCTCTGAAGGATAATTGTCACAACGTTTCGGCAAAGTCTCATTTGCCATCTTCTAGGTAATGATTGAGTTTCGTCCTCCGAACTCGACTAATTACTTCGAGTTCTACTTCTCAATATATAGGGGTGGTCATTGATGGTATCTTTGACCTGTGCCCCTCCCACTTCCTTCGTTCGTCCGACTGCATTTGTCATTATCTCTGGGTAATTATGTGGTAAGGTCCGACCTTGTTCCTCTGGTGTGATCGGCTTGTTTTTGTTTTGTGATAGGATGGATTTCTACGTTCCTGGTAATCTTTCGGCGTCATCTCTCTTCTTCATACTACTCGGTCGTTTCTCAATTTCGATAGCCTCTCTGATTGTTCGAGAGTAGTAGTTTTCATCGCTCGCTAATGTTTTTGTGTTTTCGAAATTGATGCTATGTCCTGTCTCCAATACGTGTTGGAAGATGGAAGATGTGGTGACTTTTCCTTTCACTGACAGCTCATGTTCGTCCTTGCGTACGTTGATCCGTCTGTTGGTCTGGCCGATATATAGGACTTATTGCAGTCTCGACATGGTACTTCGTAAACTCCTTGGGACTCCAGTGGTATCTGGTCCTTCGGATTACGGAGTATCGATCTTATTGTACGTTCTGGTACGAACGAAGTAGCTATGTCGTGTTTGCGGAGAATTCTGCTGATTTTATCTGTGGTTCCCTTTATGTATGGTAGTCTGGTTGTTATGACCGGTGTTTCTGGGGTTTTCTGCTGTTTCGGTTTGTTCTTGGAAGCCGTTTTTATAATTCTCTCCGAGTAGTTATTCATTCGTAGAGTTTCCTCGATCGTGTTCCGCTCTTGTTTTTGATGTTCGTTGTCTGCCAACCTGATTGAACGTGTAATTAGTGTTTTTGCCACAGCGTGAATCTGTTTCGGATGGTGATGTGAATTTGCGTTCAGGTATCTGTTGGTATGTGTTGCTTTGCGATATACCGTGTGGCCTAGTGTACCGTCGGGCTTTTTTATGATTAAAACATCGAGAAATGCGAGCTTGTTATCTACTTCGATTTCTTTGGTGAATTTGATCCGTGGGTGGAGTTCATTCAAATGATTGAAAAACCTTTCGAGTTCCTGATGTCCGTGTGACCAAATCACGAAAATGTCATCAACATATCTCAGCCAGAGTTTTGGTTTCACGTCTGACATTGCTATTGCTTTGGTTTCGATCTCTTCCATGAAGAGATTAGCAATAATGGGTGACAGTGGTGAGCCCATTGGTGCCCCCTCAATTTTTCAATCATTTGAATGAACTCCACCCACGGATCAAATTCACCAAAGAAATCGAAGTAGATAACAAGCTCGCATTTCTCGATGTTTTAATCATAAAAAAGCCCGACGGTACACTATGCCACACGGTATATCGCAAAGCAACACATACCAACAGATACCTGAACGCAAATTCACATCACCATCCGAAACAGATTCACGCTGTGGCAAAAACACTAATTACACGTTCAATCAGGTTGGCAGACAACGAACATCAAAAACAAGAGCGGAACACGATCGAGGAAACTCTACGAATGAATAACTACTCGGAGAGAATTATAAAAACGGCTTCCAAGAACAAACCGAAACAGCAGAAAACCCCAGAAACACCGGTCATAACAACCAGACTACCATACATAAAGGGAACCACAGATAAAATCAGCAGAATTCTCCGCAAACACGACATAGCTACTTCGTTCGTACCAGAACGTACAATAAGATCGATACTCCGTAATCCGAAGGACCAGATACCACTGGAGTCCCAAGGAGTTTACGAAGTACCATGTCGAGACTGCAATAAGTCCTATATCGGCCAGACCAACAGACGGATCAACGTACGCAAGGACGAACATGAGCTGTCAGTGAAAGGAAAAGTCACCACATCTTCCATCTTCCAACACGTATTGGAGACAGGACATAGCATCAATTTCGAAAACACAAAAACATTAGCGAGCGATGAAAACTACTACTCTCGAACAATCAGAGAGGCTATCGAAATTGAGAAACGACCGAGTAGTATGAAGAAGAGAGATGACGCCGAAAGATTACCAGGAACGTGGAAATCCATCCTATCACAAAACAAAAACAAGCCGATCACACCAGAGGAACAAGGTCGGACCTTACCACGTAATTACCCAGAGATAATGACAAATGCAGTCAGACGAACGAAGGAAGTGGGAGGGGCCCAGGTCAAAGATACCATCAATGACCACCCCTATATATTGAGAAGTAGAACTCGAAGTAATTAGTCGAGTTCGGAGGACGAAACTCAATCATCACCTAGAAGATGGCAAATGAGACTTTGCCGAAACGTTGTGACAATTATCCTTCAGAGGATCAAAACCACAGTACACGAAATGAAACCCGAAAAAACAACTCATCATATATATATATATATATATATATATATATATATATATATATATATATATATATATATATTTCACCATTACTTTTTTTTGAAATTACATGTTTATGAATAGGGACTAAAACACAAGTACATAATCAATAAATGAAATTTTCAAAAGTATAAAAGGAAAAAAAATCCATACATTCAACAAAATTAAATATTTGTAAGCAGCTAAAATGAAATGGCTTTCAAAACTGATGAATACCAATGAAGGTAAAAAAAAAACATGTAACTGTTGACTACATGCAAAATATATTCTACATAAGCTGATTACAAATTGTTTGAATTTTTGCTTAAATTTCATTGTTGTGCGAAATGCTTTGATTGTTTCTGGAATTGACTTTTTTCCGAAATCTGATTGTTTTATTTGTTGCTAGTAATTTTGTCTTGTGGAGTAATTATGGATATCAGCAATTCGAGTATATCTGACTTCTTACTATTATTTTTGATAGAATGGATAAAACAGCTATTTTGAGTTTATGGAGGGAATCCAAGTCCAATAAATTGTGTGTTTTGTATAAATTCATTGTTGATTCTAGATAAGGTAATTTATAAATAGTATTTATTAAATACATGTGATTGTTTTGTTTTGTTAAGTTTTCAAAGGTTTGATAATAGATGTACTTGCTGTCCCCCAAATGGAGATGAGATATTGCAATTGTGAATAGATAAGGCTGAAGTATAATTTTTCAATAATTTGAGGGATATGTAGTTTTTGAATATGTAGAAAATTCCAATGAGAGGAGATATTTTCATTCTAATTCTTTCAATATGTTTTTGCCATGACAATCTCTCATCGATATATAAACCTAAAAATTTTGTTGTTTCTGTATATTTTATCAATTTATTATTGAATATTATGGGATTAGTAGGAATGTTGATTGATCGTTTGGAAATATACATATATGAAGATTTATCAAAATTTAGAGTTAATTTATGTTGATGAAGCCAAATAAGAATTTTATCCAAATCACTTTTCATATCATCTTTCATTTTATCGTAACTATCTGAGAAGTATATGAGAGTGGTATCATCAGCAAATAATTTGATCATTCCATTCAATGTTAAATTTGGTAGGGAGTTGATATGGATAAGAAAAAGTATTGGACCAAGAATAGACCCTTGAGGTACACCACAAGTTATATTTTGAAGAGAATTTTTTTCATTGTCAATTTGAATAAATTGTTATCTATTGGACAAGTAATTTTCAAAATTAACAACATTAAATAATTTTTTTATCAATTTCTTATGGTCAACCGTATCGAAGGCTTTACACAAATCCAAAGACGGGACACAACATTTTCTGCTCCTATCAATTTCTAATTGAATGTTTGAAACATCTATAGTTGCTGACTCTGTGTCCCTGGACCTTCGAAAACCATATTGACTTTTGTATAAAAGATCATTGTTTTCAAGATAATTGAAGAAATTGATATGTATCAATTTCTCCAGAATTTTTGCAAAAACTGGGAGCACTGAAATTAGACGGTAATTATTTGAATCATTTTTCAATATAGGTGAAACCTTTGCAATTTTCATTTTATCATGTATTATACCAGTTTCAAAAGATTTCGAGATAATGAGAAACAAAATTGGAGAAACTTCAATTTTGACTGCTTTATATATCGGTTGCTATATATATATATATATATATATATATATATATATATATATACATATATATATATATATATATATATATATATATATATATATATATATATATACATCCAGCTATCTTCCTGGCGTCTTTCAACAACTCAATCTCTGAGCGTCCGTCATGTAGTTCTCAAGAAACCTGTAGTTGTACAGATGAATATTTTCAAGATTCATACACGACGTGTCATGGAAACTGTTTGGACTTTGTTTTTCGACTATAAATAATTGGAATTTTCATTTGTCCATTCCTTAGCGTCCTTTCATGGAGCCCCCTCTCAGCGTCCAATATATTCAAGAATTTCCGCTAGCTGGCGTCCGCTTTATATATTTTACTTTCGTCCTTCCGATTCGTGAGCGCCCGGCGATGATGCCAGATTAAACCATAACGGCAATAGGTAACTTTAAGATGCTACTCGTGGGTTGACTTTCTGAGCTCTGATATTTTGCTTTGATAATTTTTCAATTTCACTATTTACTTGTTATTTTTATCTATACACTCATATGTGATTTGTTAAATATATACAATTTATGTAAAACTGACTTTTTCCACAGCTTATAAACATCAGTATTGATTGCCACACTACCTGTGGTCATGTTGTTCGTTATTTAGCTTTGTATTAAGCTTACTCAATACCAGTCCCTACAAGAAATTATATATTTTTCTTCAAACATATATTATAAAATAAATATATTAAGAAAAAATTATTTGTGGAGATACTCTGTTATAAAAGGGTACACGGCAAAGTGTTCTGCGAAACAGCAGAAAACCCCAGAAACACCGGTCATAACAACCAGACTACCATACATAAAGGGAACCACAGATAAAATCAGCAGAATTCTCCGCAAACACGACATAGCTACTTCGTTCGTACCAGAACGTACAATAAGATCGATACTCCGTAATCCGAAGGACCAGATACCACTGGAGTCCCAAGGAGTTTACGAAGTACCATGTCGAGACTGCAATAAGTCCTATATCGGCCAGACCAACAGACGGATCAACGTACGCAAGGACGAACATGAGCTGTCAGTGAAAGGAAAAGTCACCACATCTTCCATCTTCCAACACGTATTGGAGACAGGACATAGCATCAATTTCGAAAACACAAAAACATTAGCGAGCGATGAAAACTACTACTCTCGAACAATCAGAGAGGCTATCGAAATTGAGAAACGACCGAGTAGTATGAAGAAGAGAGATGACGCCGAAAGATTACCAGGAACGTGGAAATCCATCCTATCACAAAACAAAAACAAGCCGATCACACCAGAGGAACAAGGTCGGACCTTACCACGTAATTACCCAGAGATAATGACAAATGCAGTCAGACGAACGAAGGAAGTGGGAGGGGCCCAGGTCAAAGATACCATCAATGACCACCCCTATATATTGAGAAGTAGAACTCGAAGTAATTAGTCGAGTTCGGAGGACGAAACTCAATCATCACCTAGAAGATGGCAAATGAGACTTTGCCGAAACGTTGTGACAATTATCCTTCAGAGGATCAAAACCACAGTACACGAAATGAAACCCGAAAAAACAACTCATCATATATATATATATATATATATATATATATATATATATATATATATATATATATATATATATATATATATATATTTCACCATTACTTTTTTTTGAAATTACATGTTTATGAATAGGGACTAAAACACAAGTACATAATCAATAAATGAAATTTTCAAAAGTATAAAAGGAAAAAAAATCCATACATTCAACAAAATTAAATATTTGTAAGCAGCTAAAATGAAATGGCTTTCAAAACTGATGAATACCAATGAAGGTAAAAAAAAAACATGTAACTGTTGACTACATGCAAAATATATTCTACATAAGCTGATTACAAATTGTTTGAATTTTTGCTTAAATTTCATTGTTGTGCGAAATGCTTTGATTGTTTCTGGAATTGACTTTTTTCCGAAATCTGATTGTTTTATTTGTTGCTAGTAATTTTGTCTTGTGGAGTAATTATGGATATCAGCAATTCGAGTATATCTGACTTCTTACTATTATTTTTGATAGAATGGATAAAACAGCTATTTTGAGTTTATGGAGGGAATCCAAGTCCAATAAATTGTGTGTTTTGTATAAATTCATTGTTGATTCTAGATAAGGTAATTTATAAATAGTATTTATTAAATACATGTGATTGTTTTGTTTTGTTAAGTTTTCAAAGGTTTGATAATAGATGTACTTGCTGTCCCCCAAATGGAGATGAGATATTGCAATTGTGAATAGATAAGGCTGAAGTATAATTTTTCAATAATTTGAGGGATATGTAGTTTTTGAATATGTAGAAAATTCCAATGAGAGGAGATATTTTCATTCTAATTCTTTCAATATGTTTTTGCCATGACAATCTCTCATCGATATATAAACCTAAAAATTTTGTTGTTTCTGTATATTTTATCAATTTATTATTGAATATTATGGGATTAGTAGGAATGTTGATTGATCGTTTGGAAATATACATATATGAAGATTTATCAAAATTTAGAGTTAATTTATGTTGATGAAGCCAAATAAGAATTTTATCCAAATCACTTTTCATATCATCTTTCATTTTATCGTAACTATCTGAGAAGTATATGAGAGTGGTATCATCAGCAAATAATTTGATCATTCCATTCAATGTTAAATTTGGTAGGGAGTTGATATGGATAAGAAAAAGTATTGGACCAAGAATAGACCCTTGAGGTACACCACAAGTTATATTTTGAAGAGAATTTTTTTCATTGTCAATTTGAATAAATTGTTATCTATTGGACAAGTAATTTTCAAAATTAACAACATTAAATAATTTTTTTATCAATTTCTTATGGTCAACCGTATCGAAGGCTTTACACAAATCCAAAGACGGGACACAACATTTTCTGCTCCTATCAATTTCTAATTGAATGTTTGAAACATCTATAGTTGCTGACTCTGTGTCCCTGGACCTTCGAAAACCATATTGACTTTTGTATAAAAGATCATTGTTTTCAAGATAATTGAAGAAACTGATATGTATCAATTTCTCCAGAATTTTTGCAAAAACTGGGAGCACTGAAATTAGACGGTAATTATTTGAATCATTTTTCAATATAGGTGAAACCTTTGCAATTTTCATTTTATCATGTATTATACCAGTTTCAAAAGATTTCGAGATAATGAGAAACAAAATTGGAGAAACTTCAATTTTGACTGCTTTATATAACGGTTGCTATATATATATATATATATATATATATATATATATATATATATATATATATACATATATATATATATATATATATATATATATATATATATATATATATATATACATCCAGCTATCTTCCTGGCGTCTTTTCACAACTCAATCTCTGAGCGTCCGTCATGTAGTTCTCAAGAAACCTGTAGTTGTACAGATGAATATTTTCAAGATTCATACACGACGTGTCATGGAAACTGTTTGGACTTTGTTTTTCGACTATAAATAATTGGAATTTTCATTTGTCCATTCCTTAGCGTCCTTTCATGGAGCCCCCTCTCAGCGTCCAATATATTCAAGAATTTCCGCTAGCTGGCGTCCGCTTTATATATTTTACTTTCGTCCTTCCGATTCGTGAGCGCCCGGCGATGATGCCAGATTAAACCATAACGGCAATAGGTAACTTTAAGATGCTACTCGTGGGTTGACTTTCTGAGCTCTGATATTTTGCTTTGATACTTTTTCAATTTCACTATTTACTTGTTATTTTTATCTATACACTCATATGTGATTTGTTAAATATATACAATTTATGTAAAACTGACTTTTTCCACAGCTTATAAACATCAGTATTGATTGCCACACTACCTGTGGTCATGTTGTTCGTTATTTAGCTTTGTATTAAGCTTACTCAATACCAGTCCCTACAAGAAATTATATATTTTTCTTCAAACATATATTATAAAATAAATATATTAAGAAAAAATTATTTGTGGAGATACTCTGTTATAAAAGGGTACACGGCAAAGTGTTCACTTGTGTTTGTAATGAGCAGCCAAAATGTATGTTGAGAGGGGGGCCAAACATATACAGTGTCATCCCCAAAGTATGCACCATATGGGAAACTTATTTATTGAGGGTTTTTCGACAAAAAGTTATTCCTGATAAGAGTTTGTGTATCCCCTAAAACTAAACATGCACCAACAAAATACAGTAAAACACACGTAATATACGAGGAGCCTTCAAATATTCGATTTTGAGACAAGAGTATTTTGAAAAATCTCGGAAAATGTTGTTTGGAAAAGTTGTTCAGCATCAAAAAATACATCAAGATTCGAAGGCATAGCCATCTAAGTGAAGTTTTACTTTTTTACCCATTTTCTTCATAACTATTTTGGACAAGAAAATCTCCAGAAAATCAATGAGTTTTTTCCAAAATACCTATTTTAATTTGACGTTTTGTGACTTGATATTATCGAATATTAAGTTATTGTTAGAATACTGTATAATTTTCAGTAACATTCGGTGTCAACAAAAAATAAAAATAACCTTGCACCAAAAACTTAGAAAATTATTTAACTCGTCAAAAAAATTGACCGTGGTTAACACCTTACTTGTGTGGTTTGTAATATTACAGCCTTCTAAAATAAACCGTGGTATACAGGATGCTGTCTATTTATCGTTTTAACAAATTTTTGTTTTCGTAGTCCCCATTTGAGAAAAGTTTATTGTTTATTTTTTGTTTATTGAGTAACTGATCCCAAGAAGCTAATGCTTATACAGGGATATACATATAGAAAAACATTAACAAGATACAAACACAGAATAAACAGTTAGATCATAACATAAAAATAACGAAAAAGGAATTTTTATATACTTGGAAATTCTATTTTATTGTCTCAAGAAATATTTTTTTAATTTTGATTTGAATTTATTTATATTTTTTATTTCTTTCAAGTTTTTTGGCAAGATATTGTAAGTAAGAACTCCTGAGTAAAGCAGAGATTTTCTACCAAAATTGCTTCTGATTTTAATCAAATCGAAATCATTTAACTGTCTTGTATTATAGTTATGAATACTCGAATTTGGAACAAATTTTAGGGTCGAATGTTTATTGTTGTATGATGTCAAATGAATAAATAAACAGGTCTTTAATTTATACAGCTTTTCTAAATTCAGTAAATTTTTTGGTGTATACAAATTCACAGTAGGTTCACGATAATGCAATTTGTAAATACACTCAATTGCTTTATTCTGTAGTGTTTTTAAAGGTTGCAATAAAGAACTAGATGTTGTTCCCCAAACTGTGAGCAAGTACTGTAATTTTGAATATATTAAACTGAAATGGATCATTTTCAAGTATTTTCGTGGAATATAATTTCTTATTTTATATAGAATACCGATTACTGGAGATATACTTTTTCTCAGTATTTGGGTATGAATCGACCACGAAAGAGTAGGATCGATATATAGTCCCAAAAACTTGATTGAATCAGTATATTTTATAACATCTTCCTTAAGCTGTATTTCTTTCAATGATTTTGTCATAACTGATCGCTTAGAAATGAACATGAAAGAACATTTTGGGATATTCAAACTTAGTTTGTGAGCTATTAGCCAGGAATTAATTTTTTGAAGATCATTTTCAACCCTAATTTTGATGTCATCAACTCTTTTTGAAAAATATACAAGTGTAATGTCGTCTGCGAATAATTTGATTCTACCTTCTAATTCTAAATTAGATATTGAGTTTATGTATATAAGGAAGAGAACAGGTCCGATCACTGAACCTTGTGGTACACCACAGGTTATTTCTTTCACTGAGCTCTCACTATCTCCCATATATACGTACTGTTTTCTATCGAACAAATAATTTTGGAACCAGTTATATACAGTTCCTCTGATGCCAATGTGATACATGATTTTTAATAGTATTGAGTGATTCACTGTATCAAATGCTTTGCATAAATCCAGTGACAAAAGTCCGCACTTCTGATCATTATCCAATTCAAATTGTATTTCAGTAATCAGATCTACAGCTGCAGACTCCGTGTCACTGGATTCACGAAAACCATATTGTTGATCGTATAAAATTTTGGATTTTTTCAAATATTCCAATAGTCTTGTATTCATTACTTTTTCTATGATTTTGGATAAAACTGGTAAAACTGAAATCGGACGGTAGTTACCCATGATTTCTTTCTTGCCATTTTTAAAAATTGGTTTAACTTTAGCAATTTTACACTTATTTGGAAATATGCCTGTTTCAAAGCTGATATTTATCAATTTAGTCAAAAGTGGGGAAATTTCTGATCTAACTGTTTTTACAATGGATACACTGATGTCATCAAAGCCAGAGGTTTTCTTGTTATCCAAGTGGAGAATCATATCTTCTATTTCTTGATCATCGGTAGGTTTCAAGAACATTGATGAAGCTATGGTACTTTTGGAGAAATCAATGGGTACTGTTTCATGAATAGCTGATGATAATTTTGGACCAATGTTAACAAAATGATCATTCATAGTTTCGCAAATTTCGACAGAATCTTCTATCTTCTTTCCATGATTGATGATTAGTTTTATAGTGTCTCCTGTTCTTCTTTCTTTCTCATTATATAAGGCTTTGTTGATGGTTTGCCATACTGATCTTGGTGTAGCTTCAGAAAACTCTTTTCTGAAATACTCTTCTTTCAATTTTTTTATAGAAATTTTCACCAAATTATTGTAAAATTCATAAGAGTTTTCAAAATAGGCCACATCTGGATGGTTTTTCTTTTTGTGAAAAAATTTATCACGAATTTTTGTTAGGTTTTTGATCTCGTTATTGTACCAGGGTTTTGAATTAATTTTGAATTTCACTAATTCTTTGTGTGAATTATGATGGAATATGTCTAATATTTTGTCATATAAGTCATTTGGGTCAGTGATATTTATATTTCTTAATGAATTCAGTTCTCGTTTGATACTATCTGTATCATACTTTCTGATATTTCTATAGCAGTGCTTGCTAATGGATTTAGCTGAATTTGTATCAATGTCAGTGATAATGATTTTATGGTCACTGATGCAGGTGTTGACAATATACAGTTGTGATGACTTAGTACTATTTGTCAATATGTGATCAATTAAGCTTGATGAATCATTGAAGTCTCTCGTAGAAATAGTTTCATTGCATAAACGAAAACCGTTTGAGAGATAAATATCTTTCAGTGAACTGGAATCAGAATTGCTACTTGAGATATCTATGTTGATGTCTCCGAGAATGAATTTTTCTTTCTTCAATCCATTAGTATTCTGAAGGTACTCGTCAATAAAATCGAAAAATACTTTTGCGTTTTGTTTCGGTGGTCGATAAATTCCGGTAAATGCCATATTATACTTTTTTAGGGTAATTGTTATATAAGATATATCATTTTCTCCTGTATCATTTACATCATAATCGATTCCATCCTTCACAAAAATCCCAACTCCTCCTCCTCTTTGTTCTCTGCAAGAATACACCGACTCGTAATTTTGAAAATTATAGTATTTTACCTCTTCTCTTCTTATCCATGTTTCAGTTATTACTATCAGATCTGGTTTTATATCATCTACAATAATTTCTAATTGATCAAATTTATTTTTCATAGATCGGGCATTCAAATATAATATTCTTAAGTTATTTAAATTGTTCAATCGTTTATCGAATTCTAGGAGAGATGCGTACTCAGAAACTTTTGAATTATTGAACATTTTCATAATCTATTTGGAATAAATAGTGATTTTGTTGATTTTTTTTGAATAAACAATCATCATCAAGTGCTGAATGGTCACAAGGATGTTTTGTTTTATACTTCATATTCGAATATGAACAATTGGCACAATTGAAAACTTGTTTCTTGCAATTTTTCTCATCATGATCATCTCCACAGAGAGGACAAACTATATTATTCCTGCAATTTTTGGATGAATGATTGAATCGGAGACATTTGATGCATTGAGTGATTTTATTATTTTCAAAAACCCTTAAATTTTGCCATTGGAGAAATAATTTTCCATGATTACTTTCATTGATTTTTTTCAATAGACGCCCATTTACTTCTGCGAATATTGTGTAAGAATCTTTGTTCGGAATATACTTAATAAAATTTATTGTCAGTGAGTCATCATCATTGATGAAATGATTTTGTTCTCTAATCATTTTTTGTAGAGTCTCTTTATCTACTGGTTCTTCCTGTTGTAAGCCAACAATTTTTATCCTCGGTTTGAGCATTTTCTTGACTCCTACGGTATAATGGTCTTCCATATTTTTGTTAATTTCTTCTTTCAGTTTGCTGTAATCCTCCTTATTTCGGCAAGTGATTTCCATTCCTCCTTCTTTCGTTTTTTTCACTGTTGCTATGTTGATTTTCAATTTTCCAATATCAATTTTTTTAGATAGGTCAGTTTTGGTGATAATTGAACTTTGTTTTGATTTGGGTTTAACTATGAGTGATTCAGAATATGAAATTTTGTTTTTTGGAGTTGCTGCCACTTGAGAGTAACTCAAAATTTGTTTTGGATTCTGCAATTTTTCTAAGTGATCAATTTTTTTGGTTATTTTATTCAGACTTTCTTCTATGGTTTCTTTATCAACAATATTCATGGTAATCAAATCATAATCATATTGCATCCTTTTCTTCTCTTCAAGCATTTGGTTAATGCATCTGTCCTTCTCAGCTAGTAAGAGTTCTTTATCTTCTATAATCTTCAATAAATAACGATTTTCTTCCCTTAACTTAGCGATAACTGCACATTCATTATCATCTTGACTTCTAGAGTATTTATCTTCATAACTGACTTGCACACATTGAAAATCCGTTGACTTATTAGTTGAATCATTCGCGTTCAGGCTGTTTCTGCCTTTACGCCTCGTCATCTCTTCTGATTTTTTTCTCACATTCACCGGACTAATGTAGTTTCTACGTTTGACATATTTGGAAATGACTTTTCTCAAATGTCATGAAAAAATCCGTTTTTTGTGTGTAATATGAAATTATTACAGTCTTGAGAGTATGGTCTTTGGTTTTTTCCTTCACTGGATACAGCACTTCCTGTAGAACACTCCGGTATATATTTTTTTCGATTTCTGCGGTAAATTTCTTTGCTATTTGGGTACTAGATTAAAATGCTGGTCAGACAAACTTCACTCAGATGGCCATGCCTTCAAACCTGGATGTATTTTTTGATGCTGAACAACTTTTCCAAATAACATTTTCCGAGATTTTTCAGAATAAGAGTACTTTACTATTGTCTCAAAATCAAATATTTGAAGGCTCCTCGTATATAACGTCTGTTTTACCGTATTTTGTTGGTGCATATTCGGTTTCAGGGGATGCACAAACTTTTATCAGGAATAACTTTTTGTCGAAAGACCCTTAATAAATGAGTTTCCCATATGGTGCATACTTTGGGGATGACACTGTATAGGGCTAGAATTGGTAGTCTTTTTTATTTAAAAAAGGTTACTACAGTTGCCACTGTACGGATGGATATAATAATGACTGCAAAAAAAAATTTCATGATTCCACGCCAATATTTTTATAAGAAAATACGAAGTTCTGAGACACTGAATGATATTAAATATTTTTTGTGGCCCAACATACCCGAAAACAGACGTAGCAACTTATCGCACCAAAAAAAATCATGCAACTCGAAAAACCTGCATGAATACACGCAATTTTCTGGAGTTTTAGGTGTGAGTTTTACAACAACAGCAACAAAAGCATAACCAAACCTTCCCCTAAGTGGAGCGTTAGGCGTTAGCACTCGAATCATTCAGAAAGAAGTAAATGAAATGGTAACTCTTCAAATAAGATATTTCTCGTTCAGAAAATATCGAATTTCAAAATTTCAACACTACCTTTGACGAAAAATGCAAGAACCGATGATTCTATTTCACCTAAATACTGACCGTTTTATTCCAATAAATTTATTCGAGAGGTTTCTTTGTTTTTTAATGCTGTGCAGATCCTTCGCATATTTTTTTTTTAATTTTTAGAGTGATGTAAATTTGCTACTGTTATCGCAGACTTCCATTGCCTGAGTTGTTAGTATCAGCACGACGCGACGTTTCAATCGATTCAGAATTTCCGATCGTTATTGAGTATACTGACTGACCACCTGAGTTAATAAGACAACATTCATAGGGCTTGAGATTATTGGCAGAACTCCCTGTTTTTCTGATGAGACCCTACCTAGCTTGGTATTATTCAATAACAGGTAATTTTCATCGTGTGTCCTGTATCTGGATTCACTACAAATTGCCATCGACTCATTTATAACAAATGTCATAGAGAATGATCCTGCATGTGATGCACAAGAAATATTTTTTCACAAAATGGAGCTCTCCCCCATTACTTGCTGAATGTACGCAATTACAAATATCATATAGAATGACAAATATCATAGAGAATGACCCTGCATGTGATGCACAAGAAATATTTTTCCACAAAACGGAGCTCCCCCCATTACTTGCTGAATGTACGCAATTACTCGAATGGCACGTTTCCAGGTCCCTGGGTAAACGAAGGGGTGCAACTGAGTGGCCCTCTTGGTCGCCCGACTTGAGTCTTTTAGTTTTTTTTGAGCATATAAAACCAAAGTTCACAGCACTCCGAAAGATCCAAAGATAAGCGTTCAATAGTGTGCACATTCAAAAATTGTCCTTCTGACGTGTATTCGGATTTTATCGAAATTAATTTTCCAGCCTCTAATGCCTTGCGATATTTTTTCGATGAGCCACCCTGTATATGATATTACATCGCGTATCCGGAATGAAAAACAAATGGTTTTCAAACCAATTTTTTTTTACCACCATGTATCAAAAATACCGATTATGAATTATTTCGATTCATTCAATTCATGGGGGCTAGTTGAATGATCTATTACACAATCCATAGAGGTTGTAAATAACGAACTGAAATTAGTTTTCTGTTCTCCCTGTAGTGAGGTTCAAACCAAATAGTTGTAAAGGATATTGGACACACACGACATCCTATCACCACTCTGGTATGATATCCTTAAAGGAAAAGCCATCTGTATCACTACTTTTGTTCGGGTTTGGAGGTCGTCGTTTTTTGGAATTTCTTCCTGACGTTTTGCTGGCGCGAGTGGCTAGCCTTTGAAGGAGCTAGGAATGGTGTGGTTTCCCGCGAAAAGCTTAGTTCGCCTTGAAAAACCCCCTACTCTAGGTCTGTGCGTTGATGAACTCAAGCAGAAACAGCGAAAGAATACAAAGTAGTCATGAGTGTGTGTCAAAACCTCATTTGATTCATAACTTCCCTGAAATCGGTTTATCAAATATCACTCACTCTTCACTCAACGAATGTTTGTCAACAAATACTGCACTTTTTAAAACACGCTGCCTTCTGGAATCAGCCCCTATTCAGCGTTGCCTCTTCTTCAGAAATTGAAAGACGCTTGGAAATCGACGGTCCGAAAGTGATATATACCTTTCAATGAATATTCAGAAATGTTCCTTGCGTCGCTGGCGGCAAACCTGATGAACTAATAATATACAAAAGTATTCGAAAAATTTGCACAACTATCAAGAAGGCGTCCAACGAATTTTCAAATATGTGAACTACTCTGGTGCTCTGAGTTCAGATTCTACACAGTTTCTTCAGAGCGTCCATATATGGACGCTCTGTTGAAGCCGGACGCTTGGAAGATAGTAATTTGTTATGCTTATATATATATATATATATAGTTCTTTCAGAAAATGACTGATATGTTTTCGAACTCTCACCTAATTTTCAATAACTTTAGCGTCCACTTTATTGGATTAATACCCCACTTACTGCGACATTGCTTTCTTCCCGTTGCTTGTTCAATTTTCTTAGGGAGCAATAACCTCTCCGTTCAACTCGAAAACAATATCATACTGAACTACAGACTACTATTCTATCAAAAATTTGTCAAGGTTCAGGGTGAAATTGTGTTTGTTACCTTATACTAGCTGACGCGACGGTCGCTTGTAATTATTTTCCTCAATGCGAATGAACGATGAAAAAGTGGAAGGCTAGACTGCTTTCACAGAATTTTACAGCGAATTAATGCACCAGACCTTTTAACGGATTAAACTGGGCGTATGGCTCACTTTTCAGGTACTCTCGGATACTATATTATTCCTATGTTCGATTTTGAGGTTTACATCACCCCAGGAGAAATATTTGATTTCCAATCAGTGTATAAGGCATGTACTCAAAGTATCATCACAAATTGGTGAATTGGGGAGAAACGGTGCATTCTTCCTGTGTGTTTCTTCAACCGAACACTTCGAGTAAATGCGAATAAATGCATTTTCCTCCAAAATGATTTCGTCTTTCGGCTTCGGCCCAGTACATCATTTGGAATTTTAAGTGAATTCACGCCACAATCGTTAATCGGATGTCGGAATTCGCAAGAAATAAGTCGTAAAAATTTTAATCATTCATTTCAAATGTGAGCGTTCATGCAATCATCGTGAGTCGGAATTCATAAAAATCCAACTTTCAACCCTCACGAGTTACGATATTTTGAACTGCGCATGCGTTATCCAGAATCTACAACAGTGACTGATATTGAAATTCAAAAGGCGCAGGCGTGACCAATCTTTAGAGCGACTACGTGGAATCAACCAATTAGGATTTTTTTTTCTCGATTTGATAGTTATTACGATTGCTGCATGAATGGTGTGTATTCAATTATGAGTTCCGAATTGCAACTCCCGATTTATACAGTCAGTCAAAACTTCACGGTGCATATGGCCGTATTTATTCTAACTGTTATGCCAAGGCGTTTCGGAAAATGACATTCCCCTTAAAATGCTCGTCTTTTCCAAATCGCGCACTGCAGTGGATTCCTTTTCGCTCACCACGTCACGGTCCCAATAGCAAAAATTAATATAAAATGAAAATCAATTGAGAGTAACTGATGAAATTACCCGTTATTCCACTTCTTTTCTCATGATGAAATGAGTAATCGGGATCGGTTCAGCAGGTGATCCCAGACAGCTCTGTGTGATTATTTCTTTCAGAAGGGGTGGTTAATAGTAATTAGGATATGTTTTTATGAAACTACAGTTCTACACTTTTATTGCACACCTGAAGAAGCTATTGTATAGTGAAACACGTTTAGCGGTTTTTATGAACTGTCTAGTGAAAATCACGAAATAAATCGTTTATCAATGACGTTTTTCGAAGATCCTAGCAGTTATCTGACCTTGAACAAAACTATCTGCACCCCTCTCTTATTGGACTTTAGATGATGGTAGTAACATTTGATGTCACTATGGCTCCTAAAATTCCAAATTTTGAACATTCAAATTCTGTTTCCCCCTGAAGTTATCTCAAACTGATTTGATAGTTGTTTCGATATAAACAATTGCCATAACAAAATCAACAACATCTCTATTGATAAGCCGGAATGGTGATGCAGATTCTGAAGTTTCTTTTCAAAGCTGAAATAGCGAATGGGACACCAAAAAGCTCTGTGTCTCCCATAACCGGCATGGCCAACAAAAAAAAAGATTCCCTACCAGCACAAGCTTTGTTTCTAGATACAGGTCATATGGAGTGTCAATTGCAGGAAAACGATTAAGCCGGGAACACATTGTTCTGATGCTACACCATGCCACGCCATGCCACGCCATCCGACGCAATGTCAGAAGGATCTGACTATCTGACACCGTGAATTTTAATGCATATTTATATTTGTGTGTACACTGTTCTGATGCCATCCCATCCCACGCGACTCGACGCCATCCGACATGGTACGAATCCCCACTTGCTTGATTTTCTTCATATGAAATCACGTCGCGTGGCACCGCATTGTAAGGTGTAGTAACAGTGTGCACGCGAAGCTGGCATCATATGTATACAATGGCGGCAAAACTCGATGAAGTTTTCTTTTTTTATATAGTATTATAGTTTGTATGTAAGAAATAAATATCTTTATCCACGACTGTTGTATAATGTACCCATTATACGTCTGTTTCCTCGACTTTAACGATACCCATTATTCATTAGTGAATAATGAGTCATTATTCACTGCTGTCAAATACTTCCTTGATTCAGCTATAATATTATATTGTTTTGCAGTTCTGCTACAAAAAATAGGTTTCTAAAATATTATCGTGTGAACCACCAACTATTTTCAATTCAGTTCTTCACTTACTAATGAAAAAAAGAAGGCAAGGAGCATCTACTCTGACATATTGTTAGAATAAAATGATAGTGTTTCTGAAAATATGTATGTGATGTAAAAAAAAATCCACCAAAAAACTTCTACTCTCGTAAAATGGCTATTATTCTCTCGGTGATTAAGGCCACTCGCCTGCGGCTCTTGGCAGTGAACTTCACCTCGTGAATAATAGACATCATTACACCCTCGTTGAATAATATACTATTTAAAATACAGATATAAATTTAAAAAAAAATAAAAGTTTTTCTTATCGTAGACAAATCGCTAGTCGCTCTTTGGTTGATATGGCCTTCCTAAAAGTTGTATTAATTTTTTTGATATTCATTTCCACTAGTGAATGCAAATTCTCAAACTGCTCCTATTGTCACCCATTTCGAGAAGGTCAATTAGCGTGTGATATTCTCCATGAAAGTGACGTTCTAAATTTATTGGATGTACCCAACATTTTCTTCTTTGTCTCCGTTCTAATAACAAAGCTGATGCTGCACATTCTAGTTCTTCTTCCCATTCATCTGAGGAACTACTACTCGCCATAGTGTCTGAATTCAAACTGGTCTCATTTTCTATCATTATGTAACGTAGGGTCGCGTCGTCTCGAATGACGTGGGAACAGTGTGCACAAGGTACATCTCTGACGCATGATGTCGGATGGCGTGGTGTGGTGTAGCATCAGAACAATGTGTTCCCGGCTTTATTATTGCTGTGAGGATTCCATCTTATCCATCGTCAACTACACAAAAAATATAATTCAAGTCACTATCACTCCTCAATCGGTGAGAAATCTTTTCTGTACGAATGAATTAAATTATTTCTTCAGTCTATATATCCGAAGGGATAAAAAGTTCTCACTTATGAGAGTAGTACTCTGAATGTACTGTTTGAACGTCATTATTTTGTGGTGGATCAATATTCGTTCCGTAGTTTTCTGGGTTTGCAGCCTATTTTTTTATATGTAGATTCACACGAAAGGGAAGCCCTGTAATGTTCAAAGAATAACTCCTGAATCAAGGGACAGGAGATACGAAAAACCTCTTTTGGCAATGACTTCCAAAGCTCAGCTGTTCTATTGAAAAAAGATCCCTTAGCAAGAGGAGTTCGACAGGTTTCCCAATTCACAACAAAGGGGTATGAATTCAGTACTCGTCGAGTCATCCGTGTAGATATTGCCAAGGGGAGAACGATCGATAACAATTCGGAAGAGCATCGACCATGAAAGTATCTATAGAAGAGAGACAAGTCTCCGACTCTTCTGCGAGGTTTCAATGAAGTGAGCGAGTCTGTGAGCGAAGAATCACCAACTAGACGAATTGCCTTTCTCTGAATAGAATCAAGAAACCTCAATGAATGTTTTGGTGCCGAACTCCACACATGAGAACTTAATTCCATGACAGGTCCTATCTGAGCCTTGTAGATCATTAGAAGCTGATAAAGTGAAAAGTGAAGTATTTCTTCGAACGAAATAGAAATTTCTGGGAAGCATTTTTAGCGATCGATCTCACATGGTTTTCCCATTAGAGATTATCACTGATCGTAATTCCTAGCATCGAGATACTTGATTTTGTAATCTGAAAAAATGAGAATTAAGATTGAAATCTATACAAGTGTAGAAGGGCAGATTTTCAATCTACCCCGAAAAGTCGCTGCGTCTAATGAAAACCATTTCTTTTTGGATAGAACAAACCCAATTAGTCAATTACACTTCTCGTATAATCAAATTTTGCCTATCAAAAAAGATAAGGACTAATATATATATATATATATATATATATATATATATATATATATATATATATATATATATATATATGCTCTCTGGAACTTCCAGTTGAACCGCGTCTGGAATTGTTCTTCTGCCGTCGTTTCGGCTCCCACTTTGGAGCCATTTGGTTGCGAGGCCTAAGTCTCCTTAACCCCCAGCACTCATCTTGACAGAGTGAAGATTG
The DNA here is from genome assembly GCA_032362365.1 of Zygogramma bicolorata. NCBI lineage: Eukaryota > Metazoa > Arthropoda > Insecta > Coleoptera > Chrysomelidae > Zygogramma > Zygogramma bicolorata. The sequence goes on from JAVJAQ010001010.1 coordinate 153,120, forward strand.
TAGTGAGAATACTTATCGTTAACGTTTCGGAAACTAAATTCGCTTCCGTTCTCAAAACTCATCAAAATTCCTGTTCAAGTGCAAATTTCTCTTGTAGGCAATCTTCGTAATTGACATTTGATTGAAATCTGCCCCTCTACACTTGTATAGATTTCAATATTAATTCTCATTTTTTCAGATTGTGGTAGGTTACAAACTCAGAAAACTATGGAACAAATACTCTGAATGTGTTCAGAAAACTTCATACAATGCTTATATCTTATATCGCTTATATATTGTCCGATACTGACCCAATTCAAATATCGAGCTCCTAAACAGTTTTTTCTCCGCGGTAGATTGAATATCATCGAATCAATATTCCTGCCATAATTGGATAAAAGCTACCTCGATAGCTCATCCTCTATCAATGATTAATGACTTGATCAAGATCTGAAATTGAAATAGCCAAAGAAGTGACAGCACCATGCTGGATACTGAAAAGGAGGTTTGAATTATTTACAGACATCACATCATGTCATGTAGCTGAATAGATCGACTTTAATCGAACATTTTATACAGGGCATTATTTTGACATACAATTATTTTGATTAGTTTCCATCAACTTGGAAAATCCGATAGAGATAATTTTCATCTAATTTCAGTCATTTTATTGTCGGGCTGACAGTAAATAAAAACCAAGTGAAAATTCGCATGAAATCATAATTGTTTTGATGCTTTCCTCCCAAAAACAAATCATAAATGAGAGGTTTTGTGAAAAAATTGCAGAAATTTTCTAAGAAGCATCCCAGATTTTCAGGCAACCACTCAGAAGAGAAAGAGTTGATGCAAACAATGCAAGCAAGAGATATACGACAGCTAGAGTTCCTGAAGTGGAATCTGAAAGTGAAACGTTTCCAATAGCTTCGATTTCTTCAGATATTCAGACTCAGAAACTGCCTGAGATGAAAACAGTAACGACCCTAGGAATTTCTTCGATACAGAAGAAATTTTCATGTGAAGGGGGCAACTTCAGAATATATTTTGATACCCAAGTTCACACATAGGAACAGTATTTAAAACAAGTCGGACCTATATCTTATGGAATATAATAGAGAATCACTTTTAGTAGTTGATTTCACATGGTTGTACCATGTTAGAATTTCTGTTTGTTATTTCATACATCGCAATGAATGATTGTTCTGTTAATTTTCCCAATTTTCCTAAATAACAAATGAACCACCTTTCTTCAGTGAATTGCCACAGAGAGCCAAATGGTCTGCTTTCTAGACGCCTTCGTGAGCGTGTTCGATAATGGTTAGATGTTGAAATTGAAAAGATATATTTTTTCCCCACTAAAAGTTCACAAAAACGTAATCGGTACTCAGAGTAATCTTGACTCTCATATACCTGTTTCGAAAAAAACTCATTTGAAGAATAATAATTGTATAATATTGCGTAGAAAGATGGAAAGAAAATCAGTTTTTCGAGAGGCTTTTTACCCTTGGATTCTATACATTTTCATTGACTATCAATCGAAATAATGATACAAAATGGATATTTGTATGCTCACTTCCACTACTCAAGTGGGTATTGCAAATAGACATGAAGCTCACTACATATGTTATCATTTGTGAATGTTATTTACCTAAGAAGATATTGAAATATGTTATGCATTCCGTTTTCGTTTCAATGCATATATTCGGCATTCCAATAATATCTCTGATATCCTTGTTAGACATCACGAGTATCACAGCAAATAAGCAATGATTGCATTACTCACTGAAATATTGACAAAATTGAAAAAAAATGTATAGGCCATGATGAGTACAGATGCTGTACTTGAGAAATCGGCTGGTGAAGTGGTGACGTCTCTGTGGAATCTAAGTGGGGCTAGTGACGGTTTAGATATTGAAGAGGGTTTGGTTATATTAGTAGGGTTGCAGCCAAATAAGTGGGCTAATGATAAAACTCTTTGATATTTTTCAAGCTTTCGGCACTATTTAATACCTTCTTCAGGCCAACTAAAATATGAAATAATATACAATGATTTATAAGTAATGATATGATGGAACACTCACTAACGTGAGAATGATGATAAAACAGGCAAAATATGGAATGAAAAACATCAAAATGAAGTGACTTTATGGAATGGATGACAGTGATTTTTGATTTGTCATTTATCAATCAGACAGGAAAACTCTGAATAATGGGTGATTTCATTTTATCTTTCACATATTCCAATAAATAATTAAAATTTGAGATTGTTTAGATCAGTTCTTTTATTCATAGAATGGTCAATGTAAATTTGGATCATCTCCAATAATAATCTTTCAGTAATATAAACTTCACTATCCAAAATCTTTGTAGGTATCATCATAGTTCATTCTATGGTCTACATTATTAACATGTTCTGTCAAGGCACATGTAGCTTTCTGAGTCAAACTCAGGAGAGAAAAAAATGGACTTGTGGTTGATAGTGATTAATCGGGTCGTGCCACCAAGATCTTATTTTAAACTTCGTCTTTCCTTCTCTTGAGATCTTAAGGATTAATCTCTGTGGACGGTGGACTGGCCAGTCGTGCGGTGTGTCAAGAAACAACACTAAATTGTACCGAAAAGGGTAGCAATTGCCATGCGGGAAAGATATTTAAGATATTTAGCGAATGAATATGAATGCCGAATCGCCGTTCTTCCGTCTTTCTCACAGAGAGTGTCAGCACCGACCTTAAAAGCAAACACGCGCAAAAGGGGTTAATTGTACGCGATGAGCCAAATATTGGTGAATATAACTGATTCTAAAAATTATGAATGAATTATTAATCATAATTATATACATGCACATTACCATAATAAACTATAAAAAGAAAAGTTGAGCGGAAACGCGACAGCACAAGAGTTAATCAACATTACGTCTGCAATCACTTTTATTGGAAATTATACGACTATTGAGTGTTCTCGAAGTCTGACAAATATATATTTGTGGACAATCTGAACAAGAAGTTTTATAGACTCCATTTGATTTTTGTTTAGTGAAAATTGGAGTTTTCATCATGTTATGTAATTTTGCAACTGTTATAATATTTTGTTATTATTATTACTGAATGGTACAGAAAATCAATATTTAGGGACAGATTCATCAATTATCATTCCTACCATTCGTATAAAATGAAAATTAACTTGTTCAAATATCTAAAGAAAGAACAGGTAGAATCACTCATCTCAGTATACGGAACCAAAATTTAATAGAACTAAAAAATATTTTCTGCCAAAATTCGTATCCAAAACATTTAATAAATTAAATACTCCTTTATGAAGTACTCGTCATTAGTTCAGAACAACCATCACCCGAAAATACAACAACAGTTTTTAGATTCACACCATACCTTCAAGAATTAACATCAAAATTGATAAATGTTTTCCTAAATTATAATATCAAAATCTCCAACAATAATATCACAACAGTTACAAAATTACATAACATGTTAATAAAAGAAACCATACAATGAACCAGGTATGATGATAAAGAAATTTCGGACAGTGGAGTTAATATTACTATTATTATTATTATTTGGAGATAATCCAAATTAACAGTGGAGACCATTCTATGAATTGAAGAACTGATTTAAACTATCTCAGTCAAATTTATACTCATTTCAAGTGTTCCATCATATCATTACTTATAAATTATTTGATATTATTCCATATTTCAGTTGTCCTGAAGAAGGTATTGAATAGTACCGAAAGCTTGACAAAAGAGTTTTCTCATTAGCCCACTTATTTGACTGCAACCCTACTAATATAAGAAATATCATCACCAGTCACTTAATTCCTTTCTATACCTATACATATGTACATAATCATTGATTGTGTAATTGACTGTTCGTCTAAATGGTTTTTTGATTATTTTGACTGGATGGATCTATCCCCAGTATCTATACAAAGTAATGGGCATATCACTTACTAAACATTTCCATTCCACTTACCATATTCATAACAGTCATTATATACAACTCCACATCCTTATTTTTATGGTGCGTCAAGAACTTCTTATCAGCAACCACCAACGTCTCCAGATATCTATGCTCGCTGGTAGCACCTCTCTTCTCAATGGCATCTGGGTTTTCTTTGAGGAACTTCTCCCTGAACCTCTTCTTCCAGGCTTCGACCCAGTCGCCGGTGGTACCGCAGCGGTTGATTCCCATATCCGAGCCCCGAGTGCTCTGGTGCACAACGTGCAGGTGATGCCCCTCGCTGTTGGCTTGGTGGTCCTCCACGGGCTCTATGAAGTATCGCTGATTGTCAATTGTTATGTAGCCTGCCTGGAAGAATGCGAGTATTAGGCGTCATTGAAATATATTTTCACTTGTGATATCACTAATGCTTGAATTATTTCCGGAAGTTTTTCCGAGCTCACGGATATTTTGATAACTTCCTCAAAATATTCATGAGCACGAAAAACTTTCCAAGAATAAATAATGAAGTATCTACGCATGGCATTTGGTAGGAAAATTTCACACCATATTGAACTTCAACGAATTATTTGAAATCAATCTTTGAGCATCTCAAATTACGACGAAATAGGCTTTAGATTACATTAAAAATTCAACAATTGAATCGTAAATACCTAGTTCTGTTACATTTCATTCAGTTTATGGTGTGAGCTTTATCAAAATGAATCGATTCGGTCAAGAAACTACCAAAGTTATTCATTTAACCGACTTCAGTTTATTATGAAGTGTCATTGTCTTGAAAATAAAGATGTGGATGAATATTGTATTTTCAATAGTCTGCTGAACTGCTCTTGAGTCAAATATTTTGTTAACTCCTGCTCAAGGTGGGAAAGTGACATGTTATGTCAAAAATAGTATATGATGCAACGATCATGTAATGATGGTTATGAATAACCATTACATGAGAGTTGCATACGCTATTTTTATCTACACCTGACAAATAGGAATAACTACGAATATTATATTTATATTTTTATTGCACACAGTAATACTAATTAAACGCATTTTTTTTTTAAATTCTACAGAATTGTAATTATTAGTATTACTTCGAGAAATGAAACGATGAGAAATGAAGAGAAGATCAGAAATTGAAAGGAAAAAGATTAGTTTCGTAGTTTTCTGGGTTTGTAACCTACCACAATCTGAAAAAATAAGAATCAATATTGGAATCTATACAAGTGTAGAAGGGCAGATTTTCAATCTACCCCGAAAAGTTGCTGCGTCTTTTGATAAACAATATTAATTCTTATTTTTTCAGATTGTGGTAGGTTACAAACCCAGAAAACTACGAAACAAATATTGATCCACCACAAAATAATGACGTTCAATCAGTACTTAAAAAATATTACTCGAGGCCGGAATCGAACCAACGTCTCTTCCAACTAGTTGAAGTAGCTACGATAATCTCAACGCCTTAGGCCGCTCGCCGACGGAGAGCACAGACAAGTTGATTGAGAAAATAAAGAGATAAATCATGCATTTGTCAAATGAAAAATTTAACCATTCTAACTGTATTTCTGCCGGTGAAGGTGTCGAAGGAGATTCTTCCATATCGCTGGTATCAGACATTTTGTTATGATTATCGAAATTTGGCTATATTCTTCAAAAATTCAATACCTATACCGATTTTTACTTGGCAAACGTCAAATGCAGAGCATGCACATCATGCTTGATTGAAAAATAATGGGTTTCTATTGGTTGAAAATATGTATCGTAATGAAAAATCTGTATCGCAATGGATTTCATTATAAAACGGGTTGTGGGCATATAAGTGTATTGTTAGAGTACAGGTGTAGATAAAAATAGTCTCTGCTTATGTCAAAAAATTTCCATTATAATTCGCTGTAGGTTACCCATGCGGGAAAAGTTTCCGATAAAATACCTGAGTTGCCAATGTTTGGCATGGGAACGCGAAACAAAATACACATTTCATTGGTCGAAAACTGTTGGTATGACATTTTCTCTTCCAATATCTCGGAGAAACAAATTTCTCCAATGTTCGGATGATATTGTTACAGCATACCGCTGTTGTAAATTCGTGTTTATTCTCATCTTTGTGGAGTATTGTTCATCGGAAAACAATTTTTTCGAAAATCATCTGGAAAGTTATTTGGATATAAAATTGCTCGCAAAAAAATTTGGAAAACTGCTAAGGTTTGAATAATAGATCAAACTCGAGAAAACTGAAGAAAATGTAATTGATTTGACTAGAATAATGAGGAGTATATATTCAGCAAAGCAAGCCTGTGACAAAATATGTCTGATGGAATGATTTTTTTTTCAATTCGAAAGCGTTCCTTGTTTTGGTATATCTCAACTGGCAGGATGTGATTTGTTGAAATATTTCCTATGAATAATTATAAAATCTATTTTTTGTTGATTTCATCACTTGAATAGGTACTTTTGTTTGAATAATGCCAACATACTTATGCTAACAACATTTTTTTTAAATAAGCTGATCTGCTTAAGATGTGAATTAAAAATGAAATATTTCGGGAACAAAGTACTTTATTATTGAGTAAACTACTTCTGATGATCCCTAAATTATTTTCCATTGAGTTCTGTCATAATCATTATCACAATTCATTGAACCCTACCATTCAGGTTTCAGGGAGTGGATGTCGGAGTATTTGTGGATGAACTTCTATGCCAAATTGCTCATACCTGCTTGAATAAATCTAGTCGATCACCAACTTTTCAGCAGATCATGATGAACTATCGCAGAGATGAAAGCACTTAATCCATTTATGAATAACTAGCCGACCCGTGCCCACTTCTTTGGAAGTCAATTATTTTTGTGATGCAATTATATTGTAATTCTTAGTATCGAGTATTTACAGGTTCATGACAAGGTTCTGACTCCTTTCTTATCGGATGCATACGTGATATAAAGAAAACACCCTCCTTGTTTCAGGTCTCTACGATCAGCGATTCAGGCTGTGTGTTGATTCACTCCCAATATTATTTTCTAACCCTTTTTCCCCGTTAGGCGTTGAATTTCAATGAAATAAGAAAAACGTCTCCCATCAATTCATTAAGAAATGTTTATACAAAAGTGATTGGACCAAGGTTGCACGTTATCCCATACAAAATTTGACCCATTTTTTCACCCCCTTGGAGGTGAATACACCCTCCAGATTCCGGTCTCTACGATCAGCGGTTTATGCTGTTCGTTGATCCGTCAGTCAGTAAGAAAAATTTATACCTATAGATTAACAAATAAACCTCTGTAGTGATTCAAATTTTCTATATTTGAATCACTCCAAAGGCTAGCCTCATAGTACCACGGACTTTTGTGTAGAACTAAAATAGACTAACATTATGTTCGTCTATACCGAACTGTTAAGTCAGCGCACACCGTTAAAGCTCATATCTCTCCTGCTTTTATCCGCATTGATATACAAAATGCTATTATTTCTCACTGTTTGTTTTTAACATCGGAAAGAGTGATTTCAGATATGTTAAATTGACTGATCATGAAAGTGGACATGAAAATGGCATTTGCTGTACTGAGTGATTCGTTGAAGAAATATTGAGAACTGTAACGATACATTACCAAACCATCACAAGTAGACAGAGCAGCCCTGGAATTCCTATAACCTCTTACACGACCAGTATAATGACATTGCCTCCTATCCAATCTCTTCAATCTCTCGCTACCAGCCTTCAGCTTCGGATGCCTGTGCTCAACCACCAAATCTGGCGAAATAAACTCGTGATTGGGCCACAGCTCCACGTGGTAATCCTTTCCGTTTAGCACTACGCCATAGTGAGCGACGTCTGCGTCGTGAACGCTTCTTTTCTTTCGTTTTTTTGTGATATCGTGTTCGAAGTGTTGCGGCAGATTGAACGATACAAACTCACCTGCGGGGTTGAGTTTATGAGGGACGGTTAGTTTGTAGTTTTCTATCGACTCTGTATATCTACCTGAAACAATTTGGGAATAATAGCTTCCTCGATAAAGGTATTCACTTTCAGCTTCAATACTATAACAATTCGAGAACATCTCTTAGGACACATCAGAAATAATTACAAAATATTCGTGTGATATATAGTAAAGATTTGGTAAATGGTAAATTGTCTATAAAAAAAGTTTAAGTGGACAGTTTTTTTCGGGAAGCCTATACAAAATTTCTGCACGAGTTCTATCCAGGCACACTATTACCTTGTCCACTCTCAGAACATCGGAAAAACTCAATGTCTCAAGTGAATGATTTTCTCTCTCATACTCCCATTTCAGTATTATCTGCTGGAACTAGAGAACTTTGATCAAAGTCTATTGTTGAATTCTTCGTATACTATGAAAACTTTTTTCAGAATCATGATTACTTTTGTTGAGAGTACAAAGTTTGAAAGAACTTTTTCTTGGGCTTTTCTTCAGCAAATTTGAAAATTGTTCTCAAATACTTTCTTGTTTGCATTACGGTTACTCGAAACAAATCATTTACAAATATTCCTTCACGAATTCTTTCTTAACAACATGAAAAAGGTCCCTTCATGAAGAACAATTATATGAAAAAAGATTATATTTTCTCATAACTGTTATCAAAGGAAAGTATCGCCTGTAAAAATTCAAAATCAAAACTATAAGCACAAAAATCACAATGAAGTGCGCTTTCTCCTTTTGAATCAGTAACAGTTTGAATTCCATGAAATATCCTCGTTTATATATTATCTATGCAGGTCTCGATGATGCGTATCGAATTTTCTACGCGAATCGGGATTTCCTGGAACCTTCTTCGACCCCTCATGTTATTTAACGATCGACAGGGTCGGCGCTAGGAGATTTCGTAACAATATTTTCCACTCACCAATTCGACATGTTGGAAACTCGCGCATTATCAAGAATTTTTGCAGATGAAAACCTTGGGCGTCTCGTCCAAACGATCTCAGTTGACCAAAATGTGTATCTGACATAGGTAAATCAGATATATATTTTGTTATGCTCAAAACATTTCATCTTTTGACTGGGCAAAAAACCTATGAGTTGAAAGGTTTCAGATGAGTAATTCACTATGAGTGATTCAGGTATGAAAGGTTTTTTGAAATATTCCCAGAAAACTTTTCTGATATGTAATGTAAATCATAAATGTTCTGTCCTGTCTATGAAATGTTCCACTTCAAATGAGACAAAAATGTATGAAACGTTCAAGAAAAAAATGTAATCGCTTTGAAATTAGGTGGAAATTAAAATGGTTTTGGAATAAAAATTCAATCCTTGTTAAAAGTTTTATATTCACTGAACTCATAAATGTATTATATAGAGTGCACTCATTATCAGTTATTCATTATTTTTTCTGAACCTCAATGATACCTAGCGGACACATGTGGTTATAAACTCCTCAAAATTGCTGTCTGGACTGCAGCTGCTATAATTTTTATGAACCTTTTTACTGGAAAATGGTGAGGGCTGAATTCACACCTAGAGTGAAAATTACCTGGAGATCATAACATTTTCCTCTTTCTCTCTTGTCTTATTCACAATCTCATCAGGAATAGTTAGTAGCTACCAAATTGACAAAAATATTCATATTTGAAATATTTCTGGCATCATTTGATAACGTATTCTTTCTACAATACACGTGTATTGTAAGTGAGCCATTACCCTACAGCTGTTGGGATGGAGTATAAATTTTTCGCTTTGTTTTTGTGAATTATTGGCATTTATCCCCCTCATTACGTAATATAGAAAAATATCGCCTACTTTTGGAATATGTCAGAGACATTGCTTTGAATGTGAATCGTTTCTAGTACATATCTGGATCCTGTGGTCTCGGTGGTGTAGAGTTGATCACGTCCGCCTTTCAAGAGAAAGACCAGTATTCAAATCCCCGCCAGGCCACGGTGCTGGGTAATCGCACGTTAAAAGGTGAGGCCTCGTCAATCCATTACTTGCACAAGTTTCGACTTCTGAGGGTTGACGTTCGTCAGCTGGTTAACGGAACGAAAAATTTTCGGACAATTTGGTAGGACCTGTATTTTCAATGTTTTAAAAATTTCCTCACGGGATTCATTTGAAATGTTTCAAACTATATGTTCACTAGAAAGCTACTCGCAAATACAGCTTCTTAATAATTGAGATTGAAAGGAGTCCGAAACTTTCACTTTTTCTTCATTTATTTCTCACAGTGCTAATCAATGGAAGCATTAATACACGACACTTTTACTTCAAAGTTTGGTGTATGAACGCCGGCATTGGCATTGGCTAGTATTGGTGCAACTTTCTTGAAGTACCAGTAAGAGATAAAGTAAAAGTTTGGTCTATGAACCAAGCATGAATCTTTTCTCTCCTAGGAGTGACTGACTGTATGGTTCTCAAGTCGCTGATGAATGTTCTTCTTAGGAGAATATTTACCGTCTTGAATTCCACCTTCCATACATTCGGGTCAGTTTTCTTCGAAGATTTCAATTGCGATTATTTCTGGATAATATTCATTTTTCGGTACTTAACGAATGCCGAGAATTAAACAACAAACAATGACTGTTCAAAATCCCAATCCGATTAATTGGCGTATCGCTAGCAGCATCCCTATTCTACCATCGTTGTTCGATTGAATAAACAAACAAATTAAGCCAATGATGAATCAGTCATTAGATTTATTAATTGCTAATTGTGTCGAACGTCAATATAAGTCATGGTAGCTACTGGAATTTGAATGCAATTGTAACAATAATTACAGAAATACTCTGAAATCAAATTTGTTATGATGTTGAAGTTTATGTTAATTGAAAATGTAAATAATCAAACTGAATCGAATTACCGCCGAATTGTTGACAATGTTTTGATTCACAATTCCTGACTGAAAAATTAAAATTCGAATGATTTGAATTGAATTTGGTTCTATATAATGTGTAATTGAATTATACTCGGAATAGTTAGGTCCAGCTAATTTTGGAAAAGGATAATAAGTGATGGAATGGGCATCGGGCAGCATATTTAATACCAAGTCAATTATTATTATTATCAATTATGAACTAGTATGACATAGAATAAACAAAAATGGCCGTAAGTGAACAACCGCGATCACAGAGCTCTGCTACACAATTTGGATATCAAATCAAAAACTATCAGTTATCTCTCACAAAACTTGAAACAGAAATATATGAAAACAATGAACGGTTTGAAGAAAAACTGATAGAGAATAATTTTGTAATGGAAAATATCAACCCAAAATCAATAATCTATTCAGAAAGAATATAGATTATGAACAGGAGCTCAGTGCACTGACTGGTGAAGTGAATAAATACAAGGGAGAAATGAGAGAACTCCTGGAAGGTAAACCAAGAAACGAAGAATGCAATGAAAATACCCGAAAAATAATCAGTGAGGAACCTACTGTTGTTGGAGATCATCAGGCCAGAGGCTTTGAAAAGTATATCCCAAACGAATTAATCCTAAGTTCAGTCATTCTTAAAACCGTACAGTACTGAAACAGAATTGATGAATACAGCTTTACATTTCACAAGAAAATTCACAAGGAACGACTTAGTTACATTATGGCAGAATAAAATGAAAATCAATGAGAAAATTTGTTTTTTTGGAGGGTCCAGTCACACACAACCGTATAGATGCGATTTTTTCCATACAAACAATGATATTTACTACAAAAATTTGGTACTGAAAAAACACCTTCACACACAAAGTATTCACTACTCTTCATTGGATTGTAATAATGTGTTAATTCGATCTAACTACTGCAGAGACGGTGTCACTATCAACTTTACTGGCAAATGGTTCCTCAGTAAAGCTTTGTGTGAGCTTTTAACAAGCATACATAATTCCGATTTTCATGAGCACAATTACACTATAGAGCATGGGAATGATAATCGCAAAACAGAGGATCGAAGAAAATAGGATGAAACCAATTGTTGACGAAATGTTGGAGTGTGAATCGTTGAATACTTCAATGGAGTCTTCATTTCAGGATGATGTATTTAGGAAGAGCATAGGTCAAGTACAGCAGGAAGTCATGTGAGACAAGATTTTTTATATTCGAATCTATCGCAACTAGACCTACAGATGTAATAAAAAATAGCTCAATAATTGTCACTCATCAAGAAGTCATTTGTTATGTTTTTAAGAATAGGAATATTTTCAACGCAGTATGAGCTCAGTACTCATATAATACAAAAAAATGATCAGCTCTTACCAAACAAACATGACACATTACTCTACCAGAAAGATTTATTTTGTATGGAATGTATGTTTTACAATAAGATATCCTGATATCATTAAGAGTAGTAGGAATCTGAATACTTTTGAAAAAGAAGTGAGAATATTTCTGATAGAGGAAAATTGTTACAGAGTTAGTGGATTTCATGCGTATACTTGAATGTTTGTTCGTTTGTTAGTTGTTTCGTTCCATTTCTAGTTTGTATTTGTACATTTTCAATCTGTTCTACACTTACGACGACGACATTTCTTAACAGTTATCATCGTGTTCCTGAAAGTGAATGAATGAATAAATAAATGAATAAAAGAGAAGTTCGTATGCACCACGGGTATGAAATATACATATTGGCCCTTTTCTGATTTCCTATTTTCCTTTTAATTGAAATAAAAATCTACTCAACGGAATTAAAAAAGTTTTACTATTCCACTACCTGGCGTACAGAATCATAGTTCAGGCAGATAGGTCTCGAGATGAAGCCAGAACCGAAATAGAGACGGATATAAATGGAAAGTGTGGTGAAAGGATCCCTAAAGCCTTCTACTCGAGCTTCAGAGAGGAACTGAACGACGGTATCGTGGTAGAAAGAGATCTTATGACCTTTCAAACACCGAAGTCATGTCTGACTCCAATATGAAAGACAGACAATCGAAAATGACAAAGTTAGATTGATTATTCTGTTTCAGCTTTGCTCTTATCGCAATTGAGATCACAGCAAGGCCATATCGAATGCAAGTGATGATATATGATGATAGTTCAGGCAGATAGGTCTCTAGATGGAGCCAGAACCGAAATAGAGACGGATATAAATGGAAAGTGTGGTGAAAGGATCCCTAAAGCCTTCTACTCGAGCTTCAGAGAGGAACTGAACGACGGTATCGTGGTAGAAAGAGATCTTATGACCTTTCAAACACCGAAGTCATATCTGACTCCAATATGAAAGACAGACAATCGAAAATGACAAAGTTAGATTGATTATTCTGTTTCAGCTTTGCTCTTATCGCAATTGAGATCACAGCAAGGCCATATCGAATGCAAGTGATGATATATGATGATAGTTCAGGCAGATAGGTCTCTAGATGGAGCCAGAACCGAAATAGAGACGGATATAAATGGAAAGTGTGGTGAAAGGATCCCTAAAGCCTTCTACTCGAGCTTCAGAGAGGAACTGAACGACGGTATCGTGGTAGAAAGAGATCTTATGACCCTTCAAACACCGAAGTCATATCTGACTCCAATATGAAAGACAGACAATCGAAAATGACAAAGTTAGATTGATTATTCTGTTTCAGCCTTGCTCTTATCGCAATTGAGATCACAGCAAGGCCATATCGAATGCAAGTGATGATATATGATGATAGTTCAGGCAGATAGGTCTCGAGATGGAGCCAGAACCGAAATAGAGACGGATATAAATGGAAAGTGTGGTGAAAGGATCCCTAAAGCCTTCTACTCGAGCTTCAGAGAGGAACTGAACGACGGTATCGTGGTAGAAAGAGATCTTATGACCCTTCAAACACCGAAGTCATGTCTGACTCCAATATAAAAGACAGACAATCGAAAATGACAAAGTTAGATTGATTATTCTGTTTCAGCTTTGCTCTTATCGCAATTGAGATCACAGCAAAGCCATATCGAATGCAAGTGATGATATATGATGATAGTTCAGGCAGATAGGTCTCTAGATGGAGCCAGAACCGAAATAGAGACGGATATAAATGGAAAGTGTGGTGAAAGGATCCCTAAAGCCTTCTACTCGAGCTCCAGAGAGGAACTGAACGACGGTATCGTGGTAGAAGGAGATCTTATGACCTTTCAAACACCGAAGTCATATCTGACTCCAATATGTATTTTTTATTTATACATTTTCAATTTGTTTTACATTTACGACGACGACATTTCTTAACAGTATGTTATCATCGTATTTCTGAAAGTGAATGAATGAATAAATGATTGAATAAAAGAGAAGTTCGTATGCACCACGGGTATGAAATATACATATTGGCCCTTTTCTGACTTCCTATTTTCCTTTTAATTGAAATAAAAATCTACTCAACGGAATTCAAAAAGTTTTACTATTCCACTACCTAACGTACAGAATCAATATAGGTACTCAGTTTATCTGTGGAAAAACCTGTAACCTATTAAAAAAATACGACCTCTTGCCAGTTTCCGAAAATGAAACGTTATATATTTACTAGCCATTTTGTCAGCGACAGAAACTACTGATTACTGTTTTACGTTTGTCTCTCTTGGTCAAGGCATGTTTTTTTCTGGAGAATCTGGTACTTACGTACTAGACATTATTCACCCACTTCCGTTATCGAAACTTTTGCTTGAATATAAGTTACTTATTGCCTACAGCCTTGGTAATCAATATTTTTTTTATCGAGATAAATGATGCTCTCAAATGTAATATATTTCTTTATTTTTTTTGTGGAATCTGATGAAGAGAATACGGATATCTTTTTTTATTGAAGGTGAAGATTTGTTGAAAAAAGTTTCAGTAGTTTTGCCTCTGAACAGAATCAGGGATTATTATTTCTGCGGAGTACTGAACTCTTTTCATGAAGTGGAGTTTTACGATGCACTACGCAACTTTACATCAGCGCAACTAAATATCAGCAAGTTGTGAAAATGAGGATATCAATGGAGTTTCTAAATGCAGAAGAAACTTCTTTTCTGAACGTGGTGGGTTCATATGCCATGAGGCAATGTATGATTTCACTGAATATTCGAGTTGGAGTAATGGACAGTTACTGGGCTATGGGCGCATGACCGGTGAATATAGGACGAACGTTATCAGTACGTCTACCCGCTATCACAGTAAAGGTCACAGCTCATTAGAGCCACCCGGCACCCACTCGGCACCGCCTCGTTGCACGGCGTCCACTCGTTGTGGACAGGTGGACGCCGCGTTATCACCGATAAACGTCGCGCGGTCAACCAGTGGACCCCGCGCGGTCAACGAGTGAACGCCGAGTGGTCAACGAGTGGACGTCGCTTGGTCCACGGAGTTTTGAGTAGTCTGGTCACAAATGGCACTAGTTTTTCTTTATTCATTTTGAAAGCAAAAATGATACATCCGACTCGTTCGAAAGAAATGCTGGGAATGAAGGGAGGGTGGGGAGAGCGGCGCATCGCCAAGTATCGTCCTCGCGTGAACCACTCGGGACCCGCGCGTTGGCAACGCGCAGTCAACGCAAGGCAAGCATGCGAGCAGCGAGTTGTCACCGAGTCGTCCACCCGACGTCCGCGCGTGGAGGGCTTACGACCGAGGCGATTCGGTGACGCTGCTTCGGAGTTAATATAGTGAGCGCATACCCATACAAGTCCATATAAAGCATGCTAGCCGCAGGAGGCGAGGCGGTGCCGAGTGGGTGCCGGGTGGCTCTAATGAGCTGTGACCTTTCACCGGATCTACAAGTTCTGACTTTGATTTCTCAGATCGAGAGTAGACTATACGAAAGCATATCAGTTGACGCACCTGGGGTTTTATGCATCGAGTCTGTTCGATTGTTCATTCATTGTTTATCTATCCAGAATTGTCTTCAGTTTATTCGAACCATTCTCGTGATTTTGATTTAGAAGCAATAACTTGTTATTCAGATACATGACAATTAGAAGAATTGGAAGAATTACACAAAGAACAACCTATCTATATTTAGAAATGCCAGAGAAGCGAGAGTAACTCCTGAAACATCATTGTGAAAGTTAGGGAACGTAAAACTGAAATCAGCTGGGAGTTAATCATAGAAATAATGAAGTTGATAATGGTAGCCAAATGACGAATCGTCGGTTGGAAGATTTGAAACCACCACTATGTAATGGTGAAAGGAGTCCAGAAAATGTGCGACTTGTTTTGAAATATGTTTCAAATTCAGGAAACTATTTACCAAATCTTCGTTTTTTCTGAATATCGCCAGATGCACTCGGAATTTCAGAACTTTCTGCTCAATCGACTCTTACAGTTTCCGGAATATTATTGGTGAAAGACGAATTTGAAATAAACAGTTTAAGTATTACAGTATTACAATGAGAATGAAATTGAATTCTTCATTGGATAATTTGACTATAATTAGAAGTGCAGATACAGAATAGCTGCAGAAGTTCCAGACTCATATTTGAAATATATTTCTGATAACTGAATAATAATCAGCAATGGTAGAAAGGAAGACATGATCCCTTGAAATGACCCGCAAGATCGTCTAACGTATTGGCTTTTCAAGGGATGTATGAAATCTATGGATCTCTGATGGAATGGGGGTACCATACCGATATTTCGTCTGAAATGTTTTGTAATTTCAAGATTACAAAAGTCATATATTTTACTAGGGAATGAATGGAAAATATATTCAGCTCACATTGAAATTAATTAAAACAGATTGAACAACTGAATTTCGATACCTATTCATCGTAAATTTTCATTTTAAAACTAAAACTGCTAGTTGCTTGAATATTACGAGGAAAAGTTGTTAGTTCTCCATCAACAACATATAACACTTGACGTGAAATGAGCTCCGAATGGAATCCTCATTCGTAATGGTGAATTGAATATTCTCCCAAACCAGTTGTCACAAGAACTCTCAACAAAAACAAAAAAGTTGATTCTTCCCTTTTGATCGTGGATGTTTAAAGTCACACGAAAATATTCATTTAGAAGAATCAGACCTTTGACCTGTATAGTGACCACCGAATGTCTGCACCATATAAAAACTTCTCTTTCAGTGATTTCTCAGAAAATTTCATTCGTCAAGGTCTTTGTCCATAATTCAAATACAATTACTGTTTGAACGTCATTATTTTGAAGTATAAAAGGGGAATATTTTTGTGGACCTCTTCCCCCGCTTCATCCAAATTTGTATAATTCTCAGTATTATTTTCATGTTTGTTCATAAATTGAATAGCTCTATCGAGCATGTTCATTCTGCACGAAGAAGAGCAACAATTATGTAATAGTCATTTCGAGGGTTGAGGCATGTACAAAATTTTGAAATGTTCGACGTTTCGACTCTCATGCTGAAGTCATTATCAAGAACTTGTAGACATATCTCTATCAATACCGCAATCTAACCATTCAATCCTCCTACGGATTGACCAACCAAATCCCAACACTAATTTCTACTGCGTGTTTCGCCTTCAGGTCACTGGTATATAAAATAATCCGCTCACAACTAGGTCCGACAACTGAAAAAACGCATTACAATTCCAATACCAGAGTCCGTGAAAAACATTCATTTTAGCACCACACCTGAACGGACAGGAAGGCGAGGGATCTGATTGAGCGATGCCTTTTAATATACGGAATTGTAATGAGTTTTATCAGTTGTCGGACCGAATTTTGAGAGTAGTATTCTATATATCAGTGACCTGAAGGCGAAACAGACAACCGAAGTTAGCATTGTGGTTTGGCTGGTCAATTCGTGGGGGGGTTGGTTGGTTTGGTTGCGTTATTGATAGAGATATGTCTGTAATTTCTTGATAAAGACTCCAGCATGACAGTTGAAAAGTCAAACAGTTTAATATTCTGCACACGGATTAATACCCGAAATGAATATTTTCTAAATTCGAGCGTCCGTGAAATTTTAGCAATTATGTGATAAATTCAAATATTTCGCCGAATTCATAGAGGAATATTAAAAAAATGACTCATCGAAGAATTCAATACATAGGAATTTTCCATTTCGTGAGTTTTTGATGAGCATTGTATAACGTCATTGGAAGTCGTTGACAAATAAATGAATGTCGCATCGAATAGTTCTCTCTAGAAAAGGAACCAGCGCAGCGGCGACACTAGAAGCCATGATGCAGACATACAAGCAACTACTACATTCACATTCTGGAAACGTACGGCCTAACGTCACTATTAAGATAAGAACCACAGAGCTCACCGGGACTTGTTCCCATTGTCATGCAAACGAAGTCACATGCATGAAAGAAAGGCACCCGCTCTTTGACATTGATACCTTGTACACATTAATTATGACAAAAACTAATATAAACGACATAATAATGTTGCGATACGTGTCTCTTACTGCAACGGAAAGCCGCATAATAGTGCATTAATTGTTTTCATGGGATAAACAAATGAATATATCACTGGCACATTAGGTGTGCGATCACGACTGGGGGCGCAGTAAATATTCGCGACGGGGGGCATATTTGATTTATTTGCGTCTGTCAGTGCCCGGAGCTAAAATGAAACGAAAGAAATTGTGAAAAAGTTGAAAGACGAAGAGAGATAATGGGATAATGATGATTTCTTCGGAATAGTTTCCCCGAGAATGTAATCATCGAAAAGCGTTTACAGTAATTGGATTTCAGAAATGTGATTATAATAAAACGCCTTGAAATATCAAAGAATATTTGAATGAACAACAATCGTGACGTTTCAAATGCAGCTCAGAAATTGCTGACTAATTGGACATGTTCTATCCAGAAAGAACTGTTTTAGATTGGAAATCTGCCCTTCTACACTTGTTTAGATTCCAATATCAATTCTTATTTTTTCAGACTGTGGTATGTTACAAACCTAGAAAACTATGGAACAAATATTGATCAACCACAAAATAATGACGTTCAAACAGTACTCGGATACACAAATTATAACATCACATCAGTAAAGATCTGATGGATGTAGTTAATCTCTGTGGTGTGTGAAATCAAAGTGACAATGAGAAAGTTTCAACAAGTTGGTAGAGTTCAACAGAAAATTCAATTCAGAAATCATTTGAGTCATTTGTATAAGTCATCACAAAGTTGCGATGTATGGATATTTCTACTGCTGGTACCTTAAACAGAAACAATACTCTCAATGAGTGCTTCATAATAATAATAATAATAATAATAAATTTTATTCATATTGCTACAAATGAGTTGTACATGTTGTTAGACAGCTATGACATTTTTTTTATATATTTGAGTCCGTACATTATGTTGGATTCACCAAAGCTCAAGAAGCTCGTGTTGTGTTTCTTTCATAATGCACATTTAACAAAATCTGTTATTATATATTTTTTTGTGAACCGTCACATTGATAGAGATATGAGAAATTGTGAGGTGAGAAAAGAAATTCATTCCTCAGAATATTGTTAGAAACATATTCATGTCTGATAGCATGAGGTCTTCTACTTCTTTTTTGAAGCGGTTAATATTCAGTATGCATTTGAGTGAATTTGGAATCATATTGAAAAGCTTTGGACCATAGAAAAATATTTTATTTTGGGTGTGAGTTTTTTTGAAAATTGATAGGGTAATTGACTGATGCTTTGCAAATCTGGTATTCTGTGTATAACTACTGTACGTATTATTTTTTTCTCTGTAAGTCCATATCAGTGTATTGAAAACAAAAATATTTCTGATATAGAAGAGTTTAGTTGTTTCATATAATGAGTTTGTGAGGAAACGCGTATTTTTTTTAAATAAAATTTTAAGTATTGTATTATGTGTTGTTTGCTCCACCCCAAGCAACGATACAATACCTGATAACACTTTCACATACAGAGAAATATATAGTTCTAAGGAGTTTTATTAGTGAGAATATCTCTGATAACATGTGTGTATCAGTTTTCTCATTCTTTTGATAACATGGTTTGTATGATCCTCCCATCTAAGTTGCTGGTCTAATATAACTCCTAGGTATTTTAAAGTTTTGTTTTTTTCAATTTCCGGACATCTACAATTTGTATGTGGTTGGAGACAGTTTGGCTTGTGGATGTGAAGATTTAGAATTTGAGGTTTATCAGTTGCCAACAGTGAAAAGGTTATGTATTTAGTTTTTTTATGTTAAGAGTAAGTAGATTAAAATTCAACCATGCGTTGATTTTATTCAGATCTTCTGCTTTCGAATATACATTATCCCAGGATTCCCCTGAAAATAAGATAGCCGTATCATCAGCATAGGATATAAGATGACCCTTTATACCATTTATGTGAAAAATACTGTTTATGTAAATTAAAAACATTATTGGATCTAGGACTGTCCCCTGAGGAACGCCTATGTGAATTTTTTTGAGTTCACTCAAGTGAACACCAATTTTAACTTGTTGGTATCGATTTGACAAATAATTCCGCATAATTTCTAGAGCTGGTCCTCTGATACCTGCATCATTCAACTCATCCAGAAGAATATCATGTGAAACGGTGTCAAATGCCTTAGCTAGGTCCAGGAATACTGCAAGACTTTTTTGGATTTATTTAGGTTAAAGTTCAGGTTCTCAAGTAGTTGAAGTACTGCATGTTCGGTGCTTTTATTTTTTTGAAATCCATATTGATTGTAAGAAATGATGTGTTTTTCAAAGAATGTCATTATCCTTTCCTTGAGACATTGCTCGAAAATTTTAGCAAAATTACTAATTACCGATATAGGCCTATAATTATTCAATTGTTGAGGGTTTCCTGATTTGTGAACTGGAGTAACGATACTTTGTTTCCATTGTCTGGGTATTATTTGTTTTTTAAGAGTTAAATTGATAATATGAACTAGCGGTTGACTAAGGTGAAGATGACAATTTTTAATGATATTCGATGAAATTCTATCTGGACCAGAAGTACATTTGTACTTCACTCAAATAGATGGAGGGTGAAATCGTTTTGTTCTTCA
This sequence comes from Zygogramma bicolorata, assembly GCA_032362365.1. NCBI lineage: Eukaryota > Metazoa > Arthropoda > Insecta > Coleoptera > Chrysomelidae > Zygogramma > Zygogramma bicolorata. Next base: position 173,882 of record JAVJAQ010001010.1, read on the forward strand.
AAAAATGTATTGGTAGGTGATCAGGTCTGTTAATATTCCTTGACATTGAGTCTCCAATATTGAGAAAAAAGTTATTGAACGTTTCAGCTTTATCCCTTAAAAGCCCTGCGTTACATATAAGTAACAGCCGCAAAGGTGAATGATAAATTTTATTGTGCTTGAACTTTTGCACTTTACGGCTAGATGGTGGTGTCTTCCTCACAAGAAAGCACCATATTAATTATTGCAAACGAAATTTACCGGCATTTTGAGGTTTACGAGTGTTCTGAGAGGAGACAAAAAACGGCCGAGTCAAACGTGAATGAAAAATGGAACCGAATTTCGTGTAAATATTACAACTTATTAAAAACTGTATTAGTCAAGGAATACATTTTTGGAATGGAGTATGCAATGAATGTTCGAAGAAAGTGTAAGGTTAGAATTTGGAAAACAATTTTGGCTTTTGGGAAAATTTACCTAAAAGATGAGTGTTACATATAAGTAACGCTAGGACTTCCAATGACTGTGTTTTGGAATTCGCCATCAGGTTCGATTATAGTGAATAATTGAACGAAATATTCTTGAATAAGGTACCTATTTCAAGATGTGTGTTACAATAGTTTTCCACAATATCATTTCAAAATTAGTAAAGTTTGGTTATTTTACATAACTTACCACTTATTTTCGTCTTTTTTCAGGAGAGGGTTTTCGCTACAAGAAGCTCTCGAAATGGCATATAATGATGATTTAGATGTGGATGCAATATATACCGAGCCTCCAGATGTTAACGTCCTAACTGACGAGGAGTCTGGAGATGAAGATGCTGAGGGGGATTTGAACCATTTGCCTTCTAGACAATTGCTAGCTGGTGCTGAAATTTTACTAAGAAATAATTCTAGAATTAACCAGTTGGATGAACCCTGTGCAACCTCAAGTACCGATAGAACGTTTCAAGACAATGTACATTGTAACACTAAGCTTGTAACTAAGGACAAAATCCAACACAAATGGATCCAGGGTAATTTTCAAAACGTTGATAGGTATTTTCCTGAACCTGATTATTCGACGTATAGTAAACTCACTCCAGTGGAATTATTCGAGTTATTCTTTACTGACGATCTGTTAGAGTTCTTGCTACAGGAGACAAAAAAATATGCTGCTTTCAAAAATTGTCCCGACCCAACAATTACCATCCAAGAACTCAAATGTGCTATAGCAATACTTATTTTGAGTGGCTATAATGAAAAACCTGGCAAGCGATATTATTGGGATTATCAGCCCGATATGGGAAATCCTTTGATAATGAATTCAATGAGGAGAAATCGTTTTTTTGATATTTTGAGGTACCTGCACTGTGCTGATAATACACAGCCAGATGCCAATGATAAAGGGTGGAAGATTCGTCCAATTATGGACAAATTGAAAGCAGCTTTTTTACAACATTTTGTACCAGAACAAGAAATCAGTTACGACGAGTCAATGGTAAAGTACTATGGAAAACACTCGTTCAAGCAGTTCATCCGGGGAAAACCTATCCGGTTTGGTTTTGAAATGTGGTATCTGAACAGCAAAGATGGATATTTGATTAATTTCGATTTGTATCAAGGGAAAAATCCCAGGGCCAATACAACTGATGAAGTATTATATGGGAAGTGTTCAGCGCCTCTAAAAATGATGATGAGAGAGATGCCGGGAAACAAAAATAAGCTTCCATACAAAATATACGTGGATAATTTATATACCAGCGTATATTTACTAAAGGATATGAGAGATGAGGGATACTGGTGCACCGGGACAATGCGAGAAAACTTCTTGGCAAAAGGCATACCTCTTCCTATGAAAAAAACTCTCCAGAAATCTTCAGTTCGCGGAGAACATCACTCCGTGATTGACCGAACCACTGGGATCCTTTTTGCAAGATGGGCAGATAATAATATTGTTACTGTCGCTTCCACATGCCATGGAGTTGAGCCACTCTCTCATGTAAAAAGATACTCGCAAAAAGAGAAAAAAATCATATCAGTTCCACGATCAAATCTGATAGGGAAATACAATGCAGCAATGGGTGGAACTGATTTGATGGACGAAAATATAGGAAGGTATCGAATAGCAATTCGTTCAAAAAAATGGTGGTGGTCCCTACTAACGTGGCTGATAGATGTCTCTATCCAAAATGCTTGGTTTTTATACAAGAAGTCTGGAAAAACTGTCACTCAACTGCAGTTTAGGCGAGAAATTGTCAACACCTACCTAAAAAAATATGGTACAGCGGCAAAAGGAGCTGGAAGACCATCATCTTCACTAACGAGTTCACAAGGACATAGAGTAAGTGAAGCTATTCGATATGATAGAACTGATCATCTCCTTGTTTATGTACCTGATCAGAAAAGAAGGCAGTGCGCTATGGAACTCTGTACTACAAGTGCAAGAACGATGTGCAAGAAATGTGACATTGGCCTTTGTTTGACATGTAATGTGGGTTTTCATACTAAATGATCAAAAAGGTAGTTATAAAGCCCAGCGTTACATATATGTAACACATTTCTTCTACAATCAATCGTATTAAAAAAAAATATATATTTTAGTAGTTTTATTAACCCTAATTCAGTGCAAAAGTCATGAATATACCTAAATTTTATGAAAAAAAATAATTCGGGCTTTTGAGGGTTATTCCCATTTTCATTTATTTCTTCGCCGTTCATGTTGATTATTGTAGTATTATCAATGTGTTTTTCAGACGAAGATGAGTTTGAGGCCTCTCTTATGATTTCCCATGATTTTTTGGACTTTCCCTTAGCTTCCAATAGTTTATATTTATAATAGTCATTCTTTATATTCTTTATATTCTTTATTAGTTCATTAAAGAGATTTCTGTGATTTTTATATTCTAAGTTTAACTCAGGTGAGTGAGGTGTGTTTAGTTTTTCTTTAGTGTGTCTCTATGTTTGATAGAATAAATTAGACCAGAAATTATCCAGGGTTTAATTTTATGGATATTTTTTTTCAGAATGATAGTTTTGGTACTTTTTTCAAATGTTCAGTTAGTTTTTCTATGAAATTATCGTATGCAATTTGTGCATCATCAGATGTACCTATATATATTTGTCCATATTTCGTTTTTGAGGAGCCCATTCAATTTATTGAAATTGATTTTTTCAGTAAATATCTGGGCTTTAGCTTGTTGCTTATTCTCGTTTAATACCCTAATTGTTGTAAAGACTGCATAATGATCAGTTATTGATACTTCTATTATTGCTGGAGAAATTTCAAGTGATTCCCCGATAGTTTCATACTAGACATACGTCACTTACCTCTTCCGTTTCTTCTTCCTTTATCTTGTTCTAGTTGAGCAGATTCACATTCTAATCAATCTGTTGCCAAACGATGTTTATTTCGAATCGAAATCATTCTCCAATAGTTTCTCTTGATTCCTTATTTCGCATTGGATCGTTTCGTCGCAGAAAACGATATCATCCTTGTACACCGTCGTCATTTAAAATGGTTTTCATAATTCATTTCGTTTTTCACGAATTAACATTGTTTTAAACACGTCTTTGCTGGTTAGCCCAAATTTTGGCAATGAGTATTGGACTGCGAATGGCGTATGTGGTATCAGGTTTTATCAGTTTTTTGCAACTTTATATTGTGTGCTGGTTAGCATCAGTCACGGCTAACTACCGAGTGTTCAAATAATCATGGAGGACAACACCAGAGAATGATTTCTGACAGTTGCAGAAGCAAGGCATATGTCCTTGTCACTCGGATCTTCTAGAGTGGCGGTGATCTTCCTCTCATATATCACACCTGACATGACAGAAAAAATCCATACAATCTCATACTCTTCTACTCCGATTTATTTTGTTCAATCAGTTGCAATTGATCTCATTTCGACTACAGCAATTTTTTTTGTGATAAAATATTGGTTTATTGATGGAAACTTCAATCCAAATGCCTTATAATCGATCGGTATATTTCGTTTCTTATTCTAAGGTTTTACTCTTGGAACAAATCTAATTCTTTTTTTATATAGCAGCGTTTTCTTCCTTTGATACTTAGAATCGAGGAGAAACAAAATGTTGAGAAATTTCAATGCCAATTCCATTATTCGTGAGGATCATGCCCAGCATATGATTCGATTCACAGTCGATGTGATACCAAGCATTTTACATACGTTGTTAACGCTGGGTGGTCCACAACTGAGATAATGTTAAACTTGAAATTATTGAAGATCTTTGTATTTACTAGCGACAAATTGCAGCGGAAACTAATGTTTTTAGTGTTATTACTTGTATTCAGAGCATCGTAAAACTGGTTCACATCTACACGAATTGTACCTAATTGCGTGAACTTAATGAGGATGAATTTCAATGGCTACATAAATAATTGTGAAACGATAATCCAAGCGTTACCGTTGAAATGATTGGGATCGATGATTGACGAAATTGCAATATTCGATCTTTTTGTCAATATGTAAACGTAGATCTCGAGGATTTTTCTAAATGAAATAGTTCTGAATGGTAACGTCAGTTTCAGAAAAATGGTACATTTCCAGATTTCCCAGGAAGTTTCTAGCTGGACAGACAGATGATATATCAATTTATAGCAAGTAAATAAATGTAATTGGAAGCTTAAGTTCAGATTAGTAAAGTTCAGTATTCTGAGTGAGTCTGAGATAATTCTAATAAAAAGTGTTGATAGATTTTCTTTTTATAATTGAAATTCATGTCTCTGTACCACAGAAAAGGTACCACCAGGTGAATAAATAGTCTCTCTTTCTCTTGTCCCCTTAACACAATGAAAACTCATCAGGTCAACAATGACAACACAATTTCAGCTACCCGATGAATGACGACTTCCATTCGGAAAATGTTGATTATATCAAACATCGATTGAATAATCGCTGCCGAAATTCAATTGTGATTGGAATGATTGTAGAGAAACTCAGTGTTGAATTATGTTGGAGTTTATGTTGATTGGGATATGAATAATCATACTGAAACTATTCACTTCCAAATTATGAATCCTGACTGATAGTTTACTATAGAAATGATAAATATAGTATATATACAGGACAACCTCGAACTAATGGGCCGTTAGAAGCTAAGTGACCGCATGAATCAATGAAAATTTGTCAGAAGCCATGAACTTGATCAGTGTAAAATTTCATGCATGATTAGTTCAGTCGATCTTGGCAAGGCGAAAAACTTGAATTAAATAAAAAACACTACATAATTGTGTACTGAACTATGCTGTTTCATTCAAGATTTCGAAGAGTATGTAATCAGTACATCACACAGGGTGTTATCAGTGAAAAGTTGATCTTGGGTCCAACCATGTTGGCCAATCTGGCCTAGACGGTGTAACTTCTTTTTTCCAATAATAGCAGGATTCACGTCTAAGTCACTTTCAAATAGAAAAGCGGGCCTTCTATTTGAAATTAATGACGCATACTACATTTTCAGATCCGCTTCCCAATTTTGGATGAGTTCCATTCATACAACCCTATAGGTACCAATTACCCACGGATTTCAAGACGATTTGCCACTGACAGCACACAGATGAATATACCTTTGAGGGCCAGTTTTTCAATACAAGAATAAATGAGTTATCTGTTAGTTAGATGAAAGAAATGAGAGGGTGCGCGTGAGTGATGTTTGGCAGTGATAAGGATGAAAATTTTTGGTTATTTTTATCTGATAGATATCTCGCATTGAAAAACCGGTCCTAAGTATTGTTTGAACGTCATTTTTTTGTGGTGGATCAATATTTGTTCCTTAGTTTTTTGGCTTTGTAACCTAACACAATCTGAAAAAATAAGAATTAATATTGGAATCTATACAAGGGTAGAAGGGCAGATTTTCAATAGACGCAGCATTTTTTCGGGGTAGATTGAAAATCTGACCTTCTACACTTGTATAGATTCCAATATGAATTCTTATTTTTTCAGATTGTGGTAGGTTACAAACCCAAAAAACTACGGAACAAATGAATATACCTATTTCGTAATATCGCCAGTGCATACCCGCCATACATGAAAACATATGTGGGCAGGTAGATTTTCGAAAAATGGTCTCTGATTGAGACGTACCGTAATATGTTTGATAGGTTTCCAGCAAAGGGTACCCCCTGGTATATTCTGGCCTACAGTATTGTTCAAATGTCTGAACATATTGATAAATGTTTTTTTTGCACAATTCAACTGTTTTGATCGATTGCGGTATTTTCTGTAAAAACATTAGGACTTGTTTTCTGATTATTAGGCCAAAGTGATCGGTATAAAATGTTGAATCCAACAACTGATTATATTTGTCAATAAAGCTGAATGATGCCGATGAAACGTCTCCTAGAGTCAGCTCGATTTTTGTTAATGAATACAATTTGGACAGCGATCATGGTAGCAATATATATCACATTCGACTTTCATGCCAAACATTGACACATGAATTATAAAGTATGAATAAAATTGAAAGACAATTTACACATGAAATATAAATAATTTACATATGAAATATCGGAGTGGAGATGTAGTGAAAACAACACATTAGAGCTGCACATTTTCATGCAGAAATTCTTCCAAATCATCATATGCCTTAATTGTTAAAGCGTCTTTTATTTGCTTTTTGAAGAGAACTACAGGCAGGTCCCTAATATCTTGTGGCAATGAATTGTAAAATATGGTACCATTGTATAGAAGCAAATTCTCGAATGATGATGTTTTATGCTTGAGGAATGTTAAAAGTTTTTTTTTTACTTCTTGGGAGGGCAATTCCCGATCGCTAGTATGAATGTTACGTTTAACATAGAGAAGAGCTTTATAAATATAAATGCAGGGCACTGTTAGAACTTTATTATTCGAGAAAGCAGATCTACAGCTATCTCTGGGTTCAATGTCGAAGATTATTCTAATTATTCTTTTCTGGAGAATGAACTCCCGCTTTGCACCAATGTAAGTGCCCCCCATTGATATATTCTGTGCCATATGCAAATATGTCAACGAATGATATACAGTCTTAATAATATCTAAGTCAAGTGCTTCTTCGATCTGGTGTATGGCAAATAGAACCTGGTACAGTTTTTTGCACAAGTGGTCAATAAGATGCTCCCAAGACAGAGTTTCATCTATGTATAAACCCAGAAGTTTGGAAGTGTCAAATAGCTGAAAGTTGCTCAGAGTTATTGTTTTTCTCAGAGAAAACCCTAAATGTATCGTTTTCTTCGCGTTCAGGTTTAGTTCATTCCGATCGCACCATGAGCCATAGCATCCATAACTGTATTAATTTTGAATTTTAATTTCTCTAATGTTTTACCTGAAACTGATATGGTAGTATCATCTGCGAACATTATATCCATGCATTATATAGTTGGGAAGATCATTTATATAGATACAGAATAGTAGCGGTCCCAAGATCGACCCGTGTGGTACGCCTAGAATGATATCTTCAGTATCTGACACTTCGTTTTGGAGAGTCACTGCCATCTTTCTATTAGATATGAATGATCTGATCCATTCGAGTAGAAATCCCATAATGCCAACATTGTACAGTTTGTTCAACAGTATTTCTTTATTCACCGAATCAAATGCTTTCGCCAAATCGAATAACATTTATACCACATACTTTCCCTTATCAATTTATTTGGGAATGAATGACAATAGCTGTCTCGACCGATCTTGATCTCCTGAAGCCATACTGGAGATTAGTAAAGATTTTCTGTTCCTCAAGAAAATCAACAATTCTGTTTGCAACTATTTTTTCCATATTTATATATTCTTTGTTTCCAGATACTCAAGATTATGGCGAAAGTGAATGTAAGTTGCTCGTCGATATCCGAATGAAATAATCAAGTTATTCATTATTCTAACTCGAAGAAGTGAATGGATAGATGATTGAATGAAAAATCCTAATATTTTCTTAGAGATCCGTAACGGATAAGGTCAATTTCCAGCGTTTATACTAAACAATACCTGGTCGATTTTTCGAACAAAACAAAAACTAGTCGTGCTCTGCTGCCTCCGCATCCAATAATTTTCATAGCATACGCGTACAATCACGGACAACTTTTATCGGAGTTCTTCACACAGAACCGACTCTGATTGTCTGTAATGATACTCTAATGCTAATTGCCCACTTATCGGCGTCTTGATCTGGCGTTGCCAAAGCGATATTTCTTGAAGGATCAGAGCCGCGTGTCTTTTTCTCCTGTTCGAATGGAGAGCGGCGGTCTTCCTTTGACCAATAGGAATGTTGTGCGCGACTTCATTCCGAGAAATACTTTGAATTTTTTTGTCGAGTCGTGGCGCCAACTCTCTGTGGCATGGAACGTTTCGGAATATTTATTTTTTCGAAAGGCAGTGTCGGTACATGGAATTGAGACGTCACACGAATGTATCAATATAAAAAATATGTTCTGGACAAAAAAAATCGTACTTTCAGAATTCGTTCGGTGTTTTTTACACGAGGGGTTGCTGCGGTTTGTAAATTTCCAGAACTTTTGGACGAAAGCATGTATTCAACATTCAAGTAAGTTCTGCTCATCCTGTGCAAAACAATCGAATTGATTATGCTATTTCTGAAATAATAATAATAATAATGTGTCTTTATTTTTTTTATAATAAATACATGAATATTAATGGATGAGAAGTGGGAGGCGATGTTCAACAGAATTGCTTCTCCACAAAACCCCCCCATACACAATATGTAAATACCACAAAAGATTACAAAATCGTTATCGAATGACCTTTCGAATGAAAAGTCACAAGAAATTTGAAAAAATCATCGATAACGTGATCACATCAAAACTGGTGACGTAACCCCTTTAGATCGCACATTGCAAAATATGAGTCACGAATCACAATTGACAGATTTCATGATTTTTGTCATTGTTTCCGGCAAGACATGGTTTCATAGGACGGCGTAGTAGGGTCACTGTAAAAATAAAAAATATCTCCATTGATAGATTTCAATCTGTCAATACCAGATTGAAATTTGTCAATGGCGTATTGACAGATTAAAACCTGTCAATGGCATATTGACAGATTGAAATCTGTCATTAACAGATTTTAATATGTGATTTTAATCTGTCAATGGAGATATTTTTTATTTTCACAGTGATCCTAATACGCCGTCGTAGTTTCATGATGCAGCCGCTCATTATATAATATTTCTCTCAGTGGCTGTGAAGAAAGTACTACACCAATATCTGTAAAAAAGTAACAAATGTTTCCTTCGAAATAACTAATGCATTTTCCGAATTGGTGATTGTTCACTGTTTCCATGACGATAATCCGCGTATTTACTAGAATACCTAAGGTAGATAATTCCCTCACCGCCTGCTGGGACCAATGAATACAAGAGAGAATCAATTGTCAAGATTTACTCCGGTTAACACAAATTATCGCTCACTAGTGGAGCATAAATCAAATCTACTGACACCTATAACTAATTTGCATGAATATAAAATAGAATAGGCACGGGTAAAACGAAAAATACCTCGACCACTCTCAATCTATCTGCTATTGAGATTTCAAATTAAGATCGCAGCGCCACATTGCTATTTGAGGTTTGGACTTCGACATTGTTTTTGAATCACAAACCGTAAAATTTTGTGAGGTACTATTACAGTTTGTGGTGTTTTTTCATTTTTTATGAATTGTGCCTGATAAATATTAGTAATTATTTTGATCATAATTCAAAATTTCAAAATAATATCGAAGTGCCACAATGACCCAGACTTTAAGTAATAAGCGCCACTTTGACAATACTTTGACATAACTTGAAACTTTCCACCAGAGGGCTTATCGCTTATCTTGGAATCCCAATAGTGCCATTTCAAAAACGATAGTGGGATATTGGGTATATGCCTCCACATTTCCTTTCTGTGCACTTACCACATGTACATTTCGTTTTTTTTTTAAATTAATGTCCGATGAGATTATTTTTTTACGTTCAATACACAATATAGCTACTACCGCGGGATTATGAAGATGTTTATTTTCGAGGGCAACAAGTAACACGGTCGAGAGTCGATTAATGTCCATGGTGCATCATACCACGGTAACTTATTCAAAGGAAACATTCTGATAAATAGTTATTAGTTTTTTGGTGTGTTAACCTACCACAATCTGAAAAAAAAAATCCAAACAAATGTCTAGCTCGATAAGTTGCTTCTAGATAGAACACGTTTATTGGTCAGCAGTCTATCAAAAAAAAAAGCGAATTCCTTTCTCAATGTAGCAGATAAAGAGAGGTTAAGAAGGATAGAGTAATTCAAGTATGGAATTATCACTCTGTCATTCACGATATCACTTCAATGTTCATATCCCTTCTCTCTCTATTGTATTCCGCATCGTGTTATATGGAATACTGTCATAAAGGCCAGTCCATTACTTGTAATGTCTTTGATTTTTCCTTTCAGTGTAGAAAATTCTATCGTGCATTGTCAATTGAACGTAAATATCGACATTATACTGTAGATGTCGTAACAAAAGCGCTTCCTTTCACATAGGCATTGACTAACTTTACCTATTGTTTATAGAGATATAGTGAGTCAACCATAAGGAAACATCGTTCGAAGGTATGGATACTACGGGTAGATGGCACTAGTGATTTCGTTTCCAAGTCATGTCTTTTTTTTCCATATTTTCTACGCACGTCGTAGCCTGAATCACACATTTTTTTCATCACTTATACCATTGTTGATAGGAATATAGTTAGTCGACTATATGGAAATATCATTCGAAGAGATGGATACTACGAGTAGATGACAGTAGTGATCTAGTTTTGAAGTTATATTTTTTCTTTCATTTTTCTTACGGATGTCGCAGCCTGATTCAAACATTTTTTTGATAACTTATGCAAAATGCCAAAAAATGGCAATCAATTCAGAAAGATAAGTTGATTTTTTTGTCAATGTCGTAGATCATTCATATTTTGAAGAATATTTCAATGCCTAAAGTTTCATTTTCCTATTAAACTTCTATAGTCAATTCTTTTTTCGAGCTTCGCTATATTCCCTTTAATATTCCAGTCGAACTGACAGACAGGACTCCACTTATTTTTCCCTTCAGAGTAGGAAACTTTAACGTGCATTGTCAAGTCATCGGAATTATCGACATTATACTGTAGATGGCGAAACAAAAACGCTTCGAATCCTTTTCACACAGGCATTGACTAACTACATTGTCTATAGATATATTACTATAGTTAGTCAATGCCTGTGTTAAAACGATGTGAAGCGTTTTCGTCACTCCATCTACAGTATAATGTCGATATTTCCGTTCACTTGACAATGTACGACAAAGTTTCCTACTTTGAAGAGAAAAATTGGTGCAGAGTTCTGTCTGTCAGTTTGACTGAAATGTTGAAAGAAAGATAATGAAGCTTCAAAATAGGTAGACGATTGAAGTTTGTGAAGGAAATGAAAATTAAGGCATTGAATTAATCTTCAAAACATGGATGATCTACGACATTGACAGAAAATTCTACCTATCTTTCTGAATTGATTGCCATCTTTTGGCATTATGAATAAGTAATCGAGAAAATGTGTGATTCAAGCGAGGCCGTCCGTAAGAAAAATTGAAGAAAAGACATGAATTGGAAACCTTCAAATGATATTTCTATAAGTTTGGCTAGCTATATCTCTATAAATAATGCTAACTATACCTCTATAAACCCTGCTTATACATAATATCAGAAGCTGGCAATAAACTAATGAGGAACAGAAATAAAATTTTTGGTCATTATCGTAGATCATTCATGTTTCTAATGCCTAGACTTGTTGGGCGACCCTGAGAAGCTGGATCCGAATAAATATTTGGCGATGACCAGGAAGAACCTCCGTTTAACAGTGGGATTTCTGACTGGACACTGTCAACTAAGGAAACACCTCCATATTATGGGGCTAGTGGAAACACCTGTATGCAGGATGTGTGAACAGGAAGATGAAACTGTCAGGCATGTCTTATGTGAATGTCTGGAGCTGTCGTCGATAAGAGAGTGTGTGTTCGGTGAGTCTTGGCCTTCACCTGCCGATATTAAGGAGATGTTCCCTGGAGATCTGTCCTCCTTCCTGGATAAGGCAGGTTGGACGATGTCCTAGGAGGGCGACTCCTTGGGAGGATGTACAATGGGCCATATTGTGGCCTAAGTGCTGTTGGTCTATACTCACCCTCCCTACTCTACAGATACAGATGCCTAGACTTTCATTTCCCTCAAAAACTGCTATCGTCAATTCTATTTCGAAAATAATATGTGAATGACTACTGAATATGTGTATGACTACTCTCATGGAAACTTTTATTTACTGTATCAACTCAGTGATGCAGACTTACAAATGACTGCTGATGAAAACCATTGTACTGAATTGTTTTATGAAAAACTTTATTCTTGCTTGAATCAGGCAATACCCAAAAAGGTAGTGAGGAAAGGGAATAACAGAGGACGTGAATATCCAATCTATTCCTCTACAGAACTAAAAAGAAATATCAAATTCAAAAATCGCCTCCATAGGCAGTCTAAAAAAAGGAATGCTAGTATAACAGCTATAAATGACTACAAACTGTTGAGGAATACTGTTAAGAATCAAACTGCAGATGAACTTAGGATGTATCATGAAACCATAGAAAATAATGTAAATACTGACCCAAGCATTTTCTGGAATTTTGTAAGATCTAAACAAGCCAAGCCTGGAATTCCCATGGAAGTCACTCACGGAAGTCATACTTGTCATGGTGCTCGGGAGGTGGCGGATTCCTTTGCACTCTATTCTTGTTCAGTGTTTCAACAATCTAGCACTGTAGATGCTGATGTACATGAAGGTAATTTTGACTTCTCTATAATCTCATACGACCAGGTTATAGCGAGCATAAAAAAATTGAAGCCCAGAAAAGCCACTGGAAGTGACAATGTTCCCTCATATATTTATAAAGGGTGCGAGGATATCTTATGTGCACCACTGAGAACTATTTTCAATCTTTGCTCAGAAAAAAAACAGTTTCCTGATCGATTGAAGTATGCAACCGTTGCAATCTTTGAAAATACCTTACATAGTAATATTCTGGATTTTTTTGTGAATGAATTTGCTATGGAACAACATGGTTTCTTATCAGATGTGACAACTGTCACCAACCTCTGTACGCTGACTGAGGCAGCGGCTAGTGCTATAGATGATAAGGCACAGTTAGACGTAATAATGACGGATTGTGTAAAAGCCTTTGATAAGGTGGACCATGGTCTGCTTGTAAAAAAATTGGGTGAATTTGGTTTCTCGGTGGATGCATAAAGGCTAATGGAATCCTATCTTACCAGGAGACCCCAACAGGTCAGAATTGGAAAGTATATGTCAAGAGAGTACATGGCGACCTCTGGAGTACCACAGGGTAGTATTCTTGGCCCACTATTATTTGCGATCTTCATTAATGACCCACCAGATTGTGTAAGGTTCTCAGAATGTCTATTATTTGCAGATGACTTCAAACTGTGGAAAAATGTAAAATGCATTAAAGATTGTAATGAGCTTCAGAGTGACCTAAATTCAGTGTCTGAGTGGTTTAGTAATAATAGAATGTCATTAAACATTAGTATCAGCTATTCACTTTCACACGTAAAGTACAATACAATGAAGTACAACTATACAATAGATGGGGTATTATTAACCAGAAAAGAGGAATGTAGGGATCTTGGGGTCCATCTGCAGACTAATTTGAGATTCACCCAACATTATAGTAAAATGATAAACAAAGCCTATAAAATTCTTGGTTTCGTGATGAGAAACACAAAACATTTCAAAAATATAAATACAATTATTAAAATTTGTACTGCTTTGGTTAGACCCAATTTGGAATATGCCTCCGTTATCTGGGCTCCACAAACATCCGCACATATGATGATATGATAGAGAAAGTACATAAAAGATTCCTAAGGTACTTATATTCGAAAGTCCATAATAGCTATCCTCATATGATCTCATATAATAGTATGTTGCTTGAATTTGATATGGTAAGTTTGACAAAAAAGCGAAATTTTAGTTGTATATTTATTTATATTATTTATTTATAACATAACAATTTGAAATATAAAAAATGTTCTTTCATCGATAAAATCAAATTTTTAGTTCCTAAAATCAACCTGAGAATAAGAGATAACCCTCTGTTCTATTGTGTAGGCCAGGCCCTAACTGCTCGCATATTGATAATATGCTATATAAAACTAATCTAGTCATTCAGAAATGTGATATAGACCTATTTAATCTTAGTGTTCAGGAAATAAGGAGTGTGATTCTGGGGATTGGCAATAATTTACGAATTTTGGACGTCAACTTTATATATTTATAAGTTATCAGTTTTGTATATGTTCTTAGTTTTAGTGTACTTTTTTTTCAGACCAGTGACCACTCTTACCTATAAGTACCTTTTGTGTGTTTGTAAGAGTATAAATAAATGAAATAATAAAAAAAATAAAAATAATGAAGCCTCAAAATAGAGTTGACAATGAAAGTTTATGAATGAAAAGAAAGTTTAGGCATCAAAATAATCTTCAGAACATTTTTTGATATTATGCTATTTGAAATGTGTGATTCAGGCTACAAATAATATTTCTATGAGGTTGACCAACTGTATCCCAATAAATAATGCTATATCTCTATAAACAAGAAGAATAGGAAACAGATGGCGCAATAAAACGCTTCAAATTCTTTTCACACAGACATTGAGTAACTATATCTCTATAAACAATGCTATATAAAACTAATCTAGTCATTCAGAAATGTGATATAGACCTATTTAATCTTAGTGTTCAGGAAATAAGGAGTGTGATTCTGGGGATTGGCAATAATTTACGAATTTTGGACGTCAACTTTATATATTTATAAGTTATCAGTTTTGTATATGTTCTTAGTTTTAGTGTACTTTTTTTTCAGACCAGTGACCACTCTTACCTATAAGTACCTTTTGTGTGTTTGTAAGAGTATAAATAAATAAAATAATAAAAAAAATAAAAATAATGAAGCCTCAAAATAGAGTTGACAATGAAAGTTTATGAATGAAAAGAAAGTTTAGGCATCAAAATAATCTTCAGAACATTTTTTGATATTATGCTATTTGAAATGTGTGATTCAGGCTACAAATAATATTTCTATGAGGTTGACCAACTGTATCCCAATAAATAATGCTATATCTCTATAAACAAGAAGAATAGGAAACAGATGGCGCAATAAAACGCTTCAAATTCTTTTCACACAGACATTGAGTAACTATATCTCTATAAACAATGCTTTACCTCTACAAACAATAGAGAGTTATTGCAAACTTGCAGAGTGTATACCGTATACATTGTACCTTAGCGCTATATATCGATGTACGTACAACGTTATAACTCAACAAATTTTGTTTACTATTGCGCATGCGCACATGTCATTGTCGTATACTTGAGATGATGTGCAATAACTCTCTGATGGTCAAACTGACACACAGAAATCTCCACCTATTTTATTCTCCACAGAAGGAAACTTTGTCGTGCACTGTCACGCAAATGGAAATGTCGATATTATAGCGTAGATGGAGTGAAAAAACACCATGTATCCATTTTAGACAGTCATTGACTAACTATATCTCTATAAAAAATTGGTATAAGTGTCGCTATAAAATTCCAAAAAATATCGCATCACTTCCAATGGCAGGGTTCTTACACGTTTTAGTTTTCTCTCAATGAGCAGCATTCCTAATATAGTGAAAGACTCTTAGTAATGTCATACACCCAGTTGATCACTGCTCAATCAGAAAAAAAAGATTGCAAAATGAATGAGGTGCCGGCCATATAAAAATTTAAGGCGGATATCAGATAAGGCGATCTATTCACCACATTTTCATTTGATTCCGAAATAAATTGTATCGTTCATACAAATCATGTAATACATGCAATTAAATTCGAAAGCTGGTGAAACGTGAAACTCACTAGTCATCGGTTACCGCAAATTTACGTGATGTTTGAATGATGACTTTGTTTACCATATCATAACATTTCCTCATGATATGGGAAGTCCATTATCAAATAGGGTCACTTACCATTTAGAGGTGATGATGAATATACTGGATATAGTAAACACATACACATTACAACCACAGACACTACATCAACGGAAATATTACGCGTGAGCATACTCATATGTACAAATATGTAAAGTATTCATAAAGTCATTATGACATTGACATTCATGTATAGAGTCATTGTTAGTGAGGGTTGTTCAGAAATGGTTAACTATTGCAACTGAAACTTCTTCCCACATCCGGTAGATCGGAACTAGGAAAGAATAAAAATAATATTTCAAAATTCAGCATTTTTATTATGCTCTATTGAGTGAGTATCTCCGCAACTTTCGTTTAATCCGGAAGTTAGTACTATTTTTGTTGGAGATTTTTTCACGTAAAATCAATTATGTCAGTTATCCGAAAATGTGTGATATTAAGTACTGACTTCCTTGTCGCATTATAGAATAACAAAAAAAGTATCGAGCTTCAAGTATTCGATAAGTACAATATACATGAGTTTCAACATTTTTTAATCCACTCTTCAATGATTGCTGAATGTTTCAATCTGGTTTTTAGCTTGTTCACCACTTCTCCGGTAACACAGTTGAAATTATTGTAACTATCAGTTCCTATTTATTGTGTGTATCGAGAATGCAACTGTATCACGTACAAGCTGTACTCATACACCTTTTGTGATAAAGATGTTCATTCGCTAGTTCCACATTTGATATATATACCGTGTGTCACAGACTCATGGTACACCCCCGTTTTCTCCTTTGTTTTTCTAGATATATTTCTGAAATTCGGAACATTGAATATGCTCACTGAACAGCATTTTCCGACATATCTGAAAGAAAAAAACAACTTCCAATTTTTCCGGAAATGACATCAACTTTCGATTCTTGAATGGGACACCCTGTATATTGTTACATGATCGGTTAGGGATGATCATGAGGAATCCAACGATACCAGGTTTGATGATGTTATCTCCAATGACTGCGGAGATATCGCCATTTATTTTATTCATAAGCTCAATGAGTGAGAGAGAGAATTGGATTGACCCGCCAGAAAAAGTTTCTCTCTCCTACTCGTTGAGCTTATGGATAATATAAATGGCGATATCTCCGCAGTCATTGGAGATAACATCATCAAACCTGGTATCGTTGGATTCCTCATGATCATCCCTAACCGATCATGTAACAATATACAGGGTGTCCCATTCAAGAATCGAAAGTTGATGTCATTTCCGGAAAAATTGGAAGTTGTTTTTTTCTTTCAGATATGTCGAAAAATGCTGTTCAGTGAGCATATTCAATGTTTCAAATTTCAAAAATATATCTAGAAAAACAAAGGAGAAAACGGGGGTGTACCATGAGTCTGTGACACACGGTATATATATAGATAATAAGTATTCTCGACCGTCTATTTGTACACAAAGTTGTTTTTTCTATATCAGGGCTTCGGTCTGAAGAAAAAGATTACTCTTTTTAGCTACCCGAGCTTTCGCTAATTTTTATTAGCTTTTTCGAGGGTTGTGCTATTTGAGGTTTTTTTTGTGAATGAAATGTAAAGATAAAACATGAGATATAGAAAAAACAACTATATATATATATATATTTATATATATATATATATATATATATATATATATATATATATATATATATATATATATATATATATATATATATATAGGAAAGTAGTATTCATATGTATATATAAAGTTCCACTTTTTGGTTTTCCACTAATGTAGTGTTGACACTGTTGATCTGAAAAAATTCGTAAGAAGTATCCAGCTTCTGAGTCTCTGTTGCACTGAAAAAAAATTCATTACCTGAAATGGGAAACTATTTCTGAGAAATGACGAGAAGAATCAGCTGTACAGAAAAAATCGAATTGATATGATGTTTGAAAAAAATACACTTTTCCATGTAATACCGAAGATTCAATTCCCTGCAATTTTTTCCAGGTATAGTTTTCTCTGTGTTCAATGGTTCAGAACATACAAGGAAAAACATGAGAAGAATGTCTTTTACGAAATTTTCCGTTTTTCCGGAGCGTGTATCTTGAAAACTGTTAAAAATTTACGCTGTTCCTCATTTCATAACGTAAATCCAAGTGGGATCTTTTTCACCTCCTCTTCCCACGAGAATACCTTCAACCAGATATTGCGTAGGTTACTCACTAAAGCAACCTAAACGAATTCCTGGAATAAATCCCAACTCTTTCATTTCCTGTAATAATATATGTGCTTATATTGGTTGAATTATTCGGGAATCCCTTCACATCCAATTGCCAACAGAGTCGTAAACGTCTCATAAACGTTAGAAATTTCAGTATCAGAATGACTTTCGAATGCGAGATATATCAATTTGAAATTATGAATAATTTTCATGGAATCACCGTTTCGTCACATATATCACAAAATTCTGAATGTTATTAGATAAAGGAGTAATTATTTCGTAGTGGACGTTTGCCTTTTGACCCAACTGTAAGGGTGGAGCATTTGGTGATACTTGGTAACGGAAGACCAGACACGGAATTGAGAGATTTATCAGGGAGGGGGAAACATGAGCTTGTTAAAATTTATAAGACCTCCTTGAGCTATTTTTCAGATGTGGTAGTTGAAATAACTACCATGACTATGTATACTATCAAGAAGTTATATTTATGAATAACATTTATGTTGCGGTGGTAAAACGATCAACTTGATGACGATGGTGTTAGGTTGAAAAAATACTTCAACTGGATTTTTAATCAAAACTCTTTGTTTCATGATATCATGCAAGCCACACTTCTACAAAAAAAAATGAGTAAACAATTCAAAAATTCTGTAACAAATCGAAATTCCAAGATGGCAAGTTGAAGATTATGGTGACAAATTAAAAACTTATTCAAGAAAGATACCTATATTTAAACACTATCAACCAGTTCAAGAATTGTTCCTGAAAATTGAATTATTCGTGCCTTCCCAGCTGAAAATGAACTGATGATGTCATAGTGCCTCTCATATAGTTTATAATGATTTTGAGTTTGCTAAAACTTCTCTCTCCAGATGAGACTGTAACTGGCTGCGTGAGAAACATTCCCAGTTATGTTGGTGTAGCCTTCCTCTTTTTTATATAAAAAACTCAACATTTCTGTCAATGTGACCACCTTTAAATTGTTGTCAACTAATAAAGTGTGGTGCTTGAAACTTTCTATTTCGATTTCATCTACGTCACATTGTTTTCGCTTCAAGACTCTCTCCAGATCCATAAATTACGATAATTTTTTTTGTCCTATCACGAGAATCAGGAATATATATATATATATATATATATATATATATATATATATATATATATATATATATAATTTCAAAATAAAATTCAATAATGCTGAATTTTATTAAATTTTGTTGCAGAATGTATCAGATATACCGTAACTCATTTTCTCTTCTCAAATTTTGCAGCCTCCTGACATCTGCCGCCATGGCCACGTTCCCCTTCTAGTTCCGGGCCTGAGGAAGACTGACGAACCCAATCGATAAACGTTGTTGCGCCCATTCTACACTTACCAGTTATTGACACTTCACTGAAGATTTCTTTCTTGATCACAACTAGTTTGGGTATAATACAGTTTCGAAGAATGACTGAAGACTTCTACGGAAATTAACCAAACGACAGTCATTTATTTTTGATTATATTTACCACATTAGTTCATTGAAAATAATTGTTAATGAGATTGATACGTCGCCTCTTTCGAGAATGCAGCATTTATGGAGTTGGATACGATATTCTCTTGAGTGTTACAACTGAAAGTCTCTGTTAACAAGCAATCGACAAATAATTATAGTAACTCCTTTATACTTGTCTCTAATCTCACCTCATTTGGTAATTCTTTCTTCGATCAGCTGCCTCCCAATTAGCTAAGATGATCGTCAGAGCAAGACCGAAAATCTATTAGCATTTTTACAGTCTGACCGTACCTACCACAAATACCCGTCCAGGGAAGCTCGACATGACGCATCACTTTAATTGCTTTTATTCAAAACCAATTTCCGGAACGAGTTTAGAAAATGGGAAGCCGTACACGATCGCATTGTAGGTGTTAGTCATTATAGGCGAGGAATTTTGGGCTGAAGGAACATTCAGACGTCTGAAAAATGATTCATAATAGGAGTTATTTCTGACAGGATGTATTTTGTGCAAGAATACTAATTGCACCATGATGGAAAATAATAATATTCCGCAATAAAATATTCTATGTTTATGCGCCGTATTGCGAAAGATACGCATAAAAATCATGATTTGGAAACGAAATAGTCTCAAGAGAACACTTCGGACACTTTGATTTACAAATTTCATTTGCAGTATTATTGAAAATACTTCCGCTATACAGTGTGATACACATCTGAGTGATGACTTGAGTGGCATTTTTTTTTTCAAAACACACCCAGTGAATTATCAGATTTGTCGAATTCCCTTTGGTTGCTTACCTAATTCAGGCACAAGCCCTAGATATTTTTCAATGATCCCAATGGTACAATTCTCAATTTTGAATGCTATGTGGCACTCGATTAATATTTTACTATTGGATCCAGATATGATAATTGTTGCTTTATCTGCATTAACATTGAATTCTTCTACCAGATCATATTGAAAAGTAACAAATTGAGTGAATTGATGAGAGATAAATACACTGATGACCCACTGCATTGAAACAGATTGAAAATATTGAGAATTTTTTCATAAAACAAAATCCCACAGAACAGTAGCATGTGAAATGTGTGACTTCTCTCAATATATATTTCCTCAGATACGTATTCATTGCAGGAATTTATCTTATCATTGCTAAATGAGTTCCAAGGAGAGGAAGTTGGTGCTGTGTTTCGGTGCCCGACTTATGATCGTGAGGTCGTGGGTACGATTACTTAAAGGGGTAAAGATTTTTCTGTCAAAAATTCCTCTCCGTGGTATTAGGGAATGACCATACCATGTTTCATGGCTGAAGAGTCCTCAAATAACTATGCTGCTCTTGAGGTATGTAGCGAGGAGTTAGTAACAAGGCCTATTTGCTGAAAGACTTCCATCGAAGTCGATGGCTTTTGGTATGATAATGCCCTGAATAACATTTACTACATCTAAACTGGGTTTCAAACTATTTGAAAGAGTCATTGACCTTTGCGAAGCACTGAGATTCAGTTCACATTTCACTCAGAAATTATATGATTTCAAGATGATCCCCATCCGTTAGGAAAACAAAACTTATTTTTGATGAGCAATTTACTGACAAACTTTATGATGAAAAACTTGGCTTTTCTAACAACGAAAGAGTTTGTACCACTACCAAACTAAATTCAATCAGGATATAAGATATATGACATTTCGAAATATAAAAAGCAAAACATGACGAAGAAGCAAAGTGACTTTGCACAAATATGTTACATTTCAAAACTTCAAATATTGAATTGAACTTGGCGAAACTTAAATACTACGGTTTTGTCTCAATTCTGACTAGGAACGGGTTCACAAAACTGCGACAATAGCTTCCTGTTAGAGAGAATCGTACAGGAAAATCGAGTATTTTTTGTCAACCTTATATATTTTGAAAAAAAATGACATGTTTCTTATAGAAACAAGTTCATCATAGCGGAACCATTCATTTAAGAAAGTAAAAATGAAAACAAATATACAGCAACTTTTGGCTGCTGTTGTTTACACTGTTTCTGTCCATACACTGAATCCAAATATCTCAATAAATCTATATGTAATTGAACTGCAGGTTTTACAGCATACATGCCCCGGTAAATTAAGTTTTTTTTCGTAGTTTCTGGGTTAGAAACCCAGCAAAATCTAAAAAAATTGAAAATGTATCTTGGAATCTATACAAGTGTGTGAGGGCTGACTTCCAATCTATCCCGAAGAGTTTCTACATTGATAAAATCAAATTGATGTACTATAGCCGATACTATGAAGTAGGATATCATCATAAAAATTGATAATTTAAACTTCCCATGTTTTTATACCACTTATATTTGTAACTAACCTTACTGCAATATCGTCCTATACGAGCATTATCAATTCTAGGGGTTCATCTGTTGATATGTTGTTGGCGAAACATCAAAACCCAATTACTACAAATCAACGGATAAACTCCCAGAATAACAATTTCGCATATATCCTTTCTTGACTTACCCTCGTGTCGATAAAGGGTAATGGTCATTAATGACTACATTCCCCGAATGATGATTACAGTGTGGGTTCACTAATTTCAAAAGGGACGAATTAACTGATCATTCAATAGCGGTTGCATCCACAATCTTTGTTTATAGATTTGTAAGGAATCTAGATAATTGAGTTTCCAACATTTGCCCCATAGACATTACAACTAATGGCCTGGCCTTCATGATAGTTTTCCATATAATACAATGCGGAATACATTAGAGAAAGAAAGTGTATGCACGTTGAAATGATATCGTAAAGAACAGAATGATAATTCTATACTCCAATTACTGTATCCTTCTTAGCCTCTCTTCAACTGCTACATTGAGAAAGGAATTCGCTACAGTTTATACTTGAAGTATTCTATCTTGCTCACACCGCAGTCCTCTCTCTCTTAGGGCCAGTTGTAATGTCTATGCTTTGTCCACATAATGCAAAATTTCCGTCTCGTTAATATTCGGGAACTTGTGATTGCATTCCAAGGAATGGTTTGAAAACATCCAATCATTTTTATCGAGTCTGAAGGCTATCTCATGTTCCGCATAGCGTTTTGAAAAAGTTCTGAAAGATGAAATTGATAAGGTGTACTTATGTTCTCAACATTTTGGAGATCCGCTTCAATGCTGTCAGATTTAAGATAACAAATTGTGAATCAATTTCGACAACGGTAGCGGATTTGGTTTCCGAAAAGTTAATGAAGATGAATCGTTTATATAAATATAATATAATTAATTATCGAAATTTTTTGATTGTCAAATTTGACTTATACGAGAGGTTGCTTACTAATAGGGCGTCAATTCATCCACCACAAAAAATGAATTTCAAATCATTCACCTACTCATATTTCAGGATCTTGCTATTGAACCTAGTCCCGTTGTGATGATCGTATTCTACAAAGTTTTTTTTACAAAAAGAGCAGACTCTTTATAGGTGTCCATTTTTTATAATTTTCACAACATTAATCTGCAAACAATCTACTCTCTGTTATATTCGCCAATTGGATTGAAAAATCGGCTAGACAAATTCCATTTACTTCATCACTCTGATACACTGAATAAACATAATTCTGTCCATGATATTCTTTTGTCCCCCCCATACATCCCGGTTATTTTGCAAGTCATTTTGGCCATGATGGCATCAGAAAATTGGCTGTTACCATGGCATCTGTCAACCAGATAAAGAGAAATCACTGTAATCATATCTGTTGCATATAAAAGTAAAACGCATTCAATGTCCAAGGCATTTGCTTGATTAATTAGTAGAGTATTAAAATTATTATAATACTTGGACAAAATGCGTGTATTGGGCTTTTTCTGTATGGAATTGTAGGCCACTATTCGTTGGTTATTACGTCACCAATAGTTGAAAATTAACAAAATGCATGTATACAATCTGTTCCTAAAGTCGGTCGATGTGGCCATGCGGTTTAAGGTACGGTCACAGATTACAGAAAGAAGTTTGGATAGGCAAGAGAATACTTGTATAAACCAAAAAGTATTGCGTCACATCCCTGTGGCGGATGTTGACTATTCAACAAAGCTGGATGGATTATAGAAAACTGTGTAAGCAACAAATACAGAGAGTACTGTATTATCGACGAGCTGATGACGGATTTTCCATACTTTAATCGTTCAATACCAACCAACCAATGATAAAAATTTATCTCGCCACCAATTAAAACACATCTCCTGTGCGAGAAACAATTCTTTTCGGAATACATGGCGTCAAATACGCTAAGACGACTCATATTATATGACGCATTTCAAAAGAATATATCAGTTTCTGTAATTCTCCTGGAATTTTGGGGGAAATTAGAGCATTATGTGATTCTTCTTTCAATAGCGGCAGCGTGAATTCCGAAGATAACTGTACTTAGAAACACAAAATTTGGATTGAAAATTTGATTGCGAAAAGATTTTTTTTAGTTTGTTGGTTTGACCCACTCGATCCAAGAAAAGAAAATCACTGGGTTTTTCTTGGACTAAACGATTACATTTCCGCACATTGGTCGTCAATTACTTTAGAATAAAAAACAGCTTATAACTCGCAGGAAGTTATTTCGTTGTAAATGAATATGAAAGTTATGCCTCTGAGTATTCAATAGTAGATTATACCACGAGTCAATAATGATAGCTATTATTCTCGAGTAATATTCCGAGAGAATAATAGTCATTATCGCGAGTAGAATACTCTACTTAACGACTAATTTATTTATCATAAAAAAATGATTCTTCAATTCCGTTCATCTCAATATAAAAACACAAACACTACCTACGCGTTTGACACTGACACTTTGTAGTTTGGTACATCGTTTCCATGGTAATATTCAATTCGAGAAATTTTGTGATAGGACTACAAGCCCAGTATACCATAGCCATACAGTAAGGACACTCGAAGGTCAATTTGACAGTTCGGGGTGTATAATGTCATGTTTTGGCGGTAAATTCTAATTTACGGGATAGTGAACAGTAAACATTATGTCATTCTTCATCTTAAAAAGAATATTTTGTATACAATAAGGTTTGAAATAAATGTGAAATTCCTCAAGTACCTATAATGATGCCAAACATTCACGTTATTTGTTTACAAACATATGATAAAATCATATTTCTTGATGTTATAACTCAATTATTTCTTATCATGTGTTTTTAAAAAAATTATGTTTGTGTTTGGCATCATTATAGGTACTTGAGGAATTTCACATTTATTTCAAACCTTATTGTATACAAATTATTTTTTTAACATGCAAAATGACATAATGATTACTGTTCACTATCCCGTAAATTTGAATTTACCAAAACATGACATTACACATCCCGAACTGTCAAATTGACATTCGAGTGTCCTTACTGTATGGCTATGGTATACTGGGCTACAAGAGAGACTAAAGGTAGAGATTTTCAATGCTTCGCCTTTATTTCCTAAGGGAATAATATATGGCAGTATACTACAAAAACCTCAAACCTCTTCACTCCCAACTGGAAAAAAAATAAGCTTCCAAATTTTTCGCAGGAAGACGGCTGTAACATTTCTGAATTTATTTCTGTGTTCTGTTGACGGGGCTCTTATATTCAATTTGGCTATTTCATCGCGGGGGACAGACTTGTAAGTTGCCTAGATATCAATCGGGGTAGGTGGGCTAACTGGAGTCAATACCCCATCCACCTTGTAGCTCTGTGGGTTCTTCTGGGTTCCCATAGAGTTGAATAGCAAATGCACTACCGGTAAGTCGCCCCAGAGCACTTCGGCACCCATAATGATTAACCGACCTATGCCCGCACAAAGCTCTGCCTTCTGGGCACACTCGTAAGATTGGTTAGCAAAAGGATATAAATTAAAAATGTAAAGAATGTTCCGACTATTCAATTTATTTTCTGGTATATTTCTCAAAACTAACATTAGTCCCCGTCTATAAATCATTAATTCAGATCAGACTGTGGGCATGGTCCAGCTAAGGCCCGCACACTATCTCGAGAGTGGAAGCGGACTGGTCTTGAACGGAAACGGACCGATCCAGTCATATTCAGCTATTGTGCAGCGCGGCAGGTGCATTTCGATCACTTCTCGTGGTGTGATGTTCTGACCCAATTCGAAGTTTGTGATGTGCGCGATCGGATGTGATTGACGCGAATCTTGAGACGGCTCCGAAGAAGCACTGATGCATTCTGTGCGAGTTCAAGTGTTCACGGGGTGGAAGTGTTTCATTCAGTTTTGGTATTGAGACGAAGCAGATATTTTTCAATACTGATATATTTATTCTAGCCTGACCGCCACGGAGGGGGGAAGTTCGTATACTTTTCGAGGTCCCCTCGGTAACTTGGTGTTTTTTATGTTTTTTGGGTCGCTGATCACGAATTTTCAGGTTATCAGACCCAAAACCTGTTAGTTAGTCGATTAGTTATTGACAATTTTATTGCAAGAATAGCAATTTCTTCACTTTTTCTACCACTTACCATCAAGATAGGCCAAATCAAGCAACAGCAAACGCTTCTACGTGAAAAATTACATAAAAAACAGTATTTCTTCTCACAATCGAATATACAGGATTTATTAAGATATCTTATAAAGAATTCTTCCGAGTAAGCGTATGAGCACTATATATTTTCCTTCCGCGAGTGCTTGGTGTTCCCGCATACCTAGATTGTCAAAAACATGACTATTTTCAATATTTCAATTATTTTTATTGTATCAACATAATTTCCATAGAATAACTATGAGAAAAAAAATGCAAAAATATTCAACAGAAGTTGACTGTTTTTCACTGATGTCAACTTGGTTAGTCTATCGCAAATTGAATAACCATTTATTTTTCAATTTCTCAACTGGCGAGATTCAAATTTCAACTGCAGTTTCTGATTTAATAAAAAATTAGCTAAGTGTACAAATAGTTTGCATTGCAACGGATGAGATTCGTTATCAGACGAATGTAATCGCGATTTTGAATAATTTTTGAGTATAATATCATATCGAGAAACCAGTTCCAATAAGATATTTCAGAAATATCGATGGCTCATCATAATATTCTTCCATAACAGTTGTCACGTACTTTCAATAACCGATATTCGAAATTGAAAGAAAATCAAGATTAACCAAAATAGACCAATACAGTACATATATATCAACCATGCACTTCAGACTTTGCAGGCACCATTGGTTTTATCATCAGACACCGATGTCATAGTATTATTATCACATCATTTGGCTATATAAGAGAAAGGTTTGAAGGTAATTTTTTCGGTGCTGTTGCTAATGAAAGGTTCATACCAGTTGATACACTGGTGAAAAATTGTGGCATTCAACTTTGTTCAGTACTTCCAGCTCTACCCCATTTGACTGTAGCAGACTACACAAGTGAAATGGTAACACTGTTCAGTGCTTTGGAAGCCAAACTTGATTTTTTTTTGTGACATTCGGACAAGGTATAATTTGAATCAATAATTTGGAGAAATACAACTCTTGTTGCCTATGAATTACTCGATTAGTTGTGCATATTTTTGGTGCCGAAAAGCTTGACATCGAAAATTCCATTGAGAATGCAGAAGAATATCTGGTTCAAGTTTCGAAAAAAAAAATATTTGCACAAGACTCAATCAACTACGCTAAACAACTATGGAAATGCAGTTTCAGACCAAGATCTTCCTCCTTCAAGCAAATCGATTCAACTGCATACTTTGGGAGCTTACGTTACCCATCAACAAATTAATTTAATTCAAGCGGATTGCTTAAAACTGAATCCCTTGTAATTCGGTTATGTTTTAGAAGATGATGACTTGTACGAAATTGCAATTGTAAATCGTGCCCTACCAAATTTTGTGTGATCGACAGGGATCTCTTGTATATCTTTTTGTATCTGTCGTTCGCAAAATAGTTGTCAGAATCCATTTGGATATGCGTCATTAGTACAATACTGATTTTTATATAGCAAAATAAAAAAACATTAAAAAAATCATGTTGACAGTGTGCTGAGTAGGCGCTAGCATTAGGAATACAAAGCGGTAATGCATGCACTCGAACAATTCGTTCATTTGATATTTCTATTATTATATTTATTCGGAATAGAGATGCTGTTTTCTATGTAATTTTTTCCATAGAATCGATTGGCCTATCTCGATGGTAAGTGGTGGAAAAAGTGAACAAACAGCTATTTTTGCAATATAGTTGCTAATAACTCAACTAACAGGTTTTGGGCTTGGTAACCAAAAAATTTTGGATCAGCGACTCAAAAAACATAAAATGACACCAAGTTACCGAGGGGACCTCGAAAAGTATACGAACCCAGCCCCCCCCTGGCGGTCGGACTATTCGAGACATTTTCGAATTGTACCTTTACGACTTTCGAAAAACGACTTACTTTTTACCTCTTTGAAAAAAAATTTGCTTATATTCCCATGAAGTCCAAACAATTCAAATTCTAGCGTTCTAAATAATAGACCAGAAGGTAGTGACAGGTGACGATCTCCCATTTTACAGTGCATACATTTTTAAGGCTTGATGATTTTCATATTTAAGGGTTAATTATCAAGCCAAGAGGCATGCAGTGTAAAATGGGGGAACGTCACCTGTCACCACCTCCTGGTCTATAATTATATATGCAACGAGTACAAAACGTGAGTGTTTACTGCACTCAATGAGAAATGTAATGAATTTTTTTTGCCAGAGTTGAATACAATATTTTTCAACGCAAATCGCTCTTGACATTCCTGAAGAAGTTAAGATGTCCTTCCTACAAGGAAATGATATCAGTTGATGAACAACTTTCGAATCGACAGCATCTTCGATTCGGCGATTCTCAAGTCATGACACAGGTGGTATCTCAGATCTTTCTCTTGATTTCTTCGGCTTACAACGCATTTGCATATCAATGATTATGAAGTTTTCCGACATCTGATAATCCAAAATCATTCTTCGATAAAACTTTTTATGCTGATTTAACGAATGTCAACAGGGCAATTCCTAATTATTCTGAATTCATCAGTTTTTCATGTCGCAAAATTCCATCTTAGTATTAGTAGGGTTGTAGCAAAGGAGACTTCTGGCTCCCAATTAATATTTCAATGAACTTATTTAATTCAGCTTCTTGGATCTCCATCAATGATAATAGTATGACCGTGACTCTGATTCAATGAAAAATGCATGTTCGAAAGTAACTTTTTTGGTTCAGTTTATTCATGTAAGAGGTGAGTCACATCGTATCATTTTAAACACTATTCCTTCATAAGTTTTGTAACTTGAGCAATGTTTTGAAGTTTAACAAATTCACGCGAAGCTTGTGGCAAAAAGACAAATTTTGATATCCACATGAAATACCATGCAAATTCCATTGCAGATTACGAATCGTTCCAGTTAAGCTTTTTCCAAAAGTAGACATGAAAAGTTGGTTCAGAAAGTCTTTATAAGCCGTTCGATCTATTAGCAAATTATATCTTTGGGAAAAGAAAAGAATAGAATAAAAATCATATGAAGTGAAATATCTGAAATTTTATAAAAGGTTACAGAAAATGATGATTCAGTTAGAAAATTTCAGTTCATCAAGCAATGGAATACAAAAATGAAGAGCATATTCATGACACAATTGAATGAAAACTACAATGATTTCAATGATTGCAATTATTCACATAAGAACGGATTCATGAATGAAATGATCTCTATCAGATAGCTATATGGGGATCATTCCTAATATTGCTGATATCTACTGCAATATCTTGGAATACATGGAAAAACAAAACGATATAAATATGGGAAAAGGGCAAGATCTCAAAAAACTGCCCCGAATGGTTGATTTTGAGGTTTATTCAGAACAAGGAGGAATAAAGAATCTATCCAGGAAACTTCAAATTATTTTGACTATATTCGTATATTCGTGCATTATCTGTACATGAACCACGATCCTTCTGTCGTCTATTCTTTCTATATCATACTTCTCTTCGGATTCAATTTCTGCTATTTATTGTTTCATTTACCTTACTGATCCTGAGAATGCGAAGTCTCCTGTTATTTCAGGTATGGATGTCTTAACAGTCATCATCGGGAGACAGTGGCAAAAATTTAGAAATAGAATTATCGTACGAACATACAACTTTATTTACTATTTTTTTGTTATATCTCGAGATTTTGTATTATTTCCATTTAATTCTTCATTGCTTCTACCTCTTTCATTTCTTGCATGTTTCTATCACATAGTTTCTCACTTTCTCTTTGTTTTATTAATTTGACAAATTTCTATTTCATTTTCAATCAATAAGGAACGGACATCTCATTTCATATTAGCATTCTCAATACTCTGGCAAATAAATTTCCTGGGAACTTCAATGAGTTCTTGCCTCTCTACAATGAAATTTTTCCTGCCATTTCATTATGTCCTCTTTACTTAATATTTCTACTTCTATCCTGAGTGAAACAGAAATTTTTTGTCTCATAAATTAATCCATTTTTCAATTGAAGAATTCAACAAAACTCGCAATACTTTCAAATTTCGGTGATCTCAACCTGAAATCGAATTAATTTTCGAAACTACTGAAGAATGCAACTCATTCATTGGCTATAGTTGATACGTTCTGAACTGAAATATTTTGTTGAGCCACTTTTGATGGAATGTCCTGAATATATCATTTTCTGCATACCTAGTTATATAGTTATTCAGCAGCACGCCATGTGAATATTTTTAGTACCTAATACCAGATCAAGCGTCATCTGTTGCTCTGCTTAATGCATTCCTACCGATTTCGGCTAACTCAGAAATCCTTCGTTTATGTTTCTCACAATCATAAAACACAGTAGATTTCAGTATATTGATTATATAAATATTTGCGGATATCGCATTTCTCACACTATCTTGGATAGACACTTTCTGCGTTGAAAAATTTTCAGGAAAATACCTAAGAAAGTCCGTGGAATAGTCGTATAGCGTAGATCCATATCCCACCCTAGGTTTTATCTTATGAGGTTTGTAGCAATATTTTTATACTCAGTATAATACTTTCAATATTTCATTCTTTGAACAATGAATCAAATTCCAAACTTGAGCACTAATCAATTGTTTTGTGAAAAATAGAAACTTGAGGATATTTCTTCTCTTTCATATTCCTCAAATGTACAAGTTTCAGTCTTAAACTAGATTCATACTACTGAATGTTTCGAAACTGTTTATCCATAATTCAGTATACTCAGAGTTATAAAAACTCAAATCAGGAGTAGCTCCAACAACATTTTTTCACGTTAAATTTTTTTATACAGAATATCACAAATTATTCGTGACTTATGATATTTTTGTCGGTGAATCTGATTGTTGAACAAAAAAGAAGTTGGAATCTGCTCAAAACTTTCTCGAGATCAGTTTCACACACACAGACTCTATTCCCCAAGAGACCATTCACAACATATTCATTGAGTGATGTACTATAAGGAATATCGACTAAATTTCATAGAGTTCATGGCTCATTGCAGTTGAATGATGAAACAAATATCAAGTGCACTAACAAGATCATCAAATTATTTATTAGTTCCTATTGCGCTAATAGGATTTGAACCACCACACTTCGACAAAAACAAGTTTGGGATATTATTAACATCAATACCTGGTTCATAGACCAAACTTTTAGTGTGAGAATATGGAGGGCCTTTATACACAAAAGGTTCAGTTAAAAGTGTCGTGTATGAACGCTTCCTGTGCTTAGCATTGTGACAACTTTTTTAAAGTAAAAGTTCATTCTATGAACCAGGCATAATTAATTTAACGAGAATCAAGAATATATATTGAAATGTAATAGTAATTTGAGCAAATTGGAGGTAAACAATTGTGTGTTTTGACCTTTACAAACTAAAAAGTAGAACTGATGTGAGACACAGAAAGACAACTAATATGAATATTGTCAGACATTCAAGATATCCAATACATTGACATATTTGCCTTTTTTGCGTTCATGCAGGGTTGCCATCTGCCCGGCTTTAGCCGGACATTTTAGGCTATTTTCGGTCCTATCCGGCCAAACATTTGGGTGTCTGGCCTCGTCCGGCTTAAGTTGGTTTTTCGGTCTGCTCCGAACCAAAAAACGACAATAAACTTTTTGATCAATTTCAAAATTCCATCAATTTTTTAGAAAATAAAGAAAACTGTGACTTCCAAAACCTGTTAGCAGATGAAAGTGAACAATTTCATTTTGAATCATTCGGTAATGAAAAGTCCATTCTGAACTCCTGATATTAGCTGATACTATTTTGCAATTACAGGTCATAACAAACAAATTGTCAGTGGACGGAGGAAAGAAATAACTTATAGAGACAATTGCGAAAATGATATTTACGGATACATTGTGCAATATTGATTAAACATGTTAGAATTTTACAATATGATATCTAAAGAAAGCGAAATTTCAGATGAAGTTGAAAAAAAAACATTCAACTAAAGATTTTTACAGAAATTTGAGAATATTATTCAAATTCAAATTTTGTTTTTGTTAAACTCATCAATTATATCAGAAAAATGCTAAAAATTGTTCGTATTTTGGTTTTACCTTATATTTGGTGTCCGAGAGGCTATATAATGTTCGGCTTTTAGTGTCAAATGTCCGGCTTTATATAGCACTAAGTCCGGCTTTTGCATTCAACGAGGTGGCACCCAATTCATGCTAAAAAACTGTATCAAACTATATCTGGTGCAAAAACTGGTTCTTTATTGCATACCTAAATTCACATTGGGGGAGATTCAAGAATCTAAAAAAACTAGTCCAATGTAAATAATTCAATGGTAACAATGTGAAGTGCGTCATTTCAACCCTGGGAACACGAGAATATTAGGTTGCGATCGAGAACAAAATTAATTAATTGAAATTATACCCACAATATCCAGGGACCTGTTTTTTTCCCATCAAATATCCACGATGTTGGTTGCCTGAGTAATTTACGATTACCATGAACTGAATCACATTCGAAAGCGAATTTAATCCGTGTAGTTTTGGAAGCTGGATAGGCATAAAATCAGTTAAATGTGTTGTATACCATAAAAATCAAGAGAAAAATTTTGAAACTCCACCAGTGCCTTTACCTGAGAACTGAATCAAGAAATGCGACTGTCTTCGAAATTGTTGGCATTGATTAGACAGGAAAACTTCTCTTTGAAAATAAATCACTATTAAATAAACTATTGCTTTTTATATGAGCGTAATAAAAGAATGTATGCATCTCATACCAATAGTTTTTATTGCATTTGACTCGCTGTCAAACTATCAAATGTAAAATGCCTTCTTCTAATTCAAATAATGTCTTCACCTTCCATTCATGACTTCAACTGACAGTATATTAAAAATTTTCAATAACCGCTGTTAACTGGCCGCAACCGCTGTTAACCGCTCTGGTTAACCGAAACGATATACGGAGCATATCCATTATTAGCTGGTTCATTGACCGAATTTGAACGTTCCTTTTATTTTTCATTTTTGCACCAAGAAAGTTGTCACAATGACAATCAGTGGAAGAGTTCATACACGACGCTTTTACCTTTTAGGTATGAACGCTTGTCTATTATTAGCATTTTCTCAAAGTGAAGTTTCAACTGTATTGAACCAGCCATAACAAATGTTGACACTAGAACATTATACCAAGGAATAAATTTTCATGTCAAGGAATGCTTACATTCTCCAACCGAATAAAACTACTTTGCCGGCCGAACCTGAAGTTGTTCCGTTTTTTTTATCCGGCTGGCCGTCTCAATTCTCTCAAATTTATGTGAATTTCTCAGCTACATCAGCCGTTGTTTGGTGTGTTTTTATGGTATAAATGAATCACCATAAATCAGATCGGTCAAGTTGAATGACTTTCGTGGTCACGGTTCAACAATGTTTATTGAAAGGACCAAAAGAGACTGGTATTTTCATTGGATATTGATATTTGAGCATATTATTATATTTTCGAACTCTCAAAATGGTATTATTCTAGATATTTATGAGACTGAGAAGGACGGCGAAATTCGCTGAAAGTAGCAGCTATCTATTGCTATCGATTCAAATCATTTCTATGGTAGTTTCAATGCATGATACCCTCAAAAAAAATAAACAAAAATGGTCATTCATGAACTCAACAATAAGCATGGATCACGTGATTATTATAAGCTCTGAACTAGTTTTCTCCAAATGATAGTCTAGATAGTTATTTATTTTTCTCAAGATCGTTAGATGAATCAAAATTTTTATAAATTCATCTTAACGATTTTTTTAATGTTTGTTGGGTGGTATTTTGTAATAGTCATTAAATGTATGTAAAGTATTGTCCGAAAAATGTCATGAAATATCCATAGTTCACTTTGAAAAAAGTGATAATTGTGAGTGGCGATTTTTTTCTCGGTGAATTGTGACTTCTGAATTGTATTTGTGAATTCAATTCACGAAAATGAATTCTTGTTCTAAAATTGTTCGTTACGTTAACCAACTAACGAACATCAACCCTCAGAAGTCAAAACTTGTGCTAGCGATGTATTAACGAGGCCATACCTTTTAAAGTGCGATTACCCAGCATGGTGGCCTGGCGAGGATTAAAGCCACAATTCAGATTCACAAACCATTCTCTAAAGCGAAGTTGCTTCTTGGTTTTTTTATACAACCTAAACGGGCCGATGACATTATAGGAATCACGTTGTCGTTCTCCCATATCCTCTAGCTCCAGTCTGCGTACATTCAGAAAAGATGATTGATGATTGATTGATATCATGAAAGCAATAGTGATGAAATTTTTAATAGAAAAGAGATTAATCGCCGATTTTTCTCAATTACAAAGAAGTTAGTAAGTCCGTGACTCGAGTATCATCGACAAGATAAATTGCCAAAAAATCAATGCATGATACTGTAATTTTTTTCACGAATGGAAATAGAATATTATTGATTATCCATAGATATCACCATTTCTCGTATGGGGAATATTTAAAGAAGACGACAAATTTTTGATCAAAAATCTTTTGTTTTGAAGAAAAAACGGTCAAATTCACTACAGATATATTTTTTCCATTTTTTCATAAAGAGGCAAGTTTCGAAATCAGCAAAATAAATTGTAAATTAATTGAAGTAACAATTCACATAATAGCTTGTGGCTTCAATTTATTTTCTTTCTATTATTTTCAAGTCCCAATTCATTTTTTCCGTGAAATGTGACTTGTGAGTTCAATTCACTGAAGTAGTGAATCTATCCAAGTCTGCCCAACGAAAATGAAAAAAATGCCTAGCGCCTACTCCAATTAGTGTCAAACCGGAGGGGATGTTTCATCTCTGAATAAAACTCTGTAAGATTTTTTTAACATTTCTGGAAATAACAGAAGCAGAAACATAAATATATGGACAGTTCTATAACCTATAACAGCAAAATCTATAGATGATATACGCATATAAATAGATGATGTTTATTGTTTTCTTGATGTTACTTCTTCCATAAATGTTTTGTATTCTTTTTTGTTATCGTTTCGAAGAAGAGAAGACTAAACAATACTTTCTTGAAAAATGAAAATATCACAAAACCTTATGTTTTGAAAACATAAAATGAAATGAAATCATCTTTTGAACAATTCGTTCAAGCCAGTCTCGAACTACGTACACAGTAGGTTTTGCCTGACACCTGTCAAAAAACAACTAATCGCCTGACTAAAACCACGAAGGGCATTGCATTATATCTGACCAGTGCCAGTGCAGGTTTCTTCACAGAAGAAAATGCTGCATTTGTTTCTGGCGATACAAGTATAGTGTGGGTAGCTTGAGATTGGCCTGAAAGATCTGTTAAAAAGGTGATTTGATTTACTGCCAGTCTTCAAGTATGCTCATCGATTATGTCGAATGTTTTTGAAATGTAATGGACAATGAATCATTTCTTTGATGGATTCCATATCTAGATCGGTAACCCAGCTAGATTCACTTTATTCATAAAAACTCCCCGTCTATAAGAATTTCACGCTATTTCTCCATGAGATATGAATAATATCTGATCATTTCTAACTAAACTAATGTTCAGAATAGATTGTCGTCAGTTACAGAGCAAGTTTTTTACACTACACTAGATTAGATCGCTACTTGTGGCATTTTCTTATTCGAAGAATCTTAATTGGCCAAATCAATGGGATTTGTATTCCAGAGAAATGTGATAGCATCATTGAGAGAGGTATCAAATTTCAAGAACAAGAAATTAGGCGATATCTGATCATCGAAAGTAGTAACACAGCTTGTTAATTCTTTCAAATTACAGAAACTCAAACCCACATCGACTTCATCGATATTGTTCTTGTAGCTAATTCGATCATTTGCATACGATTCCGTTCGAGAATGGAAA
This sequence comes from Zygogramma bicolorata, assembly GCA_032362365.1. Classification (NCBI taxonomy): domain Eukaryota; kingdom Metazoa; phylum Arthropoda; class Insecta; order Coleoptera; family Chrysomelidae; genus Zygogramma; species Zygogramma bicolorata. The sequence goes on from JAVJAQ010001010.1 coordinate 209,885, forward strand.
GAGAGTTGTAAGAACATTAATTGGCACCCACTCATTGAATTATTAGTATTCCATTTGTACTTAAATGGTTCTTTAAAAGAAAGTCTCTTCGAAAATTTCAATCTGATATAACGGTGAATGTGGGAAGATATAAAACATATGTGATGTTTCTTCTCATCTTGGAGTTAACACGATAGAAAAATCGCTGTAATGTTCAGAAAACATCATACCCACTGAAGCTCGTATCCCTCGGATATGAAATGAATGTTTTTTGGCTCACAACGATAGGAGGAAAGTCTAGTTATAAAATGGTATACAATGGAACTGTCAGTAGTGAGCGCAGTGATGAAATTTCAGAACAGTAGAGACCATAAAGATATCTAGAAAAGAGGAAAGTATCGACAGCTTCTCAATCGTATTTGAGAGAGATGTACAAGTGTAGTAAGATGAGTGAAGTATCAAATGTGATACGAAAACTAAATTCCAACTGCAATAGCTATACAAATACCAGATTTTGTTCTCGTATTCACAGCTTGAGTAATTTTTTCCAAAGTTTTCGAGAACTTTTTTTTTTTCAGGATAACTATAATGTAATTATTATGATTACAAACTGACAAATACGGTTATACAAATACTTACTTGAAGTGAGAAATGAAAATTTTATGGAAGCATCTCGAAAAGTCAGTTTGAATCAATGGTATGTTGCTGAAATTCTAGACCGCTATTCTACCGGGTGAATCAGCATTACTATTCGATTGATCACTTGATTTCCTCCGATCAAGGGTGAAATAAAATAATAATAATGAAATAAAAAGGTAAATACACTAAGGTCGTCGAGTTCCGTTTTTGTTCATACTATTGATATTTTCATTGGTATGAGTCATTTCCAAAAATATTTCATCGGCTTCGTGATCTAAAATAATTGACCCACTGCAGTTCATTTTGTGATATATCATCAGCATGTTTTTATAAGGCACGTGAATTTAGAACCCGAGTACTTCCACTTATATAAGAAATTATTCTTCCTTTAAGAAGTCTAAGAGTCTTCTCACAAAAGTGACAGTAGACGCAGTAAATTCATTTTATATAAAAGTGGTTGTAATCTAATAGCTCACTTCTAAGATGTAAAATGTACCATTTTTGGTAATTAGAGTGTAAGTGATTTCAAAACGAAAAACCCTTATCGATCACATATATAGTACTTGATAATATAGATCAGTTGTCTCGACTAACAGAGAAATACCAACTGATACTTGCTAAGAAGGGTGTTGAGAAATATCCAGAGATTTGTAATGAATGAATATGGATATAAATATAACAAACTATAATGAAATATCTCTTATGGAATTTGAACATTCAACTTTATCGATAGCGTTTAAGGGCCAATATAGTTATTTGTTGGAAACTCTAAAAGAATCATTTGCAGAATAGTTGATAGTTTCATGCCTGAGTTTACAGTTTGAAAACCGGCTGCTCATTTTTGCAGGTATTTGTTTTTTTTATTAACACTTATTTTATAAGAATGATCAATGGTAGTACAATGCATTACTGTTTCGTTGCTTACTGAAAATCATTCTTCAAATGATTAGGAAATTCCTCTAGTTCAGAGATATATTCCGAAAAATTATTAAAATCTGAATACACAAAGTATTCAAAACAGCAGTCAGCTTGTTACCTGAGACATCCTGTAAAATTAAAACACTTAAGATAGACATAATAATAATAATCAAAGATAATTGGTATATTTCTTTCTCCAGTCCCTGTCACTTCCGGTTCTGAAATCATTTCAGATCGCTCACCGATTCGATGATTTTAATTAAGCTAATTATAGAACTTTATGTACTGGAGTCGATTTTATACCAGCAATATTTCAATTAATTCAATTAATTTTGACAGTTTGACGAAGTTCAGAATATTATTCGTATCATATTACATCTTCCGCGAATCGTTCGATTGAATTCAAGTGGATTTGTGGTAATTCAACCGCAGTGAGAGATTTCTGGAAAGGCCTTCCATTACGGGAAATATCGGACTGTTTTCATGTTGACTTTGGCTTCAATGTGTGTTTGTAAAGGAGAGATGAGGCAGCACATTGTACTGCTGTTGTTGCTGATGCTGTTCTCTGCAGAAGCTGTATCGGGACTTTTTAGAGGTAAGTTCTTTCCTTTCGTTCACTGGAAGAAATTACAAAAAAAAATAGTATGAGAGAGGATGCCAGTGTTTATGTTATGCATTGTTGAACTATGCCAATTGATGGTATCAATTCCGATACTGAAAGTGTTTATTTAGTGTTGTACACAATATGTTTTAATCACAATGGTTTATGATTCCTGATCGGATTTAAATAGTATATACTATTCTTGAATATTCTGATACCTCACAGAAACAATGGCGTAGGAAAAATTTGTATTTCATAGGCAATCGAAGTAACAAATCCATTTCTTAGAATAACCCATCGTTAGAAACATTTTATTATTTTTTGCAATCAGCTGACGAACGTCAACCCTCAGATATCGAAACTTGTGCCAGCAGTGGATCAACGAGGCATTACCTCAACCCCGGTCTTCCGCTTGAAATATATTATAAATTTTTAATTTATAATGATGATTTATATTGAATTTCGATTTAATAAAATTGAAAGAATACATACTCATATTCACAAAAAAATTATTTTGCATTAGATCTACGAATTGATAACCAGAATGATGTATCATCATGACTATTAAATTTATTTATTGCAAAAAACATCTGAACACATGTGATAAAGTTATGATTCAAAAAAAATAATATTATTGAAAATTAATCTTGGAAGGAAAAGAAGAATAAAAGGATTGTTTTAATAATATAGGTAAAAGTTCAACAATAATCATAGCAATGCATCAATTTATTATTATTAAATATAAGATGATTGTTCTGAAGTGAAAATAATCATATTTACAAAAATATATTCTGGATTGAAACTGTACAATTGAGAAAAATTTCAATACTTATTGATGAATAGATCTCGGGTTATATCCCGAGTGCACTGAGTTTGATCGGTTGAAATGTGTGCTGCACTTCCAAGATTTTCGAAATTTTGCTTGACAAATAACTTGAGTGCATAACAATTTGACAAAATGACGAGACCACAGGTCAAGGGATTTTATTTCAAATTATCATACACGAAAGCGTTTGCCTGAAAGCAAAATTTTTAAAATCATGGAAATGTACCGAATGTATCGGACACAGGAACCATATAGTAGCCGATATAGTACGTGAAAAGTGAGCCTAAAACTCGGTCTAGTTTGATCAGTTTAATCGGTTAGAAAGTCTAGTGCATTCAATCGCTGTAAAACTATGTAAAAGCAGTCTATCCTTCAGTTTTTTCATTGTTTATTCGCATTGAGGGAAATAATCACAAAAAAGCTGACCAAAACTATTCTGCAGACTTGTGTGTCCCTAGCAGATATAAGGGAACAAATGAAAAATTAATATCATAGTATAGGAATTTTAAGATTTGTTCAATTATTTTTTGGCTTCCTTTTTCTTCGAATCGAAAAATAGAAACTTCAACTTCAATTAAAGAAGTAAAGTCAAAAACGAAATTTACAAAACACTCCCTCTGTTAGGTACGTGTATATCATTCCAAAACTCTTTCTTCCTTTTTGTGAATCAATTAAATATCTTCTAATGATATACACGTACCTATCAAAATCGAGGGTTTATACATCTTTTCTATTTTACTTCTATAATAGAAGTTGCATAAGGAAGCCAAAAAATAATTCATCAAACTTCATTCTCTCAACCAAAATATGTAAGTTCCTATTTACTTCACTTTGTGAAGCCTCATTCTGTGAAAGCCATTTTCTGATGTTTTGATGACTCTTCTGTTTTTCCGAGCCTCTGTAGGAGTTGCTTCTGTTACTCCTTCAAAAGCAATAGCAACCTCTAACCTCTCCTCTAACCTACCGTTTCTTCTCAAGCTCAAATGAGTATAGAATCTCGAATCATTTTTAAATGTTTGAGCTTTTTATTCCGATGTTTTTCGTCTTTTAGTTCGTTCACTTGATTCCGAAAATACTTCGTTTTGGTAGGCCAATCGTGATTATTTAAATTATTTATCTAAGGATTTTTTTGCTTCTGTGTTTCTAGCTGCTGTCCATCTTCGCACAAATAGCATTTCGAATTTTATACTGTTTTTTAATTAACTCTAAGCACTTTATCGGGGTAGATCAAAAATCTGCCCTTCCACACTTGTATAGATTCTAATCCTTTCAGATTGTGGTGAGTTAACAACCCAAAACAACTACGAAGATTTAAAGCTGTTATTTTTCCGCGTTTCTCCTGGACATTCACTGATAAGCATCAACTTTGTCTTCCAAGTTTTTTCTGTTTACTTTTCATGACCAGATTCTTTTATAAGGCCATGCAGAGCCTTCCCTGTCATATTTCTCTTCGATTCCAAGTTGTCTGTGAAAATAATACTGCCAAAAAAATACTCGAGCAGTTTCCTGAAAAATTATCATCATTATAAGGTTCCCAGAACCCAGACATTTCACTCTACAGGATTCATTACAAATATTAGCGATTGAATCTCGAGCCACAAATGCTCTATTCATTTCATAACAAGATTCATTCATCTCAATTTCTGAGGCATATAACCTATATAGTCGAAATCGGTCTTAACGTGCGGGTGTGAGACTTAATCACCGACTGACTTTCTAGTTTCATCTCATTACATTGTGTTGAATCATACATTTCCAAACTAAATCCCTATGATAATTGAGACAGACATATACGATTTTCACATCCGAGAAGATGTATTGATATTTTTCAGCGGCTCTAAACTTTTCGATCCACCTGCTTCGTTTTGATTGATGGATGACAGTTCTGTATATTTGTCAGTAAGAAGTTTGCGAAATGGAGAATAAAAATCAATTCTCGGGTTTCTTACATCCGTAAGCAAAAAAATGGTACTGAAAATCTTTGGTAAAGGTGTAGAACACGTCAAATCTCAGATTCTGATGAAAATCGCAGGGGAAGTTCAGGGTACTTTGAAATGAATGGAAAACATGAAATTTTGGTGCGGAAACCATAGGAAAACCTCATTTCAGTGAAAATTAATGTGCGGAGGATACGAAAAAAACCTTAGATTTACTGCTATATCATCCTTGTACTTACCACTACATTCATGAAACTATATCTACATATACTATTCTTGAATAAATATCATGTTTCTGTACATATTACAGCTCATACAGTTTGCATTCATTGCTGGAATTTAATTACTACAAGTCAGAAAAGTTGACATCAACATTCATGAAATTTCAGTCATTTGATTGACAGCTGCCGCATAGAGATAACCGGTACGATGTTGCCACAATTTCAAAATGTTCTATTTTGTATTCGAATGGTATACAATTGGAAGTTATGATCCTTTAAAGTTCGAAAATGGACATGTTCTGCCTTCTTTTTCTGCGCCACAAAATTTCTCGGACCACACGCGTTTTAATTCATGGTAAGTATGTTTTTTTATGAAGATGCATTTTTTTATGAAGATGTTTCTTTGCATTCAGCTGATGCGATTGAAGATTCAAACTTAATGGAAGAGGATGGAAGCGACTATTATTGATGCTGTGGAAGTAGTTAATAACATTTTGTTGAGTAAAGGTTCTGTGTAGAGTTAAGTTTGACTAATGCCTTTCACATGATTGCACATTTTGGATCATAATCAGTTTTATTTTGTTCAATTTTGTTCAATTTCAATACATTTTCATATACTTATTATATATAATATATGAGAAGATAAAATTATATTGGTTGTTGAAAATAATCGACAACTGTTACAGACGAATATTATGATGCGCGATTTCTGAAATATTTTGTAGGTGCTGGTTTTTCGATATGGTATAATATTCAATTCTCAAAAAAAATTCGAAAAATATTTACTATCGAAAATTTTTGATTTGCACCATAATTGCATTTGGTCCCATTCTTTGATTTCTCAATAATCAGACGTTATTCAAGTGATGCTAGGTTAGTTAGGTTTGATTTATCTTAATGAGACTTTACTCAAGTGATGCTAGGTAAGTTGGTTTTGATTTTTCTCAATAGTCGGACTTTATTCAAGTGATGCTAGGTTAGTTGGGCTTGATTTTGATTTATCTCAATAATCAGACTTGATTCAAATGATGCTGGGTTAGTTTATGTTTTGATGGCAATTCGAATACGACATTGTCCTAATTTACAGTTTGGCAACTTTGCATCACATAACGTGCGGAATGGGTAAAATGTTGTCACTATGACAGTCACTGTTGTCAGTGTCAATGGTGAATTTTTCCAAGTAAAAATTTTGATATTTTCAATGGATATTTGGAAAAAACATATGCTCAATTCTGATGTGTTCAATCAAAAAAAGTGTGAGTACCTACTTGTATTTCGTTCGAAATTTCGTGACTGAAGCAACAAAACAATGAGATTTCTTTCAACTCAGAAATTACTAGTTTTTTGGCTAGAATTTCAGTTTTTCACACGAAAAAATCGTTTTTCGTAGCTTCCGCGCCAAAATTTCTATGTATTTTTCGATTGTGGGCCGTTTCTGGCGATTTCCAGAAAAAATTACAAAAATTGGCGATTTGACGTATTCTACACCTTTGCCAAATCTTTTGACTTATTTCGAAAATGAAAAACGAAATGGAGGTTCATCTAATAATAATGTTCAGGAAACAGTAGCAAGAGCACTGGGAGTAAGTTTGAGATCTGTTCAGAAAATTGTGTACGAGAAAAATAATAATATAATCCCCAAGATTTCCAAAAAATGTAAGAAGAAAAAACCAAAGACTGAAGATCTCAGAGACGGTATAAAAATGGAAGTACGTAATGTAATTTATGATTTATATGAATTGAAAACAAATGTGACGCTTCCAGTTTTGAAGGATTCTCTAAAGGAGCGAGGTGTTTTAGAAATTGGACTCACTGGCCTCACTGCATTGTCAAAATTAATTCGCTTCAAAAAAGATTGTAAGCGAAGGTATTTATGCGAAATGCCTCGAATTGTAAGTCAACGTGTTCAGTTTTTGAAAAAATACACAGAAAATTACAATTCAAAATTGAGAAGAGTTGTGTTTTTAGATGAAACGTGGATATTTTCGAATGGAAGTGGGTCAAAATCATGGCAGGATGAGTCCGTAAAGAGCGTTAAGAGAAAAAGAGGATGCGGCCCGGGAAAACGGTACATTATATTACATGCCGGTTCGTCAGAAGGCTTCGTTCCACAAGCAAGTTTGATATTTTCTTCACAGTCAAAAAGTTCAGATTATCATGATAACATGAATTGTGACATGTTTGAAAAGTGGCTCAAAGAACGGTTAATAACAAATTTAGAAGAACTGTCTTTAATTATTTTGGACAATGCATCTTACCATTCAAGAATATTGAATAAACAGCCTAATTCTTCTTGGCGAAAAAGTGAAATTTTTGATTGGCTAGAATTACATAAGCAAAATAAATATACTATGAGAAGCATGTGGGTGGCGGCCTTAAATCCGATGAAGTGGAGATGGTTTGGAAGGCTGCACTGGACCACATTACGGAAGAATATTGGAAGAAATCGGTGGAACATACAGAAAAATTGATATGGGATTGGTGGGATCGAGAACACCTACTTGATATCGAAGTGGCATCTGTAATAATAGTTCCATTTGAAAACGATTCCGAAAGTGATGATCTTATTAGTGACAATGAGTGTTTCTGAGTTTCTCTTATTAACATAAATTCTATTTTATTGTTTTCTCTTGATTATACAACTATTCCCATCCACAGAGTTTTTTATGAAAAGTATAGAGATACGGATAATAGTAAAAAGAGTATACGGTCGCTGCATGCCACGTCATTGTAGTTTGCATGTCATTGAGTAACCAATCAGAAAATATGATGTCAGCCGTTGTCATTTGTTAAACTTTACCCCGGCTCACATCTTGTTTTCTGATTGGTTACACACTGACATGAAAACTACGATGACGTGGCATGCGACAACTGTATACTCTATTATTCGTGGTGTAAAGGAGGTAAGAAAGGTGCTGAGGCAGTTCAAAAAGTATCGCTGCGAGTAACTGCTCTCACAACTTTACTGTTCATACCAGTTACATTGCACAAACGATTTCCGTGCTAAATGAATGACATCGTGAAAATATAGCTTAATAAATAACTACAAAACATTTTGGTAACCACTAGGTTTTTCAATTTGATTCATATGCTCGCTGACCTTTGAACCCGCGCGATAAGACCGATTCCGACTACAGAAATTGTATCTTCCCTTCCTTGGTTCATGTTGATCAACAATTTGACTATCGTTTCATGATATAATGTGTTCTGTGAAATATGTCACCTTCCTGTGTATGATGTTCAAGCGTTGTGTTCTGTGTTTTTCTCGTAAGCGTTTGAGTAGGACGCGTTGACTGCCATTTTGTATAGGTTACAGACCCAGTTTAGCAGCTGAGTTTGTTTTACACGATAGGTACCTTGGAAATATATGTTTTGATCAACGACGAAAATGGCTGCCGCAGTATCACACCTATACTTGAAACCATTCAATGGAAATAATTTTTCAAATTGGGAGTTTAGAATCAACCTTATTCTTGAGCACAATTCCGTTTCAAATGTGTTGTCTGAAGATCCACCTGCTTCATCGGTTCCTCCAAGTCCGACAGTGAAGCTGGAAGAATTCATTAAAATGATATTAAAGCGCGTAACAAAATTGTGCAAGTTTTTGCCGATAGCATCTTAATTATGTTGAAGGATAAGACAATTGCCAAAAAAATGATGCTGTCTTTGCGCTCAACATACGAGAAGAAAGATATGAAATCCTTAGTTGAGCTGCAGAAAAGTGGAGAAGAATGGAGTTCTCTGGAAATATTCTTTCAATCGAATTTTCTATTCACTTCGAGACCACATGTGCTGAACTGAAAACTGCTGGTGGTGAAGTAGATAAACAGGAGATCATAAATCAGTTACTTGTCGCAATGCCTCAAGAGTATGATAGTATTGTCTTTGCCATTGATATTATGTTCAATGATGATGGACTGACTAGCTCAAATTCAAAAATATCATTGGATTATTCGAAAAATAGACTGTTAGTGGAACAAAAAATGTTGGTGAAAAAATCAGCTTTTTTGAAAAATCCTTCGAAGGATGCTGTTTATATGAAATTTGAAGGTTTAGATACTGTAGATAGTAAGATTTGTAGATTAGTGAAAGCTCTCTATGGCTTGAGACAGAGTCTAAAATCTTGGAATGATTACAGCTTAATTTGATAAGATCGAAGACTAATCCTTGCTTATACTTTGATAATGATGTATATCTATTAGTGTGGGTTGATGATTTCATTTTGATGTCTACTTCTGTTGAAAAACTTGATGATATAAAAAACAAACTTTCGACAAAAATGGAAACTTGAGAGTTGCCTTCATATTATGGAGAATTTACATTCTTGGGTATTTTGATATTTTCATAGCCCCAAAGATCATATATTGATTAGTCAAAAAGGTCTCATTCAGAAAATTCTCAGACAATTCGGTATGTCAGATTGTAAACCTCAAAAAATACCATTGGAATCCAAACTAAATTAAAAAAAGTCTGATAAAACTTGTGATTATAAAGTCGCCTCTAAGGAACTTGTAAGTAGCTTAATGTATTTGATGCTAGGGACTAGACCCGATTTTTGCTTTTCTGTGTCCTATTTTGGAAAGTTTCAAAATCGTTTTGATGATGATCATTGAAAATATCTTGAAAATGTTCTTCGTTACCTGAAATATTCAGAAAACGTTGGATTGAAATTTCATAGCAGTGGTGATTTGAACTTTAGATCACATGCTTTTGTTGATGCCGATTATGCTTCCGATATTAATGATAGGAAAATGTCTCTGGATTTGCTATCAAACTTGACGACAATATTTTTGAGTTGGAGTTCTAAACAGCAAAGTGTAGTAGCTCTGAGTACAGAGGCAGAATTTTATGATCAAGCTTCTTGCATGACTGAATGTCTATTTTCAGGAAACTTATTCAAGGATATTGAATAGAATATTTATCCCATTTTTGTATACAAAGATAATCAGAGAACAATTGAAATTGCTAAAACAAATGAAACTAAAAGGTCAAAGTATTATGATACGAAATATCATTTCGTAAGGGATTATATAACTGATGAGAAATTCAAATTAACATATATTTCTACTAATGATCAACTAGCAGATATTATGACAAAGGCTCTTTCTTTCAATAAATTTTCAAACTTTATTGAAAGGTTGAATTTATGCAATATAAGATTGCAGAATTGGGAGGGGGTGTTATTCAACAACTCTGCTATCGTTTTATGATATAATGTGTTCTGTGATATGTTACTTTCATGTGTATGAAGTACAAGCGTTATGTTCTGAGTTCTTCTTGTAAGCGTTTGAGTAGGACGCGTTGTCCGCCATTTTGTATATTTTGGAAAAATTCGATTTCTAATAACAAAAGGTTGCGTTTGTAACTCGCTGAACTGTTTCTGAAAAGAAGCGTAAGTCTACAGTTCACGCTTTGAATATCAGTGGGTGTTTCTTTTCGTATGACTCTGAAGTTACCTAAGCAATAAGGTTCATTTCGAATAAACTTCTTATAAATTTTTCAGTCTTTGTGACGACGAGAGTCGTCATGAGTAAAATAATTCTTGAGCTTAGGCAGAAAATGAAGTTTTCAATGAGTAGGTACTCTTAGTAGACGCAGAAACCGTCACTCCTGACATTAAAATACCAGGAATGACAGATCGGCTTCCTTTGAAATGGAAAATTATTACTGAATTCTGTTTACTTATTAGAACCACATGCTAACTGAAATAATTCGTGAAACCCTCATTTAACGTCTATTCTCACCGATCTCTGAAATCTGGTTCCACGAGCTGATATGAGAACTCAGGAAAAAAAATGTTTTAAAAATTACTCTCATTCCCAGAATATGTTCGGGACAATATATTACCTCCAGCAAATATGTATCATATATAATGTGTGCTAGATCACCTCAAGTAGGGTAACAGATCAAACCCTAAAGATTAAAATAATGCCCAAGATTGTGAACTATACATAAAAAATCGTTGAAATCAAGTAAGAGTATACGTGCTAGAATCGTGGATCTTCAATTTGTATCTCATTTAAGTCTCAGCTGAAAATTTACGCAACACGCTAACACTGCACTGATGTCTTGAGCTGAATACCGATCATTTTGCATGATAATTGGTTCTAATATCATATTATGTGCATCTCTCACGAAATCGTTAGTTCACACACTCGGCTGTGAATAAAATGAACCAACAAGTTTGTTAGTCTCGAAAGCTCCTCATCAATAACGCCGATCGACATTATAGTTCAGAAGCTCGTGACAAAAGTCTTCGAGAAATTTTTAATGGCTCCTGTTCTAATGTGACGTTCAAGGATCTATTGTTTAGAATTTCTTGGCGAAAAACAATCGACGATTACAAAAGCTTTCTAATTTTTGTATAGGGGGCGTTATATGAGCATTTTCGAAAATCTGTCAAATGTCGGTTTTGTCAGATTGACGTAACTTTGATGTTTATTGTTGTCAATGAAAACTGAAATTATTTCTTCGCACTCAACAGTGTTTAAAAGTCTATATAAGTAGAATAAGTGTTGAAGTTATTACAAGTACTTTTTCACGATGTGTAGATTTCGTATTTTGTGTGGTCAGTCAAAATCTGGGGATCCAAATATTCTTCTTTATTCAGTACCTAAGGTCAGTACAAAACAAATCGCCCCAAAATAATAACATGAATGTAGCGTTGTAGCTAATTTTATTCGTTTCAGCTTGAGCGAAAGTCTTATATCGAGGAGGAAACATCTGTAGCTCTTAATAATGATATATTGAAAACAAAGTAAATAAAGGAAATATCGATGTGATACGTATTTTGAACCGTTGCATAACTGATGTGTGTATCCCCAATTCCAAGACAGTCTATCACTTTCAATACACTAGCATGAACTTTGTCGTACATTCTCAGGTGAATGGGCAAAGTAAATTTTCTCGGAATCAAAGTCTAGTTTTACAAACTGATATAAAAACACTGAAAACTTGTAGAGGTAGCAGGTGACAGTGACAGTATTGACAGGTGGTTAACGGTAGGTTTCCACGTTACATGCACGTTTTCTGAAACGCATTTGATTGGCTGTCAGGGCTGTCAAAATCTCAGTAGGCAAATAATAAACAGTGGTAGAATATTTGGTTGCACATTCCTCTCTACTGAAAATTAAGCTTCATATGGTATATGACTGATCGCCATCTACAATAGCGATCTGGAGCTTTTGCGATCTCAGAAATCAAGCAATCGCTTTTCGCCAAGTTTATCCCAAAATTATTCAGGTATAAGTAGATACACCAGGGTTTCCTAGGCATCTAGGCAGCACACACTCCCAAGAATTTTCATTGAAGATTAAATGACTTACATGTGAAGAAATTTCATCTTTTTATATGAGAAGCCACGTTCTATTACACCAAAATGGTAGTTACGTCCTTTTCGTGCTACTATCAACTAACTCTTGCCACAAAAAAAACACAAAAAACAGTGCCCTGGACAACTCATCAGTTTTCCAAGCATCAAAAATTTGTTCAGGAAAGGAAACGGTAACCAAGAAATATATGAGGTGGGTCGGCCTAATCGGTGGTGGCTTCTCGTATAATAAAGATTTCCCTACAGGTAAGTCAATTCCTTTTTGAATAAACTTCGGGCCACGCTCTCATAGATCAAAGTGGTAGATGTTTGAAGATGATCTGAACAAATTTTGAATAATGAAATTGACTTCTGAAAATGATATCATTCTTTCGATCTTTTTTTTTTTTTCATTATAAAATCGCTTTGTCAGCTGACAATGATATGCCTTATTTTATGTTATATAATTGGGCTAGACATAAAACGATTTTTTTTTTGAAATTATTCTGCAAACTTCTGTAAATGTTACAGATTTTATGACCATGCTTCTGATAGACTTGCTGTGGTCTTTCCAGGACAAAATTCACTGAGAAAACAATATATGCTTCACCTACCTACATTTTTTTATGCCTAATGTCTAGACTTTACGGAAAGGAACTGATATTTCTCGATTGCTCCATGAGAAGTACCTAGAAGAGACATCGTTGAGAATAAAAATGAATGTGTATATAAATGAATATATGTACACATTCACATATGCACATATTATACATATATCCTTTTTTGATTATGTTTTATCATAATTGATATAGATGTTAAATGGTTCTGTATTTCATAGAGAACGTTGAAACCATATAGAAGAACTGCACAAACAGTCCTCTCTAGGTACTGTCTGGATTCGATGACGATGTATCAGATATCAACTTCTCGCAGTCACCCTCAATTTTCTCTTCATTTGATCAAATTTCCATTTATCTTTTCGTTTCGGCATTTTCCCAATAAAATATGCATTTGGAAGATGTACTCACTAGCGCACTAAAAATTGTAATGAATTATTGTCCAGGGCACGGTAGGCCAGTAGACTAATACATGAGTTCTATTCAACAGCCGTGCCAAATCGCCAATTTTTTTGTAGGTAGTTTGGACCTCAAGGAATATAGTGTGAAATTTGTGGAATCGAGAAATGACGATTTCTGTCAAAAAAAAATAATTTAAAAAAACAAAAGACATATTTTGATGTTATTATCTTTGGAATAAGATTTATCGAAAAATGTTTCGTACAAAAAATGTGCGCCGTGATGAGATATACAAAATAAGTCCTATGCAAAAATCACGTAGAATCATTAGTTTGGCGGTAAATCACTGTTAAACAAAAATTTTTCAAAAAAATTGTTATTGTATTCACGAGGTTTATCTATGAAGTACTGTCCTCAAACTCATCCACCATCTGGAAGAAACTCTCCTGAAGAGATACCAGTAAAGTTTATCCAGCCATCTTATATAGTTTAGCAACAATGACCGATTTTCGTAAATCTGGCGTGTCGCTATAGCATTTGTTCCACAAGGCCGAGAAGGTGCAAAAAAATCATGGTGATTCTTTTCAGCATGTACATTTAGGATTTGAGTGAAAAAAATATTTTTAATTTTTTTTCAACATGTTTTTCGAATATGTAAGATTTTAGCTTATAAACAAATAGAAGGTACGCCTTATATATTCAAGTTATTTGAAATGTTCCTTAAGATTCCCGTAGGTCTTAGCGAGACGCGTAATTCAAAAAAGAAAAAGTTCCAATATCTTTATTCTAGGCCGAGATACAATACCTTTTACGTTTGTTTCATTTGTTATTTTTTAAATAAACATTTTCGCGAAATTCAAGTTTTCAGGCATTCGTAATAGTGTTAGGCATAATATTTGATATTATAGAAACCGTTTCGAGCATTGATCTCATGGCAGATCATGATTGCATTCGGTCACTCGCACGCGAAATATACTGACGGCGGCCTCGGTCCAGCCGGGTGACGCGTGCTGGCCTGCTAGCCTCGCTCCAAGGCTCCTCTCGCGCGGCTTACTTAAGAATTTCCATATCTCCCTTATACATTGTCGTAAACAAATGAATTTTTTTTTGATTCAACGTATTTTTTTCTCGTGAATTCAAAAATGTTCGTGAAAATCATTTTTTTTCAATACGTACCCCAAAAAATTGTTTTCAAATTCAATGTTGATGTTGGGTGGCCTATAAATAATCTTATATTTGAAAGGTGAGGAGAAAAAAAGTAAATTTGAATTCGTCCGTGATTTTTTTACTACAATTATCATCTACATACGAACTTTTCAACGCATTTGTATCATTGAAAATACTAGCTTCTCTCTTGAGATAATTACGGTCACTCCTCAAAAGTTTAATCAGTTTGGCTTTTCCCTGCTTGTACAGCGAAGACGTTGTGTCACAGCCTGTAAAAGCGTGGATAAGGTGTCGTATATCAGGAGAAGTTCGATACAGGCAGCCGGACAGAACATCGTTATGACGCTATATGGCGCACGAAAAAATGATAACTTCTCTTTTGATGAATTTCGGTACTTATGTTTTACGAAGTCAACCCTTAAAAATACGTTCAATTTAAGCTGTCTTCCCCCAACCGCTGAGGCATGTGATGAACATTCGCTTCGCACTTATTTACGAGTGTGCCAATGGCAAGGCGGTTGTTCAAAGGATTCAATGCAATGGGGGTGGAAAAGAAGCAACAGTATAGTATGTTGGTGCCGATCACTTGTAAAAAATACCCAATTCCGGCCAATTTATTGGAAATCATTTCTTGCGATTGCGATACAAGTAAATGTCAAACTAATTGTGCGTGTCGAAAAGAAGGGGAGAAATGCACAATATTGTGCAAAAAATGTTGCGGACAAAATTGTTCGAATGTCATCGAACCTGAAATAGTTCTAAGCGATGACGAAATCGACGAACAATTTTCCGGAATTCCAGACGATATAGATGATACGGAGAATGTAACGTTTGCATTGAGTGACGATGAAAATATTGTAGGAAATAACGATGATAACGCTAGCTATGAACCGGAGAGAAAAAAAAAGTATTTCATAAGGTACTTGTAAGAATGTATGTAGATGATAATTGTAGTAAAAAAATCACGGACGAATTCAAATTTACTTTTTTTCTCCTCACCTTTCAAATATAAGATTATTTATAGGCCACCCAACATCAACATTGAATTTGAAAACAATTTTTTGGGGTACGTATTGAAAAAAAATTGATTTTCACGAACATTTTTGAATTCACGAGAAAAAAATACGTTGAATCAAAAAAAAATTCATTTGTTTACGACAATTTATAAGGGAGATATGGAAATTCAAGTTTTCAGGCATTCGTAATAGTGTTAGGCATAATATTTGATATTATAGAAACCGTTTCGAGCATTGATCTCATGGCAGATCATGATTGCATTCGGTCACTCGCACGCGAAATATACTGACGGCGGCCTCGGTCCAGCCGGGTGACGCGTGCTGGCCTGCTAGCCTCGCTCCAAGGCTCCTCTCGCGCGGCTTACTTAAGAATTTCCATATCTCCCTTATAAATTGTCGTAAACAAATGAATTTTTTTTTGATTCAACGTATTTTTTTCTCGTGAATTCAAAAATGTTCGTGAAAATCATTTTTTTTCAATACGTACCCCAAAAAATTGTTTTCAAATTCAATGTTGATGTTGGGTGGCCTATAAATAATCTTATATTTGAAAGGTGAGGAGAAAAAAAGTAAATTTGAATTCGTCCGTGATTTTTTTACTACAATTATCATCTACATACGAACTTTTCAACGCATTTGTATCATTGAAAATACTAGCTTCTCTCTTGAGATAATTACGGTCACTCCTCAAAAGTTTAATCAGTTTGGCTTTTCCCTGCTTGTACAGCGAAGACGTTGTGTCACAGCCTGTAAAAGCGTGGATAAGGTGTCGTATATCAGGAGAAGTTCGATACAGGCAGCCGGACAGAACATCGTTATGACGCTATATGGCGCACGAAAAAATGATAACTTCTCTTTTGATGAATTTCGGTACTTATGTTTTACGAAGTCAACCCTTAAAAGTACGTTCAATTTAAGCTGTCTTCCCCCAACCGCTGAGGCATGTGATGAACATTCGCTTCGCACTTATTTACGAGTGTGCCAATGGCAAGGCGGTTGTTCAAAGGATTCAATGCAATGGGGGTGGAAAAGAAGCAACAGTATAGTATGTTGGTGCCGATCACTTGTAAAAAATACCCAATTCCGGCCAATTTATTGGAAATCATTTCTTGCGATTGCGATACAAGTAAATGTCAAACTAATTGTGCGTGTCGAAAAGAAGGGGAGAAATGCACAATATTGTGCAAAAAATGTTGCGGACAAAATTGTTCGAATGTCATCGAACCTGAAATAGTTCTAAGCGATGACGAAATCGACGAACAATTTTCAGGAATTCCAGACGATATAGATGATACGGAGAATGTAACGTTTGCATTGAGTGACGATGAAAATATTGTAGGAAATAACGATGATAACGCTAGCTATGAACCGGAGAGAAAAAAAAAGTATTTCATAAGGTACTTGTAAGAATGTATGTAGATGATAATTGTAGTAAAAAAATCACGGACGAATTCAAATTTACTTTTTTTCTCCTCACCTTTCAAATATAAGATTATTTATAGGCCACCCAACATCAACATTGAATTTGAAAACAATTTTTTGGGGTACGTATTGAAAAAAAATTATTTTAACGAACATTTTTGAATTCACGAGAAAAAAATACGTTGAATCAAAAAAAAATTCATTTGTTTACGACAATTTATAAGGGAGATATGGAAATTCTTAAGTAAGCCGCGCGAGAGGAGCCTTGGAGCGAGGCTAGCAGGCCTGCACGCGTCACCCGGCTGGACCGAGGCCGCCGTCAGTATATTTCGCGTGCGAGTGACCGAATGCAATCATGATCTGCCATGAGATCAATGCTCGAAACGGTTTCTATAATATCAAATATTATGCCTAACACTATTACGAATGCCTGAAAACTTGAATTTCGCGAAAATGTTTATTTGAAAAATAACAAATGAAACAAACGTAAAAGGTATTGTATCTCGGCCTAGAATAAAGATATTGGAACTTTTTCTTTTTTGAATTACGCGTCTTGCTAAGACCTACGGGAATCTTAAGGAACATTTCAAATAACTTGAATATATAAGGCGTACCTTCTATTTGTTTATAAGCTAAAATCTTACATATTCGAAAAACATGTTGAAAAAAAATTAAAAATATTTTTTTCACTCAAATCCTAAATGTACATGCTGAAAAGAATCACCATGATTTTTTTGCACGTTCTCGGCCTTGTGGAACAAATGCTATAGCGACACGCCAGATTTACGAAAATCGGTCATTGTTGCTAAACTATATAACATGGCTGGATAAACTTTACCGGTATCTCTTCAGGAGAGTTTCTTCCAGATGGTGGATGAGTTTGAGGACAGTACTTCATAGATAAACCTCGTGAATGCAATAACAATTTTTTTGAAAAATTTTTGTTTAACAGTGATTTACCGCCAAACTAATGATTCTACGTGATTTTTGCATAGGACTTATTTTGTAGATTTCATCACGGCGCACATTTTTTGTACGAAACATTTTTCGATAAAGTTCATTCCAAAGATAATAACATCAAAATATGTCTTTTGTTTTTTTCAATAATTTTTTTTTGACAGAAATCGTCATTTCTCGATTCCACAAATTTCACACTATATTCCTTGAGGTCCAAACTACCTACAAAAAAATTAGCGATTTGGCACGGCTGTTGAATAGAAGTCGTCCAAATTCATGTACATTCCGTCTGGACTACGGTGAGTGAACGAAATGATATCACTGTTTTTGTATTTTTTTGTAGCAAGTAGTGGCTAGTAGCACGGAAAAGGGCGTGACGGCGTGACTGCCTTTTTGGTTTATGAGAACATGGCTCGAAATATAACGAAAAGTATCTCGATATCCCAAATGATTGCATTCTCAAATCCAATGTCAGACAGCTGTTTCGTCCCGCCTTAAGTTTTATCTGTGGCTTGCGCACAACATTTCGAACCGTCTGTTCCTTATGAAACATAAATCTGAATCTATTGTAAATAGTGTTCATCTCGAAGGCAGAACGCCATCTACTGAATGACAGAAGACTCAAACCTCTAGTACACCACTGCCGAGGTTGCAGCTCTCTGCAAGTAAGTCGAAGACGATTCTCGTTCGCGGTGGGCACAACTTCGCTGTACGATGTGATGTGTCCGTTGTTAGAGAACTTCAGTATATAGTGTACTTTGTAAAAGAAGTTCGAGTCTTTGGTTATCCAGCAGATGACTTCTTTAGATATGATGAACACACATATACAACTGCTTGTAGTATTTGAAAATTGACAAATTATATGGTACTCATAATATGTCTAAAAATCATGGCGCCAGTTATACCCGTGAAATTTTGATACCAACTTGGTGATTTCTGAAATGAAGAATGTTTCGAATGAGTCTGCCAGATGTCGCTGTATGGTTTATGATGTGGAATACGATATTTCGTTGTCTTTTGGAAATATATAACGAATATCCGGATATCACTATTGTTGAAGTTAAGCGGAAGCTGGAGTAGCACTAACGAGAAATGATTTTATTGAAAAATTTCAAATGACGCCCCCTACACAAAGATAGCAGCAAGCTTTTCCAATAGTCAATTATTTCTCACTCGAAGATTATATAGATAATTTTGAAACATCTCAAACCAAGTGAAAGCTAAATGAATAATCAAGTATCAGGTACCCGAAAGATCCTATATTACCACCACGATTATATTATAACAGTTCAGGTTTTTGTTGTATATAATGTATAGACCTCATAAACCGAGTATTTCTTCAATATCTTCTATCTATCTTTTCAGAGGTGTACAATCATTAATCATTTTATTGAAATAATATATAAGATGTGTCATCGGAACATTCTTCACCAACTCTTATTAGAGTAGACAATTCAAATACTTGAATGAGAATAGAATCTTTCATGAAAAATGTCCGGTTCAGAAATTTTAAGTAATAGAATAGATTTATGTGAAGGGAGATTTTTAAACATTCTGAATCTGAATAAAGAAACAGTTTTTTCTCAGATTGGCCAAAAATATAATTCATAAGAGATAACTCATTTTTTGGACCTCGTTGAGTGCCCACCATTGCTCTCATTGACCAGTCTGAAGTACTGATACTGATATAGTAATAGATTTCTCTCCGAGCATAGACCTCCAATGTTCCTTGGATTCATTTTTTATTATTAGTAATTTTTGAATGTAGTGAATCGGTAGGTCAGATGATAATTCGTCACGATGGTGAATTCGATATTATAACTTAGATATAAACATGAGTCCTAGTGAGGAAAGAATGGATGATGCAGGCAGTTTCCAAAACGAAAAATGCCGGAAGGGTTGATATTTTGTTGTCGACAAAAAGAGATCTACATGATTCTCTATAGCCAGCTTTGCGAAGGTGTCTGACAGATCTCCTTTCTAAAAAAATCGTATTGAATTTATATCGACTTCATGCTCCCCAAAATGGTATGCCGTAGACTAGGTGAGCTGTACCCAGCTCACTCACAATGACTCTTATTTCATACGAACCACTCGATTTTTCTTTCTCAGGGCGACAACATTGTCTTCCCAACTAAGTCTGCTGTCAATTTGTATGCCTGAAAATCTAGTACACTATTTGTATTCAATGGTATGCTCTTCCACAATTATGTCACAGTGGCCTCCCTTGAAAAACAAATTCTGTGTTTTGTTTAAGTTAAATGTGGCTTTATCAGCTGCACACTATTCTGTAAACACTGCGAGATCTTTGACATATTGTAATGCAGGTTCTCACAGTCCCTGTTCGACCAACTTAACGTTGCATCATCTGCGAAGAGTGTAAATGAGCCAATAATCGTTAGGAAGGTTATATTATTTATGTACAATATAAATAGTACTGGCCCTAAGACCGAGCCTTGGGGTACACTTGTTTTTGTGATTGAACTATCTGAATACTGATTACCTTTCTTCACGATTTGGTGAAAGGCCAAGTTATGTCATTTTACTATTTATAGATGAAATTCATAAAAGTTATCCATATTCATCCATGATGATTCCTGGCAAAGATAGTGAAACTTATTACAATTACGTTTTGAGTATATTCTACCATATTTAAGTGTGTTATTATTTTCATTTCTCTTAAGGGATATACTGCGAGTTATTCTCACATGATAAGTTGGGTGATACTTCAGAGCAACTAACGTTTTCTTTATCTATATTTGTACAAATATATTATTTTATTGATCCTGAATCAAGATGGAGGTACACGCAAATAATTCCCATGATTGCAGTAACGTTGAAATATGCTTTACCCAATATGGCATTGGGACTTCTCGAAACCCTCAATACCTTGAAAAAACCGCCAGTTTCACGAAAAAACCCGAATGGTCAATTCCCATCATATTCCAGAATAGGTGTTGGGTGTAATAAAATAATTGCACCTGAGCGCCATCTTCAATATCGTTCAATTAAAATCGAGCGATATTTAACGTCGACTTCATCAATCCTATCAACCCATTTGTGTTTTCCAGAGTTCAGGAGTTTGAAGACATCCAAGCATTGAGATACATGTGTTCCAGAATTAAATTCCCAATCTCGTTTCTGGATTAGTATATAATAAAAAATCATCCACTCCTACTCGACTTGTTCAAATGGTTCATTATCGCGAATTTCAACTGCTTTTCTACCCTTATTTCCAGCAGGTATTTCCAAACAGTTTCAGTTCAGAAGTAAAGGTCGTGCTTCGTGTCGATTTCCCCCCTATGATCATAATTTGAGGATACAACTTTCGAATGTTCATGTTGAGGGATAAAATCCACAGCGTTCCAAATGTAACTTTTAAACTAAGACTTGGTTGGTGATAAGGCAATTGGACGAAAATGCGCTCCGAACCATTCTTACTCGATAAATAGAGTTGGATATTCTTTCTGTCCTTCCAGTTCTTCATTAAACTGGACTGCAAAATTCCAATATGGCGTACACATTTCTATTCAATACTCGAAAATTGTATAAGTAATAGAAGGGAGAAAATAGATAGTTTAATCAAAACATCGAGATCTGCAGACACTGCCAGGTACTCCCAATATTATACTGCAATACGAACAATCAGAATACTCTCGAACTTTTTTGTCTTGGGCCCTCAGCCTATTAATCGAAAACCTCTTCATCACCGTCGACCGATCGGGAGCAAAACGAACGAACAAACCAGCACAAATGATTGCTTGCACTTCTTTATTAGCGGACCCAATAACGGTTTGTTCCTTGCAATAGTTATGCAAAAAGGGATTACCCACCATTACTACATTTATGTATAAGAGGCTAATTTGAATTTTATGCTAATGTACCAATAATGGGGTATATTGACGATTCGCCTACGGAACGCTTGCCCGCATTCAGGGCCGGTTCAGGAGAGGTTTGCGGAAAGATGGAGCCTCGAAGAATTTGTACCTGAAGTGGCCATCGTTGAAAAATGGCGAGGGAGCTGGCGCAATGGTTCCGCGTCCTTCCCACGATACAGAGGTCGTGAGTTCGATTCCCCAATGGGGCAGATATGCTTTGTCTCTGTCGAATTGGGAAATAACACAGCCACGTTTCACGGTTGACGGGTCCGCGAAGAACCATGCTGTTCCTGAGGTATGGCGTAGGGAAACGATAAATCCTGTGATTAGGTCATCATGGCCCTGTTTGTATTTCTTATACAGTAATAAATAATAAAATAGTAGGAATTCAAATTTTTACATAGTTGTTAATATCACTAATTCAGAACATTTTGGAGTCGAGTGTTTTCATTCAGAGGTCGTGGGTTCGATTCCCCAACGGGGCAGATATGCTTTGTCTCTGTCAAATTGGAAAATGATACTTCTACGTTT
This sequence comes from Zygogramma bicolorata, assembly GCA_032362365.1. NCBI lineage: Eukaryota > Metazoa > Arthropoda > Insecta > Coleoptera > Chrysomelidae > Zygogramma > Zygogramma bicolorata. The sequence continues at coordinate 232,302 of JAVJAQ010001010.1, forward strand.
CATGGTTGACGGGTCCGCAAATAACCAACCATGCTGCTCCTGACAACGTATGGCATAGGGAAACGATAAATCCTGTGATTCGGTCACCATGGCCCTGTTTGTATTTCTTCTACAGTAATGAATAATATAATAGTGGGAATTTAAATTTTTACATAGTTGTTAATATCACTAATTCAGAACATTTTGGAGTCGAGTGTTTTCATTCAGAATTCAAACATCCTTCCGTTCTGAATAAAAAAAAAGTAATAATTCAGAAAAAATATGAATATTTCATATACACTCGAATACTTCAAAAAGTTACAATCACATCGAAATATCATTATATCCGAAGGTATCAAAGTGTTCACCATCAAATATAAGTACATTTCAACAATGTGTTTTTTCTTCTACTCGGTATATCCAGTTGCTTTGAGATAATTCTATTTCGGTTTTCCGAGTAAGAACGAAGTTATGCTTGTATCCAAAGTCATGGTCGCCTATTTGAATGTGTGTTATTTTTCGGAAAATTTTGAACAGTTCCTGAATCAAATATTTTCTTAGTATCTTGGATCAAGGCATATTCAAAATACCCACTATTCAATCATTCTGATATAATTCCGGTTGAAGTTGAAATACTTATTCTCTACATTAGGTGCATAGGTTTTGATGGAGCGTATTCGTGAAATTCACTTTGTATTATATTTCTGTTAGGTAAGCATGAACCTCATGTTTGTTGTAAAGATAATGAACCTCCAAATCCTTACGAAAAGTAGTTTCCTGAAATTGAATACGCGTATTGAAAACATCGTAATATCAAATATCCAATAATCGAAGTTTCTAATTTTCGAATAAGAGAAATAGAAATAGTTTCCCAAAATAAAACGGCAGTTTCAATAACACATTTTTTTACTGGGGCAATGTTCAATGAAAAAAATGGTGACCAATGAAAAAATGTAGGCTTTCACGGCCGGTGTTGATACATCGCAAGTTTTTCGGGCTAGAGGGTCGTTTCCGGGAATTCTGAGTTCCGGAGCTTTCTGACTAATTACACATTAGTCATAATAGACTCACAGGAAGGAGTTCAACTAAGACCACGCCGCTGAAGAAGGCTGCCGCAGATGCAGCCGAAAGCTCCGGAACTCAAAATTCCAGGACACGGCCCTGACGCCCGAAAAACTTGTGATGTAAAATGGTGACCAATTGAAATGAAATCTGTCAGGTCTAGAAAGGGGCTAGAGATATGTCTCTATAAAGTATTCCCTCATATCTTCTAGCACATTCTAAGCTTCCTGTCAATTATATGAAATTACTCTTGTAGAACACTTTGGTACCTACTTTCTTTCCAAGTTCAATCAAGAAGAAGAAAAATGTATTAGCTTCTCCATCCTTGGTAGGAACTTAATAAGTATTCACTCCAAGAGAATTTCTATATACATTCAACATGAATTTCACCGATTGTCTATGTTTGTTCCTGCTTTTTGTATACCTTCTCGCATTCAATATCAGGTCCTGAACTTCATAACAGCAATGATAACCTGATTGTTTCAGAACTACAGTCCTACGATAACTTTTCATTGATCATTTTTTCCATCCACAATTCATTCACCAATATAGCTTGCAGAAAATTATCTCTCAACAGTAGCGCTCAATTCGATCCTAGAACCTATCGATGTCAATTATACTGGCATAAAATATATATAAATATAATATAATAAAAATATCACCAGGTATACCCAAGGCATGCTCCATGTTTAGAGGCTAATTTTATTGAAAAATTCACAATATTTAGCTAATGTGCCGATTGGACAGGTGATTTTAAATACTGAATAGCTATTAATTATTATTTTCATGTGTGCCATGCTCTTGACTTGCTGATTTGTTGCAAAGTTGTGGATATAATATACGGAATCATTTACATGATTTGGTTCCCAAACTATAAAAAACATATATAAAAAAAAGCCTGCTGAAGGATCGCTGATGAAAATTCAGTCAACCCAAAAATATTATTAATTTTTTTCTCTAAATGTTTGAGAAATGGGTGCAACACTTAACATCTACAAGAAGCAACATATCAACATGCAATTTACCTATACTTAAATGATATCCGATCTCGTGAAAATATGTTGAATTATTGTTTATTTGTAACTCATTTGTGATCAGATGAGTTCACAACTGTATGAGTTTAAACTATTCATTGAACATAGGGGAATTCGGTTCAAAAAAAACAAAAATAGTAAAGAAGCATTTTCTTTAAATTAACTGAATAAATCATTATACCCATTTCAACGTTATATAATGAATTATCATCCTATATTTTTTGTCTTTTGATAGCTCACTACAGTCTTCGAAAAAATTGATATAAAACCTAAACGCATGTGGAATAATTTGAAAACAAAAACATTTGGAAACGATTATAAATACTGTCGAGCGATACGTCGAGAGAATATTCAAGTCATGTTCAATATTTTTCCATTTTATTATTTTGAATACATCTTTTGATTCATTATTTTCCATTATTTTCATGTCTTTCTTTCCTCCAATTTCATCTGATTTTTAAGGGTGTTGTATGGGATGAAGAAGCTACATTTCTCAATGCTGCTCCTCCAATATGATTGTATGGAAAATCGTTGTTTGCCGACAAGACACACCTTTTCATTATTATCATATCGTGAACATTTACCAGTCAGGTCGATACTCTAATACATTCAGAACACATCCCAAAATTTGGTTTCAACAATTTTTTATATTTTCTCTATAATAATAATGGTTCCACAATGTTCAAATATCATCTGTTTATATCCATTTCAATGTTGATTTTGTTTAATTTCTACTCATTGAAATTCCCGATTATTTTTATTTTTAAAGTTTATTCTTCGACCGAAATCTATTTTTGTTTAGGTTTGAATGCCATATATTCAATTTAGTTGCTTGACCTACTTACTTGCAGGTTTCTCAACCTCATTCTTGATATCGGTTGAAGAATTTTCAATTTTGATTGTCTTACTACCAGCTGTACATTCAAATATTTATTAATTTGCATTTTATTCCTTCGAATTCTTCCGTTTGTTAGCAAGTTTCAATATAGTAAGTAGTAAGTATAGCAAAGAACATTGTCAACTACTTCCAAACAAAATTCTAAAATAATTGCGATTCATTTGATATACCATCATTATCGAAGTCAAATATTGAAACAGAAATATTCAATAATAGATAAAGTTTCTCCTGCCAATCCCCATACATACAACGGTTTAAAAAAGCTCTGCGAAAGTTTCAGTGCCATATTCCAAAACTCTCAATGCTAATCTCTACCATCTGAAACAGATTTCAAATTTCTTACAGAAATTCCTATCTGAATAGATCTTGTGGGTTTGACGTGTTTCCTAACCTGTGTTGTTATCGACTCCTTTGATCAAAGTTCAAACTTGTGAAGGGAAATTAATTTTGTTGCAAACTATAATGATAAGCTTCCACATGTAAGGAACACATTCTACAAACTTAACACTGATTCGATATTCGAAAGGAAGAGGGTGAAAGTTACAAAAGCGAGTAATTCCGCTTTAATCTTCTTATCTATTCTCTGAAAATGTGTTGTCAAGTTCATATAATGTGAATACGTTTTGCACGTCATCGATGATGAAATAAAATCAATGGAGTGGCACCAATTTTGCATTGAATTTGATATTTCCACTATTTATATTTCTCAATTCACCACTCTGTTTTTATGAAAATTACAATTCAATAAGAACTATCATCTTTTCTGAAAATATCGAAAAAAGATGTTAAAGAGCGCTCCGAATAGTTTTTAATTCGTTATGTCGAAAAAGAACGAATCTTTACCATGATATATGATTATGAACAGGTATGCATAAGTTTTGATTGAAAATATTGCTACCAGGGACATAATACTTGGTGCTCTGACAATGATAATGAGGCAATATCGAAGGTGCAAAAATTATTTATCTCCCAAAAACCAGAGTGGGGACTATGTACCAGTTTGAATATCATAGAAAATGCTCCATATCGAAGTCTGTTATTGAGGAAAATACCAAATGCATCATGGAGATGACATAGAACTTTCCATTTGAAGCAGGTATTTCTTAACCGCAATATGCTTACAATATCTAATCACACAATAATTGATATTTTTTTTATCACTTCAAGAGCCTACGACGGCCCCACCTTCGTTATTTCATAAAAGCTGGAAGCTTCTTTGCGCTTGTCCCCAAAACAGGTGAGAAAAATAGGCGACTATGGTTGATCAACTAAGTTATATCAAGATGTCTTCGCCCCTGGGCATACAGTTCTCAGTTTAACTTTTGTTAATATTGTGGGATAAAAATCTGATCAACCAGTTAAATAAGACTTCATTCCTAACATTTTTCACTTTCCAACGTCAGCGAAAACCCTCGTCTCCTAGAGATCACACAGAGATAATTAGTAGATTTCAAGAGCAGAGAGAACTGCATTGAAAAAATATTCAACTTTGCCTCCCTATGAGAGTTTGTTTATTCTACCTTACATTGCTATCAGTTAATAATCATCAATGATTATTGTTGTTTTTTGAGTGTCTTTATAAATCAACTAAGAGTGTTCAGAAATATTCGATTCCACCGCTTTGAAAAATTTTCATATATAAACAAACCATTTTGGTCAGCTGTCATTCGAATTCGTTTATAGGATGATATCCCGTTCATATCTTACCTTCTTCCTCCACAAACTTGAACTCAACCGCAAAATGGATGGATAATCAGTCAAGATTTCGGTTATTTTGATTCGATTGCGGTCCACCATTTTTCCATTTTATCGAATTTTGAACTCCACGAACATTTGAATAATACTCTGAATAATACCATCAGAACACAGATAGATAAATGCATGAGGAAAGCAGGTATCAAAGAATATAGCACAGAATGTGTTCGTTACCTTTGAGTAGTTCTGTACTACATGTTCGACAAAAAAAAATGTCTTCGGAAGAAAAAATAGTTTTTGACTACACAAGATCGTTTTCCTGTAAATTATTCATCATTCGTATAAGACAGATCAGCTTTTGGTTTTTGAAAGTACATTTCAAAAGTATAAGTGAAATCTACTAGTAATGTAAGAATCATATGTAATTTTTCATTGTCATAATGCATATCCTTGACCATAGATGAAACCTCAAACGGAAATCAACTACTCCTCTATCAAACTGATATTAAACGCACATGACGCGCGTTTTGTTAACCAAAATCAATTTAAATTTGTTCAGCATCTTCAGGAGAAGAGATTGAAAATGGCATAATTCAACAGCAACAGTCAAATGTTAAGAGGTAAAAATTCAAATTAATAAAGTCCGTTCATGAAAACGATCTGGACCGATCAGATTCAATTAGTGAATGGATACATTTCGTGATAAATATTCGCGGCAATGAAAGAAACAGGATTCCTTTCATAATAACCTTTTGCGCGTAATCTCTTTACGAAGTCTTAATGCGGATGACTGAAAAACAAATTCATTCTACATTCAAATACCACTTATGATATCTTATTCACAGCAATTATTCCCATTTTGAAGACATTGAAATTGTTGTTAATTATAATGCATAAAAAAGACCACCACTGTACTGGTGAGAATTTCCGAAGAAATCCAGGAATATTAACTGTGAGTGATACCTAATTATGAAGCATATTCTCCATGGGTTCGGTTCTTGGGAAATGCGCATAAAATTTAAATTCGTCTCAAATATTTCTTTCTCGAATCTTAAGTATCGTCATATTATAATTGAAATGTCATTTTTCCATTCAGTTATTTTCAAACCCTTAAAATATCATACATAAATCAAAGAATTAGTCGTACCCAAATGTGTCATCAGACGACACAACAGTAGAATAACCAAATCTCGATTTTACAATCGCAGAAGTCAAATGAGCGAAAGCTGCGAGCTTAAAAGTATTTTATAAGATGTATTTGAGTCCATAACATAGATTTTCATGCATAAATGTCGACAGCAGCGATGTATATTATAAATCTACTTTCCGATGTTTGTAAACTAGGTTACATTAGAGTGAAACTGAATTTCTAAGTGCTAAATAGCTAATGCAAAACTTACTTCTAACTCAATGTTGTAAATATGGCACACTTACGTCAAAATGATCTTCACAACAATACAAACATGATTTTGGAGATACATTACCGCTTCTCATCTAACAACATCGTTTTCGTACTTTCGCATCACTTGATTACGAAAAAAAACTTTAACGGAAGTATTTCTTAAGTGTTTTTGCACTTCGATATCATACATTACTGGAGTCCAAAGTTGTTTCAGTTTCTTCCATGATCTGTGTAACAATTGAAACTGAAAATTTTGGCGGAAAAAGACATGAGAAACGTCAGTTGACATCATCTGAAGCGCGCACTGAATGGTCGCGTTTGAACAACTCAGATTCATTCAATGATTCGAATTTTACTTTGAAGAATAATTTGAATATTTTCAAGCCAATGTGTTTTTTTTTCTACGTCCTAAAAATGGAAATAATTAATTTATGGCATAACAAAAATTAAATCATGCATATTCCTTATTCAAGTTTAAATTTATGTTTACTGCCTCTAATCTTCATATTCTACGTATTCGCCTCAATCAATTTCATTATTAGTTGCTTGAATTTTTTGTATGAAATATTCGATTCCGAAGCATAGAAGGTTGCGCAGGTATCAAACACGATTATGAAGGACAGACTATTTGTTTCAAATGTTAAATAACTTGTTAGGGAATTCAATATTCATTATACGTGCAGCCACGTTCGATTAGACGAAAATGGTAGTTACGTCCTCTTCGTCTGGCTACCCACTACTTCTTGCAACAATAAACAAAACAGGGATATCAGGTCGCTCACTAACCGTGCCCTGGACAAATCATTACGTTTTTCTGGTGAAGCATCAGAAATGGGTTCGGGGAAGGAAAGGCTAACCAAAATAGTTGTAAGGCCAAAAAATGTCATTTCACGTACCGAGAGAGAGATTATCGCCGAGGCCGCTCCAGCCAAGGCAAGATAAACTCGAGGCCGCGAAAACATTTTGCGGCCATAGTACACACATTATTTTTTGTGCAACCGTAAAAATTATATAATTCCAATAAACATGTCGTTTTCAAATTACACCGTTTCAACACGAATAAAGGAAAGTAAACTGAAGGCGTCAATATTATATTGTTTTTATGGAAATTAAATATTTGGCAATACAAACTTTCAGTTTGGCGGCAGTTATTCGGGGCAACAGCCGAAAAAAATTTGCCGGCCATCTGTTGCGGTTGAAAAAATCATATTCTTGTCTTATGAAGGGTTGTTCTAATTGAACATGTATGATAAAGATTGCATTCCCTTACTGGTAAGACATTTGATCTTTAATTATACTTCGAGCCAAGTTCTCATAGGTCAAAATGTAGATGTTTGAAATTTATCCCTGAGGAAAATCTCAATCGTATAAACATTTTTTTTTTCTTTTAAAGAATCGCTTTGTCATCTGACAATGGCATGTACATTTCTGTTTACCCATATAGTTATTCTGAAGGGATATATATTTCACCTTTATTTTCCCCAAGAGGCCAAAAGGCTCTCATGCATCGATTCTTCTTCCGAAGATATTCTGCGAACTTTTGTATATTTTTCAGATTTGAATGACCATGCTTCTGATAGACCCTTTACTTTTACTTGCGCAGAAACTACCGAGGTAGGTCGAGCACTATCACTCGTAAATATACCTGCTCATATGAAAACGTTGTTCATTTTTTATTATTTTTTCGTTTTTTTTTAATTTTTCTTCATTCAATGCCTCCGACAAGTTTTATTGTATATCAAGCATTATTGTTCGATGTCATTTTGGATAATTTTGAAATGCTGTGCTGTTGTCTGTCCAGGCCAAAAGTCCCTAAGGACGAAAAAACCGTAATGAGTTGTCCAGGACACGGTTAGTGAGCGATTTTATATCACTGTTTGGTTTTGTGCTGCAAGAAGTAGTGGCTAGTAGCACGAAGCGGAAGTGACTGCCATTTAAGTCTATGAGAAGGTGGCTCGAAGTACAATATACTTATTAAGATCGCTATCTTAGTAGCAATAATTTATAATGTTGTCGACATTCCGTTTTCTGTTGAACAATAAAATATGTACCATTACAATTGTTTCAATAATTATATAGATTGATACATTCTCCAATAAACATTTGATGGAACTCATTTGAGAAAGTATGTAAACAGGCTTTCTTTCATAATTGAAATCAATTTTTCACATAATTTTCATACTGGATAACAAATAACAAATCCCATTTATTCTGCATTTATATTCCACTTATGATATCTCATTCAAAGCAAACGTCGAGATCAGAGTCAATGAAAAAATGAGTCGTAAAAGAACCATAAGTTAAATCTAATGCACTAAAAAGACCACTGTGTGTGTAGATTACAATAAAAAACTGTGTTTCGAGAATTTGTATTATTCTTCTTGATTACTGGGAAAGCATTTCCAAGAATTCTGACAGTGACACTAACGACACACAATTGAAGAGAAGTTCGTACCAATTTCACGAACATCAGTGAACTGAGTTCCAAATGAACCGAGTTCAGTTGTCAAGTACGAACGATTCGATTTGGCCAATGTTTAGCAACTGAACCGACTTATTTCACTTGAACTGGATACAAACCTGGTTTTTACAACTGTATCGTATTCTACTGATGGGTTCGGTTAGAACAGGTTCAATTTGAACTAAAATGACAGTGTTAGTATAATTCAATTGTGAAAATGACATATTTAACTACAACAACTCGACGCATTGTGTATAGAGAAATAGGATAGTTATTGGGCAAGATCACTCTATACATTACTGGACTAGGTTACCGCGAGTTCGTCATTTTAGTCACGTGACCTTGTTGGCGACAAATGTCAACATTCAAATGGCATCTCTGTCGCTTTCTCTCTAGGGCTTCGCGTTGTCTCAAGACCAAAACCAAGACTTAATAAATCTTCTCAAGACCAAGACTTGACTTTCGAGACCAAGACCAAGAGTCTCTCCCAAGAGTATTGGTCTCGAAATAAAATAATGAACTTTTTACTCAATATTGAGAATAATCTGATGGAAAATGTCATAGCAGTTTATTTCAATTACCTATTTTTCATATGGTAGCTTTTTAATTTTTGTTCACTCGAAATCGAATATACATTTTTCAAATTCAGTATTGCAGTTTTTCAGTTTACAACAAATAGGTCTATGTTGTAAGGTCGCACTGGTCCATACCTCCTACTACTGAAGAAAGAAAAGAAGTACAAAAGTTATTTGGTTTTGATTTGAAATTTTTTGAAATTTTCTTGATACCGCATTGTAGCCACTTCTAGCTGAATTTGGCAACGATTTATATCTTCAACTGTTTTTGAAATAATGACGGGTGAAAAGTGAGCTTTTGCAATTTTCGACAACTTATCACCGCAGCTTTACGAACTCACCATGTATATGGGTTATATTTCCGATTTTACCCTTCTGCCGCATCCTGATCTCACTGCCCATCACACAATAATCCATTGTAAAATGGTTAATGAAAACCTAATTAACAATCCGACCCTTCTGAACCTTTTTTCTGGCCTGTCGGCCTGTGTGCTGTGTGGCTCTATTAATTTTTTTCTTAATATTTTTTTTAAATTGAATTCTTTTGGTGAAATGAGAAATTTATTTCGTTTACTTTACTCGAACAAACTGTCAATTTTTAAAAACTGAAAAATACGAAATACCTATTATATGCAAATGAACTGTTGGACAACTGAATTGAATAATTCAAATTTCTAGACGCATTTTCATCACAGACCAAGAAAGACTATCAAGACCAAGAGCAAGACTGAGCCAGTCTCGTCTTAGCCTTGGTCTCAGGAACCCCTATTTCTCTCATTGTGAAGCCTATTTTCCTTTCCTTTCTACAGCCTTTAATGTCACGTGACCCTACTGACCACTGGCGCCAACATTTAAAATGGAATAATTGTGTGTGTATTTCCAATCTTACTTTCTCCCTAGGCGTATTTTAGATTAGTTCTAGGAAAGTTCTAGATTTGCGTTGAAAATAAATACAATGAAAATTAATTTCTGTTAATTCATTAATGACTTATAAGAGCTCTTACCAGGATTACGTATACTGAAAGATGTAAATGATGATTTATTGATGTTTGAATGCATATACATTTCCTTCTGCTGTATTTATATTTGTCACGGAAAAGTAAGAAGATTTACTAGATTATGCCTTGGTAGTATATTTTCAAATTTCAGTGAAAAAATCAAGGTAACTTATGCTTTTATGAATTGGATGTTTCACATCTCTATTTCCAATAGTGAGCATGCTTCCCATTTTTTTATATTTCGAGAAACCATTACAGTTCATACAGTAAGTATACACACATACATATTGATTCAAATAGACTAACACCGATATAATGAAAAATAATTAGGAAATATTCTCATTTATATCTCTTCCAGATTAAACTAGAGTTCTGGTATAAGGGAGTAGTAATATAATTGAGGATTAAACGACTTACCTGAAGGAAGTTCAATCCAAATTATACGAGGTTGGTCACATCCGAATAGATCACCTTGTAGTAGTACCTCTATGACTGAAATGCGCAAGTTGAAAGAAAGAATGATTCACGATGCCCCTATCTCACGAGTCCTCACCCGAATATCCGTCAATATACCTTGCGATGATATCGCCTTTTTGGGTCGGGATGACAGAAAAAATAATATATTGGATTTTTTTTTTTTTGAGATGGGTGGGTGTCTCTCTATTCGGATGTGACCAACCTCGTATAATTTGGATTGAACTTCCTTCAGGTAAGTCGTTTAATCCTCAATTATACTTCGGTTGGTCCCATCCGAATAGATCACCTTGTAGATGTTTAAAGAATTATTAAAAGGCGATCAAAATTTTATTCAGACTGATCTCATACTAATGAAGTAGTCTTAAATGAACTGTTTATTCTTCTTATAATTCACCACCATAAACTAAGAATTTGATACAGACAGTATTTGAATGCTAATACAATATAATGTTGCAAAACTCAAATAACCAGAAAACTAACACTCGTTTAATGAAATTGCGGAGGTAATCCGCAAATGTACCATTTGTAATTACTGGTCCATGTAGAATTTACAAAAAGTATTTTATTTTTCGGACCAGCCTTCATTTGATCGTATGGTGTCCGTGCTCATATCGATTTGGTTGGCCGCAGAAGTGGCAACATGTCTTCTGCTGAGGTGTAGCTGGGTGATGAGGATTTTTATAAGTAAAAATGAGAAAAAAACCTAACTGAATGTGTGTGGTGTTTTAATTGATAATCGTGGATGTCATACACAATTCACGTACCACCGTGGAAAATGGTGAGAAAAAAAAATATATGTTTGTCAAATATATATGATGGTGTCAATTGACATTGATGTTGATCTAACATGCCATCCAGTTTTGAAATTGTGAATACTGTAAATCATAACTTTTTTGCTCTCTTGGTCTTCTGTGGATGATTTGGTTCTCGGCAGTGAAGAGACAAGCACGTCTGCCCCTTAAGCGGAAGACTCGGGTTCAACTTCCCATCGAGCTTCCGTGCTGGGACTCACACGCCAAGAGGCAAAAGGCCTCGTCAATACATTTTCTGCGGAAGATTCGACCTCTGAAGGGCGACACTCGTCAACCGGTAAACGATTTTTATTTTATTTATTTATTATTTTTTTTTTCTTGTACTGATCATACAATAAAAATGCTACTCATTCTGATTTTGAATCATGTTTTTACGCTTTAGCAAGCTTTAGATCAACCATAACAATAAGTTTGTGATATATTTTTCAAAATGAGGTTTTCCGATTTTTCTAATTTGGTCAACACTTGGTAAGGGTCCCAGATTTTCTCATATCGGAAAAAAAGTGGATCGTATTTCGGAAATACCCCTCTAAAACATTTCCATTGTATCATAGTTACATGCATGAGATATCAGATTTCAAGCTGATCTATGTAATTTTCTAGTACTATAATTTTTACCTAGCTGCATCCATGGGCGATCTACCTTATCCACATCTTCCTCACAAATATCCACCAATGAGACGAAAATAAATTGTATGGTTTCATCGTATTTGCAATCAGTGATGCCATCAGAATCGCTGAAGGTTCACCCCTCAGTTTTTCTCCTGGAAAATGGATGCCAGACAAAATCGGTTCACCCAGGGAAAGATGGCACCACAGTGGATGTAGGTGCTTAAACGAAACTGAAAAAATTATATATTGTGGTTCAAAATACAATATAATGGAATTCAAAATTGACATCAATTTGTGGAAACCAAGTTTGGGACTGCGATAGCAGAAACACAAAACATGTTACTTTGTCCCCTTCGATCATTTTCAATATTCTTGGAAAATGTGGAAGTGGTGATGATTGGGAAAACACAAATGTTTGTGTCAGACCAAGTTAATGTAATGCATCAGTTGCATAACTTATTGGGTTTGGCTGTAAAGATAAAAATGTTTTACCCTATGTGTTAGAGTAGTTAGTAAACAGATCAACTGGTTATCGAAATTTTTGGCCCGCTCTTGGAAGGCGTATTCTCGATATTGCATTCCGAAGGTGACACATCATGGACTTTGATCTGCTATAAACTCATATTTCGAATTTATTTATGAGACGAACATCACTAGTTGATAATTTTATATATATGCATATATACACACACATACACATATATATACATATATACATACATATATATACATATATATACATATATACATACATAGACATATATACACATATACACACATATACATATATATTCTCCACCAGAAAACTCAAGTTCCTGAATATCATTATGCTTTATTCTTCACACCACTTCCAAATATCACCAGCCAGTCCGTTGAGGTTTGGGTGCTTCATTCCAGACATCCGGTTGATCTGCGCGTTGACGGTGTTGTTGTCTCTATGCGACAAAATGTGACAGTTTGAGGAGAACTGTCTGAAGGTTTTGAACATTATTGTGAAGTTTGGCCTGCTTCACTGAAACCTTTGGCTTTCTCGTTGTTGCATGTAATATTCTGGAAAATTCAGGCCTTGTTTTACCTTCTAGTTGCCTAACATGAAAAGTCACTGTAACTCGGTGGAAATTTACATTGTCAAAATCTCCTCGATCCGTCTGCAAGGTTATACATCGGTGCCCCTCAAATAATTTTGTAGACGGCCACCTATATTCAACCACAAGGCAAACCGAAATCAAGTGTCAAATGAATTTATTTTCCATTAATATTGAATCGTAATGATTACCAAGATACCTCAAATTTGTTGGATGTTTCCTGAACACTCCATCTTGGTAATACTAATTGAAAATGATGTCGTCTAAATAGCTACAAATACAAAAAATTCTTGAACTCAAAAAATGTATAACCATTTCTGAGATTTTTGTAAATATACAAGGTGCAAAGATTAGCTAAAACACAAAAAATTTAAATTCAAAAATTTTATGTCTAGAGTGGAAGCGCAAATAAGTTTTATGTTTATCGGCATCTGTCGAATCCACTGACGTTAAAAAACAATTTTCAGACATCAGATTTTTCACAGCTCCAAGTGGGGGGCTGTGATGAATTCATGCAAATGTTTCAGATTCAAAAGAAATCTATAGCTCTCAGTAAGACTCAAACCTGAGAAAATAGCTGAACCAAAAATTGTTCTTGACATTGACGGCTGGTCCAATGTAGTCAAATTCCAGTAATATAGCTAAACACTCACAACATAGGTTTGGGCGACTGGGTGGAATTGTCGGGGTTCAGGTGCCAGTTTTTCATAAGGTAGAGTATAAAAATGGATTTTATATCTCTGAACCCCTTCCAAAATGTTGGAGTTGTTTGTTATAGATTGCCACGTGCTGTCAAATATTTAATGCGACCAGCGTATAAGTTCAAATATGTTATTTCGTCCATTTGTTGTTGTACGTCGTAAACCGCTCTCAACATCCTCTGTTTTGTCTGCTTGAGGTGTCCCCCCTCTGTTGATTTTTCTAAGACTGCCATTGACTTCGATGAGCAGTGCCCTCGAGGTGTTTTGAAGGGAAAGGTTGTACCTTCAGGTCCAGTGCAAGCAGAAATCTCCTGTGGTTCGAAATCGAGGGAGGAACGTTGCATAATGCTTCATCAGCACCGGCTTTGTCAGACAAAGTAGTCTTGAATGCTTCAGCATATCGATCACTCATCAGGCATAGCTGTACTGAGGGCTGAGAAACCTTTGCCAAACGAAATTTGAGGGTCCAGTAGAAAACCTCAATTCAGATGCCGAGAAAAAAGGTCTGAACTACCGGATTCAGTTGGGGTGGATATGAGGTAGTGTAATGGCCTGGAACCTGCGCCAACAAAAAAGAAATTGTTTTCGTGCGCGAGACACTCGGCGAGCACAACTCAGGAAGTGTGCGGGACAAAAAAACGGCGTATGATGATTGAAGGTCAGCCGTAGAATGATCTACAAAGTAGATTGCCCCTGCCGATGATCAATGATCAGAAATCATTGTCAGTCTCAGCTGTTTCCAATTATACGTCCACTCACGTCTTTGGTTCCGTTCTAAAACGTGACAAAATATGAAAAACAAACTTACTTACGAGTAAGAACAGAGTTTGTCCTCGAGTGTTTTAAGGTTCCTCGTTGTCGTTCTCTTGTGCTTGTGTCAGATAGGTACACCACTGCAGTGCGAAATCATCCTGGATATCACTACCGTAAAACTTTGCTTCAGTCAGATCATCTCCCAGTATAGTAGTAACAGCGTAATCACTACGGAAAGATTCACTGTTGGTGGCGGAAAATTCCGATGTCAAGTCTGAAGACGGACCTGCGCCAACCAAAGAGAAATTGTCTTTGGGCGCGAGACACTCGGCTGGCACAACTCAAAAAGTATGCAGGGCAGAAAACGGCCTAGGATGATGAATAAAGTTCAGCCGTATGTTGATCTACAAAGTAGATTGCCCCTGCCGATGATCAATGATCAGAAATCATTGTCAGTCTCATCTATTTCCAATTATATGTCCACTCATTCCGTTGGTTTTTCTAAAACATGACAAAAAACATTAAAAACAATCTTACTTACTAAACGAGTAGGAACGGATTTTTTCCTCGAGTTTCCGTAGTGTTCGCCAAGTTTCTACGTTGTTTTCACTGAGCATCGTTTGTTTTGTTTTCCATAGTACATATGGAAAATTTTCTTCAATTCACTTATTTAAACTAATTTACACTTTCGAACTTATCACATTCAGCGCAAGAAGTATATTGACGGATATTCGGGTGAGGACTCGTGAGATAGGGGCATCGTGAATCATTCTTTCTTTCAACTTGCGCATTTCAGTCATAGAGGTACTACTACAAGGTGATCTATTCGGATGGGACCAACCGAAGTATAATTATATTTCTACTAACATAAATAAATTGTTTTCAGTTGAATATCTTTTCGCTTATTTCTGTGTTGAACTGTATATTTTAAATTTTCAGAAAATAATCATTGGTAAATGAAGTGAACTATAAATTTAATTATCAAGTTTGAGAATTGAATTTTTTCCAAGCAAAGTGTGGTGTGCATTTAGTTAACATCCATATTTTTTTAAGTTGTGAAAACTTAGATGGAAATACAAAAGTTGCACCGGTTTATGACTGGGAGTGAAATAAATGTCATTTCAATTATTTGGATACTTTTCTCTTTTAATGTTTGCAAAAGTGACTGGAACCTTCTTTCCTCAGTGACACCTGCGCAGTCTATATCCTTGGTCAGGCGGTAACCTTTTTAATATAAAATGACCTTAGTTAGTAGGTTAGTCAATGTCTGTGCAAAAATATTTGAGGCGATTTTGTTACGCCGTCTACACCAAAATGTCGATATTTCCATTTACTTGACGATACACGATAAAGTTTCCTTTTCTGAAGGGAAAAATAGGTGCATATTGATTTCTGTCAGTTTCATTGGAATGTTGAAAGAAAGATAATGAAGCTTCAAGATATATGTCGATAGAAGTTTGTATTGGAAATGAAAGTTTAGGCATTAAAATAGTTTTCAAAATATGAATTAAACAAGACGTTCACGAAAAATACCACTTTTGTTTCTGAATTGATTGCCATCCCATGGCATTTTGTATAAATTCTCATGAAAATGTTCGATTCAAGCTACGATGTCCGTAATAAAGGTAAATAAAAGACATGACTTTGGAACGAAATCACTAGCGCCATCTACCCGTAGTATCCATCTCTTCCAATGATATTTCAATATGGTTGACTAAAAATAAACCTCTATATATAACGCAAAAAGTTTGCACAGGAAACGAACAGAATTGTAGAAGACTTTGAACGAGTGCAATGAAGTAGAGTTAGAATAGGGGCGTTTTGAATAAATAAAAAATGAATTGTTTTTCATTAAAATGAAACAATGAAATAAAAATTTGTATTAGTATCGAAAAAAGTATTTTACTGAGCCAAAAAAAGAACCAAATTAAGGTGTCTTCGAGTGAGTGTTACACGGCGTAATGTGAACGTTTCTCTGAAAACTTGAGAAACTCACTCTGCTTTGGAAGACAATGATTGTCATAATGTTGAAACTCGATCAAAAAATGTACCATACATTCCACGAACCCGAAGCAGAAATCTACGATCAATATATGTACCTCTTCAAACAAATTTGTTTCAACAATTGTATGGATAAATTCTCCAATTGACATCCAAAGGAACGCATTTGAAAAGAAGAAAAACCAGATTTCCTTTCATAATCGCCTTCGTGTCTGTGGTATTTATACTGGAGATTGAATAACAAATTTCATTCATTCTACATTCAAATCCCACTCATAATATCTCATTTAGAGCAAGCATCGAGCCATTGAAAGGAACGAGTCGTAAAAGAACCATAAATTGTTGTTAATTCGATGTATAAAAAAGACCACTACAGGTGTAGATTTCCGAAGAAAATATACGTTTCGACAGACTGAATAAATCTCCATAATTACCGAGAAAACATTTCCAAGTATCCTATGAATGATACGCAATTACGAATCCAGGTGCAGTCTTGGCGACCATTTACAAAAGATAAATTATATACAATCTATTGAGCGAAACGTGATTGGTCGTTTCTCTATTCACTTGCCGGGATTAAATTAATAATATGCCCGATGGGCGTTTCTATTCAAACAACTTGCATAGACTTACATAATGTTCATTACTCATGATATCACCTCCATTTTCCTGTGTTCGAATGGAGCGAATAATGGAAAATGCTAATAGAAGCAATGACAAGCTATATTTCATCATCCGTTCTTTGGAGCATGCGACTGATTAGATTTTCTTTGTGAAGCGTGCAGATAATAGGTATTGCGAACAGCATCACAATGCCAACATCGCGAACTCTGCATTCGTCCCTACGATGCAGAACAACATTCCCTCCTACAGCTTGTATCTTTCGTGAATAGCATTGAATGACTTGGCATAAGGTGAAAAAATAAACAAGAGACTGGTAAATAATCATTTTCAAATTCAAATCCTGCGAAGCTAGCAGGATCACATAATGGACTGTGCCAATAATGATGATAATAATAATAACTGTATTCATTAGTTGAGATGAAATATTCTAAACATAAACGATACCGCCTTCGATGATGATCGAGACAGTTATTTGGTTTGATTCAATTGAAACCCTGACTGATAAAAATTGTTGATGGAAGAAGTTAGGTGAAAGATAAACAATAAAGAATCGAAGAATGAACGCTCGACATCAAAATCACGCATTCCACTCATTGGTATTATTGTATCGATTATTTCCCTGGTTGAAGGCTAGACTGCTTTTACAGACTTTTACAGCGAATAAATGCACTACACCTTTTAACCGATTAAATTGATCGAAATAAACCGGGCGTTTAGCTCACTTTCAAGGTACTATCTCGGTTACTATATTGTTCCATTGTTCCGTATTGATGTTTCCTAAAATTACATGTTCTCTGAAAATAATCTCAACATATATCCCTCCTTCAAGCTCAATCGACCAAAATGCGTGCATTTCCATAATTTCCAAAATTTTGCTTTCAGGCAAACGCTTTTGAGTATAATAATGTGAGAAGAAATCCCTCGACCTGCGGTCTCGGTATTTTATCAAATTTTATCATACACTCAAGTCATTTGAGAACCAAAATTTTGAAAATCATGGAAGTGCAGCACACATTTTAACCGATTAAATTTGATGCACTCGGGATATAACCCCCGAATATTTGTATGAAAAAGTCATACTTTCTCGAACGACTGTTTATTGCTCGTTGAGCAATTCACATCTTGGATGAAATCAAGAAACGGTTGGACGAGAAGAATGGTAGAAACTTTTTGTAGGGATATTTACCCTGACATATTTTTCTGACTATGCTAATCTTGTTATCTGAACACACGTCGAATGCAAATACTATCAGTTTGGTTTTAGGGTAATTGATTGCACCGGCTAGATGAGACTCAAAGATTTTTCTGTACGGCTCGGGTGATGAGTGATACGGTGATAGGTTAAATCAGATAATATATTCACTAATACCCACAACGGCAACTGAAGGGTTACTACCCTCAACAAAATAAGCCGTCAACAGACACAGCTTTGTACAATCAACTATCTTTTAGTTACTTATCCTAGAGCCAGTTGCAGACTGGCGCATCATGGTCCAATTTCTCTGTTCGCCCCCACCCCTATCACTTCCTTGTCACTATGGCATCGTATAGTCCGGGGACAAACGCAAACCACCATATGATCTCTATAAAAAGTTTCAACTTTTACACCAGAGGTAAGAAACTCATCATCAATTCGAGAAGAATGCTGCTGAAATTGAAACTTTTGGTGTAAAGTTCAAAACTTTGAAGTGCCTTCAATACAAAGTAGCATTTCGGTAGTGTTAAGTCTGGTAGCTCTATTCTATTCTATATCTAATTCAACCAGACTAATAGGATTATAGCTTATAAGTGGTATGGCATTCGAAATTATTTGATATTTCTTTTTAAGAAAGGCTTTGACTTTTATAGAGGTGAAAAGTTCCTAGAATGGATGTACTGACATTTTTATTCACGGAGATGGAATGAGTTATATTGGATACTCAACTCATTGCCCCGTCACTCAGTCCTGGTAGGACATCTTTGTTATATATGAGTGATATTTGTTCGAATTTCTATCACCTTTCTAATTCATTGTAATGAAATCTGTCGAGAGACTTATTATATAGTGTTACGATTTTTCCTTGGGGTTCGTTGATTAAAATTCCAAACAACACTACACTACTTTTATTACAACTTTCTATCACAACACAATACAGGCGCTTGAATTGCTCCGCCTACTTTCCAATGCTCCGTACTAAAACTCTCTGTACTAAAAATTCTGATAAACTCTCTCTAATAGAAACTCTGCTTCGTGAATAAACTCTGCTCCACTTAGCTCCCAATAACTCTCGCCACTTAGCTCTGAATAAAAACTGTCCCCGCTGCGATGTACCGCTGCTTATATACCTGAGTACACCTATGGCGAATCTTCGAGAGAAGCCTCGATGATGTGTATCGAATTCTCCACGGCAATCAACAGTTCCTGGAAAATGACGTTCGCTACGACGCGACCCCTCAACTGCGTTTACAATCTCGTCAGGGCCGGCACTAGGAGATTCGTAGCAGTAGAAAAAATAAAACCTATCAAGAAACTTATTGAGTCGAGAAAGCTGACCTAAATTAATAGACACTAAAATATGGATAGGAAGAGAAATATAAATGAGCAGAAATAAAACAGGACAAGCTCAAATCAATGAAAAATATATAATGAAAAAATCGGCAAAACTCTATTTTCGCATTGATATTAAAGTTTTGCCGATTTTTGCAGATCAGAGAAGAAATCCAAAAAAATGATGAAACAAAGTTTCCAACTAAGTGTATTCACGACCCCGTGGTTACTGGTGTCCATCACTAGTACACTCTACTTGAGAGAGGGTTTCACTACATTTTCTTATTTTCTTCGATTTCATTTTATTTTAGTGTTTTCCCTTATATTTCTTATTCAATTTGGTATTTTTTGTTTGCTCATTCAAGTATATTTTGTTTTATGAATATTTCAATTTTTTTACATTCCAGTGCCTCTTTTTCATATTTAGTTATTTTAACTCAATGGTTTTTTGATTGATTCATTTTCCTATTGTTGCTTTTCGTTTGATCTCTGCTCAATGAAGTAATTTTGAAATTTCGTGTACCTATTATGATTATTCGATGAACAGCATTTCAATTATCTTTTTCAAATTTTATTGTTTCAGTTCGGATTCTTTGAATTTCTTTTTTTTTGCCAACCATAATTGAACAAACCTTCGAAAAAGAAAGACTCCTGTTATTCGTGCAGAAATATATTCATCATCAGTGCTTAGGCATATGTTTCCAGTCGAAAACGCTCTTCTGCGATTTCAATATCCAATTGTATGCACGAATTACAAAGGTAGTTTTTACCCATGTTTTTTGGTACTGGCACACAGCTTGACAATTCTCACAATAAAACATTCTTCAATCGATTCGTTTTTCCAGGCCTCTACACAGACTCGCTATCCCACGCGCACGAGACGATCCCGAGGAAAGTATCCGCCAAAGGCGACCACATCTCCCACCGGCTGACCACCTTCCACGAGGACGTCGAGGAGAGCGTCTACTTCAACCTCTCCATCGGAGGCGAACACCACGTCATCATAGTTCAACCCGCTCGTCGATTCTTTATCCCCGCGCTGGTCGTGGAGAAGCGGGGAAGGCTCAACCACACGAGGACGCAGCCGGCTTTGAAATCCAGCAACTGTCATTTTCAAGGCGTCATTGATGGACAGCGGGATTCCAGGGTGGCGGTTTCGGCGTGTAATGGGCTGGTGAGTTTTTTGTGCGATAGCGCATTTACTCTTTTCCCTCGATACGTACGACACATAACTAGATAGGTGATGCAGAGTTTTACAGCAGCTATATCCCTATTATGAATCAGATGAAGACTTTTACAGATTTTCACAGCAACACACAAAATAGTTTTAACGACTGAAGTCATCAGAATTTTTACGTTATATAAATTTCATCTTTTTCATTATTTCCATTGAGCGAGTATTTCTAGAAAATTCGGACAGTAATCAAACTATAGAGACAGAAATATGCTAAAATTACTATATACATTGTCAGAAATGATTGGATGGCAGAAGAAATAGTATCAGGATTATTTAATAGATTTAATTTGAAAAATAAACACTCACATGAAATACTACTGTTTAAATTCGGATGGATAACTATTGTATATTACTGAGTTATCGTATATAAGAGTTATTGACTCAACGAATGAATTTACAATTCCTAATAACACCCAATACATTGATGGGTAAACAGTTGATAATGCTATGGCGCTGTAATTAAAAAACTCATTAGTGTAACTAGAGACACCATATCGTATATTCAATAACAGACAAATTCTACTAGAAACTAGGAAATAAATCATGTTTCGAATCCATATGATTTTGTAAGGACAAGACAGATCACTTCAATAATTATGAACATTTCAACTACATGAATAAAACTCGAAGAGAAATCACTCCTAAAAAATCAAATTATAGATAGTGATTAATTGAACCCATTACTCGATAACGAATAATAAAACGAAGCAGAGCCACAAAATTCTTATTATATCCATTACTGAACTCGATCACTGAATTACAGTTTTTACGAGAACACAGCAACTCTAAATCACGGTTGGATTGATAAATTCATTTTACAAATATTATAAAAACCAAATTCGTGAATTTCCATCAGCAAAGCCGTATGCAAAAACCATATCAGCCATTGCAGCATTCGTATCCGAACTGTGAATTTGTCTATGAATAGTTGAAAATGTGAAAAAGAACTTTCACCCTTTGCGGTCGTTGGCATGTTATACATGACACCATTACTACTTGTCAAAATATACACACTTTTTCGCCTGCGAGTCGCTTGGCATGTGGGACATGCAAATCGTAAAACTTGACTTAGGACGTTGGCATTTCTACAATGCCGCACTTTTAAAGTCTCATAACTCTTCAACCATTCATAGCATGACAATTTACGCGCGATATTCGGATTGCACGGTAAATTTCAGTTCAGGCAAAATGCACTCCCCTTTTTTCTCAAATGGCCAATACGCGTGTCACGGGCTACTTTGTCAGGTCGTAAATTCGTATTTATTTGGAATCGTATGAGTTTTGTGAGCATACTATTTTTTTAATATGAGTAAAAGAAAACGTTTGAGTGACGTAGAGTTGGAAGCTTTATTATATGATGATGAAGAAAACTGGGATTCCCACACAATTGAAAATGAAATGAGTTCAGATTCATCTGAAGATGAGACGTTTCTTGAGGAACTTTTGGAACACAGTTCAGATGAAGAAGTACCTATTTCTGAAGAAGATGAATCGTGGAAACTGTGGGAAGCTGGTGAGTCAAATTTTGAAAATTTTCCATTTTTCGAAGATGTTGGATATCACCCTCCAAGGACAAATAAGCCCACGACAGAACTGCAATTTTTTCAACTGTTTCTTACTGATGAGCTGTTACAGGCAATTGTCGATGAGATGAACAGGTGCGTTAGATCGAGCTTTTTATTTGTAATAATGTATTTACAACTATTGTTATCAGGTATGCAGGAGAAAAAATAAGAAAGAATACACCATTGCCTAGAAGATCAATCTGGTCTTCCTGGAAGCCGGCTACAGTGGAAGAATTCAAAGCATTTTTGGGTGACATAATCAACATGGCCCTAAACCCTAAAAGTGAACTGGGGGATTATTTTTCATCCTCTTGGGTCGACTATCAGCCGTTTTTCAAAGACGTCTTTTCTAGGCAAAGATTCTTCCAACTTTTCTGGAATCTTCATATTTCTCAACCAGAAGACAATGCTTTAGGAAAAAGAAGTCACAGTAACAAAGTGAAAAATGTCCTCTCTTACTTGGAACGAGCGTTTGCAAAGTACTATACTCCAGGAAAATATGTAGCTGTTGATGAAAGTACAATTGGTTTCAAAGGCAGAGTGTCATTTCGTGTTTATAATAAGGACAAACCCACCAAATGGGGAATAAAGGTGTTCGTTCTTGCCGATTCAACCAATGGTTATGTATTTACTATGAAACCCTATTTCGGTACTCAAACGACAGAATCATTGATTCGTCCAGATCTTCCTGCCACTGCCCGAATAGTAGTTCACTTAGCTCAGAAGCTTATCAATGCGACAAATGGTGCAGGTGGTTACCACATTTATACCGATCGGTATTATACAAGTCCATTGCTAGCCAAAGAATTACATGAAATGAAAATACATCTAACGGGAACTGTAATGGCAAATCGTAAAGGCCTTCCAGATCAAATGAGAACAGCTTCCACGAGAAAAATGAAAAAAGGCGAAATCCGTTGCCTTCGCAATAATTCGATGTCTGCATTGGCTTGGAAGGATAAAAGGGTTGTTCTCATGATCTCTACTTTATATAACAACTCTACGCAAGATGTTACAAGACGTACCAAAACAGCTAATGGTCAATGGATTGAAGAAGTAATTAAAAAACCCACGATGATATGCGAGTATAATAAGTTCATGGGGGGTGTAGATATTGCCGATCATTATTCTACAAGCTATGCATTTTTACGAAAGTCATCCAAATGGTGGCGAAAAGTTTTTTTTGGTTGCTAGACGTCACTATAAATAATGCATTCTTACTGTACAACTCAGAAAAAAATGACAAAAAATATCGCTCAAGACACTTCAGAAAAAAATTAGTCCTTCAGTTGGTAGGAGACTTTAGAAGTAATGCAAATCGACGAAGTGTATCTCACATTTGCGATAATACTCGCTTGGATGGCAAATTCCATGCTATTTTTTTGAGGAAGAGCAATCTTGATTGTAAGGTGTGCAGTGATAGAAAAACGCCTGGAGGACGGAAAACTACTAACTACTATTGTCAAACATGCCCAGGAAACCCAGCTTTACATCCAGGCGAATGTTTTATGAAATATCACACACTGAACACTTATAATTGAAGAATCATTTTATTTTCACATAGGGAATATATATATATATATATATATATATAAGTTTCCATTGTAACCTAACTAGAAATTGCAATTCGTTTCAGCCAAAAATATCCAAAAAAAATATTTCAATATATCAAAATATAAAAAGGCGTTTTTGTGCCATTTCAACGACCCTTCTCCTACATTTTTTTCATTTTTTTTAACTCATGTGGCTTTTTATAGTTTTTTCTCAATTTCTACCAAATATCAATACTCTAGGGCAACTAGGAGAATAAATACAATTATTTCAAGCCATTATTGTCAGAAACTCAAAAACCACTACGACCGCAACGCACTTTCACGTGTAAAGTTGTGACGCGTAGTACGCAGGGCATGTACCACATGCCAACGACCTGTAGGAACATTTGGTTTATATGAGTTCGACCGCAAAGGGTTCAGTTTGGTAAACAAACGTTCATAGCCTCCTCGATTCAATTACCTTAATTTGCAAGCCGAGAGTGACAAAAAATATCGAAATGAATTTGGCTATACTGATTAAGTGGTTTGATAATGCTCAGTTTAAAGGAAGTCTATCCGGGTGTACTGCGTATATCGTTCGATGAAAATAACTAATTAATTGCAAAAAACTCACAACAAAAACCAACCGTGTATTGAAAAATGTATGCATCTCGAAAACGAATCATTTTTCGATAAATATTTTATAGGAAAAAGTTATTTATTTTGACGAGATCTACGACATAGTTATTTTTTGTATTGTTCTCAGCAACTTACAAGTAATATATGCATCGATTTAGAAAATTGGAAATATCTCGAAAACGATAAAAAATGTAAGGGGAATTTGAAATGAATAATGAGAGCGTACACAGCGCCATCTAGATGTTACATTAAAATTATTATGGAATTATGATTTTCCTGGGTACCGATTTTCGTGCAATAATTCATCATTTGGAAAAGTTATTTTCGAAATTTCAACACCCTCTATCTCCGAAACGAAACTTTTCGGACACAATTTAATATGGACTTTTTTTTGAAAATTGTCTGAAAATTGTCTCAGGAATACGTCACTTGAATATTTGAACGAACTTATGTTACACCCTGTACTGTGACTGGAGCGGCCTCGGCGAAAATCTCTCTCTGGGAACGCGAAAAAGCATTTTGCTTTATAGAAATAGCTATTTCGCGCGTATTGTTCTATAAACTGCCGTCACACTACTCTCAGCAAATTGGCGTATTTTTGTGAATGTTTTGCTAACTTTTGGAGATTCACAATAGAAATGTAAAATCCCAATTCTGTATATAGAACCAACGACATTCCGAAAATTACCCCATTGTTTATGTTCTATTCCGAGTCATTTAATGACTGAATATGTGAATTTTCGACAAGTTTACCTGAAAATTGAATTGATCCAGTGAAACTACGATTGAGTGATATCAAATGGAGTAAGTACTGTTTGAAAGTATTTTGTGCGGTGAATGAATTTCCTCTTCGTATTTTTTGGGTTGATAGCCTACCACACAAAGAAATAATTTTTGGATCTATACAAGTGAAGACACACAACCAACACAAATTACGCATCCTATATCAAACTATAATCCCCCGATTGCCTGGGAAAAGGATCGGAAACAGATTTTATTTTAGAACATTTGAAACAAGAAATAATTTCCGTTCAACTCTGATACACACTTAAGCAAGGTACATACCGGAAAACAGAAAAATGTAAATGTATCAAATCAAAAAGGCGTAGAAGAGCTAAGTTCAATTTTACTGAAAAGCGAAAAAGGCGAGATCTGTCGAAAAAAACGAGATCTCATAAAAAAAGTTGAGATCTTGAGAAAAAATGACAAGATGTCCAATAACAGGAAACTTGCCCCTTTTAAAATAATCTGTCAAACATCAAGTCCACTAGAAGAGCGGTTGATATGATTCGCACCTGGCTAATAAAAATAAGTAGCTTTTAGAAATATCATCTCTTTCATTTTTTCAGTAATTATTTGGAATTGA
Source organism: Zygogramma bicolorata (assembly GCA_032362365.1). Classification (NCBI taxonomy): domain Eukaryota; kingdom Metazoa; phylum Arthropoda; class Insecta; order Coleoptera; family Chrysomelidae; genus Zygogramma; species Zygogramma bicolorata. The sequence continues at coordinate 258,337 of JAVJAQ010001010.1, forward strand.
ACGAGAAGTTTTCATTCCGAACTAAAATCGATTTAGTTTTTGGAAAACAATATGACAAACACCAAAATTGTCTTCTTCCGTATGATCAGTTCGATTTGTCATATATTATATTACATTTTTTTATACTGGGCCGAATTATCAACATTTCAGTTTAATAACCAAGCAATAGTACTGAATTTATCTTCTTTTTCTACAAAATAAGTGAATAGAAGAGCCTCATTTCCAGAAGGTTGAAACAAGGCCTGATATTAAAGCTTTAATCTCTCTCGAGCATCTTGTGAAAATGCTTCTGTTCTTATTTGTTAATTCTCTGAACTCTGGACAGAAATGAAGTAATTTGCTATTCATTAATTAATCATTACCTGACCCACCGTCTTAGTCTTTGCAAACAGTAATTATGAAAATACTTTGTAATTATTGTGATTGCGATATTATCTAAATATCGACGTTTAGATTTTTGTTCTTCAATCTTAGTTTAATCTTCCTAAGAGTTCTTGAAGACGATATGTGATTACAAGTAGTTTGGGTGTCCCGGTTCCTTCGCCAAAAATGCGTTTTAGTATTTAAAATTAACCACCAAACATTAAAAAAATTCCAAATACCTCAATGAAAGTTACCTCATCGCTAATGTAATTATGGGAAAACTCAAAACACATCTTTGTGATTGAATATCACTTAACGACAATTTAATTTCAATTATCATGCAAAAATATACTTTCAATACGATATCAAGTTATGAAGATAATTATCAGTCATTTTGCAAATTCATCATGAGTTATTCTTCATCTTCTTTGATAATATTTAATAAAAAGGATGTGATCAGCCATCAATGGTTGTTACAATTGATAATCATTATAAGACTCATTTTCAACGGAGACCTCCCATAGATCCAATTATTCAAAACTCACAATGTCTTCCACACATTTTTGAGAATTACATCGTATAACAAGAACCATTTCTGACCATTTCAAAGACCGATTGATATCCTCGCGATACAAGGAATAAAACCAATATCGGACTCAAAGACGAAAACGTTTCCATAACCAAAAAGTCACATCAATGCAAGGTGACGCTTTTTTGCTTGTCTGCGGAATTGAATGAAAACCGTGGGATCTCCGACAGGTTTGAAGTCTAGACTCAGGGATATCCGAAAAAATATTTTCACACTTTGGAGTACTATGATTCGTAGTTTTTTATCTAAGGACAGTTGTGTTTTTGTTTTTTCGAGTCAGTCTGAATATCACATTATCGTTAGTTGTAAATGAATTATGTTTACACCGTTTAGTGAACCAATTGGAGAAATTATTATTCACCATTCATACATGTTCACTCGTTTTCAAATACTTTCTGAACATGAAGAGTAACAGAGTTTTCAATCAAAAAATACAATTATGTGTGGCATCAACTGAATGAATTATATCAAATCAATGGCGAAGTGTTGTGAAGAAACGATCAATTCACGGATATATAGTTTCTACATTCATCTCTAACATACTTTTTTCATTCTATCTTTTTGGTTTTGTGAATAACGATGGTGAATACTATTAGGGTATCTGAATCATTCAGTATCATGAATATAAAAACGCAATTTCTGTTTTATTCTACGAAATATTATGTTTTCTAATTGATTCCTATTTTTGCTGAAGGCACACAACCATGTTTTCGAAAGATGACTTACGTTTTTAATTTATGTGGTTTTAGTTCAACTGACGAGTAACTTAATGAAAAACTGAATTAAATTCGAAGAATCTTTCATAATTGACTATTGTTTTCAAACGTTTTATTCGAATGCGCTGTGATATGACTTTATCTATATATATATATATATATATATATATATATATATATATTCTCTCATTCCGATGACTAGTGAGTAAGCCTCTGAAGAAGCTGGCCACTCGCGCTAGCGAAACGTTAGGAAAAAATTCCAAAGAACGACGGCCTTCAAGCCAGAAGAAAAGTAGTTATACTAATAACCTCGGCCGTAAAAGCCTTAACCATTTTGTCAATAGATGAATAAATTAAACAATTTTCATTTCTAATCCCATTGATCGCGCACTTCTGTGAGATAAACACCGGGAACGCAACACTTCAGTGTACGCCATGACTGAAAGGGCTAATCCCAGTTTTTTTTGGAAACAAGACTTACTATTTTCTCAGAAAATTTTCACATTAATACATTGAGAGACGAAAATTCCTAGTGGCGAATCATGCTTATCATGCTTTGCTTAAAGCAAGTGTTGATGTGTGTTGCACACATACCATTCCTACTAATCAGTTGGTGATTCTTGCGACTTCCGTGCTGAAAATTGCAGGCTCCTCATCTCGCCCCGATATTTTAAGTTTATTTTCGTTTTTGTGGGGACGACAATTTTTTAACGAAACTTCATTTCTGTAATCCATCTTCTAAGTTTATGTTCTTATCTTTTCACTACAAATAATTTTGAAGGAATTCTGTTTCAGACCGGCGTGATCATATCCAAAAATGAAAAATACTACATCGAACCAGCACACCATCCAACGAAAAAGGTGGTACCTGGCCATAAGCACCTGGTTTATAAGAGGTCTGCAGTGCTTACAAGCTACCCGAAGAAGAGAAGGAAAAAAAGAAGAAAACTGCAGGCGAACTGTGGTACGAAAATTCCAAAAAAACTGACAATGTGAGTTTCTAGGTTTACAATTTGAGGAAATTATAATATCCATTATCAAAGAGGAGCGTCTCCTCACAATTCTTTGTCTATTATTTTTGAATAATAATATTCAACGCGGAAAATTACTAAAAAAAAAGAAACTTGAGTTCCTTCCAAGCACACTGTTTCATATAATAGCTATACATATATGTAACCAGTCAGAAAAAGTTAAATTGTCTGCTACAAAAATTTTTTCAAATATCAAGTTTATTAACCATATCGCCTGTCAATTGGACGTTTGTCACAAATTTGTACATATCGATTGGCAGTGAATGCTTTCTGGAAGAAATAACTCGAAAAAGTGCTTCAAAGATGAATTGATAGTTGTTTCCGGGCTTCTTAGCCGTGGTCTGCAGGTTTTGGGCCTGACGTTTCGTCTGCATCTGCGGCAGACATTCTCAAAGCGATGCGGAAATGGTCGAAGTATCCTTCTCTGATGCGAAGCTTTGATTAGATGTGGTTCGGATGATTAGTCTCTATTTATCGGACCTAAAATCGGTCTGTCAATTGTCCTTATTTGATTTTTCGAGGCCGTCTCCTCTCTCATTGGGAGGGTCCTTGTATTTTGAACCGCTGGCATCCATGTTCTATGGATGTTGAGACTCTCTTCTTTACAGTTGAGGTTTTTCTTATGTTACTGCATTTCTCTATGTCCTCTCTATAGAGACGAGGGTAATAGCTCATAGTTGTATCCAGTAGTTTCCTTCTGTAGAAGTTAATATCATGAGCCTCAAACAGAGCGTGTTCGGCCATCGCCGGTATCCACCCAACTAACAATTGCCTATCGCACCGAGCCGGTCAGAAAATTTCCCACCGACCTATACGATATCTTAAATTCATAAAGACGTACAGTATCTACGCCAATAAGATTCACTTCATATCTTTTGTGCTTTCTCAAACTTTCGTAGATTTTTTATCGCGAATATAATTTGTAAAAACCAACTTTACGCTAATCCCATCATACCATTGAACATTGGGAATAACACGTTTCCTGCAGTACTTTTCCATTTTTCATTTCACTCATCCAATTTATTTGAATACTTGCCTACGACATAATATACGAATATTCAATTTCAGGTTAGAATGGCAAAGTTCAAAAGGAAAAGTAAAAGTTCAGAGGAAGAAAACAAAGCACAAGAACTTGGTAGAAATACCAAATGTTCACCAATCGAAGATGAAGACTCTGAAATATAGGAGAGATAAAGAAAGGAAACAAAGATCCATTAGCGTGGATCACTACGTCGAAACTCTTGTAGTTGCTGATGCTGGCATGGTGGAATTTCACCAAGATGGAGAAATCGAAACATACATACTGACTCTCATGAATATGGTGAGGAAATGCGCCGAATTGATTTACTTATTATTGCATAAATTCAGCTCAGGGAATATACTGGGTGTCTCAGACCTCGTTTAAAAGCGATATCTTGGAAAATATCGAGATATGAAAGGGAGGCGAATCATATCGTATCAGTTTTTGTTTCAAGGTGATTAACAATGTTCTTTGCTGGGTGGTATTTTTCGGACTTTCATTATCTATATGGTTGAAATTATAGTAATAGAACACGTTTCAAAAGAGTGAACTATATAGAGACAATGGAAGTCCAAACCAATATCACATCAAATCAGTTATTCTCTCACTTTCTCTGAGTTGAGATAGCCCCCCCAACCCCTATTTTTCATTTCATTTGCAACTATGTGTTTCTGCGCATGATATATATATATATATATATATATATATATATATATATATATATATATATATATATATATATGTATATATATATATATATGCAGTTGGAAGTCTCTGACCGTCGTCACGTTTATTTAGGCAGGAGGGTCGCTTCTCGATTTAGATGGCCTCGCGAATTATACGAGCTTGTAGTGTTTTTGCTGTGGCGATGGTCTTAAGCCTAGTATCGACAGTGCGAGGCTGCTCGCTGCCAATGTCTCGTGCCATCTGCCTCAGGGTGAGCTCTTCAGCTAGCAGCAAGTTTGTAACCACGAATGCTCACTGCGAGCACGCGAACCACCCGCATGCATAATGAAGACAGTCGGTACAATATGTCTGTATTTTCGAAAAAGGTGCATGTTGCTGCCGCTGCTTTTATTATGATGGCGACGATTATCAAGAAACAACAGCAAAAAAAGCGATGTTGTGGAGGTTTATTGGTTTGCGTGCAGGAATTGTGTCTTGTGCGGTGCGAGGCAGGCAGTGCAGGTATCCACTTGACGCACAGCTCGGAGCGAGACACCTTTGAGCACTGCTCGAAAACCGACAAGCATACGGCTCGCCTCACATTGTGCGACGCGAACGCCTCAAAGCGAGCAACCCGGGTATCCACAGTCCGAGGCAAAGCCGAGCATTCGCCACGAGGCATTCGCGCCTCGCGGCGAACTGCCTCGCACTGTCGATACTAGGCTTTAGTGTTCTCAAAGTCTATATTGTGTCCTGTCTCTTGATGATGTTTGGACAGAGCTGAAGATGGGTCTGATTTTCTTACAGCAAGTTGATGCTCGTATACTCGTCAGACGTCTGTTGGTCTGGCTTACATATGTTCTAGGGCAATCAGAACATGGTATTTCATATATACCCTGTGATTCGTTGACAATTTTGTCCTTGGCGGAGCGGAGGAATGTGGAGATTTTATTGTTGGCTGTAAATATCGTTTTTATGTCCTGTTTTTTGAGAATTCGGCTGATTTTGTCAGTAACACCTTTAATGTAGGGGAGGAGAGCTTTGTGGAGAACGTTGTTGTCTGTTGGGTCTCTGGGAATGGAAGGAGAAGTTTGATGGCGGCGGATGGATCTGTCAATTTGATGGTCTGTGAATTCATTTTGAAGAAGGCTGATTTGAGTTGGGCTACTTCCTGAGGTTTGTTATGGAGGTCTGTAAGGTTGATAAATCTGTGGATGAGGGAATTTACAACGAAATTGGTTTGTGCTGGATGATGGTGGGAGTTTGCGTTGAGGTATCGGTTTGTGTGTGTTGTTTTCTGTAGACCGAGTGGGTGAAGGAGTCATTGGTTTTTGTGATGAGGACATCTAAGAATGAAAGGGAGTTATTGCTTTCGATTTCCATTATGAACTCTATATTTGGGTGGAGGTCATCAAGAGACAGGACACAATATAGACTTTGAGAACACTAAGACCATCGCCACAGCAAAAACACTACAAGCTCGTCGAGGCCATCGAAATCGAGAAGCGACCCTCCTGCTTAAATAAAAATATCAATGAATTGTCCAAGAACGTTTCATTCGATCTTAATTTCTGCTTGTCTTTATAATGATAAAAGTATTATTACATATTCTTGTAAACTCCTATATTCTAGTGATTCGAAACCCAGTCGTTTTCACACTTTGGTATATAGAAACTTATTAAGAATTACTTGGTATGGAAAAAAAGTAAAAAAGCATACTGGAAAAAAAATGGAGGCCATATCTTGGGGAATTTGAGAAAAACTGGTTTCGGGAGCGTATATAAGGAAATCCTGCGACAGGATTACAACTCGTTTTTGTTTCACATCTCCATCTTTTTCAATAATCAAGATATCGCCCATATACGAAATTTTCGATTCCCGTTAATATATTTCATCATAATTTCGAATAACTGGGCCCATCCTAGGGGTGACAGTCACTTAATATTCATAATCAGTACTAAAATTCAAAAAAGAATATTCAAAAATCACGAACGTGTAACCCTCCCGATCCAAACTGTATATAATAAACAAGCCCATTCTAATCAGGGATTTCCATTAAACGAAAATAAAATTTCCATTCCAGCCGAATATCTACGAACCAATTTCATATTATCTTTATCAAAGCTTTCGATAAAATTGGGTATAATTTACCTATAGATTATTCTTTATGGTTCCAACTTAGATTGGAAAATGTAGCCAATCAAATTGCATATTCTCCAATTTACCTTTGAAGGAATAATGAACTGTCGCGCCATCCCGTTACGAATAGCTGAAGCTCAATTTCAATCAATAGGTGGAACAACGGATTTGTGTTCGTTATGGTAAACAAGACGAGCGGGGATTTCGGGATTTACTAAAGCGCGGCAGATTAATATACAGGGGGATACCTAGTTCCCGGTTAAGTAATTCCGCCATATATGAGCCCTATATATATATGTGCGCCCTTCAAGCATAAAGGATCAGAATAGTAAAAAAAATTGATCATCTGAAATTCTCGAGCGCATCAGATTAAGGTAGGGTGAGTTAGTTACATCCTGAAACGTGTATATTCCACTAATCTGACAATTCGAGAGAGACCTAAAGAAGGAGGAGGGCTACAAAGTTGTAAAAAAAACGTCATCTCGAGCGTGGCTGATTTTAATTTTATTCTGTAGGAAATTATTCAAGAATTGCAAAATTATATAATCTGCCGAAATAATGAAAATGTATCGATAAAGTTTAATGTGGACAGCTGCGTGATGCCTATATTCCCCTCTCCACGTTTTTATTTCTCTCTCACTCTTTCTCTATCTATTGCTCTCTCTCTCTCTCCGTCCCCACTCTGGTTTCTGTTGCCATGATGCCATAACAGTTGATCAGGTTAAGTGGAAGAGCGCCACTCTTGAAATTGGGCAACTAATTTCAGGAGAGCGAACTTTGCCTTTTGCTCTGCAGGCAGTGGGTTCAAGTATATATATTTTTTTTTTGTCTCAGCATCTCTACTGTTTGATATTTTTTATTTGTTTCTATTATCGTTTATACACATTAGTACTTACCTTGTTTGTGCGCTAATGTATTTTTCGCCTGCATCAATAAAATCGATATTATTATTATTATTATTATTATTATTATTATTATTATCACAGACTCGTTTGTGGCATGATATTGTTTACAACGAATATTCAACGTTTAAAAATTTTGAAAATGTAATTGCTTATAATTATTTTCTTATAAATACAAGTATTCTACTAAAAAAATTATACAATTTTTTTGTTCGCATGCTTTTTTCGAGCTTTTCAATTAATTCATTTCGATGATTGAAAAAAATTAAAAAAAAAATCAAATCGGCAGAATAAGCGAATCCCTCCAGATAATCGTCAGACATCCCATCGCCTAGGGCGTAAAGACGTAAAGATGAACGATTAATCTGATTTTTTTGATTTTTGAAAATTTATAGCCGCTTCCCCCACCGATGAAAAAGTATACATTATATAACATTTTTTTTTATCATCTAAGCTTCGCAACACATTAGGTCTCTATGACGCTCGAGTAAATCCCGATTTAGCATCGTGGGCTCTCCTGCTATAGTCATTCGTTTCAGCATATCGGCTAATCTGGAGCCATTTTTGTTTGTTATAATGTGCAGAATTTTCCTTCATTGCCAATATTGGCAAAGCTGAATTTTACCAAGATGAACGCATACATTATTACAAATAATATATGATTTTGTTCATTTTTAATTTCTGCAATTTCAATGAGATTAACTCATTACCTCCATGATTTACTTGAGCTTCAAAAAATCATTGAAAAATCATTTTAATTAACATATGAAGGGCACACGGGAGAAACGATGAAAGTCCATTGTTTGCCAAATTAATTCGTATACATGACATTTTTCCTCTCAAAAAGCTGCGTCTCCTGGTACCTAAATGAACGGAATATCGATAATTGTCACATAGAAAATATGTATTTGAAATTAGACATTTTCCGGAGAAACGATGAAAGTACATATTTAATTTCCAAAAATGTTGAGGGTCCACACACCACTCCTTGGTAGTTGCATTCACGTGAGGTTTTGTGGTTAGATTCACGTCGTGAATTTATTCAATTGGTGATAATGTTTGAAAAAAAAATTGAGATGTATCGATTGTTGTTTGAGGTAGCTAAAATATTATTATTATCAGAATTGCCAATGACTTTCTCACAAAAATTGGACTTTCATCATTTTCTCCAAAAAAATTGTAATTGTATTGCATTTCGAGGTATATCTCTTCTGAGAGGCAGGTCTGATAGTCGAAAAAGGTGTTTACATAAATCCAATAACATATTAGAAAGGACTGCCCCTTTAACTTGCTGAAAATGAATAACTGACTTGCTAATAACACGAATCATGATAAAAAAGGTTTTTCCATTTTTTTTAACATTCTCCGTTATTCCCGTTACGGCAACAGTTTCGCTACAAAACTCACTAAGTCGCTGTAACATATTGCATCAGAATAGATCATGCTTCATTTCATGCAATTCGGAAAAAAATCCGCGTCAAAACATGCAATTTTCTTGAGTTGCATCGTGGAATTCAGGTCTAAGTTATAATGTTGATAGTTATCAAGTAGGTGCACTGCCTCTTTAATCATTTCCCTTTTTTCATTGATTCGAATTCGAAGTTTTTTTTTCTTTTTTTTTATTGTTTCCATTCTGAATTAAATTCATGACTTCATCTCCACATAGGAAAATAATACTTTCATTTTTGGTAATCTCAAGTCAGTTTTTTTATTAACCATTTGCTGAGATTTGAAACAGTTAGGAAATAGAATTCATGAATGAATACTAACTATTCAATTCATGTTGCATGATATATAGATCTATTTTCGAAAATCATGTTAGCATCATCAGGGAAATGAATGTGTAGATATCAATTCTTCCCACAAAGCGTCGAATGATTTCATCTGGATAGGGGAGTGATTATTCTGTTTAGTAATGTCTAGAAGTCTATTTTTTTCTTATTGTGGTGTAGTTGAGTTCCATGATATTATTGCTAAACTCTATGGGATCTCTATGAGATATGAACCTGAACTCGAAACATTTGAAGCAAACTAGTTTTCAATTGGTATTATTCATATAATAGTTCCATTCAGTTCTTTCTCATAGAACTCTGTCGATGAAAATGTCAATTATTCAGAAAATGAAATTTTTCAGTGAATGATTGCTAGGTCGTATGGTTTTTACTTTGTCAATTATTATACGAAGGTAAGTAGTCCATACTCAAAGTGGAAGACCAATTTTATTAAAAAAGGAAACACGAAGTCATCTCCACAACATATTTAATTCCTACAGGAACAATGTCCTAGTTAAGACATGTTTCGAACATATATATGTTCATCTTCAGTTAGGTACAAAAAAGGCTGAAATAGAGTTAACAATGAGAAAACAGTCGAAGTGATTTTTTACATGATACTTACGAAAGTTGGGAGATCAAAATTAACAAACTACATAGTAGGTATCATTAAACTACTATCAAGAACCAAAGTGGTTCAAGAAGTTGAAATGTATGTTATAAAATAGGGGTGGACCCCCAGAATTATAATAATTGTATCATAACTTGGATAAATTAATAAAACACCATGCAAATGTGGCGTGGGTAGACAACAAAATGGACGAAACCGTGAAACAAAACCGAGATATAATCAATTAGTTGATAATGTTTTTTCTAACTCTGGGTTCGAATAAGTGACAATTGGTACTGCAAAATCCACCAACTCCATTGCAATTAACTCAACAAATCACTAAACAGCTCCTTCACAACTCAATAAATCACTCAAATAACTATTACTGTCCGCCTATATTTTCACGTTATCGCTCTGTAATCGACTAACTCCCCGTCCGCTATATATAGGTCCATGATTCCGAATTTGATTTTGAATTTTCCGTATTCGATATTTCTAGAACTTTCGGCATCGTTTCCTACGTATGTAATCAAATGCGGTTGGTATCTCTCTCGAACATTCTCGATCAATCGCGATGACAGTCGATGGGCGTGGTCTCCTTCTAAATGTCTTGCATAGGCGTAGAGAAAGTCATGGGCGTAGAGAAAGGTTTTTATTGTTTCGCACAATTATTTTTGATCTTCGGATTCTTAACAATATCAACATTTTCACAGGTAGCCGTACTCTTCCAAGACCCAAGTCTGGGCAATAGCGTCAACATTGTCGTCGTAAAGATCATCCTGATAGAAGATCCCCTATCGGAACCAATCCTCAACGTAACCACTAACGCAGACCAAACCTTGAAGACGTTTTGCAAGTGGCAGCTTCCCTTGAATCCGCCTATCGATAACGATCCTCACCACCATGACGTAGCCATCCTCATCACGAGAAAAGATATTTGCGCTCGTCAGAACTCACCATGTGGTACCCTGGGGGTTGCTCATATTGGAGGGATGTGCAAGGCTAGCAGGAGTTGTAGTATCAACGAGGACAATGGAATAACTTCATCCCATACAATTGCGCATGAACTTGGGCATAAGTGAGTATATTCCAGAAGATAAGGACTATTCACTGTAACCATATATCTGCTGACTTCGTATGTTTTTTGCTCACATCGCACCAACACCCAGTTTGTTTATATATCTTTGTATTCATTCAATATCCGGAAAATATATTTCGATGAAAACAATAATAATAAAAATCTTGCGGACATTCTTATTGCCATAGCTATGTTTTAGCTATGTTTCAGATATTTACAATTCAATTGGTTTTGGGGGGTATTGGTTCTCACTTCCACTGTCTTTATAACAAGGTGTATTCCTTTCGAAAACTCCGAGATGAATTTTTATATATTTTTTTTTTCGTTTTTTTTTTTTTTTTCTTTTTTTTTTTTTTTTTCTCCCCCCTTCTCTTTTCTTTCTCCTTTTTTGGTTTTGTTTTGTTTTCTTTGGGGGTGGTGGGGGTTTTCCGGGGGGGCGGCTCCCCCCCCGGGGGGGGGCACATGTATAAATTCGTGCACTTTAATGTAATATGGATGAATGGTTCCATTTCCTTCTAGTGATATTTTTGGAGACATGTTTTTCCAGTTTTTGTGAATGTTTCTGATAAGAAATGTTTGTTCTGTTTGTGATGGACAAGGATTTTTCATCTGAATCTAATCTCACATTAATGTCTTGAAAAAGAAAAAAATTTTCGAAAGCTCAACTTCAAAATTTCCTTTCAGCCAAACCCTCTCAACCCCCCCCCGCGGTTTTTTCAACTAGTCCAGTCAAGAGACTACCCTTCTCTCTCTCTCTCTCTCTCTCTCTATATATATATATATATATATATATATATATATATATATATATATATATATATATATATATATATTTCTGAAATCTGACTGCAGTTTTCACTTGAAAGATTTGTACACAAGTGCCTCACAGATTTGATCTAAACACTACTCCGTTATTGTGATGAATACGAGACCTACTAACAATATCTAGTTCCGAAAATCCTTTTGTTGACCTGTGGCTTTAGAAAATTAACTAAACTATACTAAACTATAGTAAGCAACTTGAGTATTTTTGTGAAAGCCCATTTACATCCATTTTTTGTCAAGCGACGACTATTTGCAAAATCATTTTCAAATAAATAATTTCATATATATTATCATTATTATTATTATGTCTATTCATAAAAAAACACCTTTCATTTTTTGCAAACTCTATATATTATTTTACCAAAATAATATGTTGAATGAACTGCTGAATCCAAAAACATAAATATGCATTGATAGTTCCATTTGAAATTACAAATTTGAGGCAATTTCCCATGAAACTGAAAATGCTACAAAAACTGATTTCGGGCCAATTCATGAAAAACGTAATATTATATAAGCCATAATTCGAAATCAATATGAAGAAAAACGCTAAAGTTATAAGGGCGAGTCTGAATCGAATACACCTGAAATTTGAAATATCGGATATCTGTAAAAACATTTTCTACTGAGAACTCATTTTATGTGTAGGTAATAATTGATTCAATTACACTATAGGAAAATGATATGAAAATGCGAGCAACGCTGAATCTCTCTGATCTTATTTGTCGGTTACGATCAGAGTACTCTTGGAAACCTTTCGAACACTTTAACACTAGGTTTCTTAGATCTCGCGAAAAGAATGTGAATATAATTCCCTTCGGAATGATTTTCAGTAGTTCAAAACTCAGACATGGATAATCATATTAATAATATTTCAGCTTCGGCATGATTCATGATACTGAAAAGGCAGGATGCAAACGTAGAGAAGGAAATACAATCCACATAATGACACCAAATTTTGAAGCCGATTCTGTGAACGTGAATTGGTCTAAATGTAGCAGGAGGGATATCACCAGATTCCTAGAGTAAGTAAAAACTGATTGTAGATATAACGTCTATTCCATCTGGTCCCAAATTTCTATAAAGAGACAGAAAGTCGTTTGAAGAAGTCTATCATGGACGAAATAAAATCATATATATGAATAAATATTTCAGGTAGAAATATCTAACAACCCTGGAATTTTATCGTTTGCTGCGAGTTTTGTACTGCTATATCTCAACTGTAAACGAATACAGCAATATACTACAAACAAATGAAAAAATCCTGTATAAATCCAGTATCATTCAAACCACCCTGTTCTGCATGGAACTGTTTGTGGTCCCTCATTTTTTTCACATCATTATTCCAGAATATTCCTCATCTCCAACTCCTTGAGCCCTCTAATTCCTTTCCATAAATAATCGTGTCGAATATTTTATAGCAAAGGTTTGGGGAAATGTCTACAGGATCAGCCGAAGGATTTGGAGGACTACAAATACCCGGATTTGCCACCAGGAGTCATGTACGATGCGAACCATCAATGCCGGCATCAATTTGGGCCAAAAGCAACACCATGTGCTCCTTTGGACGAGATTTGTTTACACATCTGGTGTTCAGTCAATAACTCTTGCACAACCCTACTCAGACCCGCTGCTCCTGGAACATATTGTGGAAAGCATATGGTGAGATGAGATAGTAAAAATAATTATATCTTATTGAATATCTGAAGCCTGTTCATAAGGAAACATCAGCCTAGAATAAGCGAACAATTGAATATAAGCTTCACAAGAAATATGAGAGATGGTTTATTTTTAAATACTTCACGCCGTCAAATCCTTGTAAATTCACTTTTTGAAAAGATAACTAGTTTGCATTATCAAATAATTTGTAGAACTTCTGATAATAAACATTTCATAGAAGTATAGAGTCTCGAGTTACCAAATGAGAGATCTTTTCAAATCGTGTTATATTTTCATTCGAATGAAAAAAATTAACAAACTGAAGTTGTGACTTTGAAGAATGCAGAGACTTTGGGTGAAGAGTTATAGACGCGAAACGAAAAATTAACTTGCATAATTTTTACTGCAACAGTTAAAATTTGATCTTCCTGTTGAAAAAAAAAATTAATAATAGAAAACAATAATCTCAAAGAAAAAATTCACCAACTCGATAAAGAGCTGCGTACAAACAACGTTGTCGTTTTCGTTTTGCCAGATTCAAAACATGTGGAGACTCAACTGAATAACTTGAAAGCAGCTTTGCAAACTGATCTTTATTCGAGCGATTTCAATAATATACATAACATTGGAGCCTACACAGAAGGAAAACTACTACCACTGAGGCTTGAATCTAACTCTTTTCGAGTGTTCCGAAGGAACTTGGGAATTTGAAAGAGAACAAAAAAATTATTGACTTAAACCACGAAGATCAGCAAAAAAAATAAGTCACTGAGACCATTCCTGAGTCATACTTACCATATATTGGAACACCTCCTAGGTTTCCAATAGGGAGCTTATGCCCTTCCGAAGGTTGAAATCATATATTTTGATTAGCTACATCCAAACTATTTTGAAAAATCGAGATTTTCCCATATTTATAAACTGCAAATACTTACTGCGTTCCTACATAATATAAATATTGTTACGCGTAACACCTATATCTAGTACTGTAGTATTTGTAAGCCTCTTGTTGGTTAATGAGCTTTGTTATCTTGAATCTTCTGCGAAATTGCACTTATAGTCTAAGAGCTACTGACGCACGTTTCATGAAGTGTTTTATGCACCTTGAAATTTTGCTATAATGCATCTCTTGGGTAGATGTGAAGGTGAGTATGTGTTGGCTAGACCTACCTTGGGACACCAGGTACTGCGCATAGAAGAAAGAAGAAAGTAGCTTAATCGGCGATAAATCGCCCAGTCTGGCAACCCTGCCAGGGTTATCAGCGAGTGATGATCAGGTAGAAAGTCGGTCCTCGCGTTTCGATTGGTCGGCTGTGATATCGAAGAACGCACAGAGTTGTATGTTGTATTAGGTTGTCACAGTCTACTACTTCCGCTTCCGAATTAATACATATCGTTTGGAAAGCACGTATTATTTCAGACAATATGTCCAGAGCACAGATACGGATGGGATTGAAAACAATGTCGTATCAAATGAAGAGCGCATGGAAAAAACGATGAATGCCCAAGAACCATGAATATTCAGGAAAGCGTTTTTTAATTGAAATTCGGGTTATCAGCTATTCACTCATTATCTTCAGCTAGTGAGAAAAACAGTCCCTCTTGATATGTTTTCTTATAATCACGTTTATAGCTAGCCATCAGAACTACCTTTCAGAATTCGAAATGCAAAATCTTTCATCGTTTTTGCCGAGTATATGAATTTTCAAATTCACGTTTTCTATGTGACTGTTATCGATATTCCCGTTCATTCAGGTACCAGAAGATGCAGCTTATTGACAGGAAAAATATTTTGTCTAAAAATGAATTTGGTAAAAATGGACTGTTTTCATTCTTCCCATGTGCTCTTCAATTGCTAATAATAATAATAGTCCTCCTCGAAATAAAAGGCATTTGAGGCATTCTATAGAAACACCTCTTTTCAGTAGTTCCAAGTCCTGCCCTGACCCACTAAAAGTGTATGCCTTTTGTTATTATTTTAAATTATTGAATTGAAGACGGTGTTTGAATGTCTTATTCATTATCCGTTGTGAAATCAGCTCAATTTTACATAGAAGATTGTTGGCTTCCGAATAAAACATGACAACTTTGGATTATTTTTTTATGTTAACCCCCTTGAAAGTGTCTGCCTCATTCATTATCCATAGTAAAATTAGCTCAATTTTACATTATTGATTGTTGGCTTCTGAATAAAACACTTCATTTGGGCCATATTTTTTTGCACCTTTCCTCTATGCGCAGTACCTGGTGTCCCAAGATTGGTCTAGCCAACACACACTCACCTTCACAACTACCCAAGAGATGCATTATAACAAAATTTCAAGGTGCATAAAACACTTCGTGAAACGTGCATCAGCAGCTCTCCGACTATTACAGTATACATACTTGACTTCAAATCTGCTGCAACACAATAAAAATGAATATGTAGCTGTAGATTTACTATGTTGTATTCAATTTAGCTCTCTAATAGCCGTTAAGGAAAGCGAAGGGACATTATTATCCTGCTCTATTTCGAAATAAATAATCGAAGATGTTACCTACTCTTGGTAGCGCTAGTTTTTAACTCTTTTGGCATTTTTACGAAGAGCGTAAGACTGATACGTTCTATAGATTCACAGTTTTTGATCGCAATTATCTAATTTGAACTACCAAAAAGACCGGAACACAGAACTATCACTTTTGAATGACAAATGTCAATTGGTAAATAACAGACTTCAAAAAAAATTGCGGCAACATCAAGAGTGCTGCCAACCAAATGCCAAAGAATAACAGGCGCCAAATTTGAAATTCAATATGAACTTTCCAATGCATTTCCATCAATGGTTTGGTACTATAGTGCTTTGATTTCATGTCGACATCGATTATCCAAGCCAGTGATGATACTATGCCTCCGGCCCTTACTTTATTAGATTTTTCAAGGGCACTGCACTTTTGAAAAATGCCGGTTCCTTCCTTGAATAATTTGAAAGCAAAGAGTAATATACAATGTTAATATATCTGAATTTGCACCGATACCATCTGGTGTACCTCAGGGATCCATCTTGGGACCTACCTTGTTTACTCTTTATACAACTAGTAAAAGAAAATTATTGAATTAGCTGTAGTATTCTTCAAAGCCTGGGAAGTATATCACCGCTACTCAGAAAATAAATGACGACACAAACAATATAAACTGGTCAGCGAATACCTTGGCAATCAATAGTAAGAAAACTTCGCTCTTGGTATTTGGACCGAATAAAGCACGTTCAGAAGTAACACAGCAGATAAAAATCAACGTCGATGGTGAAGAACTTGTACCTGTTCATGAAAACGAAAATCTTGAAGTTGTTATCGATAGTATCAGCTGAAAATCAAGCACCATATGAATATAATCATAAGAAACGCTTACAAGTTGAACTTGTATAGATTCATCTGATGTAAGAATGTTGCAAGTTGTGCAGAAATCCTGGCTGCGACTCATATGTGGAGTCATGACACGCAAACGGATTTCACAAAAATTGAGAAAATATGTCGAACAGACGATATTTACACACAACTTGCAGTTTCCACAAAATCATAAAAACAATACAACCTCTCTATCTGGTTAACAAAATATATTGTCGTACGAATATCCAAGAACTCAATACTAGTTTCAGACATCAAATCATAACCCCGCAGCACCGAACCGAGCAATTCAATCATTCAATTATCAAGATTCAAAAATCTATAACGATTTGTTTGGAGAGATGAAATCAAAATCCATAATAGCCTTCAAATCCGCCCCTAAAAATGATATACTTCTGAAACAAAATCAAATTCAGAGCATTTTTTTATTTACAACAAAGCTAGCGGATCTGCTGGAATCCCAGCAATTGTTTTTAAAGTATGTGCCCCCGAATTGACACCGGTATTTTGCGAGTTGTTCAACCTTTCGTATAACTTGGGTTTTTTTCCGGAGTCCTTGAAAACAGCTAGAGTTCAGCCAGTTATCTGAAAAAGGGAATAAAACTTTGCCTTGTAACTATATACCAATTGCATTGCTTTCTATCATTTCAAAAGTTATGAAAAAACAATCAACATGAAGCTTGTTAGCTATCTAGAGAAGTCAGGAATAATTATTAATCTACATAAGGATTTCTTATCAAAGATCGATCAGTATCGTATT
Organism: Zygogramma bicolorata; assembly: GCA_032362365.1. Lineage (NCBI taxonomy): Eukaryota > Metazoa > Arthropoda > Insecta > Coleoptera > Chrysomelidae > Zygogramma > Zygogramma bicolorata. The sequence continues at coordinate 275,852 of JAVJAQ010001010.1, forward strand.
GACGTATGATTCAAAAATTTGAAGAAACGTTAGCTGTTGCACTCGACGTTTCAAAAGCGTTTGATCGGATTTGGCATTGGGGTCTCCTTTCTAAGCTACCGTCTTATGGTTACTTCCTCAATTGTGTGCTTTGATGAAGAATTTCTTGTCTGATAGGTCTCTATACGTGGTTGATGATGGAGTATCGTCTGATATTCTCTCAATAAATGCTGGTGTTCCACAGGGTTCAGTTCTGGTGCCCACTTTGTTTCTGCTCCATATCAATGATTTGCTGGAGATACGAATTAACATTAGCTTTGAATTTTTGATGTTTGTAAGCCTCAGAAAAACCTCCTTCGGTAAGGAGCTTGAAAGTTCTGTTGAAAAAGATCCCTGAGCAAAAGAGGTTTGAGTGGTCTCCAAGCTCACAACAAAGGGGTGGGAATCCCGTTCTCGTCGCGTCATCCGTGATCAAGAGTGAAATCATCGACGACAAATAAATAATATGATTGTTTTGTCTCTTGTGAAATGAGTTGTGTCCACGCATGTTTCAGTGGTGCCAGAAGCGCAAGTGCGTCCCGATGATAGAGCTCCCTCCACCGGTGGACGGCGGCTGGGGAGAGTGGAGTTCCTGGAGTGCATGCTCTCGCACCTGCGGCTCGGGAGTGTCCGTGATGCACCGGGAATGCGACCATCCAGCGCCATCTGACGGAGGACGCTTCTGCGTCGGCGAGAGGACGCGGTACCGGATCTGCAACACAGACGCGTGCCCGATGGGAGAGCCAACTTTTCGGGCCGCTCAGTGCTCGCAATTCGACAACCAGGAGTACGAGGGGAAATTGTACAAGTGGCAGCCGTATTTCGATCAAGGTATGACTGAGTATAGTTTCGCTGATTATTACAGGCCGTCTCTCGGAATCAATGGACCGTATTCAGTAAAGTACTGCGCAGAACAAGACCCAGATTACCAGTATATTTTGTCTGGTAATATTTATTGTATTCATACAGTGTGTCAATTTTAAAACTTACAATGGGCTATATCTCACGAACGAAAGCTGAAAGCGAAAAATGCTTGAAACTGTTTGTAGGATGGGAAGGGGGAACTAAAGTGACATGAAAGAGAACTCACCGTCATCAACCCCCTAGGCCCCACCCACCAAAACACAAAAAGTTCAAATTGCAAACCCCTACTTTTGATACATGCTAACCAATAGTATAAATAATAATTGTCAGGGTGAAGCAATAATTGTGAAACTTTGGGAATATTTAATGAGGTTTTTGTTGAACTGCAAATTTATTAAAAATGTCAATTAATTGAATGTTTAAAGTGGGTTCCGTTGTTTTGTAAACAATAATACAGCCTATTTTCAAATTCTGCACAAACTTTGTTGTGTTAGTAATAGCGCGACATGCTTGCGTAATTCTTTCTCGCAATTCCCGAAGTGACGCAGTTTGAGTTTCATAAACAACTGACTTAAGGTGACCCCACAGAAAATAGTCAGGTGGCGCTAAGTCTGGTGACCTCGGTGGCCACTCAATGGGACCTCTCCTTCCAATCCATTTGTTCGGATAATTAGTATTCAATCAGTGCCTAACTGGAGCTGCATAGTAAGGAGGTGCTCCATCTTGTTGGAAGTGCAGCAAATCTTCGTCTACAGCTAGGTTGCCTTGGTCGTCCCTTTGGTTCTCTAATTCATGCACAATCAAAGGTTCGATGGTGTTTTCCAGCATATCGGGATGAATGTCGCCACTTAAACTGCCTGGTATGAACAAGGGACCAATTATAGCATCGCCTGATATTCCTGCCCAAACATTCAGTTTTACAGGATCACTTCAGTACCGACAGTTTTGTTTATTTACATTACCATTTAGCATAAAAGTACATTCATCACTGAAACAAATATTTTTTAACATTCTCGGTTCAACGCATATTTTTTCAGTCATGAGTTCACAAAACTCAAATTTCCAAGGACCTCAATTTGGGTTGCTTCTTTCATTAATCTTGAGGCATTCCTTTTTTTATTTTGCACTGATCCCGTTTCTCTAAAATTTTCAACTAAATCGCGGACGTACACGTGACTTACCTATATTTTTGTCCGAATGCCTTTCATGAAATATTTGAGCTGTTTGTCAATAACACTGGTTCTGGGAGGCAACTACAGCTGAATGACAGTACAGATCTTACAAAAGATGAAAACTAATGACATTCAAGTCTCAAACAAACCAAAAATTATTGATGACAGAACCCAAAAAACAGATCTTTCCAACTTGTTTTTGCAAAAACGGAAAATTAAGTTTTTATGTCACAAAAAAAGTATCGACGGACACTTATCATTCAAAATAATAGTCCGGGAGGTAGCATTACGAATAAAAAAGTCATAGTAAGCCGGCTGATATTAAAGTTCGTGCAGACTTTGACAATAGGCTGTATTATTGTTTACAAAACAACGGAACCCACTTTGAACATTTACTTGATTGACATTTTTAATAAATTCGCAGTCAACACAAACCTCAATATTCCTTAAATATTCCATTTGAGCCAAAGTTTCACAATTATTGCTTCACCTTGTACAATTATTATTTATACCATTGGATAGCATTTTTATAGTCTTTTCAATGATGTATCACAAGTAGGGGTGTGCAGTTTTAACTTTTTTGAGTTTTGGTGGGTGGGGCCTAGGGGGTTAGTGGGGGTGAGTTCTCTTTCATGTCACTTTAGTTCCCCCTTACTGTCCTTGAAACAGTTTCAAGCATTTTTCGCTATCAGCTTTCGTTCGTGAGATATAGCCCATTGTAAGTTTTAAAATTGACACACTGTATAAATCGGATGACTCTCTTCCCTGGTAAATGAAAACTGACAGAGTTTTAAAATCTGAAATGTTCATAATCGTAGTCGATCGCTATTTAAAATTGAAAAAGGGGGACAACTGTATTCCCATAAATGCCGAGAGCTCTATTTTTCTACACTGACCAAGTCACTTAGTAAATAAGATAAACTTTGGAATTTCGAAACATCTCATATTTCGTTCATTCCATTTTCAGGTGAGCCCTGTCAACTTTACTGCAGTGACGTTAATGAGACAGTAATCGTACCATGGGGAGATTATGCCAAAGATGGAACTCCTTGTAGTGTTGTTTCTCGAGATGTCTGCATTTCAGGTATATGCAAGGTAAATTTTCTATTGAAACACAAGAAAAAATTAACACAAAGACCATTCAGAGAAAACACTCTTCAGACATCAGAAACAGAAAGAAGTCGACAAAAAAATTAACATATATCTACTGAATTCCAAAAAAAAATTAAGCTGTATCAGTCAATAATTTCCTGAAATTTTTAATTATTGTGATATAATGATAACATTTACTCATTTCCCAAGAAGTGTACATGTTTATGGTAGGGAAAAAACTTTAGGATAATGGTGCCCCTGCGACCTTGATGGAGTACCATTAAATTAACAAAGAAAATAGATAAGCAAAGTCCTACGTTTATATTTACTTTTTTCACAGTCACATCAAATGAATATATAATAAAATATAATCCGCAGAATTAACTCTTTCAGCGTTCACCGATTAAACAATTTTCTCTGCCCTACAGATCTTTCATGATTCCCCACCGAACCCGTTTCTGTTTACAGCATACCGTCTCCGATTAAAATTTTTTCCTAAAATATTGGTCCGACCAGGAGATAACTGCCCATACCTTCATCGTAATACATCTTGATTTACGCCGAACCGATAATGACGTTTCGATCTATTTACTGTCAGTTTTCAAATAGTATTCAGAAAAATCGTATGCCTACCTATATAGTTCTATAGGCATTATCGAAGGTGGATGAATGACAATAGTCTAAATAAGTGGACGGGCATAATAATAGGATTCAACAAGTAGTTATGTTGGAAGAATATCAATAAATCATTGATTTAGCATAATTCTTCAAATGAACCCTGTGATAGATCCAAATTGGGAGGGAGGCCTTTTTTATTGGTGGTTTCCGAGAGGTTGGAAACACCCCAATAAGTTGTCATGAGTTGGATAGTGGGATTTATAGCACTATGGAAATTAAATTAAATTTTTATTGAAAAATTATTTTATTTTTTTTAATTTCGAGTAATAAACAATTCTGATTGAGCTTTTCAATGAATGTATTATATAAATATTCCCTATTTATAAACTGTAGTTTCTTGGGAATAAATAACTGTTATTATTATTAAATCGATTTCCTTACTCATCAAGAACATCAACAGTTAAAGTTTCGTGAGTAGGTGGAATTTACATATGTTGGGAACGATAATTGGCTTACATAGTCAAAGTGTGTCTGTTTCCGTGGTAAAAAAAGTCAAGATCCTTGGTAACTCATTATCAGGGAGGTTTATTGAGTTAAATCGATACACACAAATTTCAACTCGATTTTCTGCATATACTTATGAGAAGCGGCGTCGTTTGTTGACGAATCGAACCTTTATAGGGTGTAAATGATTGTCATTCATTACCAGATTCATAGTTCTGAATCGGACTGAATTTATATTTCAATTGATGTTTATATACTTTGTTATTGAAAGAATACCGCCTTGCTTGTTTCCTTTTTCAAAGCGGGAATCTGCCCGTTGAGTTCAGGGTGATGAAGTTTTTTTTGGTCTGTTTGATTTCAGCTTAGGTAAGCCTATTACACTTGAGTGAATAATCTTAATTTGCGAGTGCACGTAATCAGTCTACTGTATTTTTCTACTTCCATAATGCTTGGTTATTCCTGGTAGTGTAGCACAAATTTCTTCGTTATCACCCATTTTCGATAATCGACGAGACAGCAAGTTATGACAGCAAGTATGTAAAACAATTGCTTGTCGATTCATGAATATAGATTCAGTACCAATCCACAAACTGTTGAAGAATAAATTTTTCAACAATATGATTTTTAATTCAATTTCAAAGGGAATAAGGAGCAAAAATCGCTGAATTCTGCTTTTGGGCAATTGAATGTAGTCATGAGATCAAATCTATCAGGTTAAATGGTACATATCCCATCATTTTACCACAACACTTCCGAAAGCGGCCGCCTTTATTTCAGCATAGACGTGTATTTTAAATAAGCCATTACCTATAACAGCTCTAAAATACGTAATGAACTTTTTAAAATAGTGGTAGTAGAAAAATTTGTATACTGCATGACCGTTTATATGCAACTCATTCATCTGCTTTGGAGAAAGTTTCAAAATGGTTTCCTAAACAGAGAGTACAGCTAAAGTTGCTTTCATAACAATTTCCCATTAAATTATGAAAGCAAACGTTTCTTCGAACTTTCAACATAATTAACCGCAATTGTAAATAACTTACAACTACTAACGAACTAGAGTTTGCCCTTCCATTTTTGCTACGGCTACCTAATCCTATAGGTATGATCGAAAATGGATGAATAACAATGTTCTGAACCATTGTTGGAACAATAACGACCATCCTATCTATGTTCTGTCAATTTTCAACTAAAACCCCGTTTAATTAATAAGATGATGCGCCCACCTAAGGTCGATTTATGTAATTTTATTATTTGTTTTCCCTCAAACTTTGTAATTTTCTTTAAAAAAATATTTTTATTTTATGCAGCAGTTTCTTCAGAAACTATGCATGAGCATTAATATCAAATGTGATCGTATAAAAGGGAGATGTTTTTACTTCAGCTAGCTCATTTGGTTTGCGGTTCTTATTGTTATTCTCATTCTGTAATCTGCGTGTGCCCAAATGCAAATTGCACTTCCACTTCGAGGATTTTTTGAAGTTAAAGTGGAAGTAAATCTGTTTGTGTGAAAATGGTCAACTGGAAATTGCAGCTTTATCTTCCATAGTGAAAGTAAAATTTGAAGTGAATCCACCTCAAGCCTTCAGACTTGTTCGGAACTGAATGAATTGCATTGGTCCAAACCAGTAGATATATATAATTGAATGATTCTACAACACTTCTCCAAAATTTATAATGTTGAAAATCAATTTGCAAACAGCTTTATGTGAAGTGAATGATAATCTTTTTGAGAACTTATTGATTTGAGAAAATTATTCGAATAATCTAATGAAATTGTGATATCCATAGTTCATTTGAAGTATCTGAATGAGAACTCCCAGGTACTGGTACCGTCAAAAAATAGAGATACCTTCCAATGAAGGTTCCACAAAATCCCTCTTTTGTATGAAAGAAAAGTTTTTCTTTTTTGGTAACGTCACACGAACACTCTTTATGAGTATTGATATCTTCAACGTGAATCCTGTTCGACCTTGTTCCTCTCCGAAGTTAGAAGGGGGTGAGGAATCTTGATGATTTCATTGCACATTCACCTCCATCATTTTGCCAGAGGCGTAACGTGGTGTCGTTTTCTGGAGGAAATGAAGCAGGTGTTGATATCCATTCAACAATCTCTCCCCTACAAATCCCCCTGAGAGGTATCACCAGCTCTAGAGAAATCCTTCCTTGCTAAACGTATTTCCGTTTAATTTTCCAGAGAGTCGGCTGCGACTGGGTGGTGGACTCGACAACCGAGGAGGATGATTGCGGCATCTGCATGGGGGACGGCAGCAAATGCGACAAAAAGGAAGGGACGTACGATAAACAGAATTGGTCCCCGGGCTACAGGGAAATCGTGGTGATTCCGCGCGGGGCCCGAAACATCCAAATCGACGAGAAAGATTACTCCCAGAACTATATTAGTATAGGCAGCGCGTTGGCCAGGAAATTCTATCTCAACGGCGAGCGGTGAGTTATTTTTTATTGAGGTGCCGGGTTTTCGGGTATATAAATATTCCATAACGCCTATAGCGGAGGAAGCGGGCGAAAGGGATATTTCCGAGATTGAAATCGATGAAAATTGGTGGTGAGTTAATATGTGATAGTTTGAGAGCCAGTGGACGGCAGACATGACATATTTCAATAAACTCCAAATAAATATAATATTTATATATAGCAGAGTTTGGAATGATAATACCATTTATAGAAGTTCCATTTTTATATTTTTTTAATAATTTGAAAAATAAAAATTTCAACTCTCAATCTGTATCATCACCTTCCTGGTAATAATGCTTTATTCGAACTGTTCCATTTCTGCAGTATGAAATGCTACTATTCTGCCCCTGGATTTTTTATTCTTCTTGTCAAAAAAAAAACTCATTACCCAAGCTTATTGCGATTTCATTTCAAAAGAGTCGAGATATCCGATGTTGACCTGAACAATTCAGGATTTTCAATATATTCTTCTTCTAACAATCTATCCGTCTGGATATTTCCGAAAACGAAACCTGCATTACTGTATCCACCCATAGGGCTATTCGCCGATGTTGATGGTCCTAGTTTTTCTTGGGTTTGGACGGAGGACCCCCCAGAACCCAGAAAATCAGTGACACTACCTTTCATCAAAGGAGTCACCGACAAAATCGGAAGACTAATGAGAAAACAAAATATACGAACCGTCTTCAAACCTCAAAGGACCATTTCGTCTTGCTTACCGAGACCAAAGGACAGGATCCCTCTCGAAAACCAAGGAGTATATAGCATCACATGCGGGGACTGTGATAAGCAATATGTTGGCCAGACGAATAGGAGAATGTCAGCTAGAGTGCAGGAACACAAAAATAGCATAAGGACAAAACAAACATCTTCCGCCCTGTTTCAACACCACCACCAGACGGGTCACAAAATAAATTTCGAGGCAGCAAAGCAAATAGCGCAGGTGAACCATTTCAGAACACGCCAAATTAGGGAAGCCATCGAGATAGAAAAACATGGAGAAATAAACAAAAGAGACGACTCCCAAAATATTCCAAATGTCTGGAGGGCCCTCATCAACAAAAAGAATAACAGTTCAGGAAATGGTCCTTCGGTGGATGCAGGTCACCACAAACCAGACCGACCGTTACTACCTGAACAGTCATTAGCCAAAAGTCCGACAACCATAATCAATCCGACGGCTGAGGGAGCAGATCATATCGGCTACAATTTACGACCGAGAAATCATTTAAAAACTGGCAGAAGTTTTTCAAACAACAGTTGCTAGCACCAAGTAGGAGCAGTAACATTCTTGAAAATGCCAACTGAGATGTTGGCGAAACATCGAAAGTCAATACCGACAAATCAACGGATAAACTCCCAGAATACCAATTTCGCATACTCAAGTATCCGTGAAAACCTTCACTGTAACATATATATATATATATATATATATATATATATATATATATATATATATATATATATATATATATATATATATATATATATATATATATATATATATATATATATATATATATATATATATATATATGTATAATTATTTCAGACTTACTGAATTATTTTTGAAAAAATATTTTGAAAAATGCCTGCCGTTATGTTGCAACCGCTTGCCATATCGAATTTGTGATCATTATAATAATATAAAGAAGATCAACAAACGGCTTTAGCGAATTATTTTTGAGTTTTGTTCATTTTTGTACCTGTTTCGTACCTCCACGTACCATTAAACCTACCGTAGTCGGTAATAGTTAGTCCCCATTCCATGATCAGTAGGTAAGATTCACAGAGTCATCGAACAAAATTTGGAATTTACTGAAACATGTCATGCTTGTCGTCCACTGGCTCTTAAGCTAATAGGATTTGTTCGTCAAGTATGTAGACTGACAAAATCCATTTTGTTGAATGCTACCGTTTCTAATTTTTCAATGGAAGGTACGAATCGAGGTAGCTGATAGATAGAATAGAATAATTAGTTGTTACTCTTGTACAACTCGTAATAGGAACTTTCGAAAATTTCAGACATATTTCCCTGCCAGGAGAATACACTGTTGCAGGTACCCAAGCTCTTTACGGAAGGGACAACCACCTAGAGAAGATTCGTATTCCAGGACCCATCTTGGAACCAATAGTCGTTTATGTGAGTATTCTTTCAAAAAACATCATGAGCTTGGAACCATAAATATATGAGATTGAATTGACTACATTTGTTTTTCATTCCAACCCTTTGTCAGTTTTCCGAAAAACGCCCATTCGACCACTGACATTCTTGGATAGATTCAAGAAATATGATATCAAATTTTTGTGTAAAATTGTTTTTAAAGTTTCCTCGCAGGAGGAATGGACGAATTCGGGTTGTTTTTGGAATACCTCGTCCATGGGAAGATGGCGCAATGACTTCGTGTTGTTCATATCAGCTTTGGTCGGGGTTTGATGCTATGATAGTTTTTGATTTTTAATTATAGGAAGTGATAGACTTTATGTTGATGATGGCACTGCCTTGTACTGACGAGTGGCCAAATAGCCCGAAATCGGTCTGCGTGTCCGTCCCTATAATTGAAAACCAATCCATTCATTTTTATCGCCAAAAGCAGATGCAGGATTTCTTATGTGAAGAAACCTGCACTGGCACCGGTTGGATATAATTCAATGCCCTTCGTGGTGTTAGCCAGGGGAGTAGTTGTTTTTTGACAGGTGCCAGCCAAAACCTACTGTGTTGGTAGATTTGAAACTGGCCTGAACGAATTGTTCGAAAGATTAAATATGAAATTTGCCATAGAACTGATATGGAACGTATGTAACTTGAGAAGTTTTCAAGGAACAGCAAAATATCCTCATGTTTCAATGTGGATAAGATTTTTCCACCCTCTCATCAGTGACTTTGCTCCCATATATTATATATCAAAATAGGACCTCGTTCAAAATGAATAAACTGACAATTCAAGAAATCGTTCGATGTAGTGGAATAATAAGGAGGGGCTTTTTTCAAAGTGATATTTAGAAACATGATTATTTTTATGGAAAGGAGAAAGTTTTGAGGAACTGATTTTCAGCTAGGGATCAGTTTCTCCATAGTGATATTTTGAAACGATGCCTCACAAAAGCAATGTAAGAAAATTCTTCGTTTCGCATAATATGAAACTAATTACAACATATAAGCAATGCCATTACTTCCCGTCATCGCGCCATCTTGGTATGCTCTCCGACTCTATCGAAAAGTTTTTTACTTTTCCCTGTACGAGGAGTGAAGTGCACATGGATTCAGTTCTGGTTGCCCCGTCTATGGGCAGATGGCGCGATGACAGCTTCGTTGCTCGTTAACGTCAGTCTTCTTCGAGGTATGATAAATCGACTTTTCAGGGCAAAGACAGATTTCTTATCATGTGACTTCATCAAGTACCGCCCAACTTGATGGAAATCCATAGAACAAAAAATATCACAGTATCCTGTACAAGTCTCACTCACTTGTCAGTGAGAGTCGTACAGGAAAGTGTGACGTTTTCTAGTTGTTGCTGGAGCTGAAAACAATCTTGCTCTGACAAAGGGTCAATAAGCCCGAAAAGCATATGCAGGAATATTCTAGTGTGAAGAACCTTGCACTGGCACCTGTCTTATATAATTCAAGTGTAAAAGAGTAGACATCTATTCTTCCCTGAAAAATCACAACTTTAATGTTGCTTTTGATTGGGATAAACATCAAATTAGTGTACAACTTGTGAAAATCAAATTTGCTATTAGATACAGAAAAATAAAGTACTTGAAGTAATGTTTATGAAATCTGCTTATCACCGTTAACGTCGTACAAAATCAATATACGAAGAACTATTCCACCACAGGAAATAATTTTCAATCAATACTCAGGGTTGTTGATATCTTCATTTTTCATTTCATATGAAGCATGCTGAAGTAATAAAAAAATCATTGGTAACACTGAAAATAATTGAATGTTCAACAGATATATTTCAGGGGCCAGACTATCAACCCTGGAGTCCACTACAAATACTCCATCTGGAAGCAAGAAAAAACCAAACAGGTCAAGTACTCCTGGATAATGGGAGAGTGGTCCCAGTGCTCAGCGACGTGTGGAGGAGGGTTCCAATATCGAGAGCCGCAATGTCAGGAATACATAGTGTCTTCCATCACGTCGGAGCTGGAAAGGCCCACTGCTGTCGACGAATACTTCTGCGAAGCGTCGGAGAAGCCAGACGTGGAAATGAGGGCTTGCAACGATGACGCTTGTCCTTACAAATGGTGGGCGATGCCATGGCAAGCATGCTCCGAAACATGTTCCAGAAATGTAAGAAATTGTGTTTTCTGAAATTGCTGGACAGGCAAATGAATCTTCAATACCAATACAACAATAAGAATTACACCGCGACACGACTTTCGCTATTCAACAATTTCTCCAAACAGTAATGAAATACTAAAATGCTTGACAAGAACATTATCAGAATGACCAAACTCATTCCCGTATATGAAAGGGTGTTTTGCATAGGTTGTATTTGTTTTCCAACTCTGAAAACTATTTCTATTTTCTTCCACGCGTGTTTTCAATCTTCCAGTTGGACCTTGGTTGAACATAGGTCCTGATCTATCTGACACAAAATTATCTATTTTTTCATGAGCATAATCAAGTAATAATTGATCCTATAGGCAATAGTAAATAAAGAGTTATAGTTTCGACCAATAACCAGTTCATTCTAGATTTTCAAGAAGTCTTCAAGGTGTAATATAATTTCAATACTGGGTAAGACATTGAGTGCTCGAACACTGAATCATTTGTTATTTACCCCTTTCCATAAAGTTGAACTGATTTATGTTTTATCAGTTAATATAATTCATAACAATGCATTTCAATAAATATGTTGGCAGATATATTAGTTTCCATTTGTTTTCTGTTTTCTAACTATATTATAACTGTCTGCTTCTCCGCAAACAATAGTTTTTCAACAAAAGAAACTGGCTCCCGATGAGTATTCTTTCTACCATAATCAGACATGAACTTTCAAAATTTCATCGAGTTATTCGAAATGTTTAGGAGAATACATCACACATCGATCATTTTTCCTACAGATCCATTATAGTTTTCTATCGAATTCGAAGATATATATATATATATATATATATATATATATATATATATATATATATATATATATATATATTTCCCGACGATGTCAAAAAATCAATTTTTTGTTGAAGGGAAAGAAGGTGATGAAAAGAAGAAGCGTTGTTTGCGTCGACGACAAAGAAACCGCTCTCCCAGATCAGGTCTGCGATAAGAAAACGAAACCATTGGAGTACGAGCCGTGTACATCTTTACCAAAATGTGGTGATAATCAATGATATTTCGAATAAATTATTTTTCCAGAGTGGTTTTTTTTCGCCGAAAAAATCTATACTTACATATAGGCCTCGCTCGATTTGGGCATTAAGTAACAAAATCAAGAACTGAAATCTTGAAAAATGAATAAACGTTTCTATCAAAAAAGAAGATGGTAATGATATAAATAATATACTAAAAGCTGAAAAATAATTCAGTAGATGCTATATAGGTTCCAGTCATCACACCTCTCTCCTCATCAATCTGAGGCAAACAAAAAATTTAATTTGATGGGCTTAGCGTAACCTGAGTGAATATGTTATTGGGACTTATAATGATTAGCAGTTGACTACCGAATCATATTTTAGCTTCTACAGTACAGATCATTATTATCTCCATTTCCAAAAAAAACGATTGAAACAATTGAAAAAAATTCTCTTTCAATTTTTCAGCTTCCTGTACATTATCTACATCATTATTCTCTTCATTTTCAATAAAACCGTTTGACTTCGAAAACATGTTCACCTAATTAGTTGGCAGAAATGGATTAACTTTTGGCACAACCCTACGGTACCTATACTATTGGTACAGGAGATTTTGACACTCGTAATCGTATCATCTGACACAAGTCGGCGATTACTATATTTTGCAACCATTATTGTCTATTGATACACGAGAATGGGGTAGGTAACGAGCCGAAGGCGAGCATCGTAAATTATGCGAATTTATTAATAGCCATTTCATGATAACGGCATACGCTACTTTTTCTATGACCGACAAATAAGGTAATAATTGTATTAGACAATCCTCCAGGGAAAATTGTCACATTATTTTCCGAGAATTGGCCATATAACTTTTCATACGTATATCTTGCTATATTTGGTGGGTATCATATTCTTGCTTCCTTCTGTGGCTTTTTCAATTATTTCTAATGCGTTTGACGATAATTCCATATTTACTGAAGCACTATCATTATCAAACGTTTTTAACGAAATTGATATTTCAAGTCAAACTACAACTTTAACTGATTGATATCACCATGGTAACGTAAATCATTTAAGGCCCTCAGCTGAAACCTGTAAAGGGGTCCCCAACCAAGGGGTATGGAAAACGGAGGGTATTCCCCCAGAAAATTTCTGAAAATTAGGTGCTCGAAAACAATAAAAACGCGTTTTCACGCTATTTTGGCACTCATAAAAAAAAAGAAATTCAGTGAGGTTTTTTTAGGAATACAATCATTTTCGACTTCAGTCTTTATCTTCTATGTATATAAAAAGAAGTCGTGTTAGTTACACACAAAGGTTACACTATTTATAACTCGAGAATGGCTGAACCGATTTGTCTGAAAATTGGCGGGGGCGTAGCTCAGAACCAGAAGACGGATACAGGATACTTTTTATTCTGTTTTACCGCATTTTCTGAAATTCCACCCCTAAGGGGAAGAAAACGGAGTTGAAGTTTGTATGGGACAACGTGATTCCTAGGTCCAATCAACTTCAAATTTTGCAAAACATTCTTTAACAGGATAGGTTGAAGGTGTATTTCGTATTTTACTGAAATTAATCGCCCAACGGAGTTGAAAAGGGGTAGAAAATTATTTCTGTGGTTAATCAACGCACAGCCTAAACCACTGATCGTAGATTTCTGAAACTTGGAGGGTGTGTCCTTTATATGACGTAGCCATTTGAAAAGAAAGGGTTTTCCGAAATTCCACCTCTTGGGGGTGAAAAACAGGGTCAAGGTTTGTATGGGACAACGTACTTGAATCTACTTCAAATTTTGCAGAAATATTCTGCAAAAAAGTTAAAACATTTTCGACTTCTTTCAAACACTCTTTCGGGTGCACCCAGAAGGCAGAGCCTTGTGATGAACCTGATAAACTTAGTACTAAGAACTACACAATATAATTGCATCACAAAAATAATTGACAAAGTGGGCACGGGTCAGCTATAGTAATTTTTTTAAATAAGAAATTCACAGAAATACAAAGTACATGCTGTAGAACTGCCAATATTCACAACATTTGCGGACCTGGCCAGTCCGGGCCGTTAAATAAAACAGAAACTGTAGAGTAATAAATGGTTGTGTCATATCCTTATTGCGACACGTGTTTTGAACATATAAAAGCAATGTTATAAAACGGGAGTATAAAAATTATCATCGAACTATGTTCTTTTTGAAAGTAGTGATGAGTAAAAGAGGGGTCAGCCCCTTATGGTATTGAAAATAGAAAAATAATTGAAGACCTGAATTCCCGAAAAAAATTCCAAAAACGACGGCCTTCAAACCCGCGTAGTGATACTGATCTGTATTTCCATCAGAAAAAATAACATAGTATTGCCCCAAAATAAGTAACCGCAGCTAATTTATAAACCGGGCCTGATACCGTTCATTAATTTTCTTCCAACTTGTTTCAAAGATAAATCAGCGATGATATCTGAGATATACGACAATTAATGGCCTCTGAATATTTATTCAACTCCAAGACCAAATTAGAGTTTCAGTAAAATGACTTTTTTCAGGTAGGTATAGGGAATTATTTACTTTATTTCAACATGAGCAACTCCGAAAAGGGAAATATGACTTCTTTGAAATAATCTCTAAATCCGAGAAATTTGCCATGGGTGGAATTCACAGCAAAGCCATGAGGGAAAGAAGTTTAAAGTTGATTCTATAACTATGAGCATTGAATTATACCCATCGAAATATTTTCAAAATTTTTTCGCGTCAGCATTTTCTGCTTATATTCGTTGTCACTACAATATCTGAGTTAATTAAATTTTAGGCAGGTGAAAAACGGTCTCGATGTATTTCATCCATAGACCAGTTCATAACTAGGGCCAACTGTCAGACATCTTCGTGAGACTCATGTGAAATAAGGTAGTTTTATGCAACAGTAAGTATCACTCACCCACTTTCTCTACGAAAGACGAACATATCATTTTCAGTGGACCATTTTAGGCACCAACACTTGCGCATGCGCACGCCTGTACCGTAACATGTCGACAAATTATAAATAATTACATGTCCCACCAATGAAAGAGGCTAATTCAAACATATCAATCACATTAGGTAAGTCAAGAAAATACTTTTTGATGCGTAGTTTCCATAAAAAGGTGTGGACAAAATACCATCCTTCTCCTCAGGAAAGTTATGAAGGTAAATTGAAAATTGCTGTTTAATAAATTCAACTGCGTTCGGTCATCTACGGCTTACCAATAGCAGCATGGTATTCTGGTATTCGTGCGATTTTCTTGAGTTGAGTGCTTGAGACGATAAGTTCCAGCGACTTACGGCCGATTGCACCGACTTTTTCCTATGAGAGCATTGAGCTAATGGCCCATTAAAGGTCACTTAACGCACTGGAGCGATTTCACCATAATTTAAAAGATTATTGAACATCCATTAATGAACCCTCACCTAACTCAAAGAGTCTCGTTTGTTCAATGGTCTCATAAGGTAAGAGTCGGTGCAATCGGCTGTTAGTCAACTAACTTCAACTTTAATGATGTCATAAAAGTACTAATTCTGTAGTTTATTATTTTTTGAGGGGCAACTGAAGGGATTTATAAAAGTAAAAAGGTGAGTTCATTGCGATTGCAAAAATGAATAATGAATGAAATCAGATGTTAGTAGTGATAATATATGTCTCAAATTTTACAGTCCAACTCACATATTTTTATGAATAGGGGTGGCTACCTCCCCCCCTCCAAAAAAGCAGCTGACAAGGTAGTGCTGCAAGAGAAATAAACAAAAAGGTTGCATGCGAGGAATTCAAGTGTAACTTTCTTGAGTCGCAGCGACAAAAGACAAGTGTAACGGGAATATTTAACGTAGGGGCCATTATAAATTGTTCAATGTGGATTTGACTAAGATGTCTAAAAACCTTGGTGTTGCCATTGATGAGATTTTGTTTACAATTTTATGGCGACCAAAGACATTAAAATTAATAGACTGGCCCAAAGAGAGAGGACTGCAGAATGAGCAAGATAGAATACTGCAAGTATAGCCTCTGAGCGAAATTCCATCCTCAATGTAGCAGATAAAGAGAGGTTGGGAAGTATAGAGTAATTCAAGTATAGAATTATGATTCTGCCCTTCACAATATCACCTCAATGTCCATATCCTTTCTCTTTTTAATGTATTCCGCTCATGTTTTGTAACTTTATAAAGGCCGTCCATTAGTTGTAATCAAGGTTAATTCTATGATGGATACCCTTTTACGTCATTTTTACGTATCATGGTGTTTCCTAATTTCATCGATAAATTGACGCTAATTGTCAGATATTACAAAAAATGCCAAATAATTTGAGGTATCAGTTCTCTAATTTTTAATCGAGTTTTTTCGTAGTATGTAGTTTACTTGGTTTTTCATTCAGTGGTGGTTATGGCTGCTGATTCGAAATTTGTGGGATAGTAATAAATTCGATATTCCTACTTTTTTACTCACCAGAAGCACTAAATAAACCACTATGCATAACCGAATCCAATGACATAGTCGGTAAAAGCCTCGACTTCCCAAAGTGCACCCATGAGAGCGTACTAAAATATTCTATTGCTTTTGCTTCAGCGAGTCAGATGAAAACAGCTAATAAATTGACACATGTCACTTAATTTTTGAGTTTTGAGTGAAGTTCCCTATTGTTGGTATAGGTATATTTTTAGATTTCTCAGTGTCGATGAAGGTGCCAAAGTTCGATCAAGGTCAAATATTTTTGGGATAATTCTGTAGGGTTACCGATTCTCTTCTGTATAGTGGTTTGATTATTTTGTGCCAGAAGCCAGAAGTCTAAAGCCACAGATACGGTTCGCGATACGTGCATTACTGAAGAAGAGTACTTGGGCTTTATAATATATATATATATATATATATCATTCACACTATGCTTTCGAAGCATAATGGACACATATTTGAATTCGATTCAGAAACTTGTTCCTTTTTGAGAAGTTGACTATTTGCATTTCGATTCAAGGTAAAGTTTTGTTATCATATAGGTATTTCCACGTTTTATTCTCACAAAAACTTGCATTCCGATGTGTAGAATGCAGATGAGGAAGTGAAATGCGGCGCTTTTCCCTAGTTATTGTCCTTCAAATTTGGGAAGACAGGCTTATTTTACCATGTCTGCATCATAAAACAATCATACGTTGCTCATAACCTCCACACATTCTTGCACTTGCTACGGACTATTTTTTCTACAAATATTTCCATTTCTCTGAGGGAGACTTCGTTTAGAAATTCTTTTTGACGTTTAGTTGGGAAATTGGTAGTGCATAGTCAACCGATCGATCGAAAAACTATACTCGAGCAGACAACAAAATGGGCAAAATCTAATGTCATATATATGAAAAACGAAACAAATGAAAGTAACACAATTATGGGGAATTTGGGCGGTATTCTAAACAAATAATATAGGCTGTCGATGGGTCAGCGTCCGAAGGTGAAAGTATAGCCAGCCTACTGGTCGGCTGTTCATCCATTTCCTAGGAAATTTGTAACTCTTCTCGTTGCAAACGCCATCTGAACTGATTCATTGGAAGAGGCCCAGATGCCTATTACCATAGTAGGCATGTGCCGCCAATTTTACCCCAAACTACTACTCATATAAGTCTCAACACCAGGGTTTTTAGGCATCTCAATTGTTAAATTAATGTTAGGACCATGACGTTTGAAAACTCCAAACAGTAAGATTTTGTGAGCGACTATTACAGTTTCAAGTGTTTGTTCACTTTTCATGTGAACGTTAACCATGAGCTGCGTTCGATAAACATTAGTAATAATTTCAATAACATTCCAAAATTTCAAAATAGTATCGTAGCGCCACTTTGACCAAGGCTTCAAGTAATAAGCAACACTTTGACAATACTTTGAAATCGTTTGAAACTTTTTACCAGAAGGTGTATTGCTTACCTTGAAATCCCAGTAGTTAGTCAACCATACGGAAATATCATTTGAAGGGATGGATACTACGGGTAGATGGCCCTAGTGATTTTGTTTCCAAGTGATATCCTAGGTGATGTTTTTGGTGTTATTATTATAACAAACGCCATCGATTTCGTATAAATAGGCCTTATAAGGAAACGTTAAACGGCGATCTGGCTTGGTTCCATGCATTTAGGTTACTCCTTCCCCAAAATATTTTTTTCGGCTACAGCCATGCTTCTCACGTCCTTTTGTCTTTTCTTTTGTTTTTCTTATTGACGTAGCCTGAATAACATATTTTCTGGGTTACTTATACATATCACGGAGGGATGGCAATCAATTCGGAAAAAAAGTGGAATTTTTAATCAATGTCATAGATCATTCATGGTTCGAAAATTAATAACAATATTCAACAGTTTGCCTTTCGAATAGGAAATACATGAATCTGAAACAAATCATAATCTGCAAAGAAATACGCGCTGCGTGGAACTTCATGGCTAACCGAGAATTTGTTCTTGATGGAACACACTGTATACTTCCAAAGAGTGTGCCTCATAAATTTTCGTTATTCTCACGATGAGACTAATTTCAGTTGTAATTGGCGTACCTACTGCGAAAAGTTTCCCTGAATTTTTCTCGCAATACATTCGGGAAATTTGTAAATCACCACATATATAGTTAGTATCGCCAATTTTGCCACAAACTATCATAGGGATAAGTTCCAACACCAGGGTCTTTGGGCATCTGAGATTCGACTTTTCATGTTTTTCAGGACGTTCATGTTTCGCGTTTCTTTTGCGTTACGTTTATTGTATGTAAATCAGACACTTTCTCAATACGTCGAAATTATGATAATAAACTTATCTTCTCTCGATAAGTTTTCGAGATTTTTCAAATATCGTTCAAAAGGATTTTTGAAAATTCAGAAGAAATTTTTTCATTTATATTTTCTCCTTATATATAGGTACCTCGGGCCCAAAATTCAAATTCAAGCCTGATATTCAAGGTGCCTTATCAAAATTAAATAAATCCTAAAAATGTCTTACCTTCGGATTTTTTTCAAAATAAGTATATATATATATATATATATATATATATACTACTTATATTAAGTTCGACACCTCATACTCTCATGAAAATCTATAACTGGATTCATCATACCTTGTGTCCCCTTCAGAAATGTATAACGGAACAGCCCATGCTTTGCGTGTAACATAACTCATCAAAACGATACAATCTCTAATATAAGTATCCGATGAACAGGACACGTTATATTCATGAAAACACATTCAGCAAATATGCCCCCGTTCAAGCTCACCCTTCTGTTATTATTCACGGCATCCTGCAAAGCAAACCTGGAATCATTACAACTAGACACCCTCCAAACAAGATTTTCGTTGGGCCTGTGCATAACTGAGGCTGCGAAAACTTATTTCAACTCAGATTTCGAAACCATAACATATTCTTTACCTCTCGGAAAGGTTACAAACCCGAAGTCTTTCTGTCTTCTTAGTCAGATAGTACTCGCAGAGATTGAAAATACTGATAGAGTGACAGTTTTAGTAAAAAATCTCAAATCATCTACCATCAACTTCAGCATTGTACACACCAAGTCTAAGAGCTACATAATACATATCCGCGAACGGGGAGAATTCTCCAAAGTCATGGAAAAACTGGAAAAGTACCTATCCTGGAACCCACACGCTAGATTCTTAGTGGTTTCTCCCACTATATTTGCTAATCCTGACGATGTTGCTACGGAAATAACAGCTTTTTTATGGAGATATAACGTTGTTGATGCTGCTATAATACTTGCTGATCCGCAAAATACAACCAAGTTCAATGTTTATACTTGGGAGCCATATAGCAACAGCAGCTGTGGGGATAATTTTCTGGATACTCATGCCATCGATAGCTGTTCCTTTGGTGTCATGGAAACCAATACTTCCTGGTTCGGGAAGAAAATCAACGGGGAGCTTTACAACTGCACCATCAAAGCCAGATACATCTATTGGCCACCTTATGTGACGGCTGATGTTTCGAAGGGGTTCCAGAAACCAAACTCCCTCTTGAATCAAGGCATCGACGTCAATTTACTCAACATGGTGGCGAGCACTTTGAATCTGATCGTCTTGTATGAATCCAGTAATAAAACGTATTGGGGTGACGCTTTCGTTAACAAAACTTTTTCGGGGGACCTGAGCCTTCTTGATAGAGATGACGTCGATGTTCTTTTAGGAGGCTACACTCAATCCTATGAAAGATCAATATTTTTTGACTGCAGTCGATCGTATATTCAAGAAACGCTTGTCTGGTGTGTACCGCATGAGCTGTTAACGTTGGGATTGAAGCCAATGATCGACATTTTGAGCGGACAGGTTTGGATTGGAGTTATTCTTATCTATATCCTCTTCACTTTCGGGATTTGGTACTTAAGTTCCATTGATAGGGAGGAGTCCTTGGTATACAAGAGACTGGACGACACGTCACTGAATAACTTTTTGGTTCTTCTCGGATTCGTAGCAAATACTTTACCAAAATCCGGTGTTATCAGGTTCCTCATGGGATTGCTGATTCTCTTCAGCCTTCACCTCAACATGCTTTACTCTAGTTACCTCACCAGTATCCTGTCGAGTCACAACTTCAAGGAGAAATATAGTAGTGTGGAGCTCATTTACCAATATAATCTCGACACATACTTCATCAGCAGTATCAGAGACTACTTCCAGTCATACGCCACTGAAGAGGAAAATTATATAAGTGGAGTACCGACCAGTTTGATTCTACAGCGATGGAAGGAATGCAGCAGTCTGAGAGATTGCAGTGAAAACTTGCTGGCATCCAAAAACGCTGCTTTTTGTATTCCCAAGTTGCACAAGGATTATGTTTTCAACAATTTTGAAAGTTGGACACACAAGAAAAGTTCGATGTATTGTTTGAAGGAGCAAGTAGTGAGTTTTCCCGTCATACTCATTATGAGACGAGGGTTTCCTTTACTGGATTTATTCCAGAGTTTGATGAATCGGATAAGCAGCGCCGGATTTATTTCGAAATGGGAGGAAGATATTTTGAGAGACAAGCATAAGTCGCATATTTACGATCTGGATACCACTCTGGATGAGGCTACTATAAAATTCATTCATTTACTCCCTATTTTTCATATTTTACTCGTTGGGCATTTTCTTGCAGTCATAATATTCATTGGGGAATTGATTGCACACAGAAAATATGACCAAGAAAATAATTCATTGATGAAATTTCGAACTATCTTGAAGAGGCAAACATAAACAACTGAATTTAATATATATTTGACATATTGTAATTGTCTGTGTATGTCTAGTTATAAAACTTACAAACGACCTGCCGAAGTTTTTTGTGGTCCGTTGTAGACTCCGATTGTTAATCAATTTTAATTATTGTCTCCATGCATAGCAAAGCTGTTCATTGTAGATTTCAGACGGATGCTAGAAAATAACTCAGTTATACAGTCTGGATCAGATAATATATTAATGACATTTTCGCTGTGGTGGATACAAGGATAACCAACATTGAGAATATCCTTTCAGGACCATACAGCAGGTGGAGAAGTATAAAAAGGTATTCTCGGTTTTCAATGACAAAATGTCACTTTTCTCAGAATTTGTTAATTTTTGGTGGAGTGGTGGTTTGGGCAAATTTTTTTTTTGTATTCACACCATTTTCGTCCTTTTCTGTAACACAAAACTATTCAATTTTCAAGGAATGAGGAAATGAGGAAAACGGATGACAGTGACAATTCTTGCTTTTTTTCTCAAGGAGAAAAACTTTGATTACAGGGTGATGTTAATTTTGTATTTTAATAAGTGAGAAAGTAGAAATATATCCTACTGAGGTCTGTTCTCTTATTCCTAGACTTGTCTTCATTATTTATAAGGACCATCCCAAGGAAAACTCTCTTAATGGTATTTGTTTCTCAACATAATATTGGAAATTATGACAGTATTTTCTTAGAATGTTTCACTGCTAGGTGGTCCCATTTTTATGTTGCTTGCCTTTAGGCACGATTCTTGTCAAATCCTCTGGTCATCTATCACAAGTTGTTTTCGATACGAAGACTTTGCCAGCCCACAGCTGATGAAGGCCAAAGCCAGAAACAGATATTTGCCTTGTGGTGGGCATCACGAATTGAATGCAAATTGTGGTTTGGACTATAATTCTGTAACAGGTTGAGAAAAGTATCGTGAAACTGATAGTGTGAAGAAGGCTTGATCCCACACCAGCTGTCTATAATGAAGGACGCCATACGCAACATAAGATCTCGATCAAATTTTCTGGAGGGATAGAAAAAATAGTGCTGAAATCACCGGTAGCAGTGGCCGCTAAATCCTGCGTTATTTTAGTGCTGAAAAAAAAATACAATGTCAACGTGATAATTTCGTCTAAAATGACGTCCAACGGCATTACGCAACATAAGTTTTCGATTAAAGTTTCTGGAGAGATAGAGAAAATAGTTCTGAAATCAATGGTAACATTGGCCGCTGAATCCCGCGTTATATTAGGGCTGAAAAAATTATAATGTCAACAACAATGTCGTTACCAACAACGTATATGATACCATTAGTTTCACGTAACAGTGTTACCTCATTTGATAACTAAGTTATATTCATCAGTGATGTATAGATAACGTCAAATGTTATGGTTTTTTGGCAGAATCACACCATATGGTTTCACAAATGGTTCTTGAATGTAGATAAAAGAACAATATATTTTGAATTGAAATAACGAATATATTAAAATAAATATTCAGTGATTCCAGGAATGAAAACTATATTCATATAAACTATTTTGAAGCTTCATTATCTTTCTCTGAACATTTCAATCGAACTGACAGACAGACAACTCTCCACCTATTTTGATTTTTTCCCTCAGACACTGTTATAGAGACAGAGATATTGGGATTTCAAGCTAAGCGCTACGCTATCTGGTGGTAGTTGACAAAGTAAAGTTGTCTATTGACAGTTGTCTGTGAAGGTCAAACATTGACGTAATATACGTCCAATGAGTATACACTACAAAGGATGGCTCATTTCCTATCTCCGTACATTGGCCAAATTTCAACTGCACATGCGCCATATCATCGTCTTTGACGTCACCCGGCCTACAGAACTGAATGTCTGCCATAAGAACCCGTGTTTTTCTCTTTTTTTTGATGATTTTTTTTCCTGTTGGTGAAATGGGTCAAATGAAAATCAACACCCCAACCAGCAACACGCTGAAAATCAACGGTTTGCCATGAAAATATCGAGATAAAAGGTTTTAAAAACCGAGAAAAATGCATGGGGTCTTACGGCAAACCAACCGTGGTGTAGGCCGGGTGACGTCCTTATAGCTGGGGGGGGGGGGGGGGAATGAAAAAAAAATCCCCGAGTCGGCCCCTTGATATACGTCATTGATATCAAATGTATTCTGTTTGTTCACGACTTTTACAAATGTTATCAAATTTTCATCTTCGAATTCGTGAATTCATATCTTATTCAAAAATATCCACGAGTGGTGCAGGAAACTTATTGATATTGATGGAAATACTTCAATAGGGCCGTGCGCATTCAAATTTTTAAATTGGACACAATGAATATATGGTAAAGAAACTATTAACGTGGGCCGAGCGATGCAGCTCCCTAATGATCCTGAAATATAATAAATATATATATATGTAATTGATTGAAACACTCATGAACCAAAACTCTCAGATTATGTTATCATCGAAGCCTTTCACCTTTCCATTGGTTCCACATGACTAGATATCTGAAGAGCACTACCCACCAACCTTTCTTTATGGAGACTTGTGACAGAGCATCTAGTGCATACCTAGCCATATTCACCTAGGTATACACTGAAAAATTATTATTTATTGAAAAATCAATTTTAAGATTTTCCTGAATTGATCTCCAATTGAACTGCTCATTCGTCAAGTTTTCATTTAGTATTTATATCCTGAAAAATTGAGAAATACATTGCATGTCTAGAGATAATTGATTTGTCATTCATTTTGGATCAAATTTTCATTCTATACCTATATATTCGAATTTGTTGTAACTGATTTTCCCAGTATGTAACTTACTGTGTACATGAGAAGTAAATTAAAATTATATAATGAAATCACTAGATTATGTATTTATATTTTCATATATTGAAATACTCGATATAATGTTTCGAGGCGTATTTCACTCGGGCAAATTTGTACAGCAAATTATCAAATGAGGGATTTCAATCTCGATTTCTAGTAAATAATGTACAATGGATTTTGAAAGAACAATATCCTTTGTAATTTCTTCAGAAGCAAGCCATAATAGCTATTTCCAAGGAGTATGTAACCCTACCTCAATGTCAATAAATATATAGAAATGGGTGTATTTATTTCCTTAGGTATTTGGTAATTGAAGATACAATTCACACAGGTTCATTGTGCAAAAAACAGCTGCTTTTGAAATTTCACATAGTATAGTAATAGTAAATATTTTATTCATCCTACCATAACAGAAGAACGGTATTCAAAAGTTGTTGATGAAAAGTTACACTTTCTATTTATACTTTCTGTAGAGACCGATTACCCTAACACCAAACTGATATTTTTGCACTTGAAGCGTGTTTCGCTAACAGAGTTAGTATTTTCAAGAGAAGAAAACTGATACTGAATCTGAGGACTATTTATAAGTCTTTTTAGTTCGACATGGACTTCGCCTGATAACTACGAATTATTCCGATTGATTTCTCAATAAGATTACTTCTCCCAAAGATGCTCACCTTGGTAGCGAAACGTGTGTCGAGTGTAAAAATATCAGTTTGGTGTTAGGGTAAATGATCTCTAAAAGAAGTTTTTTCGAAAGAACATCTACACCAAATGTCCTATGTCATTGTTTATCCACTTTCTTCATTTGATTTGGTATTGCTGCTTCCAAAGCACATTGTCCGTTTATTCATTACATGTTCATGTCCAATACAGAAACCAACAACTGGAAGTAATCCACAACTATTTTCCTAACCCATCTACAGATTGCTTCCATGTACAAGACTACAGCATACAGAAGCATATTCGTATGGACAAGGTGAAAGAATGTACAGTATAAGAAAAATCTAATTTTCCACAGTATACATAGGTAGGCTCTTCGAAATGAAGCGATATACATTGATATCCAACACAAAATTTTGAAAATATCTTTCGGTGATGAACCCAGTCAAGACTTGAATGAATTCACTGGAGTTTGGTGGATTGTTGATGTGAAGACATTGGAAACAATAGGATGGACTTGCATGTATCCTCCAGAGTATTCCTATTGAAATCGTATTCCAACGCCTTTTTACCTCAGCCAATAGTATGAATATACTGAATATTGTCTGAATTGCAATTTTTCTGATAGGTCCATGGATCAACAAACTCTATTTTCAGAAAATTCATCAAAATTCCGAATAAAATTGAAATATATTTTTCTCTTTCCTCATCATTCAATGAACAATATTTCCTTCATCCATTTAACCTCGACCTTCATAGCAACGAAATCAGAAAAGTACACAAACAACAAGTGACCTTGAATAGAAAACTTTAGTACCAAAATCGCCACCATGGCGCTGGCAACTTAATTTGAAATCCCAATAGTTAGTCAATGCTTGTGCAAAATTGATTTGAGGCGTTTTTGTTGCGCCATCTACAGTATAATGTCGATATTTCCGTTTACTTGACAATGCATGAAAAAGTTTCACTCAAGGCCGTACCCAGGGGGGGTCAGAGGGGTTGAAACCCCCTCCGAAATTTTCCAAAAAAAAAGATTTTTCAAACGCATTACTCAAGTTATAATTGTTCTTTTTCTTCTTCTTAGGTAAATAAGGAAGAGTTCAAACCAATTTCTAGTTGAAAATGTACATAAATAATTTGTCAAATTTATTATAATTTTTCACTAACCCATTCACCTACGTGGAATTCGTGGATGGACGTGATCCGCCGCTAAAGGCGTAGACCGAAGCGTTTCATTAGATAATTTGCCGTAAAGCATATAGTTAGGGGCTATCACGATAGGTAGCAGCACGAAAATAAGACCGCCATTCGCTTCCCCAAGTCTCTGACTCTGACTACTTTCGGAAAAATTTCGTTTTTATATGTTGGCAGTACAGTACTGGGGGCTTTTTCCGAAACTAAACGAACGATAAAATACACGTAGATGGTTGATCTAGAACTAGTACCTAGTGAGTTTTCACTGTGGAAATTGTTTTCGGAAAAACAAATGGAACTCGACAAGCCTCCTTGTGCCATTGAGGCATTGAGCCAATGTAATAGGGAACTTTTTCCTAATATATTCACCCTCCTGAAAATATTTGCTTCTTTGCCGGTGACCACTGCAACTAATGAGAGGACCTTCGCTCCACTCTCAAGCGATTGAAGACGTACTTGAGAAATCCGTGTGGACAAGACAGACTAAGCGGACTGGCTCTCATGTCGGTTCATAGAAGCCATAAAATTTCAACAGACAAAGTGATCGATGAAATTCACAAGAAAAAAGAACAGAAGAATGGATTTTGTTTTGTAATGTAACTGTTATTGTCTACAGACGTAATTTTGTACTGTATTGTACTAAACAGTGTTGAGTCTATTTGCATTGTCGATCTATTTATTTTTTTTGACACCAAATTAACGGGGAAAATTATTTTGTTGTTATTATTTATATATTTATTATTTAGTGTCGTCCTAACTTTTGTTAATGAAGCTTGAAATGGCGTAAAAATGGGATATTTGACAATCAGTTTTAACGTTCTTTTGGGAGGGCCTTCGGCCCCGCCTGGTGCCACAACCCTCCCCCGAAACCTTTTTCTGGGTACTGCCTTGGTTTCACTGAAGGAAAAACTAGGTGCAAAGGTATGTCTGTTAGTTTGACTGAAATGTTGAAAGAGATATAATGAAGCTTCAAAATAGAGTTGACGGTATAAGTTCATGAAGGAAATGAAAGTCTGGCATTGAAATGATATTCAAAACATGAATAATCTACCAAATTGACTGAAAAATTACACTTCTCTGTTTTTGAATTCGATTGCCATCTTATGGTATTATGTAAGTCATCAAGAAAATGTCTAATTCAGGCTACGACGTTCGCAAGAAAAACATAAGAAAAGACATGACTTGAAAAAGAAATTACTAGTGCCATCTACCGCCGTAGTATCCATCCCTTCAAATGATATCTTCATAAGGTTGGCTAACTATATCCATTGTTTATAGAGATGTAGTTAAGGAGGTTCGATACTTACAGACATATGCACAGAACCGAATGAAACTTGGTATACAAGTTACCCAATGAATATAGATTAATGTAAGATTTTTTTTATGTCTCTTACCGAATGATTTTTTGAGTAAATGGTTGTTGGAATCCGGTATTTCAACATGGGCTCTCATGGGAGAAGTCCAATTTCTCATACATTTTTCGTGACTGCAGATTGAAAAATGCAGGGAACAAAATGAATTTAGCATGAGTAGATAGCCCTACAATCAACGATCATTTTCCACCCAATTTGATTTTACCCTACCGATCATTTTAAAGAATAATTAATGAAATTATGAGAAAAGTGTAGGTGATTCGAAAGTATTGGCAACAGCGCTACGCTCAAACCGAACAGCTGCTCGGCAGCGCGAATAACCAGGACCGGCGCTAGGGGTCAGGTAGGTGAGTCGGTCGCCTCAGGGGCGGTATTTTAAGCCCAAAGCAAAAGAGAAGAGAAAAATGGAGAAACACCAATATGTAAAATATATTATTATACTTCATATGATGTTGGTAATGATAATGATGAATCGGGACATGTTTTTCAGTTTTTATTGAGTTACAAAGCGAGCCGCCTCTATTAGAACATTATTTCTTTCATTATCCGTCAGGCGCTGGACCTATTGCAGCTACACCCTGCACCTGTTTCATTGCATCACTGCCGATTTTTGTTATCATCAAACATTACGTTCGAGTTCAAGATGCGCTGTAGTCATTCAAAATTCAGAAACCACACGCATAGAGCACAAAGAGTTTGGATGAATCCAAATGCGCAATCACCTTTACACTAGGATTGTGGCAAATATTCAATGGAGAACCACTACTTCCAGAGATAATACCCCGACGGTCATTTAATTACAACTGATGAATATTCAGGATATCTGTGCAAAGTTTCTACAGACCTCAGTTTGCAAATGCTTTGACCTCGATATTTGAAACGGAGAAATTACCTGTATACTGGTTTTGTGGTCTTTGACCATCGTCAGTGCCGGGTAGATTCTCACAGACGATGATAATCGTCTGTGTTCTACCGAAAATGATAATAATAAAACCAATTAGAGAAAATGGGCACGCAATGGGCGAAGCCCATTACACAGTGCCATCTTATTACCAGATACACACTCATCAGTTGTATTTCAATAGCCGTTGGGGTATCATCTCGGAAAGTAGTTATTTTCTGTTGAATATTTGGTAATTTGCCATAATTATATTTTACTGTTGTTCTTTCGGAATCCTTTCGGTTTATTTTGTGTTTTCAAGGTCCACAACCATATATTTTTGGTCAATCATTTTTTTTTCGTAACGCAATGCTAATTTCTCTTCTGCGAATAACATAACCTTTCTGTGAGTTCTCTTCTGACTTGAGACGCAGCGTTGTAAATAGAAATTGTCGACATCAATCAGCATTAATGAGATGTGAATATTTTAAAACAAGTGATAGGTTCAAACTTTTTATTGATTAATACTTCGTAACGGATTTTTGTATTCTTCTCCACTTTTCACTGTTGTCAATTTCAGGCATTTTCGACAGCTTATGCAGAAAATAGATGCTAGACCATGATGAGTTTCTCCTTCGATAATTTGTAATAATAAAAACTCTGCAATGTAGGCATTGCATTTGCTGGGCCATGTATTTCAGCGAGACAATCCTGTTACCTCTTACATTTGACATGGGAACATCTGGCATTTTTCTACATCTACTTTTACCATTCATGACAATTTGTTGCATTGCGCAGTGCACTTTTTCTTTAACAAATTTGCCTTTCCAGCGAAAACTATTTTTAATATTCTCAGACATATTCCTTTACTACGCGATAAGCGAATAATCGTTTTTGAATTATAATACTGACGCCAAAAAGCCGCATCTGCTCTCAGACCGGGCGCAGGACAGCGTTGCCAGATATTTTCTCGCCAGCTCGCGCTCTGTTACTCTGTCCTTCTTTTTCACCCCCCACCAAGTCCCGACTATCGAACCTCCTTAATCAATGATATGGTCATATTCCAATTCATGTCTCTTCGTCTCTTCTTTCGTTTTACTTACCGACGTCTAAGAAACCCTGGTGTAGGGATTTATACCTGGGAAAGTTTGGGGTCTAAGTGGCGACACATGCCTACTATGATAATAAGCATCATGGCTTTTCTACATCAAATCAGTTCAGATGGCGTGTGCATCGAAAAGAGTTACAAATTTCCTAGGAAATGTATAAACGGCCGACCTGACGGCTGGCTATACTTTCACTTTCGGACGCTGACTGATCAACAACCTATATTATTCGTTTAGAATACTGGCCAAATTCCCTATAATTGTGTTCCTTTCATTCGATTTTGTTTTTTGGGAGTATGACATTAGATTTTGCACATTTTGTTGACTGCTCGAATCAAAGAATATAGTTTGTCGATCGATCGGTTGACTATGCACTTCCAATTAGCGTCAACTAACGATGAAATTGAGAAACACACCACGAGCGTAAAAATGACACTAATGACAGAAAAGTGTTGCCAAAAAATTCTAAACAATATCGCATCGGTCCAAGCACCATCCTTCTAGACATCTTACCGACGTCGTAGCCTATATCACACCATTATATTAATTACTTATACATAATACCGAAAGATGGCAATCAATTCGAAAACTGAAGTGAAATTTTTTGTCGTTTCGTTGTAGATCGATTGTGACGATTGTTTTGAAGATTATTCTAATGACTGAAATTTCATTTCCTTCATGAACTTTTAGCGTTGTGAATAAAATTATTTTCAAAACTAGTTAATATCTGTCGAATTTTGAACGATTTGCGAAAAAATAGTATGTTTACCTCTTAGGTAAACAACTTTCCTGGACTCTGCTGCTAAGTCTTGGCTTGGACCTCGACGTCGTCTGGGGATGTCTCGCTTTTCCTGCCTAATAAACAATATACTATATCTACACGAAAATAAATATGTTCTTTATTTCTTTAAAAATTCACGAAGGACTTGTTAAGTGCCACCACTGATATTATAATGAAATGATGTAATAAAATCACCCGGGACACCTGGGTTTTATGCCATTATTTTTGAATTTGAAATTAAAAACAAAATTGAAGGTATTTATGGAAGGGAAGCAAAAATGTTTATGTCTCAGACCATATTCTCTTCTATATACCTAAATTTTTTCAATATTCAATATAAACTACCTGAAAAGAAATTTATTGTAAATTATTTTCAGAAACCTAGTTGATATTCTACATTTTTCAGTAAACCCATTCTTGATTACTTGAGTACAAAAGACAGCTCAAAAAACTAAGAAACACATAGAAACGTTAGAAGGTTAGGTTATGTTCATTTTATGGCCATATTGCTGCCAGGACTGATATTATAATGAAATGATGTAGTAATATCACACAGGACACCTGGGTTTTCTGCCATTACTTATGAATTTGAATTTAAAAACAAAATTGAAGGTATTCATAGGAGGGAAGCAAAAATGTTGATGTCGGAGACCATATTGTATTCTATATACCTAAATTTTTTCAATATTTTTCGAGACCTAGATTTCGAGAAAAAATTAAACGTGAAAAATATAATTTTTTCACCCTTGGGAGGGAAAAGGGGGGACGGAGAGAAAAAGAACAGTAACAAACGCAACCCATCTGTGTGTATCAGTTCTGTGAAAATTGCTGAAGAACAGTTATTGGCTACATTCAATGTGAAAACTAAGTGAAAAGCTTCCCACTCTTTTCATAGCTCAACTTTTCAAAAAACATCGATCCAATATGAGTGTATTCTATGTGGAACTGCAATTTAAATATTTTTTGTCCCATGAAACATTTCGTTTAAATCAATGACAAAAAAGTTACAGACCTTTTTTTCTGAAGAATTCACAAAAAATGCCTTTTCCTCAAGTGCCACAACTGATAATGAGATGAACGTTACTGATTGTCATAGTATATATCAGCCTCGTTGAAATAAAATATCACCCGGGACACCTGAGTTGTCTGCCATTTTTCTCAAATTTAAAATTTCAAAAAAACAATTGAAGGTCTTTATTGGGGGGGCCGAGGGCCCAAAAAATTTTATTTTGAAGACATTACTGTCTTTTTATTTACGTGAACTCCTTCAATATTTTTCGAGAGCTAGGTACATTTCGAAAAAAAAAATAAAACGTGAAAAATTCCATTTTTCCCCCTGAGATGGGAAAAGAGGGAAAGAAAGAAAAAAAAAGGTAAATGTTTCTCAGACCTGGGTAATATAATTCGTAGGTCAAATCGAAATTTCATGATTAAGGGCATTTCAACTATCTTAACTGAGGATACCCTTTCCAGAGACAAAAAAGTAGTTCATCTTTTTGAATTTCTTGATGAAATCTCTTCATTTGTGAATGTATTACCAACACTACATTCCTGCAATGTTCAGATATCTCAATCTAGCAACAATGGTATTACTGACAATAATACTTTATAACATGAAGATATTTTCACATTCTCTATTATCAATATATCCATATAAACTGATCAATGACAATAATTGAGGAGACGCTATTTTAATTTATATTGTTCCATGATTCAAAATTTTTTCAAAAAGTACCTACATTGAGAGTCAAACCCTCTTGTATTGAATCTATAACTTTTGTCTACATTTGACAAAGTATATGGTCCCTAGGTAGATATGGAATCAAGAAAACATATTCAAATATAAAAATAGAGAGCTGGAGATTCATGAATTGAAATTAAATAATTTTGCAATACTTATCCTGATATTATAATAGTTACATTTTATGGAAGGTAAAAAAATCTAACTTGGAAAAATTGAATATCCATTAGGCGGTCTGTATCTACCAACCTGGAATGGAAGATAGGATGTTAACCATGGATCAAACTGAAAAAATGGAATCTTTTTAAAATTCTAATAAAAGTGATATATTTTGCTAGCACTTTATGATTAAATATACTTGAACACTACTGATTTTTTATCGGGTACAGTCTGAAGCTCCATTTTCACTGGGCACTGTAACCAGAAGCTCAAAAGTTCTTCAGTGTAACCAAGTAAAAAGTATATTTTTCTTGTACTAACACTTCTTTGTATAAGACCACCTATCCTGATGATGTTATGCTGTCTCTTGACTATTATTTCGCTAACGAAAAGGTCATGCCATGTTCCAGTCACAAATTTCCTGATGAACTGGTCTTCAACTGCCGTTTCTGATGAACGCAAACCTCCATCAAGATTTGCTAAAAACAAAATATTTGAATAACCTCAGTTGAACAACTGTTTACAAGAATTGGGTGAACTAACAGGTGTTCCAAGAGTTCCAAGACTTTCTGTGTGCAATCTCATGGGGTGGGTTTGCCATTTCATATGTCAGTGGTAAATCTTTTCGGGGTGTGATTCTGTATCGTCCTGCCTGAACTTTGTTACATACAGAAGTTGTATGAAGGAGCCGAGAGACACTATTCTGTAATGTTTTGTTCGAAACTACCTGAAAAGAAATTTATTGTAAATTATTGTCAGAAAGCTGTTTGATATCCTACAGTTTTCAGTAAACCCATTTTTGAATATTTGAGTACAAAAGGCAGCTCAAGAAATGAAGAAAAACACTCAGAAGTACTAGAAGTTAGATGTTTAGATGGTGGTTAGGTTAGGTTCATTTTATGGGCCATTGCTGCCAGGACCATCAGCCAATATCAATCTGTAGAAATTCAGAAACTTTATCAAAATCGCCGTTGCACAAGAATGAGCGAGACTTTAGGGCCAGTTAAACATAATCCAGTGAACCTTGGTTCAATTGAATCGAGTTCAGTTGTCAAGCAACGAACGATTCTCATAGCTCAATGCTTAGCGACTAAACTCGGTTCACTTGAACCACAGTTCACTGGCATATGTGCATCTGATCGTCGTACCAAAGAAGATTTACGTATACACGAACAAGAAGCGAATCTGTCAATTCGACAAATACACCCTGAATGCGCATGTCTACCAGCAGTGTCAGCATTTTGCAGTCGGTCAGTCATATCAACAAACAAGTACTGGTGTTTCTTGTCGAGTAATTTACTGGATTACTGTTTTTTTCCTCAGTCATGCGTAGTCGCAACAAAAATAGTTTGGAGGTCATGAAATATGGTAGTGGTGGGGACCACCTTGCGGCTGTGTAGCGGCAAGTGACGCTCCTTGTTCGTTGTACGTAAATCTTCTTTGGTCGTACGATCGGATTTCGGATCTGTCTGAATCCAGCCTTAGGGCTGGTTCTTCAAATACCAGCTAAGCGTTAACTATTAACTAGGAGTCGAAGTGCTTGGCAGAGACATTCGATTCAATGTCAAGAAATCACCCCACAGCTAAGAACCCTCCGATTGTTTAAACTTAAGTTACTATGGTTCAGGTGGGCTGAACCAAGGTCAACTTTAGTTTCAACAATTGGCCCTCAGTTTCATAACAGTAGATTTTAAAACCGGCCCTTAGGGCCGGTTGTTCAATGCGAGGTGATCTCGAGATGATCTCCAACCAATGGTTAACTACACTAGCTCCGTTGTTCAATGCGAGATTTGCGTGTAACTAAGGATTAACAGTGGTCATCACCATGTGTTTTTTGGCCGTTGTTGATTAACAGTGGTTTAAGTTAATCTTGCCAATGTGATGGTTTAATGATGATAATCTGAGGATTCTAACCTCAAATTGTTGTGTTGTCCTCAACAACGACGCATTCAGTCTTGTTATTCATTTCTATATATACATTTTTTTTATTCATATTTCATATTCGATATCTCGATTTTCTGTAACAACATTATGTTCTTTGTTCAATTAATCATCAATTTCATTATTGACTGAAAAATTTGGTTTTGATTTGATTTTCTCACTTGATTTGAATTTTCATTGTTTCATTCTAAGCAACAGGTTTCAATAGAGTAATAATATATAGACAATGGAAGTCCGAACCATTACCATTCAGCAAGGAACATTTTCAACCACATTCAAGCAAAAAAGTTTTTTCTTCACTGTCACACATCAATCCGTCATTCCCTGTAGAAAAGTTTCAAGTACTTGTGGAGAAAAAGGATTTTTGAAATCCTCATCATGAAGAGGGTAAAATGCGATTATTTTGAATAGTTGGCGGTTGAAATCGGATATTTTGCTTGGATGGCGTAGGTATTTTGTTGATATGTTATTGACAACACGGTACGTATATGTAATTATGTATACTGACGACAATTTGCAGGTGCCAACAAACTATGAAGTCATCTCATTTTGTAGATGATTTCTTTAACTTTTTAGGGCCTGAAAAGAATATTCATGAATTTCTGTAAATGATTAGTGATACACACTTAGGATAATTCAGAAAAACTATCATAAACCGATAGTAGGGAAAAATTTTTGAAATATGGTCAAACAACTTCATTTCTACAGACTCAACAAATAACCAAAACAGCTAATATACAACTCAATAAATCACTTAATTCACCTGTTGATTTGCTCGATTGCGATGTCGGTATTTATCCACAACTGACTCCAGCTACACAGAGAATACTAATCAGGAGAACATAGCTTATCAGATACAGATTGCGCATCATTTGGCGCATTGGCTCAGAATTGAAATGTTGCAATCAAGATGCATACAAACCCAGGTGTTGGGACTTATACCTTATTAAAAGTTTGGGGTAGAAGTGGCGACACATGCCTACTATGATAATAGGCTTTATGTTGGTTTCAATGGTTTTGAATTAGTTCAGATGGCGCTTACGATGAAAAGACTTACAGAATTCGTCAACATTTTCTATGGAATGTATAGTCAGCCGACCGGTGTTCTTCTCATTTGATTCAATTTTTCATAAATATGGCATTAGATTTTGCTCATTTTGTTAACTGCTCAAAGCAGAAAGTATAGTTTGCTTATTGGTTGGTATGGACTATGCACCTCCAGTTTCGTGACCACAGCGTCCGGAAACTTCAAAAAAAGGAGTTATTCTCATGTAAAATAGAAATATTTGAGGAAAAAACTAGATCGGAACAAGTGTAAATGTAACACGAGTAACGTGTGCTCTACTGGTCTTGTAGTGCAAAAAAAGATGAAATATGCCCGTCCTCCCAAATATGGAAGGCACTCCTAAACCACGGGAAAGCAACGCGCTCCTAATTTCTTCTCAGTTCTTGTGAAAACATGACGATACATAATAACAAAACTTCCTCGAATCGAAATGCAGATAGTAAACTCTTTGAAAAAGAACAAACTTCAAAATCGATTCATAAAATCGAATTCTATTTCCATTATGCTTTAGAAGCATTCTGGTGATGATAATATGTGTACATTCATTGATTTAGGTCCTATTTCTCCTTCGGTACTGCACACAAATGAAACGTTTCATCTGCGGCTTCAGACTATACATCAACAATAGAAAAAGCAAACACAACTATTAGCACCACTGAACGGAAAACAAAGTAAACTATGAATAACCTAACTACTCTAAATAAGCACAATAGGAGAACTCGAATTCAGCTGGAAATGGAACCCATAAATTATTTCAGAAATGAAATAAATCAATATCAATGTCTACAGGTAGCGCTATATCGAAGTAATTGAATATTACGCCAAGAGCCAGAGCAAAAAAGTAGGTTCATAATGCAATCTTCTACAGAATTGATTTTCTTGTTGGAAAATGTTTGGGGGTGTCCCCTGAATATAAATTCAAGTTGACGGGACAAGGGGGGTTGAGCTTCAGCCGCCATCTTGGAAAACATGTTTTATCAAATATCTCGTGAACCGTGCATCGTACGACAAAAACAGTAGGGATCATTTTCGTATATAATAAAATTCTCTGCAACTTTTATTCGAAACTTTTTTCCGTATAGTGCATAGGTTTTCATTTATAGCGCGCCAAACTGTTTCCAGCATGGTTATTGCTAAATATATAGTGAACGGTTGATGAAACAGTATAAATGGCAGTATTTTGGCGCGTCATAAATAAAAACCTATGCTTTATACAAAAAAAAGTTTCGAATAAAAGTTGCAGAGAATTTCATTGTCTACAAAAACGATCCTTACTGTTTTTATCGTACGATGCACGGTTCACGAGATATTCGATAAAACGTGTTTTCCAAGATGGCGGCTGAAGCTCAACCCCCCCCGTCCCGCCAACTTGAATTTACATTCAGGGGACACCCCCGAACATTTTTCAACAAGAATATCAATTCTGTAGAAGATTGCAGAAAAAAAGTACCTGGTTCTTGGACTATATTAAAACAACATGAAACGGTGAAAGCGTCGCCAATGAAATTCTAAACAATATCGCATCAATTGCTACGCCAGGTTTTTAGTGATCTCAGTTGCAACGTTGCCAATGACAGTCGACCGCTAGTTACGTTGGTGTGATGTGGTAATGTTTAGATTAGGTAATTTATAGGGACTATCTCTGTTTTATGCACTTAGCTGTTGCCTTCAACATTTTACATTGTACCCATCCCTGCTTCAGGATTTCACTGGGGTAGCTTTACTGCTGAGCACTGAGCAGTAACTCAATACCCATATTTCAGACTGAATTTCCTGTCTTCGACACAGTGGTAGAGCATCCGCCTGGAGAACTTGAACAAGTTTATTTTTCTCAAATTCTAATTTGTTTGAATGTCGCTATAATTTCTTTAATTTGTTAATTAGGTAAATAGACACTAACCCAAATAGCACAAGTACGTCCAGTGGACGTACTGCATATGTACGGTGAGGATGCATTCTACGTATTTAGGACGTACTTTTGTCTCCGACAGACGTACATAAGACCTCCCTGCGACTTACCGTTTCCGCATAGTCGGTAATCCCAGGTATACGTACTTTTCTAGTCCACACAGGACCTGAAATGTACAGAAAGGGGAACTGTTTGGGACATTTCGAAAACGTACATTTTCCATTCTGTATGCGCTATCCCAAGTAGAACAAACATATTTGACCAATATTGGTTCAATATTACGGGAATATCAACCTTATATTGTAGATGATATCAATAGTGGCCACAAAAAAATGTAAACATTCGGCGATATTAGCTCAATATTCGAAAACAACGTATATAATGATATATCATATGATATCACTTAATGAATCTAAGTTTTCATATTCTGGATTATTCATTTCTTTTTTACCAAATAGTCAAGTTGGAAATTTTACTCATTCACGTGTACTAACCATCTAACCGAATACTTACCTGGAAAAAGACCTGGCTGCTGCGGGGCTTGAACTCTCGACCTTTTCTATGGAGATATTATTGTCGACCACTGTTACGCTCTACGGCACGGAGAGACTTGTTTTTAAGAAGGAGTTGGGTGCTATAGATGTGATGACTTCAAGTTAGTTTTGTTCGAGATAATATTAAAATTTCAGAAAGTTCAGTAACAATGAAAATATATTCGAAAAAACACTAAAGGATCACTGTCTCATGTGATGGCGGTTTTGGAATATCAAACTTGCTGTGCAAAAAATTCTGTATGTAATTTTCTGGTATTTAAATTCACCACATGTCGATGTTTCAATTTTTCCAAATTTTTTTAGGAATAATTCATTATGAATATTCCATTACCAATATTGATATATGTATGAATACACTAAGTGATCACCCTCAAAATCCCAATACCCCTTGAACCGAAAGGGACCCAATACGTACGTACTTGGGAGGTCCAAACGGTATGTATATACATACTAACAGAAATGTAGAAAATGAAAGGAACCCAATCCGTACGTACTTGGGAGGTCCAAACAGTATGTACAAAAAAGTACATCAACGAGACGTCCAGATAGTATGTACATACGATTTCCAAAAATGTACGTCATTACTATTATGTCCCGCAAACGTTTCGAAATATACGTATCTGAAAGGGACTCAATATGTACGCACCTGGAAGGTCCAAATAGTACGAACATAGTTCTTCCAAACATGTACGTAAATGATACGTCTGAGCAGTACGTACATGGGATTCACAAAAAAACACGTCATTGGTATGTCCCTAATTCATTCCGAAAAGTACGTACCTGAAGAGGAGTTAATGTAAACGTATCAGGGACACTTAATGAAGTACGTACATAGTACTTCCAAGCATGTACGTTTTTATTACATTCCGATTGGAACGGGACCAAGTATGTACCTACATGGGACGTCTAACCAGTACATACATGGTACATCCGGTAATGTACGTTCTTCGAATGTCTCCTATCCGTCCCGGGACGTATCGACGTAACTGGGACATAAATGGTTCGTCTTCAGGACGTCGTGTGCTATTTGGGAATACATCTATCGTTAATTCGTATCTCCTCTGTCCCTTGATTGACGCGGTGTTTTTCCAATATTACAGGGCTTTCCTTTCTTGTGAATCTGCATGTAAATAAAACAGATGCGAAACGCACGTCGAATGCAAAAGTAATTTCAGTTTGGTGTTAGACTAATTGAGCTCGAGAAAAAGTCTCAATTTTAACATCAAGGTGCCAATCTAAAAGGTTTTATATACACAATCTTTGATGTTTACTTGCACCAGGACCAGGGCCCTGATTCTAAATTCTCGAATTCGATTGTCGAGTAGCTTAGACTGTGGCTGTACCATGCGCTGTGCCGACAATATATACGCATATTCTAAGCCATTCGATAATCGAATTCGTGAAACAGAAATCCACCACAGGAAGGAGGGTCACTGGTTGTGTTCCCGCCGGTTGCCACGTCTATGGGTAGTCATCTGTTGGCGTCATTGCGATGACTCACTTGCCTTTTTCGAGGTATGATACTCGTGCAGATGAAATTTTTTATTATGACATGACAACACAATATTACAAAAGCGCTGAACGGACATGCAGGAAAAAATATTATAATTGCTAGATTGAATTGACAATTATACATAATTGTCAGTTCCAACCTGTAATTATAGCTATAATTGCCACTTCTAACTGGCAATTATACCTAATTGTAGCTATAATTGCCACTTTCTAACTGGCAATTATAGCCATAATTGCCAGTTTGAACTGGCAATTATACCTAATTGTAGCTAACATTGCCACTTCTAACTGACAATTATGGCTATAAATGCAATTATGTATAATTGTCAGTTTGAACTGGCAATTATACCTAATTGTAGCTATAATTGCCACTTCTAACTGACAAT
Source organism: Zygogramma bicolorata (assembly GCA_032362365.1). NCBI lineage: Eukaryota > Metazoa > Arthropoda > Insecta > Coleoptera > Chrysomelidae > Zygogramma > Zygogramma bicolorata. The sequence goes on from JAVJAQ010001010.1 coordinate 315,215, forward strand.
TATGGCTATAAATGCCAGTTTGAACTGGCAATTATGTATAATTGTCAGTTTGAACTGGCAATTATACCTAATTGTAGCTATAATTGCCACTATTCTAACTGGCGATTATAGCTATAATTGTCAGTTCAAACTGGCTACACTGACGAAAAGGTACCCAATAAGACCTGTCTGCAAGGGTGTCCGTTCCATTAATTGAAAATTAATTCCGCCTCCTGTATCACCAAAATAAACATTTGTGGAAATTTCTATTGTGAAAAAATTCTGGCACCTGTCGGATATAAGATATAATTCAATTTCCTGCGTGGTATTTGCCTTGAAAGTAGTTGTTTTCTGACAGGTGTCAGTCCATCAACCTAGCGTGTACAGGTAGAGTTGATACTGACCAGAACAAATAGTTTGAATAGGATTAGATAAGAAGTCGCTCGCATCCCAGCCTTTATAACTACATACATATAAGGTGTAATCAGATACAACCACACCCAAGACAAACCCAGGCAAAAAAATCCATAAAATACCACAACATTATAATCAATACAAGAGATTTTCATACGGTATGGTTATGGAAAGATGTCAGTTTAATTTGATCAATATTCGCCTATTATTAGGCCACTTTCTTTTATTTGTTTACTTTCATGTATGGAAATTTTGTGAAGGAAGGGTGCGAATAACATTTCATTATAATTATATTTGCATGAAAAAAATTAGTGAAAAATAAAAAATATACAAGTAAAAATCCACTTTTGTGTTTGTTTTGTGTGTCACTGAAACATTACAAGCATCGGCATCACTACAGCTCTGAACACAACCTCGAACATACCTGAAAAAATAATTAAATTTATATACACAACATTCAATCGTGTAAGGAAAAAGAATGAAAAAACAGTAGCGTCCGAGTCCTAGAAACTTCATTGGTGTAGACATTTCAAGATCTTTTGAATTTTCTATTGAATACATTTTCACAGCCTATAACATATGTTACGCTAAAGTTTGCAAAGATACATACTTCTTATCATAGTAAAATCCTCCACAGTGAGACATTCTAACTAGCTCAGTATCAGTAGTCAGACCTCCACTATCCAAAGCACAACCTCTCAGTACGATCTCATCTTGAGTTTCATCTAAAAAATTCAGTTCATATATTGAATAGCTATGAATTCTCAGATATCCCAAGAAGTAATAACACATATAGTATGGTATTAAAAGCCTAATTTTTGCATTTTGGGGAGTAGCTCATTCATAAACTTTGGGTCGTTCTTTTGTCAGGGTAATACAAATGCGCAAAAAATATGCGAATTTTTTCCTTTAAGCTTTAGTTGCCAATATCACTCACTATTAATAAGGAGCTATAGTGCTCATCAATATTATTGTGCTGTCTCGTGTATCTTAGGTATGAAGTGGATCCAATCAAAATCATGTCAGTTGTGTTACTAAACGATGACAAATAGAAACCTTTGGTGTAAAACATAAATAGTCTAGAAAGTGAAGCATTTTGGCTCGCAATTTTTTCGTCCACCATGGATTTACTGGAAAATTTCACAGAAGGTAGGGAATAGGTCAAGGATCATTTTCTATATCATGCCGCTGTACGCTAGAGCCTTGGGGGTGGTTGCCACCCCATCTCGGGGGTGGAAATTTTTATTACATTTTAACTGTAGGAATCGACGGAAAAAGTAATTCTAAGAAAAAAATGCTTCATACGTTTTTTCAGTAAAAGTAATATTTTTTGAGTTATTCGAAGCTGAAAGTAACAGTTTTTTGACGAAAAAATCGCCTTTTTTAATGTTTTTTTGCGAATAATTCTAAAAATATGCATTTTATCAAAACAAGTGGTCTCGGTAGTGTAGTGGTTAGCATATCTGCCTATCAAGCGGAAGGCCGGGGTTCGAATCCTCGCCGGGCCACCGTGCTGGGTAATCGCACGTAAAAAGGTAAGGCCTCGTTGATCCATTGCTCGCACAAGTTTCGACTTCTGAGGGTTGACGTTCGTCAGCTGGTTAACGAAAACGAACAAAAGTATGGAGAGCCAAATTGTAGCTTTTGAAAAAACAAAAACAATGCTTATTTATAACTTTTCTACGACAAATACGAACTGAAAGACAGCAAATTTTCGAAAAAAGCTTATAGAATCTTTATTAAAGTATTCAATTAGAGCTTTCAAACAAACAAATAAAAGGATTTCTCCAGCATGAAAATTCACCTACTCATGATCAAAATAAGATCGGTACCTGCTTTTTTTGAAAAAAATCTGTGAATACAACCCCCAAAGTACCTCCTAATTAAAATTGATTGCCACCCTTTTTTCATTCTCTTTATTTTCCATAACAAACGATTTGTCGAAATTTCAGGGTGGCAGAGTCCATAATAAAAATATTGCTGAGGCTTGTCCGTTCCTGGAGCGGTCCAGCCCAGCGTAAAAATGAATCTGTTAATGGTGTATCTCTTTATTTTCCATAACAAACGATTTGTCCAAATTTCAAGGTGGCAGAGTCCATAATAAAAATATTGCTGAGGCTTGTCCGTCCCTGGACCGGTCCAGCCCATTGGAAAAATGAATCTGTCAATGGAGTATTGTTTTGTTTTCCATAACAAACGATTTGTCAAAATTTCAAGGTGGCAGAGTCCTTAATAAAAATATTGCCGGGGCTTGTCCGTCCCTGGAGCGGTCCAGCCCATCGGAAAAATGAATCTGTCAATGGAGTATTATTTTATTTTCCATAACGAACGATTTGTCCAAATTCCAAGGTGGCAGAGTCCTTAATAAAATTATTGCTGAAATTTATTGCTATAGTATCCGGGGTGGTAAGTTGAAGAGAATTGTAAATTCTTCTGAACTGCATCTTATAATCTAAGTCGTCTTAGGGTACGTGACGCCATATGTCCCAAAAAAAAAACTACTACTCGCACAAGACATGTCTTGTAAGTTGGGTGGTGACATTTTAATTATTTATTGATTTCTATCCATCGATCCAAGTCTGCCCTCACTTGTCGATAAAACAGAATTCTGTACAGTTTTCTATGATACCATATGTTGTATAGTTGGGGTCAACAACCGCTAATTGAATCTTGTTTCTGTAATATGTGGTGTGAAAGTTGAAACTTTTTGTAGAGATCAATGATTACCCTAACACAAAACTGATATTATTTGAACTCGACACGCGTTTTGCTAATAAGGTTGGGATATTCAGAAGAAGAAAACTGATACTGAATCTAAAGACTAGGGTTAGCTATTTATATGTTCCACAATCTAAGATAGTGCAAGAACTATTACCAAAATTTTTTCTTGATCCGATATGGACTGTTAACTACTAATTATTCTAATTGATTTCTGACAAAAAATTAAAAATCGGGCTAAAAGGAATAGGTACTTCGTTACCATTCATATTATATTGTTACAGAAGTTCTTAGCGCCGGCCCTGTCGCCCATAAACGCAAATTTGTGTGACGGTTCGAAGGAAGATCGTTTACGAGCGATGTTTCGTCAAGTGCGGGATAATATCATCAGGATTTGTCTGGAGGATTCTCCATGGATGTGAACGGGTATATATACAGGAGCCACTCACCGCTACGGGAGAATTTTCGTTACAGAGAGTTTACCAGAGTGTTTCAGTACAGCGAGTTTGATAGTTAGCGGAGCAGTTTCTGTGATTGTATTGTGTTGTGATAAAGAATTGTAATAAGAGTAGTGTTTAGCAGTTGTTTGCAGTTTTACTCAACGAACCCCAAGGAAAGATGTAACAATATTATTTTTACATTTTGCTAGTTCTAGCTTGCCTTGTACCTTGCACGTACTTAATCAGTTTCAGATTGCTTTCACCAATCCTTTGATCATTTTTCAAAGCCTGTTGGCGATACTGGACTCTTTTACCCTGCTTCCGTATCTCTTTGCACCGGGTTTTTATAGCTCTTCGGCTCTGGCTAATGTGTATTTATTGATGCAATCTTGACAATTGATTCCGTAAATTCCCGACTTTTCCGTGTTTTCTTATTCATCTTCAGATTTACCAAGGAGCTGTTGTAATTCGAAAGTTGTATATCCCACTTTCAAATCAATTTACTCTATTGAATATCTGTTCCAGTCCTCTAGTATGCTTCTTCTTTTCGAAATGTCGAATTATTTCCCTGAATACGTTTTCCAATTATCTTATCAACTATCCCTGTGTCAAAAGCATTCACTTCAGCTATACGTACCTAATCACTCATCTCTTTTCATTGTTGAAATTATCTTTCTTAAAAGGCAATATTATTGACCTATATATAGACCAGAAATTGCAGTGCTGCCATTTAATGTTGTGAACAATGATTCTAGTCATTAGGAATGTACCTGGCATTTACATAAAAGACACGAACATTGAATTGAATTATTTGAATTGTTTTTTATCTTTATGCCTATATGCTACATTGTGAGATGTACCTACGCAAGTCTACTATAACTTACCAAATACCCCAGTTATTTTGATGCAAGAAGTAGCTGGAAACACGCCATCTCTGCCTTTCCTTCCGCCCATACATGGCGAGTGAAAAATATCAGCGGTGTAATTGTTGTGAAAGGGATCCTCACAGGGTTTATAATTCTTGTTGACTGATATACATTTGAAGCAATCGATTGAAAGCACTGGTCAAAATAATGAGAAAATTTTATAATGCATCGAAAGTGGAAAATCATCAATTACTCACCATGTGTGAAAACAAAATTGAACAATAACAGAACCAGTAGGTCAATACGAGTTACTACAGACATTTTCATCCACAGAGAAACATTCTGAGTCTTCCGAGTTGAGGTGCGTGGTGCGTAGCCATAGTAACGAGTCATCGCCATAGTGAAACTCTGGAAATAATCAATATTTTTCCAGCAAAGAATATTTAGGAGTTTTATTGCGTCAGATTTACCGACTGGGTGACTGCAGGACATCCAATCAAAGAGACGATTGAACATGATTGCCGCGTGCTCAGTGCTCAGGCTCAAAATATAATGTCACAATTATTGTCTCCCAAAAGAATTTCAAATTCCTAAATCGAATCTGTTCCTGCACACATTGATGAGCAAAAGTGAAAGTAAATATATATATATATATATATATATATACCGGGTGACACACGATCATGTAACACCTTCCGTATCTCGTTAGTTTCAAAGGTAATTGCTTGAAATTTGGGATTATCCATTTACATGATAAGCGGCACTTTTTGACCTACAAATGATTTTTTTCTCACTTCCGATTTTGCCAAAAGTTATACCAACTTTCATTTTTGAAAGGAACACTCTGTATAATACTAAATTTCTCAAATCCTCATAATCTTCTGAATCCAATGACACCACATAAGTGGCATTCCAAATGTCAAAATTTTTGATCATTTCCTTTTCAGTGTGCCATGACGGTTCCGGTTTATTATATTAGTACCGTAGTACCAATTTATTAATACTATTAGTAAGGAATTTATTCATATCTGGTAATGAAATGTGCGATAAATACAACAAAAATTGCAGCAAAAAAATAATAAGTAAATACAATATTTTATTTTAACTCAGTGTTGAGTTACTAAGGAGGCTTTGAAAACAATGACATCATACCTTCGGATTGTCGAATAAATATTTGTTGGTTTATCGGTGTTTTTATTTTGTATTAGGAAAGTCTTTACATTTGTTGTTATTTTTATTGACAAAGCCGCACATTTGTAGAAGAGATGGAAAAGTGGGGCATTTTAATTATTTATGGGGAATATAGAAAAAATGCCGTTGCGGCTAGAAACATTTGTGCCGACCGATATCCTGATAGACAATGTCCAAGGAGAAATTATTGTAATCGTCTTGAAAATTAATTTTGAAGAGAGCCTAACCATGATCCTGAAGAAAACGTTATCATAGACGACGAAGTAGCGAAAATTAATGTCTTAAGGCTGCTTCTTCAAGGAGGCAAATAGGGTTTGAATTGAAAATTCGTCACCAAACTCCAAGCCGAATCCTACACAAACATAAATCTTTCGAATATCAATTGCAGCACCTGTACGACAATGATTATCAACGTAGGATTGAATATTGAAATTGTATCTTGCAGAATAATGTGCAGCCAAATAATGCTTCTTTGGGAAGGATTTTGAAAATGTATTTCTAACAAGATGGAGCTCCGTCCCTTTAATAATTTCGACGAATTGTCCTGTGCGATGGCCTCCAAGGTCACATGATTTGACACCTATTGATTCCTCCGCAGAGTTACGTACGTTTTCCACTAATAGGGTTTACAAAACCACGACACCTGTTTCGCTATAACTATGCAACAATATTCTAATAGGAATAGACATTCATTCTAAAATCGGATATTTGATATATAAACGAATCAAAAAAACAAGTAGATATACCTTCCTGGAGGTGAGTTAAAGTTAATTAAATTATCAGAAAAACATTCAATAAAGCGAATTAAATTCATCATGGTAAGTCATTAATTGGTCAGAGATTATGGATGTGTTAATTTCCATACTTTCTAAGGAGTTGAGTCAAAATGAAAAATGCTTTACTCATGTTATACTTCACTTAAAAGATTGAAAGATGAGGGGTAGCGACTTCATTTCATTATCCTGAAAACTGCTTATATATGTTACTTTATTCTACCATTCTTTTTAATATTGATTTTCATCGAGTAAACGACCACTTCTATCCAGTGGCGTGTCTAAGTGGAGGGCCAGAGCCCCCCCCCCCCCCAAAGCAGCTCGTGCAGCTCGAAGAAAAAACGAAAATATCCGTCCATCCACTCTGAATTGATGCTTAATGAAATCTACTGATAATTAATATATGATCATTTTTTCTTCATATTTGCGGCGGATACATGGAAAAGCATATCATTGATCACTTTATGGCCCAGCTCGATTCTCGATTCAATAACAGATTAACTGAAATATTACCTATCGAAGGTCTCATCCCAAAAAATTTTAAAATTCACACCACAGAAAAAATTATCAAGGCTTGTTTGGTTTATGGAGCAGACACTGATGGAAAAAAGACAGATTTTCCTTCCACAGCAATAGAAGCACTTTGTTTTGAGACGAGTTTGTTTCCCACAATAGCGGAAAGAAGCTTCTCAACTTTTACCATGACCCATTTGGGGTCAACCATGACAGAAGAGCGTTTGAATGGTTTAACCTTATTCCACATTCATAAATAAGTTGATATTGATATCGAAAATGTAATAAATAGATTTGCTGCAAGTAAACCTAGACGAATGAACCTCAAAGACTGGTCAGGGTAAGATGATTGAATAAAAAACATCAAAAAGACTAGTCATTCTGTTGAATTGTTAGGTGCTTCCGGGTTTCTGTTGTTTCGTTTCATTCCTTCCCCACCATAAGTTAGGTTCAGGACAACGAAAAAGGTTGAAATGAAAGAAATAACTGTATTTTCAACTTGGATTCCACATTGGAACGAATTCAAAAGTACGTACAGGTTTATATTTTAGGAGAAACTAGTCGAAGTGATTTTTCGTTTTAATAACCTTACGGTATAACCACCAATTATTCCTTCAGCCGTTGGACACTTGCCATACCCTTCCCAACACCAAACAAATGAAAAAAAATTCCTGTCCTGTCCATGCCATTTCCGCGCTCCCCTATCACCATCAATTCAATCCACACCAGATATCAGACCGTGCGGCATTGATTTTTTGAACCAATTTTTCAGTCTGAAAATTGAAAGATGATTCCTACTGATGGAAACAGTAGGTACTTGAATCTAGATTCAAGAAACTGCATTCTCAATCACAATTTTTCACTCCCTTTCCTTTCAACGAAGAACGAAGCAACCTTAGCTGAATGTTTCTTCATCAAATTTTAAATCATCTCTCAGAATTAGAGTCCATCAATTCGGATTTTGATAGGCGGATTGTGGCCATATGCCATATTCCTCCCTCACCAAAGTTTCCAAATTCGGTCATTCGCAACTCATCGGTGTGATTCGTACATGTCCGTGAGCGTCCGCAAGTTGTCACTGGTCGAAAACTACATTCTTTCTGAGATTCTGAGAGAAGAAGCTGCTCGGTGGTGATCCAGCACGGGGACTCTGATAAATAGAAACGTATATTAGAATCGAAATGTGACGTCAAATTCGACATCTCGGTCCCATAGTTACATTGCCGAGATGTCGAATTTGACGTCACATTTCGATTCCTAATATACGTTTCTATTTATCAGAGTCCCCGTGCTGGGGGAAGTATTTATGACCACAAACTGTTACTTTTGATCTGAGCGCGGTGTTCCAGAACACTTCCCACTTCACCCCTGATGCACCAACTCAGGTGGCACAAGCAAAATATGAAATGTGTTCCATGGGTAGTTTCACCAAGCCATTTAACGAAAGTTTAATGTTAAACTTGGTTTTAACACAAACAAATGTCCAAGTTTGAACCAAGTTTAACTTTAAACATTCGTTAAATGGGTTGGTGCAACTACCCCTTAGTGATATATTCTGTGTCAAGAATTAATGTTCTTTTTTTTTAACTCCTGAATATCCAACGCTACCGCCGCACTTAAGTCTGTAATTGAAAGAAATACGCTAAAAGGGGTGTAGATCAGTCTGATCAGTTGAAGTTTCCTCCAAAATGACGCTGCGGGTATTATTTATATATTTTAAATCTCAATTTCAAGCCAAATGGTGGTAGAAAAAAGAAACTTTGGATGAAAAATCTGAAATCATGTAGAAGGGAAAAGGTGGCTTTCTGAATGTTTCATCAAGTGAAGGCAGCGAATAATGAAATTAATTTTTCAAGTTTTCGTTTTTTTCGAATAGTTCCGGAAAAGCTGGAAATTATACTTTCTGGACGGCATAGCTTTTTTATTCTTATGAGGTGGCAGGAGGTTGTCAAACAGACAAGGTCATCTTATCAATAAAAATTGAGTAGAAGAAAAAGATAGACAGATCTGGATCTGACAGAAAACAAACCATCTTGTGGCAGCGTTGCCACAGCTACTCCGTTCGGAGTAGATCTACTCCCATTGCATGTGTTTTACTCCGCTACTCCAAATTATCGAAATCTACTCCGCTTTGTAAGTTTGTCTTTTTTGTTAAGAGTTTCATTTATTTTATTTGAGTTTTATTATTTTTTTGATCTCAGATTTTTTTGACATATAGCGGGGTTATAAGTACCAGCTACAGGGGCTTTTGCATATTATTAGTGTTGATTTTATATCTAATAATTTATATTTCCTGATATATTTTTATTTTGTTAATGAAAATGAACACCAAATGTGGTTTCATACCACGAAGAGCTAAGACTGTATTTATATAATACTCAATAATTATATATATATTTTTTTTATTTTCTATTTATTTTATGATGGAGCTTAATTTTTTCTCTCGAAAGTTGTGATATGTAATATTGCTTTCTCCTGTTCATTTGTTTGTAGTCTTCATTGTTTTGGTAAGACATTTTGTGATATTTGAATAAAAAGAATGGGAATTGTGAGGTGAGGTAAAATAATATTTCACTTTCATATTGTATAAAGTTTTGATAATAATTTGTTCTCTTTTTGGTCTGATATGTTTTGTGAGCTGAGATTGTGATGTGTTTGTACACGCATATTTATAAATTTTGTTCTTCTCATGTACAACCTATTTATTACATTGTAATAAAGTTCTATTTTTTTCCTTCTACGTTTTGTTTAGGATATAGAGTATTGAGAATCTGCATTATTCAATTTTGATATTACCTCTACGATTATTTTGAAATTTTGTAGAAAAATATGAAATATATAAGTAACTACTTCACTACTCGACTTCAAAACCTTTTTGGTTTTTTGTTTCACCGCCAAATTTCAACCAGCTGTCTGTCAGTTACCTGTCAAGTGTCAAATTTACGAAACAAAATGTACTCTTCTACTTTTCTTTTTGGTTGCTATAGTTCTACTCCCCTCGAGTCCAATTCTACTCCGATTCCTTTCTCTAATCTACTACTGTCTTTTTGTCAGCTGTGGCAACGCTGTCTTGTGGTAGGTTATGTTTATATTTTAATTTTCCAGTTTCTGCCGAAATATCTGTGTAATGAAGGAAATGATAAGCACTAGTTATGTGTATATCTGAAAACACTACAGGTTTTATTCCTGGAGTGTCCTGAGATTAAACCACAGTCTCAAGTATTTCTCTGTTATAAGGAAAATCCAAGATGGGCAGACAAAAGATTATACCCAAGAAGATCGAGAGCAATGAAGATAACTGTGGTTATAGAGATTATATACCTGTTTTCAAAAAGCGCAAACGAAAAGCTCAAAATGCCAAATCGACCAATAGATTTTTCGTTGCTGAACTTTCAGAGGCTAATCACAAACAGTTATATATAGGTGAAGTGTTAATTGGTCAAACAAGCAATATTTTTCCTGAGAAATATACCAACTGTCGGATTTCTTTCAAAATTCTGGATGTTGAAGATGAGCTTGATGTGGTGATTATTGAATGTGATAAAACTTCAATGGTTATTGTTAAGAGCTATGGAAACACAAACTTCTTCAAAGGTGGGTAGGAATATTTCAGAAGCATTATTGATCTATATTGAGTATTGGTATTTCATTTATCTGCTCCTTACTGAATCAAGTACCCACAAACAAATGGCAAGCTTGATAATGTTTTGAATTTTCAGAATTGTTTGCCTTGAAGATTTTCTGTTTTGATTTTTCTATTCGAGATGAGAAAGTCTATTTGTCGATATTTTTCAAATCATTACCACTGCCAACGTTCAATACCAGGATAGGAAACTGCCTGAAAGTACTGTTTTCTTTAATATATGAAATCGACATGGATGATGCCCAAGGTAATTTTCTGTTTGAGTCTTAAGTAGTACATTATTGCCAGAATTACTCTGTATTTCAGATGGGGATCACAATGACATCAACAAAAATCCACACAGGGGAACAGAGATCATTGTATTGTACGAAAAGTTGTGGCAAATAAGAAAAACTAGTTCTGACACCTCTGATGATGAAAATGTTCAACATCCATATCTCAGACCAACATTGAGACCCTATCAAGAAAATTCTGTGAGATGGATGCTTTCTTGTGAAAAACATGATACAATGGAACTTGGTGAGACACCATCAATGTTTCTGAAAAGTTCTTATCTTATTCGGTATTTTTATATTCAAATTTCATATATATATATATATATATATATATATATATATATATATATATATATATATATATATATATATATAAAGCGAAGGGTAGTCTTGACTGACTAGTTAAGGAGAAATACGGAATGTTGTTGGGGATGCAGTCAGCCCAGCCCAGTAATTTGACTGCATCCCCAACAACATTCCGTATTCATATATATATATATATATATATATATATATATATATATATATATATAACTTCCTGAATTAGGTAGTGTGAATTTTCCTCCCTTTATGGTAAGAGAGACATAATGAAAAATCTTGTATTCGTTCAAAAATACCTAACAATTTATATTCATTGCTTACTACTATTTTTCAGATCAACTACATCCCCTTTATACCTCTATGACACTTAAATCAGGCCTCACCGTTTACCTAGACAAATATAGTGGATATGTTTGTTTAGAAAAACCTCTGATAGCCCCTTCTAGTAAAGGAGGTATTCTTGCTGATGAAATGGGGCTAGGAAAAACAGTTGAAGTATTGGCTTGCATTCTACTGAATCCAAAAAATAAAGTTTCCCTTGAAACCAAGCAAGAAGATTCTGATAGTGAATCATCGCCAGTTTTAGTTAAACAATCACAAAAGCGTAAAATGCCCATTGAGGAAGATGAAGGGCCTGTTTGCTTGGATCAGTCTAAGAAACTGAAGATTCCCAACAATTGGGTTAAGGCATCCAGTCGGAAATCTTCCACCTACCTAGCTCTCAAAATGTGGTATGATAGTATTTTGTCAGATGTCAGCACCAAATCATCATCATCAACAGTGGAGGATGATAGAGTTTCAGTCCAGTGTATTTGTGGAAGCAAGTCTGAAGAAGGAACAGTTGAATGTGACTCTTGTGGCAAATACCAGCATAGAGAATGCTTGGGATATAACAAAACTTTGGGAAGATATTTATGTCCTCAATGTTGGATAGATGAACCACTTCTGGAATGTGGAGCCACTCTCATCGTAACTCCTCTAACACTTCGATCTCAGTGGTCTAGAGAGATTTGTAGGCACATCAAAGGGAAGCTGAAAGTATTGCAGTATGAAGGTTGCAGTCTCACTCCTGTATATCCTACTCGACTAAAAGAATATGATATCGTTTTAACAACATACAGTGTGCTACAAAATGAACTGAGGCTCACTGAAAACGTGCAGGTATGTCTCTATAAAATATTCCATTGCATCGCCATAGCTTTTCTAATTATTCATTTCAATCTCGTAACATATTTCGAATTTGTGAGCAAATTCCAACAAGTAATTGGATAAATGATGGAATGAATCGATATTTGCCTTGAGCTAGCATACTAGTCAACTGAGAAAAATATCACTCAAGAATAATGATTCATGTCTGTGTATTTATCTTGTTTGTTTGATGACCTACTACAAATGTGGTGATTTTACATTATGTGAAGTATTTTTCAGAATTGGGTCTCCTTACATTCAATTTATTATTCTCCTTATTCTCATCGACTTATATAGTATTACAACATGAAATACAAATTGAGATTACATAAGCTGAACTCGAATATGTGTTCTAGGAATTGGAGCAGAGTAAATTTAAAATTTGTCAAGTTTCAATTTGAACGATTAAACACTATATGCTGCACCCCTTTCACTCTGAATCTTCTAATTCCGAACAAGAGAAGAGCGAAAGGAGTAAGTTTCCAGACTTAGCTATAGTACGCAGTATACATGTTGATTTGAAATATAATTCTGCCATTAAAGACTCAACTTATAAATACTGTTTGAAGTCTTTCTCACATCATTCATTGATGCCTCTATAATGTGAGGTGCTTGTGAACTGTTTTTTTTTGGTGTATGGAAAATAATTTGTCATCCGAGTTCTATTCAATCTGTAAAGTACACTGCAGTGCATTGTGCATTAAGTAAGGTTTGCTTTTTTTCAAAATATTGACAATGTAAAAAAAATTATATTTTCATAAATATCTTCTACAAGACTGCTATTTCAACCCTTCTTGAAGAATTGAAAGGTTGCCCATTGAGCGAAAAGCGTTTGTTTATATCATTACAAACCAGTTTTCTTATGAATAACTAAACAACTGTTGACAAGTGAAAAATGTTGAACTGCAATTGAAGAAATTGGTTTGCCCCCATATTCTATATATAAGCTTTTGATCACATTTTAAAAATTTAGCTGGAAATAGTTATCATGTTTTCCTCATACGGTTTTTGAAAATGATCAACTTGTAACCCATTTTGTTTCTGCTGAAAATCAGTCAAAAGTAATTAGGAGATTCTAGGCAAAAATTTCGAAAAAATTGAAAAATGAAATGAAAACATGTCAATGTAAATACACATGTATAACAATATTGTACTCAAAATAAATTAAGAGAAGTGAACCCAAATGTGAAATATTCGAACAATTTTAGGCGATTAATTTGAGAAGAGAGAGAAAGTACTCGCCCCAAGGTAGCCCCCTTACCAGAGTGAAATGGTGGCGGCTGTGTTTGGATGAGGCTCAAACCGTGGACACTCCAGGCCGTATGGTATCAGAAATGGCGGGTAAAATCGATGCCGTATATCGATGGGCTGTTACTGGAACGCCTATATCAAAAACTATATCTGGTAAGTAACATCTCACCATCTGAACTCCTTTCCTAAGATTTCTGTTCTAGATATATACGGACTCGTTGATTATTTACAAATTACTCCATACAACGATCTCACTACTTGGAACAAAATTCTATATGAACCTTATACAAGGGGAAACGATAAACCCATGATGGACTTTCTGTCAAAAATTTTGTGGAGAACGTCTAAAAAAGATGTGTTAGATCAGGTATTCGCTACTATCGTCTTTGTTTATTAACAGGTGTGATTTTTTTTCTGTGACGGAAGAATATTTGATATTTTATCTCTGTTAACAGGTATCACTTTTCATGAAATTACTTTTTTCCTGCAAACATATATACACACAAATAAAGGTAGATCAGAGAAAACTCGGAAAAATAACTACTGAACAACCACTCAGTTCTCTTTAAAAAAAAATCAGAATTAGACTGTTTACTTTAAAGATTTCATTTGGAACACATGTCTGATTGTTGCTATAAGTATAACAGCCTACCAGTTTGAAAATTCAACATTCAGACGATATACCTTCTGACTAATGTATTGTTAATTGTTTTAAAAAATATTAATATTAAATTCCGTCACAGAACATAATTTTGCATGATACACAGTTTTTTGTCTCTATCCGCTTCGCCTCGGGGGACAATACCACCTCAATGTAAAATCTAATATTTGTTTCCCTTGTATCAACAGGTAATTGTCCCAATTACTAACACTTCAAGAGTAAATATGTGTGATATTTCTCCAAATATTTGTATATCAATGAATAAAACTGATAATATTCTTACTAACTTGTCATTTACACTTGAAAATAAATAAAAGTTGTTCAATTCTGAAGGAAATATTGAATATCCATAAAATAAGCTATACTGAAAATACCGTTGTTAGGAGACTAATTTCTGACAGATGTGAAATCTGCATGCACTCGTCATTGACACTGTTTTGTACCAATTTCTGACATTTTGAATAAATTTGAAGAATTGAACTACCATTATAAACAGCAGATTTGTATCGAAATTATATAATGATAATATGTTTATTCAATATGCCATATTTCATTAAGAATATCAATATTTCATATATGGCACATACAAACATACATACAAATTGGAAAGGTCTATGTACACCATATGTTCTGCTAGCTGTTTCCACTGGCATATCATTTTTTATCGATTTTCCTTAAACTGACCCCGCACGATAATAGATTCATAAATGTATTCAATGCAAATCAATTGTGTCAGTATAGTTGACAATGAATATCTGAATACGGAATAATAATGACTTATTCATAAATACACCTATAACTGAATTTTGGCTTTTTTGCAACTTGATACCCAGCTTTTAACTTTGACACCATTTGCCTTGACCATTATTTATAGAAATTCCAATTACTGACACCATGGTCTTCCTTTTACTGACCCCATCCTATCCATTTCAAACCTAAAATAATGAGAAGGAAAGGGGTCAGAAATTGGTCGTTTATTTGAATGACTCAGTCATAGCCTACATAGAAGACAAATTTACAGTGAAGTTTGAATTGCAATAGTATTCTATTTGAAACATAATCATGTGGTGTTCGGCTCTTATTTTTGACCCCTGGGTCAGTAATGCGGAAACATATTTTTTCGTTCCATTTTCTGACCCCTTATAAATGAAAAAAATAATTTTCAATATTTCTCTTCGAAAATCTCAGAAAATGAACCGTAATAAATAATAAGATCTTTATATCAATCGATTTTTAGATATGAGGGGTACCGGCTCTCTAATTTGCGGTTAGGTCCTAAGTAATCATACTATGCAAAACAGAAAATTTGAACGCTCACACAGAAGAAGCTGTAAACTCGATTGTTCCACGGGTACTGTTAACACTTCCCAACAAATATTTCTCTAACTTTTGTTGAATAATTCAAGAAAAATAATAAAATAGAATAAAAACCGGACGAACCACTCCAGCGCGCAATATATCTTATATTGATAGAAAAATGTACGGCAGAGTCAGTAATTGACAGGGTCAAAGATTGGTGATTTACCTTTACTATTTTTTTTAGATAAATATTCCCATACAGACGTACAGGGAGCACTTATTGGAATTTTCAGCCGTGGAGAAGTATTTTTATCGAAGAGAGCATGAGTTGATATGCAGTGATTTCTTGGCTAAAGTGTCAAAATTTGATTTGACTTTGCTTCTGGAAAGATTGGATAGAAGCACACTCAAAAAGGTTACTTAAGTATAAAAATTCAATACAGTGAAATTTGTGAACTCCTAAAGGTTAAAAAAAGACATCCTGTGAGATTTTTCCTATAATAATCGAAATTATAGCGAAAATCTTATGGTAACTGAATGAGTATTTTTAATATTGATTTCAAGTATTAACCAGTTCTATTCAATTCTTAATACTTCAATAAAAAATAAACACTCATTTGGTTATCTTTCAATAGAAACACTGCAACGAAAGTAGATGTAAATTGGAATATATAAAGAAAACTCATTCGATCTGTCCATTTTTTATAGCTATTGGATCCCTTATACACTTTGAGGCATGCATGTACTCATCCCAATACAGCAAGAGGTAGATATCTTGCTACAAAAAAACAAGTGACATCTATGAAAGAACTTCTCAACGCGCTGATAGCGAAAAATACAACCGATAGTGAAGATTGCCTTCGAGTTATAATATCTTCTCTGAATGGTAGGCTAGTGTGATGAATTCTTCATTTTTGCAATTGCCTTATAAAAAGCAACACAAAATATGATGGAAAAAAACAATATGTCTAGATAAATACAATTTTAAAGATGGTGTTGTTAATTTTTGTTACTGAAAATTGGAGCCAAGTAAAATTATTTCGAAGTTGTTTTTCATAATTTGTAATCTCGAAGAATGAAACAGGATAGGATAATGGTGAATTCAAGTTCATGAAAAATCTATGGTGATAGGCCAGTTTTATTATATTATATATACATTATTTTAACAATTCAATCTTAATTTTTGAAATTAAATGAATCAACAGCACTTTTACGTTGGGATAATGAGATGATGATATCTTTAACATAAAAAGTTGATATTGAACACATATATGAGTGCATCCATATAAGCATGACTTGTGCAAGTAAGGTTACTGTGTACCATGGTACTAAAGGGTGAACATTTATTTCATTCTAAATGATGTCGCAATTGATGTCTGTTTCATTTTTCGAGAATGAGAAACAAAACTCCACCCCTTTGTTGGAAGGTAGAGAAAAATCTAAATCATTTTCAGGTCTGGCAGGCATTGAACTGATCTTTCAGCATCCACAAGATGCTATTGATTATTATAGGAGTGTTTTACAGTTGGTCACCAGGTTTTCTGGAGAACAAGGTGAAACAAAACTGGCTATAGATAAACCGCAAGTCATACACACATTGCACAATTTAGCTGAGGTGTTCGAAGTCTTCACACCAGATCAACCCACCTTGAGAGATGGAAGTCTGAGGAGAGATTGCAAGGATCTGGAAGAAAAGTATATGGAGAAATTCATTTCGCAGGTATAAATGGCTCATGAGTAATTAATTTTCCTTGAGTGTTTCTACAAAGTGCATCGTTTTGCTTATATGCATTTCACTTTTAGTCCACAACTGCATATGAGAGTTTCAGTGGGCTAATGATGCAAGTAGAGAAATTACGCAGTAAGCTGGCTCTGAAGGAAGGTCAGTGGTACTCTGACGGATTGGACTGGAGCTTGATGAATGGTCATTTTGAAAACCTTCTTGATAGGATTCAGACAGCTTGCGATGTGGCTAGTATCCCCTGTAATCTGAAGTGAGTACAATAAAAACCAGAAACCCTTTTCCAATAGATTTCAATTGTGAAAAAAACGAAATCGCAAGTGGTGAATTTTATACAAGAAAAGACTAGATTCTATTGTATACCATTATGAATTGATGTTCATTAAAATTTGTTTGATTCCCCGTTTTTGAGATTATTATTTTTAGGAAGACTTTAACGTTATTTTGTGGCAGATAAATCTTTTCTTTGAAGTTTTCTGGGTTCATAACCTTCCACAATCTGAAAAAATAGAAAAAAGTTCCTTTTGGATATATATATATATATATATATATATATATATATATATATATATATATATATCCGTTCACAAACTTAATTCGCAAATTCCTTTTCAAATCCAAATATTATTGACAATATCTGTTATTGACATCTGTCAAAAATATTAGTTCTTGTATTTTTTTATAAGCAAATCTGAGGTACGAGAAGTTGCTGACTAATTAATTGGACTTGTTTTATCAAAAAAGGAACTGTTTTATAATTAACACAGCAACTTTTTGGTTGTAGATAGAAGTCTACCATTCTACACTTCTATAGATTCCAATATTAATTTTTATTTTTTTCAGATTGTGATAGGTTATTAAACCAGAAAAGTGGAAAAAATGTATTAAAAAGCAATAATTTATGATATCATATCAAATTATGAATTCACCTTGTCCTTTGGATGTACTTTTCTGATTGCAATTACTAACTTTTCCCTTGTATGAAAATGTAGCTAGGGACGACTAGAGTTTTTTATCAGTCGCAAATTCCCAATTTCTTATTATTCTTGATATAATTAATAATTTGATTCATTGTTTGTTTTTTCCCAGTATTTTCAGAAGTTCGAGTGAACGCAAAATACTACAATTGCTTTATTCCTGGGATGATGACTTGTCATATTTGAGAACAAAACTTTTCGAAGCTATCGACGAACTGTACGAATATCTTCCAGAAAGTACCCATAAGATTGTCATAAAGGAAAACGTAGTAACAAAAGCTATGAACTGTCATTTGAGGCCACAGAAAAAATCTAAACAAACTGCAAAATGTCCAGTTTGTGAAGCAAACATACAACTCAAAATGTACGAAGGAAAACTGTTTAGTATGACACACAGGGAGAAGACTTTTGAGGAAATGTCATTGAAGGGCAGTTGGAAATCAACATTAGAAGAGCTGATTTTGAAATGTAAAGTATATTGTGTTCTCCTTGCCGTATAAATGACAAGAAATAGCTATTTGTATAACAAAAATACTGCTACATTTTCTCCCAAGGATGAAGTTTACTGTAGTAATCATTCAAGGGAGGAAAAGGCACTTTACTCCTATGTTAAACATACGATTTTTCCTCCTCCCTCGAATAATGAGCCATTTAAAAAAATATATTTGAGAAACTAACAAATCAAATTTAATCTAGAACTGAGAAGTAGGTACAGTATAGCATGCTCCTGAAATTCCCAAAATAAGGAAAACCTACAAAATAAAAAAAAAGCTATTGACGCCTGATTCGAACCAACATCTACAATTACTTCATACCTATTATGAACAATATCTGTTTCATCAACATTTTTCCTTACGGAGACTTGCAGGATATTTTTACGGATTCATAAATATATCGTACCTACTTCTGTAGCTCTATTATAATATTTGACGTTTAACTTTTATTTTTTCAATATATTTCCTTCTTGAAAGTATCTTACCTCCTTTGATGATTTCTACCATTTTACAAAAAATACAAACGTCACTTTTACTTTTTCTCCCTTGGGAGGAAAAGTACCACTTTGATCCCTACAATTAGGTCAAGAAATGTATACTTTGGATAGAGGGAGGCGGAAAATTCTCTTAAATATTTGCTGAGTTTATTACTAAAATTTTTGGAATTATCTTTGAATCATGAATTGCATAACTAATATTCTCATTCAACTATGATGAACAATTTCGAGTCATTTTACCATCGTAATTGAAATGTTCAAATATAAAATTTTTCACTTTAAATATTAAGTTTCCAGCTGTACTTTGAGGGGTCAAAATTCATGAGTACTGCTTCCAGCATGATCTAATCTAAAGTATATAATTCTGATTTGTATATTTTAGCGCTGTTGGCCTTACTGAAAAGTAAAAACTCGAACCCCGAATACATACAGGATGGAGAAGTTCACATAAATATAGTTGAGTGTCTGAAGAAAGAGTTCAAGGTAATAAATATTAATTTGGTTGTAATCTCTGAAATTACTTCAAATAATTTTCTTTTCATTGTGACCTTTTCGTTTTCTGGGCTCAGTTTCAAATCGTCTTCATTTCCTAATCTTTTTTGTGTGTTTCATGGTCTGTCTTATTTTTCGACTCAATTATGAGTGGCTAATAATAGTACATTGAAATTTCATGAATAGAATTTTATCAAATCAATCAAATTTGTGTTTACATTGAGTCCAATAATTGATAAAGGTTCATATAAACTTTTCATCATGACAAGGTAATGTTGCGACATTTATGTAACCTCAAAGTTTCTTTCTTCAAATATATGTTAATGACTTATTTCCAGTATTTGATTTCAAATCAATAACAGCTTGCCTTTTTCTCTGCTTTTTTTGTATCTCATTCATTTTATTTATTTTTTAGTAATTTTAGTGGTCCCTTCTATTTTTCAACAACATCAACTAGACGTATTTAAATGCCTTCATTGAATAAAAAGTTCAGATCCAAAATCTCAAGAAGGAATTCACTAGATTCGAATATCTATAATAAGAAGAAATCAAGAAACTCCGAAGTAAAAAGTTCGAAACGAAACTAAAAAATTTATTGATTTGACACAATTTTAACACGGTTGACGAATATATGAGAATTTCATCTATAGAATATATATATGATATATATATGAATGAGTAATTTGGTTTGATATGTAAGTTTTATAATTGCGATTAGTATCGTCATCAGCATTTTTCAATGTAGATAGATTGATTAAATATGTATTTGCTAACAATATATTAATTTGTTTCTCTATGACTTCAAATATTTATGTATAAACTTTAGTCAAAATATGTAAGTTTTCTATGATCTGTTCAACGTAATCTTGATAATCAATTCTCTTATTTCTTCAATTACTTATACTTGATAATTTCCTTCCCAAATATATGTTTTTCAGTTGTAACAGTCTGTCATTCTGCACAATGTTATAGAAATTTCAAATTATTTATAAAAACAACTTTGTTTCATGTGCTGCTGATTCATAGATTTTATTTAACATTAATTTGTGATTTTTTTCACATTCAGTCATTGTTAGGTTGAACCCAGAATTAAATTTGATATTTACACGGATTCCATTTTGAAAGTAAAACAAATTTCACCTATAATGTCCCTAAAGCAACTACTTCCTGGCAAAATTTGCAACTGAGAAAAGTTTTTTGGAGTTATTCAAGCTTGTGGGAGATTCCCTAAGGAAATTTCATGACAGAACTATCTGAAACTGAATTTGATGACGTTATGTATTTATGATCTGAATGAAAATCATTGATAGTTCAATTGAATTGAATTTAAAATGTTTTGTGACAGAGGAATATTAAAAAACTGTTATAACCACTGAGGTATGTCGCAGACTCAATAAAAGCTATACATTTTTTTTTCTGGGATTTGAAATATTCGGTGTCTCGAAAAAAATCATTTAATGCAGTTTAGATAATATATAGTTCGCCGAAATCACTCGTTTTCGGACATTTTTTTGTATAAAATTTAATAAATTTGACAGATGACTGTTATGACGTTTCGAGTCAGAGAAATTTCCACTCATTCGTTGCCAATTGCGCAACAGGTCTAAATACGAGCCATTCAATATGCTCAAATTCAGAGCCATGAAATTTCCAAATATATTAAGAAAGATGAGCAGTCCTCAAATTTATGTTTCCAGGAACTTCGTAAACTGTGGACATTTTTGGATCAGCAAATTTGTGCTCAGGACGAGTTGGATATTTGCAAAGTGAGACTTCAGCTAAAAACCGGAGATGATACAGAGAAAGTTAATAAAGTTCTGAAAAATCTGACGTACCAATTGGAAAACAAAAATGAATTCGTCAACTTGCTGAGTGTTCACGAGGTAGAAAAACTAAAAAATTATTGTGCGTTTTCAACAATTTTTAATATATTTTGATTCCAGCTTGATTTCCAAATGTCTTCTCTGAAAAGTGAATACAAAATGAACACAGAAAATCTAGAAAAATTGTTGGGTACTCAAAGTTATTTGGAAACTTTGAGGAAACAGCAGTATGAAGGCCAGAGTCCTGATCCTTGTCCCATTTGTAAAAACTCCCTTGAACAACATTGGAGCATTCTACTTTGCGGTCACAGTTATTGTCTTGAGTGCATACAAGTGTTATTGGAAAAAGTGAGTAGTCGATTTAGAGGTTTTTCCAGCTACAATCGATCCAGACCATATAATGAATGCTATGTACATCTATCGATCGTTCTCCTTACAGCCCACGGAACCCAATTTGGACCCTTTTTGCTCATATATATATATATATATATATATATATATATATATATATAAAGTGGATTATTATAGCGACTGGAGAAATGTACAGTGAAATGGATAGCGGGGTCTCTCTGTCAGTCCAAATGAAAAGTCTCTGTTTTACTTCGCCAAGCTTTCGCTTCTATTGTGAAGCTTCTTCAGTGCCTATAATTTATTGTTTTTTTTTTGACAAATGTCATACCTTCACATATATGTCATTTTCACGTCTATGATGATTTGATGTATATATATATATATATTGCGTGGAAAGTTCGCATGTACAAGATGCGCGTGAACATCAGTCTTTAATTCTTAGAAACACACTGGAGCAGCGCAGTTCGCCTAGCCACTCGCTAGGCACACTTGTAAGACGATGAAGAAATAGTGCCTTACCAAACTGGCTGCAGCCTTTCAGCTCGCCACGCATCGTTCCGAGCAGCTAGAAAGTCATTTGATTTTGGAGATGCAAGTGCCTGAAACTATAGCGCTGCGATTTATTCCCCTAACGTCACGCGTCTTCCCACTCTCTTCATTTCAGCAGTATTTCATAAGTTATCAATCTCATGCGTTTGTCTTCATAGTTTTCTGCTAACCATTTTTTAGAACTCGTTTAATCCGATGGTTTTACAATTGCGACATGTTTTGTAGCGGCGAGTATAAATGCATGGCAATATGCGCGGCAGGTTCAGCTGCTTCACTATGTTTTTACCCTTAGGGTCCGACAAATCTCCGTTCTTCGGGATTAGCACGGTTCACCCCTCGACAAACCATTCCGGAATCGGCTGCTCTCCATTCTTGAAAGAACTGAATATTCTGGCCAAATGGTGGTGGGTGTTCAGTAACTTTTTCCACCAATAGTTATTCAGACCGTCAGGGCCTGGAGCAGCAAAGTTCTTCGAACCCTCAAGAGCTCTCCGAACTTCATCCGTGGTTATCGATTGACGCAGTATTTCGGACTCAGGCTGTTGAGGCCAGTAAGCTTCAAACTGCTTCAGGGTTGAGGTGTATCGAGTGGTTTCGCATGTTCGTAGATACCTTTCCAGAAGGATTCCACCTGATCAGCAGCTGGCGGATTATCCAAAACATGTGGAGGCAATTGGAATGGGCGAGAGGGTGTCTCGCGGGACTGTTTGTTCCTTGAGAAAGCCCTCCCTCCCCGCATTCGCATCCTCTCAATCCAATCCTGTTGGTTAGCAGCCCTCTCTATTCAATGTGTTATGTGGTGTTCTTGAGTAATTTGCCGCACTCCGTCTGTGAATGGTTTTTGAGCCGTTAAGCAGTCCTAAACACATTGTCGACGAAACGCGTGTTGTCTCGTCGGCTTGATCTTAGCCTCAATCTTGTGTATGCACTTCTAAGGCTTTCTGGACGAGTTGAAGGATCTATTTCCCTTTTCTCTCCGAGAAAAATCCTGAACAGAGTCATACATGGATGGCACAGTTGATCTGCCAGATGTTAGCCTATTTTGTAAGGGCTCCACGAACTGCATCCCTTCTGGCTAGTTGTTCCGGTCTGAGGGGCTTCATTTTGTGATGCATCCTTCCAATTCCGATGTTCTGGGTTCTAGGTTCTTTCAGGTGCACCCTTTCTTTCTCCAATTATACTGGCGGCATTTCTAGCGCCTGCTCAACCGGTCGGGATGAACGTTGTCAAAACGTTGTCCGTTATTATTTTCTGAGTTGTCACGGGGCTGTCTATCGGTTTGGGCCTCTCCACCTTGCCCCTGATCCCTATTGGAATGGGGTCGTTTGTGGGAGCCCTGTCCTGTATTATTAGGAACCAGAGTAAGGGGGGCTGCAATGTTGTTGGCCTAACAGCCACCAGAGTCTTTTCTTTCTCGGATGCTTAAGAAATTGGTGGCGCTACTCACCAGACTATTCAGATGTTGTATAGCCTCCCCTGATTATTTATTGTTATTATCACGACGATTTTGGTGATATTTTGGACTCGTCTTCTTTGATATTGGTCAAGTTTTATTTATGTTTATTTATTTATATATATTTTTTCAATGTTTGAAATTCTATATGGATAGATAGCCTGTACCTGATTTGTGTGAAGAATCTTGTGAATCACCAATAATAATTCTCTATTTTTCAGACTTCTGGTGATCATATCCAATGCTCTGTGTGCAGAAACAAACAAAAGTACGAAGAAATATCCTACATCAAAGCTGGAAACACTGTCACAGATGAAGGCTGTAAGAAAATAAAGGGAAACTATTCCACGAAGATCGAAGCTGTCATCAAGTTACTGACCGATTTGAGGGAAGGAAATCCGGACGTTAAAGTTTTATTGTTTTCTACTTGGATAACGGTACTCAAATGCTTGATGAGTGCTTTGCAATGTAATTCGATTTCTTGTGAACTGTTGTCACAGGGAGGAAACGTGGAGGCTAAAATTAAGAACTTCAAGGTAATTGTATTCCTTTCGTAAAAATCTGGCATTTTCTTGACAACTTCTTTGAAAGGTAAATTCATTTCGAGTATAAACTATTCACCAGCAAACAGTTAGAAGAAGAAGATATTGGAACCTTCTTCTTGTTAGTAAAAGGCGCATGAAGTGCAAGAAATATCAGCTTGGTGTTAGGGTGATTGATCTCTAGAAAAAGTCATTCATCAGAACCGATATGGATATTAGTGGAAAATAAGCACCACTTCGAAATTCTCAATATGTTACTCACAAAGTTTTAGTTATAGAATTTATTCTTAGTTTCAACCTGATTCACAATTTCAACAAAATCCTTACCTCCTGTTTTTCTAGGACGTCGACAAAAAAATAACGGTTTTACTCCTACCTGTCAGCCTAGGATCAAAGGGATTGAATTTGATAGAAGCCACACATGTTATTCTGGTAGAACCACTTTTGAATCCAGCAGATGAGCTTCAAGCTATAGGAAGGGTCAATCGTATCGGACAAACGAAGTAAGTTTGATCTTTCCATAATATTGAATGCTAATATAATTCTAGCTGGGGATTTTAATATCGATTACAAAGAGGATTCCACAATCTGTAATCAAAGACTAAAAAACATCTTTGACTCTTTTGGTATAGTCAATCATGTCAATTCGCCAACTCGGACATCCCAGTACTCAGCTACGATGATCGACTACTCTGCACAAATCTCGTACATTCCTCTGTCTATTGTTCAATCATGCCTTCCAATTTATCTGACCATGAAGCTGTATATAGTAAAATAAAACTCAATTTGCAGAAATACAATAAAAAACTCACTTTGGCAGAATCTACTCTACAAAAAATAACAATAGGTTTTATCACTTATGCTCATGCACTGACTGGAATAGTGTGTTGTTAGTAGAGGAGCCTTTTGAGGCATTCTATAGAATACTCGTTGAACATTTTGAGACCGCGTTTCCCAAACAAAAAATTAACACAAAGAAACGGAAACCTTGGATCACTAAGGGAATACAAACTTCTTCTAAAAATATAAGATCTCTTCATCAAATCAGAAAATTTACCAATGGTTTATTTTTTGACTGTTACTTCAATAGCTATAGGAAAGCTATAAAAACAAAGAATAACTGAAGCTGACAAAAAAGCTAAAGAGAGCTGGTCAATAATCAACGAGCTTAGAGGAAAAAATATATATGCAGACACCACAGATACATCATTGAATCCGGACCATCTAAACAGCTATTTCTGCTCTATCTCTAAGAAACTCAGTGAAAACATTGTACCTCACAATCCCCTAGAATATCTCAGTGATATCTATGTAGACAATACATTTTCATTACACAACACCTGTATAAACGAATTTTGAAAGAAGTGATTGGAAACATAAAAAATAAGAAAGCATCCGGCATTGATGAAATTTCTGTTAAAATTTTCGAGGGGACTCCTGAGACTGCTCTCAATGTCCTTGTTGAACTGATTAACAACTCCTTCGCACAAGGAACATTTCCATCATTTCTCAAAACCTCAATTGTTATTCCTCTCCATAAAGGCGGCAACAATGATGATGCAGCAAACTTTAGGCCTATTTCACTCATCCCAACCTTAGCAAAAATAATTGAGAAACTGGTACAAAAAAGACTGATGGAATTTTTGAACAATAATGGGATATTGAGTGCACATGGCTTTCAAAATTTTAAGAGTACAAGCGATGCTATATAGACAGTATTGCCATTGATGTATAATGAAATCAATAGCGGGGAAGCCACCGCAGCAGTGCTTTGTGACTTATCCAAGGCTTTTGACTGTGTCAATCACAGTATAATGCTTCGGAAACTCACAAGATATGGTTTTAGAGATAACAGTCTCATTTGGATTGAATCATACCTTTCTGATAGAAAACAATTTGTAAGAATGTCGTCTAACTCGGACGTTGAAGAGATAAATTGTGGGGTACCTCACACCTCACACCTCTGTATTGGGTCCTATTCTGTTTCTGTTATATATTAATGACTTAACCAATATATCGATCACAGGTAGCTTTACCTTATTTGCTGACGACACCACATTATTGTGGCATGACAAGGATAGAAACAGATTGCATAACAGAATGTGTCTAGACATGAAAAAAGTAAAGAATTGGTGTGATTCGAATCTTTTATCGTTGAATACCAGCAAAACAAATATATTGGCGTTCAAGTGTAATATACCTGATATCCCCCTAGACACTAACATAATGAAAAATAATTCTTCTTTGAAATTCTTGGGAATTTATTTAGATGAAAATTTAAAATTCTCACAGCATGTCGCACACATCAACAAAAAATTGGCATCAGGATGTTTCGCACTGAGAAATGTCTCAAAGGAACTGGGGTTTGCTGCGGCAAAGGAGGTGTACTATGCCCCAATAGACTCTCATCTGAGGTATGGTATACCCTTTTGGGTTGTTTGCAGCAAACAACTTATGCAGTCCGTTTTTGATTTGCAGAAAACAGCTATTAGGTACTTATGTAAAGCGAAATGGCGGGATTCATGTAAACACCCTTTTTCGAGAAAATAGAATCCTTACGGTTATTTCAATATTCATATTGGAAACTGTTTCAATTAAACATAAAAATAGGGAGAACTATGAATCTGCAGCGACATACCACACAAGGCGGTCAAACGAACTGAATCTACCAATTCCAAAAACATGTTTTGTTCAAAACTCGTTGATATATAACGGAGTTAGGATTTACAATAAACTTCCCGATGAAATCAAGGAGACTTCTTTCATCATATTCAGAAAAAAATGCAAAAAGCTTTTAAGTGATAGAGCCTATTATGATCTTCAAGAATATTTTGACGATGCCCTGTAATTTAGAATGTGTAGAATTGCGAATGTACTGTGTGAAAAACATAATTTTATTCATTGTCCTAGTTCTTGTCATGTAACCTCTGTATGTGTGTGTATATATGTATATATATATATATATTGTATTTTCAATTATTGTAAATTTTCTAGTTCGTGTTTACATTGATTGATACATCAGTAATTATTTATGACAATGTGTTTGTAACAAGAATTCTATTCCGCTATAAGGTAGACACGATTAAATTTCCACAAAATTTATTGTCTTCGCGACATGTTTCGGTACACTGTACCTTTATCAAGCGAATGTATTTAAACACTAAATTATTCTTCGCTAAAAGCTCCTTAAATATATCAGGGCCTACTCTAATTATCTATGATTCCTAGAATAATACCACTGACAATGATGATGATTCCTAACTGATGCTGATAACTGATACTGATTCCTAATAATAATTATGATATCGGACCATAGTTACTACTTATTGATTGAATAAGTTCAACAAAGGGGAACTATTGAGATCCAATTGATCATTTAGCAAACAATTTGAATTTTTTAATTTATTGATTTCCAAAAATTCTAAATAATTAAGTCTAATGCCCTTATTTTCAACATGCAGAATTTCGAAATTTTTATCGAAGTCATGGCCTTCCTCCAAAATATGATTGGCATATGATGAATGAGTTGTTTTCTTTTCATAATTCATACGATGTTCACGTATGCGGTTTTTGAATGGTCTACCTGTCTGGCCAATATATACTTTGGAGCAAGATCCACAATTCAATTTATAAACTCCTGATTTTTCATCTTTTATTGTTTTATCTTTGTTATTCTTGATAAACCTCCCCAACGTGTTATCTGTTCTATATGCTACTTTTAAATTTTGTTTATGCAAAAATGAAGCTACTTTTTCCGTAGCAGGTCCTGAATAAGTTAAGATTCTATAATTATTGTCATGGGTCCTCAAAGTGGGGTACACTTCTTGGATAGCTTTTCTATGTAGTTTTTTAGCAAGAATATTTTCTATTAATTTGACTTGATATCCATTGTTAACTGCTATTTGTTTTATGATATTTAATTCTTTGTTGAAATTGTCCACAGAAAGAGGAATGTTTACTAATTCTGTGGACAATTTCAACAAAGAATTAAATATCATAAAACAAATAGCAGTTAACAATGGATATCAAGTCAAATTAATAGAAAATATTCTTGCTAAAAAACTACATAGAAAAGCTATCCAAGAAGTGTACCCCACTTTGAGGACCCATGACAATAATTATAGAATCTTAACTTATTCAGGACCTGCTACGGAAAAAGTAGCTTCATTTTTGCATAAACAAAATTTAAAAGTAGCATATAGAACAGATAACACGTTGGGGAGGTTTATCAAGAATAACAAAGATAAAACAATAAAAGATGAAAAATCAGGAGTTTATAAATTGAATTGTGGATCTTGCTCCAAAGTATATATTGGCCAGACAGGTAGACCATTCAAAAACCGCATACGTGAACATCGTATGAATTATGAAAAGAAAACAACTCATTCATCATATGCCAATCATATTTTGGAGGAAGGCCATGACTTCGATAAAAATTTCGAAATTCTGCATGTTGAAAATAAGGGCATTAGACTTAATTATTTAGAATTTTTGGAAATCAATAAATTAAAAAATTCAAATTGTTTGCTAAATGATCAATTGGATCTCAATAGTTCCCCTTTGTTGAACTTATTCAATCAATAAGTAGTAACTATGGTCCGATATCATAATTATTATTAGGAATCAGTATCAGTTATCAGCATCAGTTAGGAATCATCATCATTGTCAGTGGTATTATTCTAGGAATCATAGATAATTAGAGTAGGCCCTGATATATTTAAGGAGCTTTTAGCGAAGAATAATTTAGTGTTTAAATACATTCGCTTGATAAAGGTACAGTGTACCGAAACATGTCGCGAAGACAATAAATTTTGTGGAAATTTAATCGTGTCTACCTTATAGCGTAATAACTATGGATTTCCATCAAGTAAAGGCCACCTCAGTCCAGAATTCTATTCTTAAACAATAAACATATTACATTACATTACATATTTAATTTTTGTATTTCATAATTATAAAATATTTTCTCGTTACGACTGTGACTTTTCAGGCCAACTTTTGTGCACAAATTCCTAATCAAGAATACAATCGAGGAAAGTATTCATCAAGCTACAACTTCGAATGCAGACAACTGGGATAAAAGTAAAGTGACACTTCAGCATTTGGTAAACCTTTTCGATTTCAGCGAGTCGTCGGTACCAGTGGAATCCGCTGGTTCAGAGATTTCCCAACTTTCTGATTTACCTAACCATTCCCAGCCTTCTGGTGATGAATTCAAGGAAGATGAGAATTCAAGGACAGTTTCTGGAGAGTCGACAAGTTTTGGTTAATCGTTGGAAGGGGTTATGTAAATTCAGAGGTTGTCGAAAAAAATTTAACATCACCAATTTTATGTGATCTCGTCTCTATCTGGGAAGGCAAAGGATGTGCGTCTGTGTATGTTTGTTTTGAGAGAACTCATAATGCAAACGATCCAAATAGACCAGTATTATTTATTCATTTTTCGAAAAAAACATTCGTTTTCGGATGGAATGATCATGAAAATAATAAAAGTATTGATGTTGTTATAATTAGGCACCCAACACGAATGGAATTAATTTTTTTCAACATTTATCTTGCATTCTATTCTTTTTTATTGATTTCAGAAACTGAATATTAGTCTCAGGAACATGTTTCTGGTAGTTTTTTTGAAAAGTACCCCATTCGATTTTTGATTTTATAGGGGGAAGAAAAAATGATCATCTATAAATAATCGGGATTTATCGAAATGATTGGTTCTATTGGCTGTATATTATAAAAAAGGCAAACTTATCTATATAATTCAATTTTTCATTATAATGTAGTACTCATAAATAGTTACCCAAACTGAAAGTAACTATTCATTTCGGAAAGAACTATATCTTTATATTTATTGTATCATTCAAACAAACAATTTTTGTTTATGATGGGAATATGAAGCCTCTACTATGAAGAAGATACATTAGACAAATCTGGAAAACGAAATAATATATGATATTCAGCGATCTGAGAAAAAAGTAGAAGTAATTTTTCAATATAAAATCATTTCTTTCATTATCTCAAAAAGAAACCAAGGTACATGTTTGATTTCGATGATAAATTTGAATGATTTTTAGCAATTGCACCAACCCTTAAAAATTAATTAACAATTGTTCCATAGAAAATAAAAATTAGAAGCCAAAGATTCAACTGATTTAATTTTTGGGAGAATTTAACGTATTGATTTGAACTTTAAAATGAGTCATTCTTTTACAGTTGTTCATTTCCTTGTCTGATTTATTGTATTATAAAAACGATTTAAAACAAATTTTTTGTTCGTCTACAGAGGTAGGTAGCTAATTAAGTTACGTATTATTATGAAAATATTAAAATTGTCAAGTGGAATTTTTCAAAAATTACCTTCCAGAAGAATAATTTTATTTCTATACCATAATTTTGTAATGAAATCATAAAATAATTATTAATAACAGATAAATGAAAAAGTATTTAACTCAAATCTATGAGTACTACCTCATTTTGAAAAATAAAAAAATCAACAAGGAGAATTCTCCTCCAAGATTGATTGCTTCAGTTTTCAAATTTATCGAAACACAGGTACTTACAAAATGGGTAATATACTCACTAATTTGGTTTATGGGTTTCAATATTATTTCAATAGTGAAATAATTAGTTATTGCTTCTTTTTACAAGAGATAACAAGGCATTTCATAGAATATTTTAATGAAATTGTATGTATAGCCCCTCTATCACACAAACAGCTATCTCATAAGCTGAGTTTGAAGTAATAAGCCCACCCACTCGAGGCCAGTTGTTCAAGCTTATGTGATTTGTGGTTGACGTAAGCCGAGATCAGTTGTCAAGAAACAAACGATCCGATTGGCTAATGCTCAGCAACTGAGCCAAGTTCATTTCAACTGTACATAAACCTGGTTTGGACAACTGGACCTTAGTTAGGCATGTGAATATTCTTGTATGAGATATTCATTTTGAATTTCGATTACTCGTATTATTAACTGAGAAACTAAGGAAGTTAAAACTAAGGAACTTGTCATCCTCACCCTGCGTGTTTTATAAATTTAACCTTGAAAATCTTTGACATTTGTGACTGGGATATAAAAGAACTAATGTTTTTCCTTTCAATATTTTTCAATGATGACTGATTCAGTACAAGTCTTCATTATATTCATATTTTTATTTAACAGTTGCTTACTATCTTGAGGCAGATTCTTTTAGATTTTTTAATTTGAATTTTGATTGTATAGGTTTTCAATCCCTCCTTTACAATATATATTTTGAATGATTTAATAGTTTCCTATTTATTTATTTGTTTTTAATTTTGAGGGATGACAAGTTATTGAAATTGTTCTATGTTAAGTAGAAGTTATTTCTTCTTTCAAGGGACACTCGAGTAACAGAACCATCGTTCTCTCAAATTTAACGAATTCCTAAACATTGTCCTGTATTACTTTGAAAAAGTGTTTTTGAAATGATAAGACATATTGTTTACCATAAGGCAAAGCTTATAAAATAGTACGTTATTTATATTTCCAGCATGCATGCAAAACGTTGGTTCATCAACTATGATAGATTATTCGAGGTTGTTTGTGTCATAAAGAAGCTTTCATACTTTTAACAATAGTGTGATTTTATAGGTAGTATTTATTATATTTTTATAAGTTTCAATGTTTGGTGTATATAAGTTTTTGTCCCGAGGATATGATTTTTCTGCAATTACATTTTTATATTCGATGATATTCCGTGTTTTTTATTATCGTTGACAGAAAAGTCCCTCTGATTCTCATCGACAATGTACAATATACATAGTAAAACTTTATAGTTTTCATAGTATCACTATTACATAATCACAGATACTGAGAAATTTACTAATGGTGAAAAAATAAAAACAATTTGAAGAAGTTCCACTTTGGGTTTGCGCAAAAATATTGCTTTTATTATTTTTCAATGTTGTATCCTTTCTACAGATTCTATCACGAATGAACGTTCATTTATAAAACAGTGTGGACCTAAATAGTCCTTCCTTCCTCAGGGCCGGCGTGTCCTATGAAACAATGAAACAGATGTTCAGGGCGGCACTTTTTCAGGGGCGGCATTTTTAGGTCGACTCAGGAAAATAATTTATAAAAATAAAAAAATATATATATAATCATTTCAAAATTCAAAATCACAATCACCATTCGAAATGAATCGGTAAGAAACGACTTTTTGAATCTACGCCACGAGTGAATATAAGGCGCTGATAACCAACAAACGGTGAGCGGTCGGGTGGACTTGACATCAGCGCGTTGCTAAGTTTCTCAAAATTCGCATAACAGAACAAACTGCAGTTCGAAATAAAAAAAAAAGGAAGTGACAGTGCGCGTATAACTAACAGCTTATATGTGATTTACTGATTTATGATTTCTATTGTCTGTTGTAGCAAATAGGCGTAAGTATTATTGAAAAATAGTGTTAGGTATTCATTTAACCATTTCGTCCATTTCGTTAAAACTTAAGATACCTACCTATTGTCTGCTTTTGAATAGCAGTAATTAATGTATTATATTATGCATGTTATTTTAATAGAGTTGCAAATACTATCAAATGAATACTGGAAGCCAAGTAAATGTTATTTAAATGGATATTTATTTAAATTTGGACCTAAATAAATCTGAGCATGTCTTTATAATATAAATATGATTTCAAACGTCACCCGTTCACCCTCATGCAGTTCAGACTAGTTAGTTGTGAAATCAGTTTTCAATGTTGCCAAATTTTTCGAAGAATCAATTTTCTAGTGAATTTCATCCACTTCAATGTACAATGTAATATGCAATTTTTGATTCTCAGTCTCGTGTTTCCCGCGAAAAAGCGTTTGCTGTAGACGACTGATAACTGTTACTGTTATGTTGTAATTAAATTGAATGAATAGATATAGAAAAGCTGAAAGTGTCATATTTATTTCAGGATATTTCATTGCCAAAGAAAAATCCAGGAAAGTGGATATATTTTAAGTTTTGAATTCATTTTATATATTTTTTGCATTTAACCAAATGTTCCTTTATTTGTTCCTATTTATCATATAATTTATTTTTATAGCGACTGATTCTAAGATTTCTCAATAGACTCAATTTATTATGTATTTTTTACGGAATGATATTTTAGTTTTTTAATATATTCAATTTGTTATGTATTAAGAAGATACTTTTAACTGAATGTTCCTTATGTTTTTTAATACATTCAACTTGTTATGTTTTTAGCTGAATGTTCCTTGAGTTTATCAATATATTAAATTTGTTATTGATTTTCAACCGAATATTCCTTTAATTTTGAAAATATTTTTTCACTTATTTTGTAATTTTAAAATCAATATCTCATCTAATATATATTTTTCATGTGTTTCATGTGGTTGAATTACACTTCAGCCATAGGGGCGGCGAAAAAAAAAATTTTTCAGGCGCCAAATACCCTAACGCCGGCCCTGTCCTTCCTCACGAAAAAAGGTAAAATTTTCAATACTTTTTCATAAAAAATTCAATTGAGAGATGTCGCCCCATTTAATTCTCACTCGAACACTGGTTCAATCTCAGAGAATCGAAAAACTCCGCTGTTTTATTTTGTTCACAACCAAACACAAGACTTCCTCTTTCGTATTTGAAAGACTACTAATATATATATATATATATATATATATATATATATATATATATATATATATATATATATATATATACAGTGTGCCCAAGATAAGGATGAACAGCATGGGGACGTGCCATATAAAAAAACAAAGTTGATGATGATTTCTTCCAAACGAAACGTTGTACGGAGATTTTGTGAGCGCCATTTTGTAGAGATAAAAAAGTGGCAATGAGAAAGTGCCTTTGATTTTTTCGAAACTTTTCAAATAACTTCGGAAAAAATAAAAACCAAATCGCCAAATTTCGGTTTTTCCCGAATATCTCCGGAAGTAAACAACATTTTTGGGATTTCTCAACATCTATTTATTGACCCCTTAATTGCGCAACTTTTTGTCCATTTGACCTACCGTGTAACTCTTACGGTTACCGAGATCCCCATGCTGTTCATCCTTATCTTGGGCACACTGTATATATATTTGATCGGCTAGGCTTCCGCGTCTGGAAAGATTTACTTGTCTACGATTCGGCTCCCATTTCGGAGCCATTTTCAAGACTGAGTGACCTTGCGTCTAGGTCTGAGTTGCCTCACTAGCTGGCTATCATCACTGGAGATCGAGGATTGAAGGTTGGTGGGATTTAAGGGTTTATTAGTAATTATGGCAGGATCAGGTATCGGACGGTCGATGGGAGGTTCGAACGGATTAGTTCCCAAGTCGGAGTAAATAGAAGTATGTCGGACCAAAAGTGGTTTCCAGGTATTGGGGAGTCTTTGAGAATCGTTGCGTTTATTGAGACAGTTGGGACGTTTTTCGAAAAACGTCCCAACTGTCGTCTTTCTAGACGCGGATCAACCGGAAGTTCCAGCCAGCATATATATATATATATATATATATATATATATATAGTTGACCTCCACAACGGCTTTCATCGGAAAACATGATACCTCGCCCCAGATATTGTTTTCATTGTGAATGGGTCCTTTCTCAGTTAAGATGTATCCGTCAGTGCTGGGCATTTATAATTCTTGGTGCCCACAAAGCGCGTCTAATAATAAACAATCCCTACGAAGACGCCTATGAATCGTGAGGCTTTGTAAAAGATGTTATGCGTTCTTCGAAAATGACTTCCATAACCCTCTGCAGTTTCAAAAGAATTCCTATCCATATTGCAATAGGTATCGGTCTCGAGTTATTTTGTCCGTCTTCTCCAGTCGCTTCTATTCATTTCTTCACATGATAACTTCCAGTAAACCTCGAGATGATCCTAGAGACCGTAGTCTTGTTAAAACCTAATTCTCTCAAACGATACTGACTCCAACCCTTCTCGTACAATGTCACCACATTCATGCGATATTCTTCTAGACGTGCACCATAAGGAGAGTTACGATACTCGCGAATTGCTGCCCTCGGCTACGCCTCATGCTTACAATTTCCGCTCATGCGCAATATGCTTCTTATACTTCTCGTTACTTGATACACTATTAAGACTATAGGCGATTCATGCTAAGGAATACGCCCTCTACCGTGTACGAACATAACTAACGCATGGGCCATAGAATCGTTTGTTTACATTATTCGCCATATGATTACTGTTCAATTTAGGTAACAAGATAAGCTTATTATTATTTACTGTACGATTCTCAAAAGGGTACCTACCTAATATTTGTCCTTCTGTTCAAATTAAATTACTGGTTACATTACATCTAATTGAATTATTTACCTAGAAATATTATTATTGTACGATTCTCAAAAGGATACCTACCTAATAGTTGTCCTTCTGTTCAAATGAAATTACGGGTTACATTAGGTACATCTAATTGAATTATTCACCTAGAAAATTTACATATTGCCTTATTATTCAGGTTGAAAGTAGGTTACATTATTTAAGCTCAGTTGTATTATATAAAAATCACTTCTTATTAACATCTCGAGACGAGCAGTCACTTGATAAAGTCCACTTATATCTCTCTATCTGGCATTTGAAATTAAAACATTGGAAGCCTTTGCCCGTGTTTTACTTTCGAGTTGCCATTAAATCTCAACATAAAGTTCAATTTCTTTAACATAGAAGTGTTTGGTAGTTGCTTGAAGTCGATCATATTCATTGAAAATATGAATCATTATTGTTGTGTATCTCACTGCTCTTCTTGGGCGAAGAAAAATCCGGATATCAGTTTTCATACCTTCCCAAAAGCAGGCAAACCCAGTGTTATATTCGAAACCAAGTTAGTAAACACTTTGAAAACTTAAGATAAAATGGAAATAATCAATGCTTTCATACGATGTAAACAAACTGTTATGGCCCATGGAGTAGTTCCAATTTCTACCGTTCTAGCGCAACGTTCTTAATCTTAGTCGCCTATATTTGCAAAACCCACAGAACGAAACAAAAAAATTAGGAATCTGATAAAACTCTGATTAAGTTGTACCAGCGACACATTACCTACTAAGAAAAGAAACCAAGGAGAAAACATGCGTTTCCATTATTCCAAAGATTTCAGATTACAAATGGCCTATGTTAGTTTCTGGCAATGCTTATCAGAACAATTGATTGTTATTAATCATAAAGTAATGTATGGTTTGTATTACATTTTTATTGTTGAGAAAAGTCGAAAATTTTCAGGACATTTTTCCTTTCATTCATTTCAATTGATGGATTGTATCATTTCTTGTATATATCTATATTTTTTCATTTCTGTTCATCAACGACAAGTAACAGTTTTCTCGCATATTTCATACCACTGCGATATCGCAATAAAGATCATCGTCGTGACATCGAGAAATACATATCGCAGCGAGATTGAAAAATATATCGTGACAACGTCACGAAATGCATATCGCAGAGACATCTAATAACTCAAAACTTTTGTTGTGACAAAATAACATCGTTGCCATGATGTAATTGCGATGGTTTTTCGACTTGAAATGTGTCATCGGAAGTCACATCGCGATATCGTGTTTGCTGGTTGCTGCCCATATTTGAAAAATGTCGGTATTTTGCAATTTGCTGTGGTCTCATAAACTGCGTTTTTTTTTATTTCAGATTCAGCAATTTAATTTTCAGACAAATTCTCAAAATCTTTTCCCTATACTCCTTTGTATATACTAAGTAGTATATCTCCTGACTTAGGTCTTATGTTGTTCCAACAGAGACAACTCATGTTTAATGATTTCCGTTCATCTGTCTAACCATACCAACCCTTAACTCTCAGTAGCAAAAGCTAAGAAAACGACATTTGACGTCCCAGTGATATTGTGTGTGTTATATGTCCTGGAATATAATTCTGTATAATCAAATCACTAGTTTTCGAGATGTGATGGCTGAAAGATTGTTTGTTGATGTTCACTTTAAAGCTAAGAAAACGACATTTGACGTCCCAGTGATATTGTGTGTGTTATATATGTCCTGGAATATAATTCTGTATAATCACTAGTTTTCGAGATGTGATGGCTGAAAGATTGTTTGTTGATGTTCACTTTAAACATGTGACCCAATTCAAATGATATCTATATCGAAAATTGAAGTCAAAACTGTGCTCAATAAGATGAAATCCGCTTATTTCGATTGACCAACTCGGAATTGGCTAATTCCGATTCAATATTTCGGAATTGGCGAAATTAGAAAAGTATTGGCTCCTCTACGCCTCCTTATCAAAGTCCTAACCTTGATATAGAATAGTTGTCGAAGTGGTGCAAATTATTAGAGATTTTGGTAAAGTTTCAGAATGCTGGATTGCCTCGGATTTCGATAAAATTGTTAGGGGAGCTTCAGAATATCTAAAAATGAATAAAAAGTACAAAAATTTGGTGCGGAAACCACAGCAAGTTCCTTTTCAAAAGGAAAAAAGGGTGAAATTTTAGGTTATGTAACGAAAAAATCACTTTTGATTTGTCACTTTACGAGATTTTCTCCAAAGTGCTGTGATTCTAATTCGAAATCCAAGTAGGAACCACCAATATTTCAGATAGAAAAGCCATAGGTGCGATACTGAATCGGTTTACACATATGGTTTACACCCTTTCTCGATTGAGCTATAGTAGTAGGTATCAACTCTTTCGCGCCCCCCGTATACTTGTTTCCCGCGCTCTCAATCGATTAGTCAGTGTCTCGACTGTCTCGTGTTCGTAGTCGTCAATGAGGAGTGGGTTCGGTTGTTTCCGAACGACATTAGCGACATAAATATTTGAATTTGAAAAATATACCGATTATACGTCTAGCATATTCGGTGCAACAAAGGGACATAAAAGCTTTTTTTGTCATATTAGGTTCATCCGTTTTTGTTTCACTTTCTAAATCAGTAACTTGGGTTTGTCCTTGGATCTCCGACGATACCCGAATGACTCCTCATTTACAATTTAAAACTACTAGGCTGGATGTGTCTATTGATAATAAAATTTTATTTGTTCAATTGAAAAGACCAAGAGTTGGAGCTGTTCGAAGCGAGCCAAATAACCGCATGGTCACTGCTGTGATTGCTACCGCGTCGTAGGACATCGCAATGTAAGCAGGATTATTAACCTCCAGGTGTTGAGTGCATTTCAATACATAGCGCAACGATCAGTGGAAAAAGTTTCTACATACCTACCTGTTCTAATTCTATTTTTTTTCTTCAATATTCTCAAAGTGAGTAATTTTTCCTACTTTTGATTCATGATTTCACATTGATGCGTGGGAGATGAGTGATGCTATTTTTATTATGATTTTGAAAATACCTACTGAAGACGTACGACTGGATTCCTGCAAATTTTTTGAAAGTTCTGTAAAACCTAATGAGTTCTGTAGTCTATGGAGAATGAATCTTCATTCATTCATCATTCTTATCCAAATTATAAGCATTTTTGATTTTTCACTACAAGACTCTAAAATATAAATCGTCATAAGAATTCAAGGTTAGCAAAACAGTAGAACGCATTGGTTGAAAAGTGATGAAGAAGGTGCGGAAATACTTAGTTGTATATATTTTGGTGATAGAAAGGAGGAATTTCGAGCGGAATTAGCTGAAAAAGAAACATGTGCGTCAACCCCAGTTTCCCTGTTTTTGTGGGGCCGTGGGGCCATATCTCCAAAACTAGTTGAGAGTGCCAGAAATTTTAATTGAGTGTTTTGTTCAGGAGGCCAAAATACGTGAGTTCCACCAAAAATTTTTCGTTTTCAAGGTGGAGCCCGATAACTATGTATTTACCTAGTGAGATACACAAAGAAATGAGGGATATGTAGGAAGTGTACATAAAATTACACAGGAATTCGTTTTAAGGACAACAAAGGTATGATGAATTATATCCTGAGAGAACAACACCAAATATTAAAATGTTTCGCCGTGCATTATCTACAACGTTATTCGCCGAGCTATTTGCACGTAATTCATTCATTGAACCTAGAGTTCTTTCTGTAGGACGAAACGAGCCTATCAATGACATCAACGTTCTCTCCAAAACTCGAATGATTCCAGGAATAGGATCATTCACGATCATTTATCAAAAAGTGCTGGTAACAAAATAGTCAAGAGACACGGATACCATGACTATAAATACCAAGCCGTGCAAAAATTATATAGTAACGATCCTGAAAGATGCAATTCTGAAATTGGCTTCAACAGAAGGTGCGGAGTAACAAATTTTGCGCCGAGTTTTGCGCACAATATCATTTGGGGAGACGAAACGACATTCACAAATTCTGGCATGTTCAATCGAAGGAGCAAATATTTTTATGCCACACAAAATCCCCACTTAATTCATGAAGTAAGACATCAATATCATTTTTCTTTGAACCTATGGTGAGGTTTGTATTGAAATATGCAAATAATCATTACTTAATTGGATATGGATCAATCGAGGGATCAATATCACCTGAAGAGCAACAACTCTGAATGACATTGTTGGATATACCTTTGAATTCAGCTTTAAAAGTCATTTTGAAAAGTGTCATCAAATATGCAGGTCCGTATGGAAAAAAAAAGAAGTTGAGGGTGGCCCAGAGAGTACGAAACGTTGGATACGAAATCTGATTACGTCAAATTGAGGATAACTCACTGCCGATTAAAAAATTCATGTAAATTTTTTTGATAATACTTGAAATAAAGTGGGGAAAAGACCAAAATGACAGAATATTCCTTTCTTATGATATATCTATAACCGACCCTGATCATCTCGATTTCTTCTCCATTTGACCGACCTCCTAATGCTGGATTCAGACAGATCCGAAATCCGATTGTACGACGATCTGATAGCTTTCTGATTGGTCTGAATTTGCACAAAATTTGACATTTTTCCATAGAGAAATGCTCGGAGAAATGTCAAATTTTGCGAAGCGGCTTTAAGCTGTTAGATGCGGCAAATGCCAATACGAATACGCGACCGGGGATGGTTGTCTCTACAGGGCGTTGGACACATGCCTTGTTTCATAAACTTTCCGCTAGTACAACGTCGAACTACATGAGTAGTACTGACTTTGCCTTTTACCTTAGTTACTTGCGAAAAGGTGAGGAATGCAGTCGCGTTTGTATTTTCTTCAGTTTTAATTGCTGTTTTGTAAATATGAACGATTTTCTTCTTCTTTCTTTTTGTGTATGCGTGTGAATACCCAACTTATTAGCTGTCATGTCATATATTGGTTTTTATAAAATATAGCTGATATGACAAACAATATTGTTTCAAATATTTAAAAAATTAATGGGGATGTTTCGCTAAGAGGTTTTGGAGTAGGTTGGCATACTGTGCTAACCAACAACGTAGGCGGTAAAAGTTGTACAATGACTTTTTAGGAAAAAATAGTAAGAAATCGATTTTGTTCTGATGATTCAGAATTTCTATCTAGCGTTGTAGTAACAGACCGACCAGAGCTAAAAAAGCACCCTGGTGAATAAGTCTGATGAACGAAAATCAAATGATGTCATAGAAATTGAACGAGAGGTCGTCCAAATACCAGCTGGTGTGAAGATTGACAAAAATCTAACATCTCCACTGGAGATCCTTATTCCCAAAGGAAGAATACAAAGAGAAATAACAGAAAGATAATGTCAGTGCTATATTGACTGATACTCCTATAAAAAAACACCCAAGAAAAGGAAAAAGCTGCTGTCAAAAGAAAACGTGGATCGATAGAGTTCAAAACAAATAAAAATGAATCGAAAAAAAATGAAACAGAAAAAACAACCGATAAGGAGTCGAATAGTGTGAAAAATGCTACGGGGCTCCATATTCCCTCCTATATGTTGGTATTGTACATTCCGATAACACTAAAATAATTGTATCCCCTGCCCTCCTTCATTTTCTGAAGGAACCAGAAGACTTCAGTCAATGTACATATTCGAAATAAACCTGTCTTTTTTGAATGTAGAATAATAAAATCATTTTCAAATTATTTTTTGTCATTTTCTCAAGCCTGTGCCAACCCTCTCCTAGGTCTGTGCCAACCAAATCCAGAAACCAGGTTGTGTAGGTCACTCAACATGTAGTTGAATTTGTATCTGAAACATTCTCAACTCAATAGATTTCATTTTTACTCGTCTGAAGTATAGATGAGTTATCAATTTATTTGGAAAAAAAAACTCACACTGTATTACGAAACATGTCTATTGAAAAATAAATCTATAAAGTGTGCCAACCATCTGTGGTCTCTCCTACACATTTTTATAGCCACTGTTTTGTATTAGATGGTGCTTTCGAATTTTCTACCAGATGTTTCGTCTCTCGGCCATTATCATCAATTTACCTTATTCTTATGAGTGTCGCCTATTGAAATAGTTATATCATATCTGTTTTCGTTTTCTCGTGCTTCTATAAGTACAATTTGATATATTGAAAATATCTATTTCTAGTAGATACCCAAATATATTTTTCTGATATTTCAAAATTTCATTTGCAAGTGACTATAGTTATAAGAAAGGTCCCAGAAAGTAGCTGAAATTCAATATGGCACTTTAACAAATAAAAGAGAATATTGTTGATGGTGGCCAAGAGACGAAATGTCTGATGAAAAATCCTACAACATCATTTGTGGTAGAAAAAAATGTTCATAAAAATGTACTTAGAAATGTTTTGGTATCTTCAGAATAGTCCCGGAAAAACTTGTAAATTTCAAAACGTTCTTAACGGTATTTTGTTGCCCCAATAGAACCCTCTTCGTATATTATTGCTGACATTCCAATTATAAAAGTTCTATTTGACATAACCGGTATAGAGCCCGGTATATTCAGCTACCGCATTTCATCAGTCATTTCTCATTTCAACAGTTATCTCATTTCGTCAGAAAATACTCGTTTATATAACAACGTTGTGTGAGCAAACACTTTCACTATCTTTAAATCATTTCCGCACATCTTGATAGGTATATATCTTCATTGCCCAAGCCTCTAGAACAGTCCACTTTTCAGTACGTAACTTAACTATATTTATATAAAGTTATATAGGTGCTTATTAGATTTTGAATGGATAATAAGTATACAAATTCCATTGGAATATCCATTTTGTATTGAGGAATTCAATGATACAATATGTATAAATGCCTTGCATAGTTTATCGGTCTCTTTCTGTTCGTTCGTAAGATGTATCATTGTAGCAGAAACTATCAAATCCCCATGAGGTATTCCCCACTAAAATGCGTCATGTAGTTCGGCTCTATAGATGGCGACACAAGAACCGGCTTTGCTCATATTACCCCTTGTAGAGTAAGATCCCAGAGCAATCAGACATAACTTATTTTCACACGGATGAAACCTGAAGTTTTCAGTAGCGTCTCGTGTGCCTTGAATACCTACGCGCTTTGTGGAACTTGCCGAGTGACACCTGGGCAGGTACCAGGTGAGAAAGGTAACTAAAAATAAGAATTATTTTACTTAAATTCACATGGCTGATTTTTATATATGTCATGTAGAATATTATTTTAAAGTAATATCATAAGTGTCAGACACTTTTGATGGACCAAAGCTTTTATCAGACGCTTTTAAGCTACCCAAAAAATAAATGAACTTTATTTATTTTTACATGTCTGATTTTTTAATATGTTATTGAAGTATTTATTTAAAAGTTATATTCAATCAGTAAGACAAATTAGAGTGACCAAACATCCCCTAAGACAAAAATTATTCAGCCAGAAGTATGAGGGCGAGAGTACTATGCATGCGCTTCAGAGTGAATGAGACGTCCATAATAACTCGGTTTCCCTTCTCAAACTCACCATCTGTTTCAATCTACTGTGTATGTGCTGTTTGTGTGTAATATAACTTATAGTATACAGTATAGTCAGTGTTGTTTTTTAAGGCACAATTGTGCCAAAAGGGGCACTATGGTAAGCACTTTGAGAAATTGGTCGAAAGCGGGCACAATTTTAAGATTCCGTATTTTCGTGGTTCCGTGGTCATTTTCACTTGTCTAAATTCTCACTTTTCATTTCATTTTCCTCAACAATCCTGTTTCCTGTTAGTATGAAATTTAAAAATTATGATTTCTATGCAATATATACATGATTTCTCAACGTTCAGATTGGTAAACATTAAAAAATGGAGCTTTATGTAGTATTTGATATGCAATTGATGGAATTCCGCAGGTTTCTGTGGCCAAAATTGCCTCCTTTGGGGCTTTGGACAAACCGTCTAATTTTTGCGAGGACAAACGCTAAATCGAATGTGACTCAAGTGTCAATTTTTCATATTTATAATATATTATTGAATATATTTATTTTTTACGATGCAGAAAAACTCAAAGTCGTCTCCACAATTTAATATTTGAAAGGTGTTCAGTACGGTGACTCAGTACATGTTTCGAACCTACATAGGTTCATCATCAGCTGAATTTACATTGAATTCTACAATAAATGAAGAGTAATATAATATTAGTTGATAAATGAAGTATAAAATTTACTTACATGGAGATGAAAAAAATAGCAAATTCACATGGTGAAGTTCAAAAGGACATAAAAAATTTGGTTGGGTTAGGTTATTTTTCTAATATTGCATATTGGGCATAAGGGCTCCAAGCCCCCCGATCTTTAATGTATTTATGGTGTTAGGGATGTCCCAAATTCCCCTAATATCAAATTAATCATAATTGTCACTACCACTATACTGTATACTATAAGTTATATTACACACAAACAGCACATACACAGTAGATTGAAACAGATGGTGAGTTTGAGAAGGGAAACCGAGTTATTATGGACGTCTCATTCACTCTGAAGCGCATGCATAGTACTCTCGCCCTCATACTTCTGGCTGAATAACTTTTGTCTTAGGGGATGTTTGGTCACTCTAATTTGTCTTAATGATTGAATATAACTTTTAAATAAATACTTCAATAACATATTAAAAAATCAGACATGTAAAAATAAGTAAAGTTCATTTATTTTTTGGGTAGCTTAATAGCGTCTGATAAAAGCTCTGGCCCATCAAAAGTGTCTGACACTTATGATATTACTTTAAAATAATATTCTACATGACATATATAAAAATCAGCCATGTGAATTTAAGTAAAATAATTCTTATTTTTAGTTACCTTTCTCACCTGGTACCTGCCCAGGTGTCA
Source organism: Zygogramma bicolorata (assembly GCA_032362365.1). Lineage (NCBI taxonomy): Eukaryota > Metazoa > Arthropoda > Insecta > Coleoptera > Chrysomelidae > Zygogramma > Zygogramma bicolorata. The sequence continues at coordinate 359,776 of JAVJAQ010001010.1, forward strand.
CTCGGCAAGTTCCACAAAGCGCGTAGGTATTCAAGGCACACAAGACGCTACTGAAAACTTCAGGTTTCATCCGTGTGAAAATAAGTTATGTCTGATTGCTCTGGGATCTTGGACTATTGCTCTTATTTAAATTTGGGGAAAATGCTGCCAGTCGTTGGATACGTTCCTCTCAAGAAGAACTAAGAACTTCAGTCTCACTATGTAATAAACGATTCCTTTATAATTTCATTTCGCACGTGGTGATACCAGAATGGCATATTCCGTAAGAAATTGCATCGATAAAAAATAGCCAATCAATTGGAGTTTCATTCTGGCCAGAGAATCATAAACAACTGGTACATGTTTACTCGAACCTTCATTCAAAAATAACAATGTCATAAAAAGTTCAGATGAATAATTTTAGTCTGGTCCGATAATTTTGTTGACTAATTTTGCTCATCTAATCAGCTATATAAAAAGCCGATGTTGGTGAGGAGGAAAATATCTTCAGAAAATGATTCACTTTATCTTATCAGTTCTTATCATGGAAATATTTGACATATATTCTTGGAGGTGTTCTCAGAAGTATAAGTTCACAAAAACGAATATAGTCTGGTTGACAAGATCCTTTTTAGTGTACTCATTCTGTCCAAGGGCAACGAAAATTATGATCGAGGCATCGTCTAAGGACATCCTTAGACAATGATCGAGGGCTGATTCAATTAGGAATGACCTCTATAAACATCTTGAAAAATTTCAAGAGGCTTGAAAAAATTGCAAAAATTCTAAACAATTCAATAATTGTTTTTTGCAAATATTTCAGAAATTATTAAAGATATCCAAAATTCGAAAAAAGATCCCATTACTGAGAAAAAAGGATACATACCTTCTAGATACTTCAATAAACGAAAATCCATGAAAAAAAAATCCTGAAATTATTTTATTAGATTCGAATTTACATAATAACCCTGATAATTGTTCAACTAAAAACTTAGAATTTTTTTATAAATAGGTAATTAATAATAATAATGAATAGAAAACAATTTCTACACAAAAAAGACACATGGTTGTTTTTATTTTTTTGCAGTATATAAGAAAATATATCGTATGAATTCATTTGTTTAAATCAAATTGTTTATTAAATAAATGAATAAATATTATATTAAAAAAAAGTTATTTTTCAGAATATCAAACAGCAATAAAAATATGATTTAAAAAAAATATCGTTCCTTAATATTCATATTTACTAGCGAAAAAAATTGTAAATCAACAACAAAATGCGTTTCTGAGCATTGAAAAAACTTTTTCAAGAAACGGTTTTGTTCTTGAAAATCAAAATATTCATCACTAATATAAATCCCAAAAAATAATTTCAATTATCTTATGAACAATACTGTTTATAACAATTTTTCAAACAAGTAGAGCTAAAAATTATAAAAAAATCATGTTTAGGTAATTTTGAATAATGAGAATACGAATAAACTTTTATATTAAAAAAAATTTTCATTGCTTCAATTGAGTGTTTCATTTCTTAGGGTCTTTGATAATTAATAACAAAGTGGGAAATCAAAATTTTTGAATTTATCCAACGGAGATCGCTTCTGAAGCCTTTCAAGAAAAGCTCCAAGAGGTGAGAAAAAATTAAGGTTGTTAGTTTCACAATTATCAGGGTTATAATGTGAATTTGAAACTTGTAAAAATTAGTTAATTAACGAAAGTATATATCTAATAATATAATTACGGGAAAATTTTTGTGTCTAGAAGGTATGTGAATTTTTTTCCACAATAATTAAATGGATTGAAATTATTTTTATTGTTCAAAGGTCCATATCGGTCAGAGCATGTGGGACACGCATCACCCGCTTTTAGCGCTATTTTCACCTCTAAATTGAAATTGAAAATATTGGTGTTAGGAGGTGGTATTTTTTTTAGTAAATTTCTTCCTCTCTAAGGATTTTTCTTTTGGATATCTTTAATAATTTCCGAGAAAGTTGCAAAAATCCAAACCTCCTTTTTTTTTAATAAATTGTTTATAACTTTTGCGATTTTTTCGAGCCTCTCTTGAAATTTTTCAAAAAGTTTCTAGTGGTCATTCCGAATCAAATGAGCCCTCTGGATCATTATTTCCATTGCCCTTGGACAGAAGTTCAGTAAAATTGATCTTGTGAACCAGACAGTCTAAAATCCGACAGCTTGAAACTGTAGGTATCTGTTTTTTGATGAAACTCAATTGTAATGAATGATTATGCAATGATAGCAGAATAGCTTACAGCAGAGTTGCCTGGCAAGACTCAACCGCAATTACCTCTTATCAATTATGTTGTTATTAGTTTCCGTTAACGAATCCCAGATACATGTTTTTAAGTGGATCCAACGTCCGAAGGAAATGTGGTGGGAAATAGAAAGAAAAGTGTTTGCCAGTTCTGAGTATGCCGCAATCTGAAGGTGTAAACTGGTATATTACTGTTGATTATTTACCTGAATATGTTTTCGAGTAAATAATATATCAAATTGAAGTTCATTTATTTTCCTACACTAACACATGGTTACTTTTAAAATAAGTGCCGCAAGTAGAGTTGCCATAAATAAAAATCACAGTTATAGTCTAGTCTGAAGGTGCTTTTCTGGTCAATTTCTTTTTCGCATTCTCCGAAAATTATGATTGAGGTGTCATTCGATTCAGAATGGCATGTAGATAGTTTTTGAGAAAATGCAAAAATTGCAATGGTCATAAAGAATTAAGAAAAAAAAGGGGGGTTGGTTTTTAGCCAATATCTGAGAAACTATTCGAGATGAGTCAAATTTTAAAAAAGATTCAAAAAGAGGAGGGAATTCCCTAACAAAACTGTAGGACCAATATTTTTAATTTCCCCAGGTGGTTGAACATACGCCATGAAACGGGTACTCCGGCTTGCGCAAGCCACGCCCCTTTCGGACCTCCAATGAATAAATATTATTTAAAGTTATTGAATATAAAAATTGAAAAAAATCAGTCACCTGCAGGATAGAAGAATGAACAATAATCCGTGGTCCAATAATTTTCATCACGATTTTTCAATCCAGTAGTTAATTAACAATTTTTTGTAGCACGAACATTAACATTGCAAGTGCAATAATTGTTATTATTCTGAGAATTTTTTCATTTCGAGAAGATATTTTTCAAAGGTATAAGAATAGATTTCCGTTGAAAAAAAATAACAAATCGTTAATTTTTGTTGGAACATTGAAAAAAAAATTTTATAATACTATTATTGATCCTTTTTATCATGATCAGAAGCGACTTGAAAATTATTTTAAATAATATTTATCTCCTATTTTTCGAAAATTTCTACAAAGGAATGCGTTGTTTATGAGATTTTTTTTTTAAACATAACACAATTTTTTATAGATTATCTCTTTGTATTTTTTCAGATTCTCCGACTAATAGTTCAACAATTATCTCACTTGCATTGTTAATGTTCGTGCTACAAAAAATTGTTAATCAACTTATGGATAACTTATTGAAATATCGGGATAAAAATATACAGGCTTCTGAATTTTTTCAATTTTAAATTTCCATATTCAATCAGTTCAAATTATATTTATTCATTAAAGGTCTGAAGTGGGCGAGGACACCCGTTTCAAGTATATTTTCAACCCTCTGGGAAAATTATAAATATCCTACAGATCCGGGAGATTTTTTTGAAAATTTCCTCCTCTTGAATCTTTTTTCAAATTTGAATCATCTCGAATAGTTTTTGAGATATTGGCGAAAAACAAACACCTCTTTTTTCCACTTAATTGTTTATAGCTCATTTTCATGAGTAAACTTCAATTCGATGTAAATAATCTATTCAAAAAAATATATGAAAGATATACAACTGTGAATAATTAACAATTATATACCCGTTTACACCAATTTTATCATTTACTTTCGAATGTTGATGATGATGACGTTGGGTCATGGTTATGGCTTATTCACAATCCTGAATGAAGTAATAATTGACATTTTCAAAATTCACACACCCTTGGGTGATTCTCGCGTTACAAGTCAGCTGACTGGGAAGGTTTTTGAATGTGATTCTCTGATTTTTCTTGGAGAAGGGTTTGTTTTTTTATGTGGTGATTCCTCTCTATGTGCTCAAGAAATCTCTGATACCATCATTCTGGGAATGGAAACATTTATTCCAAGTAGTACAAAGACACTATAGTCTGAGTAACCATATGGTTCAATAAAAGCTGCTTTGAGGTTGTCACATTCAAACGATCGAAATTAAATTGCTGTCGCCAAAACCCAAGTTCAGAAATAAGATCTGATTATGTTAACGCAGAAATAGCTGCAGTACAGTGTATCGATTGAAGCTGCTAAAGAAGCACATACTCATAGAATTCGTTCAAGACTTGTTGAATGTCCAAATGGTTCTCGTTTGTCTTGGTCTTTGGCAGTTTTATTTCATTCCCCCCTTTAACGGAAGATAAAGCCACCACTACCCAACAAAAAGCGAAAATATTTGCTAATATGTTTGCTGGAAATTATACTTTTGACTCCGAATATCACGCCTGTAGACAGTCGTATGCCTGAAATAATTTTTCACCAACAAAATGTAAGAAATATTTCGAGAAATATTTTAATGGACCTGAATACAAACATGTGATATTCACTACCATCATTATGATGGCAGTGAATAAAGATTTCATTATTCAATAGTGATTAATGGATATCGTAATTCTTGAAGAAACACATGCATTATGCATATTTTATACATTAATCGTAGAAAAATCTGTTTATTTATACACAAGCCGGTAGATGATAGCAAACCTACCCTATGTGTATTTCTAGACTTAGCCAAGGCCTTTGACACAGTTTGTCATGCGCAACTAGCAGAGGTCTTGGAAGAGGCTGGAATAAGAGGAACTGCACTCTCTCTTATGAATGAATATTTGAGCAATAGAGTACAAATTGTCCGAATCAACACTGAAATGAGCGACGAGAAAACAATTAAAAATGGGGTTCCACAGGGTACAGTTTTCGGCCCACTACTCTTCTCCCCCTACATAAACAACTTACTTACAATCAATAGTACCGGCAATGTAATCAGCTTTGCGGATGACACAGCTACACTATACTCAGATGACTCTTGGGAAAGCCTGAAAAATAAAACAGAATTAGACTTAAATAACATATTGAACTGGTTTAGCCACCGAATACTCACAGTCAATGTAGAAAAAACGTTTTTCCTGCCCTTCACCTGCTATCAAAAAAATCTTCCAAACTACAACAAACTAGAGATACGAAATGACCGAAAAAATATCGAAATACATTCACAAAGTCATATCAAATATCTTGGCATCACCATTGACTCACATATTTGAGATGGAACTTTCATATAGACAATATCACGAATACTCTGAGACCATTCTTGTATAAATTCAAGTACATGAAAGGAATATTGAATATAAAACATATGAAAACATTATATTATGCGTTTGTCGAGTCTCGGTTACAATACGCGATACTAAGTTGGGGGACAGCTTTACCTACCCATATGAAAAAACTAGAAATTCTACAGAGAAAAATAATAAAAATAATTTACTCAAAAAAAAGATCTATTCTTCAGATGATCTATTTAATGAAACGAAAATATTTGATCCTAGACAGCTATATACATACAATGTAATAATACATCTATTTAAAAATAAACACTTGATAAAAAAATAGAACACCGATATGAAACAAGAACCAAACAAAATATTCCAATAAATAGAATGAACAAATCAATCGGTCAACGCTCATTAACGTACCAATCAAAAAAAATATACAATACACTGCCAGAAAATTTTAAAACCTACTTAGAAGAAATACACTCTACACGACTGATTACATGTAAAACTAAAGATTTATTGAGTCAGTTGATAGACTCACTCTACACGCAATAATGCAATGTAAATGAATTCAATCCACAAAAAATTAATGTTTTTGGGAGAAGGAAGAAAAAAATTATTATGCATCACAAACCATTCTAGTTTATGTTCTCTTCATTCTTTTTTTTTCTTTTATTTATTTATTTCTTTATTTCTTTTACAACAAATTTCATGTATAAAAAAAACATTTTCATTCTCAAATATTATGTTAATGTGCTCATTTATGTATCTGTATACATGTATATATTCATGAACATATTAGTAAGAAAACATAGAAGTTCCATGCACAACCTCACGGTTAATATGGAACTCCTTGTTTATTCGCCACCAATTGTTCTTGTATAAGGAAAGTAAATGTAAAAATGTATATGGAATGAACAAACTATTATTATTATTATTTCATCTTTGTTGATTTTTTTTACTTCGTTACTGCGTTCTACGGTGTTATTCCCACTGGCAGCCGCCATTTATTTACAATACACGTGAATTGTGAGTGAGCCATTACGTTACAGCTCTCAGAATAGTGAGAGTAGAAAAAGTGAGGTACGCGACTCGGGGATAAGGCAAATTACGCGCACTCGCGAATTACCGTACTCGCTAAAGCCTCACAATTTTTCCCTTGTGCGTAATTGGCGCTTATCACCCTCTTCACCTCGTATACTATTCTATATGTTAATATTTATTTACAGATATAACTTTATTTATTGTAAACAAGATTGAACATTCAAGTGTTTGTAGTATATAATCATTAAAATTTTTCGAGTTCCAAAAATCTCTATGAGGTTCTGTAAATACGTTTTATAATTCAATGCCCTTCGTGGTATTAGCCAGGGGAGTAGTTGTTTTCTGACAGGTGCCAGCCGAAACCTATTGTGTAGGCAATTTGAGACTGGCCTGAACAGATTGTTCGAAAGATGATTTAAATACGTTTTCATTTATTGAACAATTCTATCTATCTTTTCACTCACTGTTTCAAATAATTATCAAGAAATAACTACGAAGAGTATGGCTCGTCTCAAGATTTTTATGTTGACCACTATTATTTTATATTCTCATCTTTTATGTATGTAAACCGGTTGTCATGGAATATTTTACATTATCGCTGTGTACACAACTGGATATAAATAACAGCTGAGCTTAGTTTTTGTCAATTGAATTTCATTATCATGAATACCATTATTCAATAACAATGCAGTATTTTGTATATATTATTTATTCTTCGATTGTCTCAATTGCCACCCTTTCCTGACCTTATCCTATTTGAATATCCATTTTCATTCTCGAACTACTGATCTGGAGCAAATGTACTTCCATGAAAGCGAAATGAGCACTTCTGTTTTGTAGCTACAGCTTGTCCATTTCATTTTGGGACAGACATGACGTATTGCTCAGTGCGGGACAAGCAGTCATCAACACTACTGTCAGATTAGTGCGCACGCGGATGTGGAAACAATTACCGTGCCAAGTTGGATTGGATATACTATAACTGTGTCAATTTTGAAATTTGTATCTGCTGGCCTCCAAGGTGTCGTCTGCCAGTTAGCAGACGAAATGACGAATGTAGGCCGGTGATGAAATACTTGGTTGGGAAGTTCAAGACTGACATTTTATCACATAAACATGACAAAAACCACTAGACTTGTTGATTGGGCCGTAACCATTGATTTTGGAAGATCTCTGATTTTTTTGTGAAATTATAGATGGGATCATGCTCATTACCCGTGAGCGAGCAGGAATCATCACTTCAAGGCCAGAAGTAGGTAAACTGCCCAGAGACGTTCTCTTCCTCCAGGAGACAACAACCGCCCACACTTGAGCTAGGGTTTGAAAAGATTGACCATTCCCCTTATTCGTAATTTGAATTCTCAGTATTTACTTGGCGTATGGATCTTCAGAACGAGCAATTTGTGTTCATATGAGTTATTATCATTAGGAACTTGAATAGAAGATATACATGTTACCGGACACCATTTATATAACTTTCATGTGCTGGATTACTTACAAGATACGAACTCAGGTTGAACTTTTTCCGTATGGCTAACATGTACCTCTCAGAACAAACATCAGAATATAATTTCTCAAGTCCAATGACCTAACCGTCAGAGGTAATAAGATGTTGCATGAGGTATATGTCGAGCATTTTCATTTTTCAATATTCTTCAAAATATATGCCAAGCACGTTCCCTGTTGAATGTTCTGTCAAGGATATTCTTCTGTTATTCTGAGATATTCTAAATGCATATACCTGGACGTGTGACTACGGCAAATGCATACAACATATTAAGTATATTGATGTTATTTTCGTTTTTCTGATGGCTCCCACCAACTATCACTTGGTCCCAATTTGAGATAATACCTGAGCGGAAGAAATTTGGATTTATTTTTAGCGCAACTTCCACTGTGAACGCATGATTTTATTCGCAAACAGATTTTTTTCTTCAAACTGTTGAAGCAATTGGACATCGTAATGGGATTTTGACTTCAGTAAAAAATATTTAATAAAAAGTAATTTCATTTTCGAAACTTCCTTCTATCGAAAGCAAAAGTTTCACTAACCAATCCGCGTATACTTAATACTTGGCATATATCTCTTTTCACTTCAGGATATCTGGGTTTTCCTACGCTTGAAATTGTAAATGCACTAGTGAAAAACCAGTATATCTCTCCGGAGCGCTATCATGACATAAACAGCCGATTGCACTGACTTTTTGTTTGGGGAGAGCTAAAGGGGCATTAAAAGTCAGTTAATGCAGAACAGCGAATGCACCATAATTTGAAAGAATATTAAATTACCATAAAGAACCTTCACCTAACTTTGTTGATGATCTCATAATAAAAAGTCGGTGCAGTCGGCTGTAAGAATTTGCTATCTCTTAATCCCATAGATATCAAACATGAATAGATTTTATTACATGAATACGTTCATCAAAGAACGCTATTCAGAAATATATTCGAGAAACGCTGGTTGAGTACTTGAACTGGAATGAAGACAAACGTAGATTTTAGCCCATCTCATTATTGTCAAATTATCACTGGAAACATATTATTTCAGATAAGCTCCTATTTTAATATACGAATAATGTAATCATTTTTTGAAGTTATGAGCATATTACCACGTTGACTCACTCAAAATAAAATCAGCTTTGTTTGGATAATGATAAGACATTTGATAAACCGAATTTTTTAGGAGTAAAAATTGATAAGTTTGTATAATTTCAATGAAGTCGATTTGATTTTTGACGTGAGATTTCATGAGGTTTGCTCTATATTACATCTATCACCTTATTTATTTGAAATATAACAATAAAATTCTCATTTTCGAGGGTCAATCTATCAGTCTATATTGTGATCCCAGGTTTCCATTAATTTTCAATAATTTTTTTCATTATTATGTTTCGCAAACGACCTACAAAGCCCTTTTTTTTTACAAGTTCTACTTCAGACTATGGAACATCTCAATACTCTCCTACATATCATGTGAAGGAAGGTATGACGCTTCATATTCAATATTTATAGAGATATTGATGGAGGTTGTTGCAAGGTCGAATACATAACCACAGACAATGATACTAACAAGAGAAAAGGAAACCTTATAAAAGCATCGTATATAATAATGGAGCATGAAAAAACTATTATACTGGTGTTCTACAATACACAATAGGTCAGGCGCATCTGAAGTTTCCATCATATCATGAATAAGGAAGGGCCAATTTTTGAGAATGGCGCGCAAAAAGCGCGAAATCTGTGCATTTTCAAAATCTGAATGGAAGTGGCCGTTACTTGATGAAAATCCATATCAAACAAAAAATATATACAATTGCCTGTATGATTTTCACAAATTAGGGTTCACTAAACCGCTATACAATACTGCCTGCTCGAGGAAGCTATAGCGAAACACGTGTCGCGGTTCATTCAACCCTAATATGTGAAAATCTTACAGGCAACTGTATGTAGTTGTTCCTTTTCAAAATCATCGCGTACTTTTTGCGCTCTCTCTTGAGGATTTTCTGCGCATTTTAGATACTGCCACTACTTCAGGAAAATAGAATGCATTTCTGCCCATGACGGCCATGACCCATGACATCACTGCGAGGTAAACTATTTCGATCTTTCATGTTGCTTGTACCAAGACCTACGGACCGTTCTAGACTCCAAGCTGTATAGCTTGCTTCTCCGACATGAAATATATTTCTATTCCACTTTTGTCGATTTCTTTCTTGCACACATTTCCGGAAATATCATTCTCTTCACAGGAAGGACACAATTATATTTATTGCCTTTTTTCCTGCAGCACTGATGAATTAATGACATGCTGTTGTTATACAGTTCTTCAATAATATCAACAAATTATTTTTTTGATTATAATATCAATTGAATCTTCCTTTTTCTATTCTAGATGCAAATTCTCGGAATTAAATTTGCCCCCCTCAAAGTTCCAATGGATCGGCGGTTGCAAACCTTCGCCACAGCCGCTTGGATGTTTACCATATCCTTCGGAGCCCTCTTAGGCCTTTTCCTCGGCATATACTGGGCGATTTTCTGGCGTTACTGGTGGCTGATGATTATGTATCTCGTCTGGATATGGGTGATCGACAAAGACGTAGCCGACAGGGGAGGTCGACCCATCAGATGGGTTCGAACGTGGACCTGGTGGAAGTATCTGAGGGATTACTTCCCCCTGCGCTTGGAGAAGGTCCCATCTGTAGAGCTAGATCCGAAGAAGAATTACCTTTTCTGTGTTTTCCCGCACGGGATCCTATCCACTGGTGCGTTTGGGGCTTTCGCCAGCGAATACAGCGATTTCAGGAACCTTTTTCCTAATCATGACCCTCGCATCGTAACCCTGAGCCAACATTACCAGATTCCGTTCTACCGTGACCTTGGTCTGAGCTTGGGCGGAATATCCGCCTCAGCTAAGGCCATCGATTACGTTCTGAGCACACCGCAAGGAGGCCGTGTTTGCGTTTTGATGGTGGGGGGAGCTGCAGAGGCGTATTTCTGCAAGCCAGGCAACTATAAAATCATACTGAATAAGAGGAAGGGGTTCGTCAAGTTGGCTTTGAAGAACGGCACTCCTCTGGTTCCGGTGATTTCCTTTGGAGAAACCGATCTGTTCGATCAAGTGGAGGGACCGTTTTTGAAGAAAATCCAGGAAAGGATCCGACAATGGATCGGTTTTGCCCCGATCATACTCATTGGCAGAGGCTTTTTCCAATATTCTTTTGGTATTATTCCACGAAGATGCCCAGTTACCACAGTCGGTGAGTTTTGAGGATTTTCCTTATACATTCTGGAAATTGGCATAATTTGAGTTTTGATGAGCTCCGTCGAATGAAAATAATGACGCTTTTCTTCAAATGGCTATACCGGAAGTCAGTATCGACTTCCTTATTTCGAACAGAACACCCTGTATATTTTAAAAATTATTTCACTGAATTCCTATTTTTTGCAAGCAGCCGCTTTCAAAACTTGGTTGGTATTTAATAATACATATTCATAAGTTCAAACCAAAATCATTTAATATACAGTGCATTTCTTTTATTTTTTGCGTGTCACCGCTTTTATTTTTTGAACGGGTCATCTCAAAAAATTGAAACTTGGAATAATGGAATTGATGCAAAACTATATTTTGGGGTAAAATTCATAGATGACGACTGGGCGCCACCTGGAAAAATAATTAAGTGGAAAGGGGGGTCTTGTGATACGTCATTTTGACGCTCCTGACGAATATTTTACAACCCTAGAATATGAAGTCGATATTTTCACGTACTACAGAATGGCGGAACATTTAATAATTACCTGAAAACAAACACATTAATATCGATATTTCTAGAAATATTCGTTTTTCTCTGTCACATGGCAATCTCAACAATCCGATAAGGTTTGAGAGGTTATTTTTTGTTCATAAAAAAAGACAAAAATGTCAGTACAACGGACATCATTGTTCAGTTCAAATATTCTCATTTAGTTTCTGATTTTATTAGTAGATAGGTACTACGTAAATTATCTCCAAAATGGCCAATTGAACAAAATTCAACAGGGGAATTATATTTGAATATGCTGGCAACTACTGTTGATCCTCTAATCATCGAAATCGTCGGAAATGAATCCTAATGAATTAGATATGGATATTATTATTCCAACAAGATGGAGAACCACTACATAACCCCGGGCAAGTAAGGAAATATTTGAATAATAATTTCCATGGTCCTTGGATTGGCCATCGAGGTACTAAGGAATGACCAGCCCCCTTGCCAGATTTGACACCTTTAGACTTTTTTATGAGGCTATTTGAAGCAGGTGTACGAAACTGAATCTGCTTCAATATTGAATGTACGGCAGAGAATGATAGATATTTCTAGAAATATCGACGTTGCTGTGTTTGAAAATGTTCAACTTGAAATATCGAATAGGCTGTTCGTATCTCAAGACGTTTGAAGCAACCATTTCGAGCATCTCCTGAACTGAACTCAGCTTATTTCCTCAGTCAAACGTCGATGTGTGCAGGCAATTATTAAATGTTCCGCCATTTTGTAGTAGGTAAAGATATTGGGTAGAGTGAATAAAGTTTGAGTGCGAGCATTTGCTCAATTTTTTCGGGACAAACCTACACGGGTTGATGAGGTATGAGAAAGATGGATTTATAGTTTGAACTCATGCTCACTTTTATTCACTCCACCCATTGACTTCATATTCTAGTTTTATAAAGTGTATTCGTCAGGAGCCTCAAAATGATGTATTACAAGACCTCTTTTCCATTTAATCATTTTTTTCCAGATGGCGTCCAGTCGCCATCTTGAAATTCTCATTTGTCAATTTTACTCCAAAATATAGCCGGGCCACCGTGCTGGGTAATCGCACGTTAAAAGGTAAGGCCTCGTTGATCCATTGCTCGCACAAGTTTCGACTTCTGAGGGTTGACGTTCGTCAGCTGGTTAACGGAAACGAACAATTTTAGAACAATTTTAGAACAATTTCATTATCCCAAGATTCAATTTTTTGAGTTGTCCCGTTCAAAGAATAAAAGGAGTGGGGGGATATTGAAGAAATGTATTGTATAGGAGGTTACAGTCCGATCCACCACAAGTATGACAGGTCTGCTTAGGCGGCCCTACTCTGTGTGGAGGTTCCATAACTGCTTGGAACAACATCCTGCCATTTCGATGAGAAACATTCCATTCCAGAAATGGACCGTTTTCGAGAAATTCATTTTTCGATCTTCAAAATGGAACGTCCGACTCTCGAATAATTTTCCATAATGATCGTGTTGAACAGGAATCATAAATGGGTTAGGTACTGATTATTCATTTCAATGTTTCCCCATTGTTTTTAGAGAAAATTGTTAGTCAACTATAGGCTACAAAATATATATTTCCAACAGTTGTTGAAAATTCACTAGAACAGAGCCTTCAAAATCACTCTCTTTCTCAAAAATGATTCACGAAATCTAACACAACTCAACCTCAACTGAGGAACATATTTCAAGGGTTTCACTTCTCTGAAATAATTTTCAGTTCGTGGGCTTGCAGAAACGTGGAAATGAATGAAGTCGATTTGAAATATTCAAATGGTTGAACTGTTTGACATTTCGAGTTCCATGCTGGAGTCGATAGCCCTATTCGGGATCGCAATAAATACTCATCTAGGACGCTTCAAAATAGTCACCCACCCAAGTATTGTAGATATATTCGAGACAAACACTTGTGAACCCGAACACACCCATTGTCAAGAACTTATAATCATATCTTTATCAATTACTGATTGACTAGCCAAACCACAGTATTAAATCATACAACCCGCTCCGCCTTTGAGTTACTATGGTATATAAAATACCCTCACAATTAATTCATATTGTGAATAATAGTATATTATCCAACCAGCGAATAATAACCATTATACGCGAGTGGAAAACTATGATTTATCCTTGAAAAATAAATGTTTGTGTTGAAGTTTTTTTGTTGGAAAATTTCCTTACATTGCATACATATTTTTAGAAACACTACTATTGTATTCTAACAAATATGTCATACAATACATTATTGTTCATCTATATACAGTATATAGTTATCGAAAATTATAATAATCGTATAAATTTTCATAATAATTAAAACAAAATGTATCTCACTGTAATCACTGCCATGATTAATGGGTATCATAAAGGTCGAGCAACCAGACGTAAATGGGTACTCTATATAATTGTCGTGGATAAAACGATTCCAACGGTCAAACGGCATCGCTCTTTCTGCCCGTTCAGGTGTGGTGCTAAAATGTTGTCACGGGTGCTGGAATATTGAAAATAGTCCACCCGTGTGCAAAATAGTACTGTTCGACAGCTCATTTCGCTTTCAAGTTACTATCGAAGTTAATATTGTAGTTTGTCTGGAAAGGAGCTTGATTAGGTCGGTTGCTATATAAATCGATTGCCGATTAGTTAAATAGTTTGCAAACCGATTCATTCCCGAAAGAACTATTTTCCATGTTCCAGCGTTCGCGAAAACATTAATTTTAGAAAATGTAACAATTTTCTTTATGTTGTATAATAATCGAAAAGGTACAAAGTTCCCGAACAAAAGCCGGCTGGGCATCTTTATGATGATGATTTAGGGTTTCAATGTCAAAAAGCACAAAGATCCAATCTTATATTTTTTCATGAAAAGTTAGGATGGAATGGATGTTTTATTTACCGTAATTAATTAGTCATTTATGACTGGGAGTTGGTTCTTGAAAATTTAATTACAATTCCTTGTATAAAAACACCTTGAGCACCTCGAAATTACTAAGTACATACTTGACGAGCACTACTTTTTGTTAATTGACTATTTATTCATCAATCAATAAATAACGCAATGGATCGATGGAATTATTCAATTTCGAATATACGCCACTAACAGTACCACATTTCCCAGTAACCAGAATCACTTACGTATATATATCTACTGATAGTTATTTCCTAATTACTGTTATCTGTCTCAAATGAATTATTGAAATATATGCATAATAATCGTATAATTGTTCAAAATTATAGGTTTTTATCGTTTACTTCTGGTTTTCTCGCCTTGTACCCAAGCACACAATAGGAAGTCATAATAAGTACGTAGGTCGAAGGTGGTATCTATGAAAAATATATGAGCTTCGAAATAGATGAAATCAGAAATTCTATTTTTTTGTGGAATATACAAAGGATAGATAAAAACAAAATTCTGAGTGATTGTTTATAGATTGCTCAAAGAATTTTAATTTGAATCTTAATGAGTTGTGAATATAATTAGAATGTTCTGTGAGTGGTAAATAATATTTGAAAACGAGGAACAATATAAGCTCTATTATCGATGTACGTACGAAAATGATTCGTCAAGGAATTGGAAGAATATTTTATACTTACACAACATCTACACAATTTTTGTAAAAAATTTCATTCGAACGGGGAAAATAAAGTGAACTGGTATTTTCTCTCAAATTGAGGTTCACTCAAGTACTGAATGAAGGCTGTATTGGAGTAAACTTCTATGCAATCGCAGATTTTTCATTTTCATTTCGACTGAAGATTTGATGAGTAAATATTTGTGTATTGTGGGTTGCTCGAATGCCAATAGTTATAATCGATTGTTAGACAATCAGTTTTTTGTTTTTTCTACAGTTGCACTAGTGAACACGTCTGTAAATGTCAGTTCGATGCCACGCAGAGCAACGAAAATAATAGTAACAGCCTTCTTATCCCCACCAGCTAAGCTTGATAATTTCCTTATGAATTCTAACACTAATAGCCGATCGCACCGACTTTTTGTTATGGGGACATTAAGCTAATGGGCTGTAACGGGACGGACCAAACGGTTTTCCAGTATAATATGGGGTTCGGGATTTCTGATATTTTTTTTAAATACACTTGGCGAGATTATCAATGGATGGTTTATTTCGCTATTCTCTGACAAACTGTGCCAGACGAGAAACCCAATCAAAATTTGCACTGAATTTTGGTAAAGTCCAAAGTATCACGAGGTCACACTTTATCATCGAACAACGAATGAAACAGTCGAATTACCGAGAAGCATTCAGAAACCGAAACTGACGTTTTTCAAGAATCTATAAAAAAGCCAAAAGCTTGAAATGGATACAGCAGGTATTTATTCTGAAATATAGAACCTAAACATATGCAACCACCATTTCATTGTACCGTCTCAGGGCTATCAAAGGTCAGTCAACACACTGCAGAGATTGCACCATAGCTTAAGAGATTATTAAACACCCATTAAAAAACTATCACCTAACTTAAGAGTCCCTTTGGTAATGGTCTCAAAACAAAAAGTCGTTGCAATCGGCTGTAACGGTGGTTTGAAAGAGATCCAGTGCACTTTTTGCATTATATGATCTATTCTCACAACTATGATCGGTAATGTCAGGATAGAAATAAAACCACAAAGACTTGAATTACGTGTACACCACACTGAATATACTGGCATCTTTAGAAGACATTGACGACGCAAAACTAGTCTGAATACGGCAAGAACTTTTTGACATGTCACAGCCGTGTGAACGGAATATTTTCAAAAATGGTTGATTTTATAATTATGAATGTCCAAAATGGCGCTTCAGATAAATATGATCACCAATTTGATTCTATACTATATCCATCCAACAAAGAGAGTGACCCAAACAACAATAGATGCGTGATCAACGCGTGATCGAAGCGTGATCACCACATACACATGCATCTGTTGGGTAGAATGAACACGCCCCCTTACGCTGGCCAATCGAAATCAAATGCAATAGACTGCGGTGTCGGAGTAGTCAGTTACGTTTTAACACTTGTGGTGTGTACATATAATGAATTTTGAACTTTGAAATTTTCAAAATGTCAAGTACTGATACGGATGAAAAAGCTGCTAATATGTATACCTACAGTCCACCCAAAAAAGACCAAAAAATGCACCTTAAAAAATACAATTTCGGTCGTTCCTCAGTGAGACTCTGTACGAGCAGCCTTGTCTGAGTGATCACGTGCACAATGCATAATGTTTTAGATCACTCCTTTGCTTGGATGGACAGAGTATAGTTTCAAAGTGTTTTGGCTTACCGAATGTGTCTTGACCACGAATCGGAGTTCTAGAAATTTTGGTCAATTTCTGATTTTTTAAGAAAATTCGCAACTCTAATTCCGAAGATGATTGAAGCTCTTGCGGGTGATTATAATAAATGAAAACCAACTGTGTCGCTTTAATATTATTTTTTCTTTCTCATAATACATTATAAATATGAATTCACTCAATGACTTTCAATGCAATTTCTCATTTTCAGTTGGAAAGCCACTCGATGTTCCTCGAATTGAAAATCCCTCTCCCGAACAAGTGGAGGAGTACCACAGAAAATTCGTCGAGTGCCTTGCCCAAATGTTCCAAGAACAAAAGTATAAATACTTGGAGAATCCAGAAGAAAAAAAATTAGAAATAGTGTAATGGAAAGAGACTGATCAAAGTGTTTTTTATACGATTGTTCTGTTGTATTTATTATCTTTGTTACTTTAGTATTCCATCAATACTACTTTTGATATTTATCTCTAGAATTTTTATTTACTTTCAGTGGTATTTAGCAAATCCATTGAAGTCTACATACAAAAAATGAAAGTGAATGAAATCCGGCATCACAGTAAAATTGGGATGTTGGATCAATGGATGGAAAGGAGTAAAATATCTCATATCATTTTTGTATCAAGAAGTGAAAAAATATGTCTTAGTATATTCTTAAATCTTATTTTTGTATTGAACACAATTAGCTAGCTGGATCATTTTCATTCAAAGTTCAAAATTGGAATCTATATAAATGTTTTCTTATAGAATTCCAGACTGATCTGACATACTTTGTCTCAAAGATGCAAAAATAAAGAACGGAGACATTATGCTATAGTCAAAATCGGTGTTAACGTGTAGGTGTGAGACCTAATCGCCGACGATCTTTCTAGTTTCAACTTATTCCATTATGTCAAATAATACTCTTTCGAATAAAATCCCAATGATAAATGAGACAGACATATACGATTTTCACATGCAAAAAGATGTGTTGATATTTTCCAGTGGCTCTGAACTTTTCGGCTCACCGGCTTCGTTTTGATGAATGACAGATTTGTATATTTGTCATGTGTAAGGTCGAATGGATACAGTGTACCCGAGATCAACAGGGCTATGAAACTGAAGAATTCCACTGTTCGAAACAGGGACGACGTTCAGATAGTTGCACATGCATATTTGGAAAACTCCTGGGTAAATACAACATAAAAACTGTATTTAAACCCACAAGAAGATTCGACAGAGCCTCAGATCGGCTAAAGACAAAAGAGATCCACTAACTGCAGCAGGGGTTTATCGCATACCGTGCACCTGTGGGAAGGTATACATCGGTACCACCAAAAGATCCATGGGAACAAGGCTAAAGGAACATTAGAGAAACTGCAGACTAGTGCAAACTGACAAGTCGGCTGTGGCGGAACACGCACTTAGTGAGGGTAACCACAGGATTCTGTTTGAAAATGCAAAACTGATTGCACCCAACCAGGGATGCCATAGCCGACAGGTACGGGAGGCAATAGAAATCCACAAACACACGGATAATTTCAACAGAAAAGAAGAAGCTGTCAACCTCAACCGAATATGGAATCCCATTTTAAGAAAATCGATAATAGCTGAAGGTAGTTCTTCAGATAATAATGATGATTATTCTCCGAACCCAGATGAGGTAAACAAGGTAATCAATATTAATGACAATTCCCTCATTCCGAATGGAATAATTAGCACCGCAAACTACCTGAATCGGCATAAATACAACTTACGAAGAAAAAATCTCCAGTCATCGGAGTGAATTTAAAGATTATAATGAGCCTCTGAAGAAGCTAGCCACTCAAGCCAGCGAAACGTCAGGAAGAAATTCCAAAAAACGACGGCCTTCAAACCCGAATAAAAGTAGTGATACTACCTTAGAAACACTTGTAGACTATACTATTTGATATGTCCAATATGAAAATACTAACATTTACTAACAAATTATTATTAGACCAAGTTGACGCAAGAGTTTGTGATGAATGACTATATTTTGAGCGCGTGGTGATAAATTAATAAACTTACTCAACCATACAGAAATACCACTGAAGGCATGGATACTACGAAGAAAAGGCATTGGTGAGTTCGTTTCCTAGTCAAGTCTCTTCTCACATTTCTAATGCGGACACACATTTTCTTGATTACTCGTACATAATGCCATCAGATGGCAATCACTTCAGGAATAGGAGTGGAATTTTCTGTCAATATCGTATATCATTTGAGTTTTGAAGACTATTTTAATGCCTTAACCATTGTTTATGGAGATAAGGGGATTTCAAATTGAGATCGCAGCGCCACATTTTAAATAATAATCACCACTTTGACAACTATTGCTATTTAATATGACTTTGAAGTTGTTTGAAAATCCCAAACCGGTAAATTTTGTGAGCCACTATTACAGTTTTTACATTGACATTACAACTAATGGACTGGCCCTCATGTCAGTTTTCCAAATATCACGATGCGGATATTTGGAGAGAGAAAGGATGGGGATGGGAGTTTTCAGTGTTTCTTCACATTTATACGTAAACGTTAACCATGAAATGTGCTTGATATACATTAGTAATAATTTCAATCATATTCCTAAATTCAAAAATAATATCGCAGTGCCATTTTGACCAAGGCTTCAACTAATGAGCACCACTTTGACAAAACTTTGTGACACTGTTTGAAACTTTTCACCAGAGCGCGTATCGCTCATCTTGAAATCCCAATAGTTGGTCAACCATATGGAAATTTCATTTGAAGGGATTGATACTACGGATAGATGGCACTAGTGATTTCGTTTCCAATTCATGTCTTTTCTTTCGTTTTCTTACGGACGTCGTAGCCTGAATCACACATTTTCTTGATTACTTATGCATAATACCAAAAGATGGCAACAATTCAGAAAAATAAATGGAATTTTCTGTGAATGTCGTAGATCAGACTTTGAAGATTATTCTAATGCGAAAACTTTAATTTCCTTCATAAACTTTTATCGTCAGCTGTATTTTGAAGCTTCATTATCTTTCTTTCAAGATTTCTGTCAAACTAACAACTGTGCACCTATTTTTCCCTTCAGAGTAGGAAACTTTGTCGTGTATTGTGAAGTAAACGAAAATATCGGCATTATACAATAGATGGCGTAACAAAAACGCTTCAAATCTTTTTTTATAGAGATACAGTTAGCCAACCTTATGGAAATATCATTCGAAGGGATAGATACTACGGGTAGATGAAACTAGTGATTTCGTTTCCAAGTCATGTCTTTTCTATCGTTTTTCTTACGGACGTTGTAGCCTTAACATTGTATTTAGATTACATAGTAGGCTCACCTTATGGACTTATCATTGGAGGACGATGGAGGCGAAATGTAGTTGGCAGCACCGTCGAATGGATGCAGACGTTTATTAAGGTTGAAAATCGCTTGTTTTCGTTACACCCGACAGACTGGATTGTAACAGGACCGGCATCGGCTATTTCGTAGCTTTACCGTACCTTTCACTTGGATTATATTCATATATTTGTTGTGTTTAATATCATTATTGTTCACAATTTACGAATAGTTGATAATTATATGAAGTTTATTCACTTGGTTTTATATATCAGAGAGCTACAGTATTGATTGACACCAATTTTCGGGTATAGCTAAATTGCAGGTCAGCAAATGATCCCCGAGTTATTTTCAAATTAAACAGAGGTGAAACTCGACCAAAAACCTGCTTCACTGGAGAAAAAAATCAACCCTTCACCCCCTTCTTTCGAAAATGAGAAAAAAAACTTTTGATGGCGAATCATCCTTATTGTAGACAGAGGTGAAACTCCACAAAATCTATTTTTGTTTCAAATATCCGAGAGAACGGGGGTGATTGGTTTGATTTTTGTAACAAAAAATTAATACATAAGGTCTAGTTTCTGTAAGAATTTTTGCCGACTGCAAGTTTGTTGTTTGAATTCCGAGAGAAGTTAGAAGTTAGCGCTCAGAGCCCACAATAAATGACCTCAGGTAGAATTGTTCGATACACCTCAGGTCACGTGATAAAAAATCCTGATCCGAGATGTGATTGAAAAACCGAACTACAACATTTGTGTTCGGTATGTACTGATCTGTCAGGACTTCTGTTCGCTTACACCATAACGTGTTTGACAACTGTTATTTATGACACTTTAAGGTAAAACACGATTAAATTTAATTTGAATAAACACAGTGTTCATAGTACATTCGCTTGAAAAAGATACAGTGTATCGAAACATGTCGCGAAGACTTTACATTATGTGGAAATTTAATCGTGTTTCACCTTATAGTCTCACAACTATGGTTTCCTTCAAGTAACCGCCACCTCAATAAAAAATAAAACTGTTTTTTATGCATTACTTACATTCCAATATTAAACTGCATATAATATGGATCTATTTACTCTAAATTATATTACTTAAATGGTGAAAATACATAAAAATTTCATTGAAAATCAATTGTGTGATTTCCACTAGACAGTTTGCCAAACCGCTACACGTGTTTCACTATAGAATAGCTTATGTAGGCCTGAAAAAGCTATTGTGTAGTAAAGCACGTGTAGCGGTTTGGCAAACTGTCTAGTGGAAATCACACAATGAAGTGTTTTTTTGATAACGTCAATTATATTATTAGTTTTGTCTAAATCACTGAATTATTCAGGTCAGATTTTTTTCATACGTATTTGTAGAAATATTCATGAATTAACACTCCACTTCAATGTTACGAATATGATTACACTATTTCAAGCGAAGAGTACTCATAGTTTATTAGTCAACTTTTTTGAATTAATTTGCTTACAATTTCTTCAATACGGGCCTGTCTCGACTCCACGTGCCGGTCAAAAAGATCGCTGTAGCGATGATATTTCTATCCAACGGTTAATACATTAGCGTTAGCCTACTAGGTAGTCTATATACAATGGCCTTAATCACACATTTTCTTGATTACTTATACATAATTCCAGAAGATGGCAATCAGTTCAGAAACAGAAGTGGAATTTTTCTTCAATGTCGTAGTTATTTCACGGTTTGAAGATTATTTCAATGCATAAACTTTCATTTCCTTCATAAACTTCTATCGTTAACTCTATTTTAAAGCTTCATTATATTTCTCTCAACATTTCAGTCAAACTGACAAACAGAACTCTGCACCGATTTTTCCCTTCAGACTATGAAACTTTGTCGTGCATGGTCAAGTAACTGGAAATATCGACATTATACTGTGGATGGCGTAACAAAAACGCTTCAAATCTATTTTACATAGGCAATGACTAACTATTATATTTCTATAATATGGTTTTTCATCCAGTAACGGCCACTTCCATTCAGTTATTACAAAGTTGCTTGATTGAAGTTGCCAATGTGCGGGGAGGAGGGTTCTATATATATATTACTAACAGATGGCATGATGGCAAACAATTTATCCGCGAGAGGGACAAATACATGAAGGCAACCAAGCAAAATCAGGGACCGCCCCCTAGGGCCGCAACTCGGAAACCCAGGTAAGTATACCAACCAACTTACATTATTTCATTAATTCGCCGCCACAAACGGGTAGCAACAAAAAAGAGCGGAGTGCGAAACACAAGCAGGGCGACAAGAGGTTAAGGCACCTAGAGGCTAGGCTGACTTTAAACCATATTTGAGAGGTTCGATCTCATATTCTCGCTGAATTGACCATCAGCGGATTTGACGACCGTTCAGGATGCAGAGCCACTAGCCTCAGTACATACCTAGTGTGTAGGGGCGTAGGGGGGTTCCTATCCCCGGAGTCAACAGTCTCAAGGCAAGCCAATCAATGTAGAAATTCGTCGGTGTCTTATATCATTCATATTTTGATGATTATTTTGGACATTTTTTTTTATAAACTTTCATCGGTCCGAACAAAGGCTGGTGTAACTATCTGCACATTACATACAACTGTGACTGATTTACTGGAGAGAAAGGGTATTTCGACTTTGGAATTTTTCAACCATGTTCGTTTTCAGTGTGTCTATGTCGAAGAGACTGTAGGTAAAACCTATGTATCGAATACATGAAGGAGATTGTGTATGTAAGGAGTACTATCACAGATCTATACGGAGCCACTCTTAGCCGAGGCTGGTTTTGCCCACATCATGCAAATTTTCCGCCACTTTCAGTTATGGATTAAAATATTTTCCTAAGTGATCGAATACATAGATCTGCCATAGATGAAATTCTAGGATTTAATGTGTACAATATAATTATCTTAGGGTACCAGGCTAAATCATCCCGCAACCCTGTGGCACCCTTGATCAAATATGTTTTTTTTCTTGTCATCCTATGTTATCGAACACATGGACTTCGTTATGCTCAAAGTAAAGCTAATGCTGAACAAATAGGCTGTCTTGATTTTTTTCCCGCCTTATACCAGGCTACCTTCTTTAATTTTTTTTTTCGCATATACCAGGCTACCTTCTTTAATTTTTTTTAAATTTCTTTATCTAATGTCGGCTTATTTCCGTTACCAAGGTCAATCACCGACGCCGGTGAGCACACTTCCTCCAACCGGAGATGTTGCCGAATCCTATGGTATTCCAACCAGAGGTAGGGATCGCCGTCTTTACGTCCCCTCCGAAGGACGACATATCCTCAATATATCTTGTGCTCATTGATATATTGCCTGCGAGCTATGATATGCTATTTTGCTCCAGCTGAATGGGCTTTCGATGCGGATTTTTCCTGCGTTGCTTGTCCCCAGATATCGAATAACTGTCAGTCAACCTGAAGATCTGGGCCGTGCCCCTTTATTTGAAGTTATTATCATGGATTAAAACATTATATAAAGTCATACATTCTTCAATTCATTTTTTGATATTTTGCTAATATTCTCGCCAACATTTCAAACATTTTTTCTTGATTTCATCTAATGTCAAACAAATGATTTTATTCTACTTAAAAAATTTCAATAGAGTGAGAGAGAGAAGGACACTTATTCCTTTCTCTTCTCCATATTTTGACGTGGGATTTTAATCCATCATAATAACTTTGAAGATTGTAGCCTGGAATATGCGGACAGAAGAATAAAGGCTGCCTGTTTTTTCTTGAAGTATCAGTTGAGCACAAAGTCATCCATGCATTCGATAAAGGGTGCCACAGGGTTGCGGATTGATTTAGCCTGGCACCCTAAGACAATGGTATTGTACACATTAAATCCGACAATTTCATTAGTTATTTATTTATTTATTTACGAGCCTATGCTCATTGACTTATACAAAATAGGAATATATAATCACAAGTCAACACTAAACCTAATAATACATTAAATTCGAGTGTCAAACATTTAAAAGTATATGGAATCAGAAACAATAGGTATAGGTCATGACGTTTTTACATAATAAAATAAAACAATATGACAGAAAAAAAAAATCACAATATTACATGAAGCATCAAATATCACAGATTCTCATGCATAACCTGAATTGAGTGTGGTTTGCAGAAAAGTTCAGGGTAAGAGAATGAGTATTAGCCAGCCTAGATGCTCTTGGGATAAAAGAATTGTTAGCTGCATTTGATTTGTGTAGGGGAATTTGAAATAAATTAGTGGAGCGAGTATGTCTAGACGGGACATGAAAGCAAATATTTCCAATAAGCTTGGGACATGAGTGGACCGAATTTATAATATTGTATAACATCAATAGGTCTCTCTCGCTGCGCCGAGAACATAAACTTTCAATATTCAACTCCATTTCTATATCCTTGTAGAGGAAATCAGTACGATTCATCCTTAAAGCGATGTAACGTAAGAAGGCATGTTGAACTCTTTCAATTTTTTGTATATGGGTATTATATTGAGGAGACCATACGCAAGCTGCATATTCTAAGTGAGGACGGACTAACGTGCAATAGAGTAGTTTAATGGTACTAATCGAAGTGAAGTCTCTAGAACATCTTTTGATGAAGCCAAGCATCTTGAGTGCTTTAGACGTTATGTTAGAAATGTGAAGGCTATAGTTGAGGTCAGAAGTCAAAAGGATGCCCAGGTCTTTGATGCTTTGTACTGTTTGAACACAGGTATCGTTTATTATATAAGGATATGTTATTTGGTTTCTGGAGCGGCTAAAGGATATTTTGAAGCATTTAGCAGCGTTCAGATCCATATAGTTCTTGGTGCACCAATCGGTTAAGTTGGTCAGATCTGACTGGAGATTCCGACAGTCGGTGATGTTAGTGACAATAGAATAAAGCTTTAGGTCGTCGGCGAATAAAAGGAACTTTGAGTGGCTGAAAGATTCATGAATATCATTAATGAACACATTGAATAAAAGTGGTCCAAGGTGTGAACCTTGGGGGACCCCGGAAGGTACAACAACTTCCTTCGACTGGAATCCGCAAACCTTAACGATTTGTCTCCTGCTTGTAAGATAGCTTTCGATCCAGCTGAGAAGTGAGCCATTAAATCCGAGCTTCTCGAGTTTGAATAGAAGTAGATTGTGGTTCACTTTATCAAATGCCTTTGAGAAATCGGTATAAATAGAATCAACCTGCATTCCTTGATCCAGGGCATTCGAAAGAAAATTATCGTATGTCAACAGGTTCAGTTCTGTAGACTTATGCGCCTGGAATCCGAATTGTTCGTCGATCAAAAATCCTCTTGTTGATGGTGTTATGAAGTCACACACTAATGATTCAAATACTTTCGGTATTGAATTTAAAATGCTTATGGGTCTGTAGTTTTTGACAGAATTTTTGACTCCAGATTTGAACAGGGGTATTAAGAAACTAACTTTCCAGAACACTGGGAAGAAGCCGCTAGCTAAAGAAAGATTAAAGATGAAGAACAGTGGTCGAGCCAGGTTAAAGCTACAATATTTCAGTATACTAGGGGGTATGCCATCAGGACCAGCACTTTTGAATGGACTCAAGGTACACAGTTTCTGGTACACATCTGAAATGCACAGGAAACACGATGATAGATTTAAAATGGTATTTGAGTATGTGTTGGATGGTAGGTCACCGGATTTGTTACTGTAGACAGTAGAAAAGTAATCAGCAAACATGTTCGCTATTTCTCCTCCTGAAGAGCTGGTTTTCCCATCATAAAAAAGTTCTGAAGGGATGCTGCTGTTTTTCCTTTTGCTGTTGGCGAAACTCCAGAAAGTCTTGATGTTCACGGGCACAGATTGCTCAGTGTAGTTAACATAGCTTTGATAGTCCCTTTTTGCGAGTTTTTGTGCCAAGGTGCGTAGTCTGGAAAATTCTTGGTAATCTGCAGCCCTGCTCGATGATTTATATCTTAGATGTGCCATTTTCTTACTGATGATGCATGATTTCAGCTCTGGAGAATACCATAAAGGAAACTTTTTTGATGAGTATTTCTTTAGAGGAACGTAGAGATCTATAGAAATGTAAAGAATATCGTATAATATGCTAATCATATCATGTAAAGATTTGTTTGCAAATAGATCATCCCAACTAACTTGGTCTAAAAGTTGCTTGATCAAAAAATAATTTGCTGACTTGAAGTCCCTATAATAAGTATTTACTTGATGTAGGTTGTGGTAGCAGGTCATGTTTGAGATGGTTTCGATGGATATGGATTCATCTGCTGATGCTAGCTGGGTTGGTGAGGCAGTGGAGCTATAGTTATCACGTGTCCATGAAGTGTGCGGAAGGTTGAAATCGCCAGTAAGACAGATATATGTTGGTTGTATCTGCATGGCTAGGTTATCCACATTTTCGCTGAAGGAAATATATTTTACTGAGCTTGATTTTGGGGACAGATAAACTGTTCCTAGTAGAATCGATTCTTTGCCAACAGAAACAGAGACGAATAGTTGTTCAATGTCGGGACTGAAGGGTAATACACTACAATTATAACGTTCATTCACAGCAATCAGAACGCCGCCGCCTCTCTTTCAACAACTTGTCAGGTTTGACCTGTCGTTTCTGAAGATATTGTAATTGAATAGGTTGAGCTATGTGTATGATGCTCTATGTATTCGATCACTTAAGAAAACATTTGAAACCATAACCGGAAGTGACGTAAAATTTACATGATGCGGGCAAAATCAGCCTCAGCTAAGGGTGACTCCGTTTAGATCTGTGGTACTTACGCACACAATAACACAATATCGTTCATGCATAAGATCCATAGGTTTTACCCTGAAGCCCCTTGGACTATCATCCATAGTCTTGCACTTGCGAGAAGTTAGCGGCCGGTTAGCCCCACTTCTTAGTCCGATTTATTGATGTATTGTGGATATCGGTCATAGTGTAATCGACGAAGATATTTTTTCTAGCGTTTTTGAGATTGCTCAGAGGATGCTAATTGGGCGGAGGTCATTGACATTCTGGGTATTAGCAGTTTTGGAAACGGGATAATTTGAGATTTTTTTCATGATGAGGAATTTACTGATTGTTGGATGCATATATTGAATATATATTCGTAACATGAGGAATTATGAGAGGGCAACGAAGCAATAATATTTTAATACTGATATTGTCGTCACCAATCGCCTTGGATTTTATTGATAGAAGTGTTGTATACTCCTTAATCTCTGTTATGTCATGAAAAGCAAAACTGTGATTATTATCAATGTAATATTGATCGAATAATAAGCAGCCGTATTCATAGTCTAAGAGACGGAATAGAACTCGACTTTCAGCCATCTGTTTACCGCATAAATAGTTATTTGTATGCTAAGGCCGCGAAATACCTCTTTAACGTACCGAAAGAACAGTTATCGCCGAGGCCGCTTGCGGCCGAGGCAAGATAATCTTGAGGTCGTTAAAAAGTTTCGCGGCCATGGCATACACACTATTTTTCGTGCAATCGTTAAAATTATTAAAATAGATAGTTGTAAATAAATATATTATTGCTCTAAAATCAACAGCATTTCAATTCATTTAACAATATCACCGTGTGCTATGGAAATGATATGTTTCAATATATATTTTGACAGTTCTTGTCAAAACGCAAAATGTCTGATACTGATAGCGATATTTCAGTACCTTCCACTCCTCCGGAACTCAAAAGCGTTGTAAATTCGGCGCTTTCCGTTTTAATACCCGAAAAATCTAAACGGCAGTACGAAAAATGTTACGGCGAGTTTAAAGATTGGTGTGACAAACAGAATGTTAAGACGATGTCTGAAAACATTTTATTGGCTTATTTGATGCAGAAATCAAATGTTGTAAAAAGTTCAACTTTATGGAGCATTTATTCCATGCTGAAGTGTATGCTGAACATACGAGACAATATCGACATCAAGCAGTTTTCAAAATTAGTACCATTTCTGAAAAGAAAAG
Source organism: Zygogramma bicolorata (assembly GCA_032362365.1). NCBI lineage: Eukaryota > Metazoa > Arthropoda > Insecta > Coleoptera > Chrysomelidae > Zygogramma > Zygogramma bicolorata. The sequence continues at coordinate 388,008 of JAVJAQ010001010.1, forward strand.
CAGTAGGTTATCGAGCAAAAAAGTCTAAAGTATTAACGCGTGAGCAAATTGATACATTCCTGAAAGAAGCTAATGATGAAAAATACTTATTGTTGAAGGTAAGTGTTAAGAGATGTTATTTACAATTGTTTTATTTATTGTACTGATTTTTGTAGGTAGTTTTGATAATGGGAATATCTGGTGCCTTGCGACGAGATGAGTTAGTAAAAATGGCCATTGAAGATATTCAGGAAGAGAATGCTGTATTAATAGTAACCGTTCCTGATACCAAGACGGATAAGAAGCGTGTTTTCACTGTTACTAATATTGATTTCATAAAAATTTATCGTAAATATGCAGCTCTTCGACCAAAACATATTGTTAATAATCGTCGTATATTCTTGAGATACGTAAACGGAAAGTGCACCGCACAAGTTGTTGGAGTGCATACCATTGCGAAAATGCCTAGTATGATTGCTAAGTATCTCAGATTACCAAATCCTGAAACATACACGGGTCACTGTTTTCGGAGAAGTTCTGCCACGCTGCTTGCCAATACTGGGGCTGATATGTCAATTCTTAAACGTCACGGTGGATGGAAGTCCACAACAGTAGCGGAAGGATATGTAGAAGACTCTATCGAAAATAAGAAGCAAATTTCCAACTCAATTTCTGGCGATATGGTATCTGGTTTGAATGTAGGCAATAACCATTATTCAGAAACACTAGATGTAGTTGCTTCAACTTCTGGAGTAAATATAAGTAATAATACAAACTGTACAATTAATGTAAATATTCATCCTAAATAATATAACTTATGTATTTGTTGGTATTCAATAAAAAATAATCCTTGTCTTTGTAGTATTTTAGAAATGTCAAATTTGGAAGTGACGTTTGGTTTCGCGGCCGTTGCTATGGGTAACGGCCGCGAAATTAAATTTCGCGGACTGTGCTGAGAACGCGAAATACTGACTTCGCGTGCGATTGCACGAAAACATACTTTTTATAGTGTTTCATAAATAGACTAATACGCCTATAGTGGCTTGCCTATCGAAATGTGGTCTAACAGTGAGAATCAAAAATTTCTACAATATGAAAACTTTTTTATTGTCGATTTGTCAGAAAATTTTATAATGTACAGGGGAGAAGGAAAAATAGGAATTTTGATCAGGTGTAAACCACATCTTACTTTTGACAAAATCAAAGAGTTCATTCTAAGGAGTTGTTTAGAATCGAAATTAATATTCAAAGGAATCACATTCAGGGCAGTTTACTCTCGATCAAAATTCTATTTTTCGTTCTCCCTTGTACACTGTTCGGAAATTTGTAATTTCGACAACTCATATGCAAGTATTCTGCAATACACCAATTTTTGTGGAAGGATAAAATTTTCTGACAAATCGACAATAAAAAAGTTTTCCATATGGTGTATTTGTATTTTCGTATATCACTGTATATAGCCTAGACCACATTTTGATAGGCAAACCATTTTAGGCAGATTCGTATATTTATGAATCCCCATAAGAAGTATGTTTCATCCGGTAAACAGATGGGTGAAGGTCGACCTCTATCCCATCTCTTGGACTATTTATTATAGCTTCTTCATCAAAAAGCATACAGCGTGCTCGTTCTGTGAGAGGGCTAAATCCATTCTTTCAGCTCAAGCATTTTGTTCAGGGGCATATGGAGCTTTGATGCAGTATTCCAGTGGGTTGGAAATAATTACCCAGTCGGGAGTTGTGATATTCCAATATGTTGTCAATTCTCAGTATTTTCAACTTCATCCTGTCAGTTTGATTTTCACCAAATTCTCCATTGACTTTGTTTACATAATCATCCGAAAATAAAATAACGGGCACCTGCTTCTTTGGCCCATAAAGATCTCAGTGCACTCAATTCAGTCTTCAAGTTCAAATCTTCTTGGATTCGGTACCGAGATCGGTTGAAGTCACGCAGCTCTATAGTTTTTTATTTCATGGTTTTTATAAATCGATTCTACCTGTGTATGTTTCTCGTAGATTGTTTATTATTAAAATATTCTGTCTCAATTTCAAGTTTCAAGTAGAAATATATCAGATATATCTATGCTGAGTATGTATACAGTACCTTATCAAATCTATATTACCACACACGGATAATTTCAACAGAAAAGAAGAAGCTGTCAACCTCAACCGAATATGGAATCCCATTTTAAGAAAATCGATAATAACTGCAGGTAGTTCTTCAGATAATAATGATGATTATTCTCCGAACCCAGATGAGGTAAACAAGGTAATCAATATTAATGACAATTCCCGTAATTCGAATGGAATAATTAGCAACGCAAACTACCTGAATCGGCATAAATACAACTTGCGAAGAAAAAATCTCCAGTCATCGGAGTGAATTTCAAGATGAATGAGCCTCTGAAGAAGCTAGCCACTCGAGCCAGCGAAACGTCAGGAAGAAATTCCAAAAAACGACGGCCTTCAAACCCGAATAAAAGTAGTGAAACTGAAAACCTCGGCCGCGAAAGCCTTAACTATTTTGTCAGGGTTAGCATTTTCAGAAGAGAAATTAATGTTATTATATCAGACGAATATACATATCTATCAGATTGTTAACTTGGCATAACTTAGAGGACTGAATGAAATTCAAACTATGATATAAATTGAACAATTGGGAGAAATTCAAGTACGTGTGCGGTTATGTAAACCTTATTGTAATAAAAATCCTTCGGAAAACTATCAGTATTTTATTTTATTATTCATTGAATAAATTCCATTCCGTGAAAAATTGCGTTCTTCAGATTATCTTCTATTTATACTTCTACTTACTCCAGACAGTACTGGATAAAGAATTAGAAGAGTGATTTCCAATAAAAATATTATGGTGCATAAAACATTTTTGAATTGTTATAATTGCCTATATGTAGCTGGAACTCAAATGACTCTTGTACGATCACCAAAGTCCCTTCATCACAAGACACAGTGCTGTAATAACAAATATTCCAAATCCGATGAAAATGGAGTGAATAACCTGAAACATGTAATTTCCAATTATATATCAGTTTTCGAACACACGAAAGAATTGAATTGTTGATGATTGAAAAGCAGTAATGTGAATAAGCGAAAGAGAGAGAGAAAGTGAGAGAGAGAGTTGATGATGATCAAATAGCCCCAAAAATTCAAAAATACACATTTTTTTTTCAGTGAAAATGATGTTGCAACATATGATACCGGCTTGATTTTGAAAATTCAAATTTGAGGTGGCCAAGTCTCCATATACAGATGTGGAAAACGACTATCAGCAATAACAGTCGACCAGCTTGAAGGTATGTTTTGCTTGGAGCGACCCTTGCGATGATCGCAGAGCAAAGTAGCGTGACGACAATCGCGAAACACTTCGGGCTAATTTGGCTGTAGCCACTAGCGTTTATCGTAGACGTGTGGCCCTCCTAGAGCAGTTATAAGTTGTAATCGTTATCGCCAGTCGCGAAAGATTATTGAATTGAAAGCTGTTGGGTAAAGATTGCAGTTCGTAGACAGCTTTAGTGTTTTCTTGAATTAAAGTCCACACAAAATAAAACTGAGGTTCAGAATGTCTGCAAAATTCTGAAAACTCTCTGTCGTCAGCACACAAATAACTTGTATTCAGTACTTTGGAGTATCCTTCATTCATTTTGGTTTTGAAGATGGGATGTTTAGGAATTAACACTTCTAACATGTATTCATCGTCAATTTCTTCCAACAAAAGGCATTTCAACATCAATAATTTTTTCTTTTTTTTTTTGGAAATTGTATCCACGATTGGCAGTAGGTAGCTGGTCGTCGCCAGCCAAAGATAAGTCCCATGCGTTTCCATGCAGCAGTATCCAATGGACAACTGCTAACTATAGACTGCAATTGGACACTGTTGCATGGAAACGCATGGGACTTATCTTTGGCTGCCGACGACCAACTACCAACTTCCTATTGTGGATACAGCTTAACACTTATCGTGAAGCTATAACAACCTACCGAATAACAACAAACTCTTTCTAGGCTTCTAAACTATTTCTAGGTTCTGCCGACAGAGCACTCGCTGTAAGCAAACCCTGACTGGCTATCAACGCTAGAGAATATATCGTCGTGCTATTATCGCTCTGCGACTACCGGCCTCCTACGTCTCGGTTGTTCTGGAAAAAAGTAGTGTAAAGAGCACGGTGGTTCAATTGGATAGTTGATATTCCGTCGCGACCAAGGGCCTTATTCTTGAATCACTCGCAGTTCTGCGAATACGCTATTGATAAGCTGCGACAGATCTGATTAGTCTCTGTCTAGCAACGAAGCATACGTTGAACGAACGTGTGATTCAAGATTAGGGCCCCAAATCCTCTGATTATAACCTGGCCGACTGTTGCCCCGTTCACGCTGCAATGATTTTGCTTGAGCCGATAATAATTTTCCACATATCTATATCAGTTTGATGAGCATATCAAATATAAAAAAGCTACAGTTGGAATGATTAGAACTCAAGATAGAATTTTTTCATCAAAGAAAAGGACACTGAAACTTGCCTAATTTATTCAAATCGCCATCTATCTCCTATCGTTTTCGAGACCCCCCCACGCATAGACTAAAATTGCAATAATATATACAGGACAAAATAGGTGAAATGTATAAAAACGAAAAAAAAGGAGATAAAACAAAGATATGCAAAATGAATTCGAAGTATAAGTTTGAAGAATAAAAATGAGAAACAGAATGTCACTTACAACATCCTGCCATTTCCGATTCTCTATACATTGCACGTAGTCCATATGAGAAAAGCTGACAGAGCTGTAAAGGGGTATCCACATGGTAGGAAGAAATTTGAATAATAAATTATCAACTTTTTTTCTCAAACGGTAGGAGGTTCGGTTCACAAGGTCTCTCATTTCCTTGTAATTGTTCATAGCCAAGTCACAAATGGCATGCCCATTTTCCACACGGATGTGACTAAACTCTCTTATAGTTTTTGATATGTTGTTCTTATTCTTAGTTAGCAATTCGTCCAGAATTGAACAATCTTCGAATCCTGCATTCATACCTGAAAATCTCAGTATATTAATACCCAACAATAAATTTGTTGGCGACAGAGTAGGGATTAGTGGATAATAAACATCCCAAAAGAACATTCCATATTGAGGAAGGTGGTGAATTTGTGTGGACCAATAATTCGTTTTGATTAACTTAAAATCATTTGCTTTCGTATTGATACTACACCATAATATTACTTGCTGGTACGGACCTTTGGCCAATGACTGTTCAGGTAATAATGGTCGGTCTGGTTTGTTGCGACCTGCATCTAGCAAAGGACCATTTTCTGAACTGTTTTCCTTTTTGTTGATGAGGGCCTTCCAGACATTTGGTTTATTTTGAGAGTCGTGTCTTTTGTTTATATCTCCATGTTTTTCTATCTCGATGGCTTTTTCTAATTTGACGTGTTCTAAAATGGTTCACCTGCGCTATTTTCTTTGCTGCCTCGAAATCTATTTTGTGTATTTTGTGACCCGTCTTGTGGTGTTGAAAGAGGGCGATAGATGTTTGTTTTGTCCTTTTGCTATTTTTGTGTTATAAGGATATATATATATATATATATATATATATATATATATATATATATATATATATATATATATATATATATATATATATATATATATATATATACGAAATTGGTATTCTGGGAGTTTATCCGTTGATTTGTCGGTATTGACTTTCGACGTTTCGCCAACATCTCAGTTGGCATTTTCAAGAATGTTACTGCTCCTACTTGGTGCTAGCAACTGAGTTGTTGTACAGAGAAACAGGAGGCTTCGAATACCACTGTCAGATGGGGCTGTATACCTTTTAATGTAAGAGATTGTTTCATTGGTTGGTGAAAATGGAATATTTGACTAATATCACAAGATATCGATTCTACACATAATTTATACATATTTATCTACACCCGTACTCTAATAATACACTTATATGCGCACAACCCGTTTTATAATAAAATCCATTACGATACAGATTTTTCATTATGATACAGATTTTCAACCAATAGGAACCCTTTATTTTTCAATCAAGCATGATGTACATGCTCTGCATTTGACATTTGTCAAGTCAAAATCGGTAAAGGTATTGAACTTTTGAAGAATATAGCCAAACTTCGATAATCATAACAAAATGTCTGATACCAGCGATATGGGAGAATCACCTTCGACACCTTCACCGACAGAAATACGGTTAGAATGATTAAATTTTCCATTTGACAAATGCATGATTTATCACTTATTTTTTCATCAAACTTTGTGGGCTCTCCGTAGCCGTGCGGTCTGTGGCGCTGACAAAAATATTCTAGCTGGAAGAGACATTGGTTCGATTCCGGCCTCGAGTAATCTTTTTTTCTTCGATTTTTGATCTTCTTTTCATATCTCATCGTTTTATTTCTCGAAGTAATACTATTAATTACAATTCAGTGAAATTTTTCAAAGAAATTCGTTAAATTAGTATTATAGTGTGCAATACAAATATAAATATAATATTTGTAGGTCTTCACTATTTATCGCGTGTAGATAAAATAGCGTATGCAACTCTCATGTAATGGTTATTAATACACTCGCATAAACCATACGAAACTCACCTTCGGCTCGTTTCGTATCCCGGTTTATGCTCATATATTAATAACCATCATTACACGATCGTTGCATAATATACTATTATATGTCATCATTACCATTTTCTTTTCAAAAATCTAAACAACATTCCTCAACATTTTGTGGTTATGAAAATCAAACAAACGAAAAAGATGTAGATGTAAAAGTCACCTGTGAATGAAAAAATCAGAGAAACAAGAGGCTTCGAATACCACTGTCAGATGGGGCCGTATACCTTTTAATGTAAGAGATTGTTTCATTGGTTGGTGAAAATGGAATATTTGACTAATATCACAAGATATCGATTTTACACATAATTTATATATATATATATATATATATATATATTTATATGTCTTCATTCGTGAGGTATTATTTATCCAATACATTCACTTCAAATACATTTTCATCCGAATCATTATCATTTTTTTTCAAAAATCTAAACAACATTCCTAAACATTTTGTGGTTATAAAAATCAAACGAACGAAAAAGATGTAGATGTAAAAGTCACCTGTGAATGAAAATGGTTGGTTCCGACTGTTTTCATGAAGCAAAAGGGAAGGCGAGAAATGCAATTTGCCTGAATTTTGAAGGATCATAATTTCCGAACAAAGAGAGAGAGCGCTTTCCTTTTACTTCATGATCAAGGGCTCATTATAACGTTTATTGGTCCAGAAACATTGAAATATTCAAATCCTAATAATAAGGGTCTCATAGACTCTCACCTTGTCCGAAAAATGGTACCATAGCATGCGCAGCATCACCAATAATCAAGAACTTTGACCCGACATGATACGAGGAGCACCTTATAGAGATGAGTTGGGAAGGTTTCGTAGTAAGAAAAGTTTCAACAATTTCTTTCTCCCCTATCAACTGCACGGCATCTGGAAACATTTCTTGGAAAAAGCTCAACACTTTTTCCCCGTCATCTAGCCTTTCGAACGTGACGAAGGGCATGAAAAGGGTTACCGTCCACGACCCATCCCTGTTTGGGAGGGCTATCATCATAAAGTCCCTCTTCGGCCAGATGTGCAAGTGATATGGCTCCATTTTGTCTCCGAATTTCGATGGGATGGAGAGTTCTAGGTAGCCATGCTCGATGTATTCTTGGCTGTACTGGAACATTGGTCTTTGCTGCATGGCCAATCTTACTTTACTGTATGCTCCGTCTGCTCCTATGATGAGGTCGGCTTTTTGATAAATTTCCTCTGAGGTTTTTAAACTGTAAGTGTATCAATATCTTGAGATACAGATAATAATGAATACTAAGAAATAACGAACAATACTATTGAATTTTGAGTCTGAATAAAAGTACTTTTCCATGAACACGGAGTCGAAACTCTTTGTCGGCAATGTGAATGGAAAGGGTTTTTATTCACAATCATTCCAAAATTTGCTTATTTCTAACCTACTTTCAGGTTGGAAACTGACCAATTGATCAGTCAGAAAAAAAAAGAATCCAGCAAAAAATTTTGCCGACCTCTTGGCACTTTCTCGACTCCGTCTTCTTCTTTTATTTGAAACGTCATTATGTCCATCGGAATTCATGAAGAGCTTAGATCTTCGCTGACCTGTACCCACCAATGTAGTTACACAGAAAGAGCTATCCCTGACAGTTATTATACATTATCTTCGTACCAAACAAACACAAACGATACGCTAAGTATTTCCCTTAAAAACTATAAACCTGTTCAATAACTGAGACACTAGTTTCCTAAAATGGCACGTTACCGTCAAATTAGTCATTTTCTCAGTATGATGTTCATTTTTTTAGCAATCACAATCTTCGTGAAACATTATGGAAATTTATGATGACTGTCATGCCAAATGTATTCTCAAAACTAAAGGACCTAAATGGCATTCACAAAGAATGCCACTTTTGACATTTGTGGATAAGTCATGAAATTTGTTTATGTGCAGTGCCCACTTAGAACATAAAATGTAAGGAAATTGATCTTGCGAATTTCAATTTCTTGTTCATCAAATTATAGCGAACGATTGTTATGAAATATTATACAAACATCGGCAAAAAAAAGTTCTCGTTCGAGAAATAGCTCACCTCAGCCTTCAGCATCGTTAACTTATATTTCCTCTCGAGAGAACCGATCAATTTTCCTTCCCAGTATGTAACATAATATTTCGTGCTGAACATTTGAGAGAACTGGAAAATGAAGTAGCCAGCCACTACTTGGCTTTTGGTGTAACAAATTGTGACAGTCTTATTCTTACCGTACGAAGATAATTCCAAATATCAAGGTTCATTTTTGGTTCCAATTAGCCATCAACAAAAATTAAAACAAACGCTCACAAATTACGAAACCTTGCAAAATTCTCATTCTAGGCAGTGCACGAGCTTTATTGTCTATTCTATTGAACTCCTTTGAAACCAATTCAATCACGATGTTTTGATCGTTTACAGCATCGTGGACAGCTCTCTACGACATCCCAACAACAAAAGGATACTAAGGATATGTGAGAAACATTGGTCAACACAAAACCAACTCACAAGGACAATACCTGCAATCAAATCCATAATAATCTTCGAAGAGGAGGAATCATAAGGACATAAGTCGATCGGGCATTCAGCTTCTACAGGATCAGAGAGTCTCGACATCCAATTGGACTCAACTGAAAACGGGATTTTGCTCATACTAGAGGTGATACTAGCTCAGAATAATCGGATGAACCCTAATGAGGAGACAGCAAACAACAACATCAGACGTTGATTTCGGGAGTGTGAATTTGCAACTACCCCAAAATCCAACCACTGAACAAATTTCATGGCTCATCCGATTATTCTGAGCTGGTGTCACCTCCACTACACTTCTTCCATCCACAGAGGGTGAGAAGGAGACCTCAAGAGGAAAGTTCTGCAAACAAACCCATCCAAGCAAAGACGACTATTTCGAGGATATCATCGGTAAGTCGCCGATGTGGTTATAATTTTGAAACCTCATAAGAATGGGATATATCCACAAAACCGAGGCCTATAATAAGCTTGCTCCCTTCAGTGAGTAAGAGAAATAAGACCAGAACATATTGTCGGACGGATTGCATTGACTGCAATTATTGTTCAGCTCATCATTCATGCTACAACACCCGGACTAACGACTTTTCATTACAAGCATCCGTGAAAATATGATTTATTGTAAGCGAAAAGCGCGTTGAGTCCGTGTTTTATCAGTTTGGTGTAACAATAGTTGATCTGTACAAAGAGTTTTGTGGACAATAAATGCTAGTATTATTTTTTATTATACCAAATTCACTCACTTCATCAACGTTACGGACCCTTCGTCGAAATTGGATCTGACCAACGTATGATTGAAATACAGCTTTATGTTGGGATATTTTTCTGTGGCTAGAAAATGAAGGATTTTCTGTATAATTCAGTTTCATGAGAATCCTGTTGATATTTACCTTCTACGAGCTTCTGGTTCAGGTAATTCCTTCCTACTGAGTATAGGCACTGAAAAGAATAAAAATATTCTGTTCATAAATAGATAGATAGATAGATAGATAATCGACTTTATTCATCAGCACATATATCATTGAAAGTGTCAGAACAATTTGAGACAAGAGTATAATGATAATGGTAATGAATTGGCGAAGTGTCAGCTAAAGCTGCTTTTCAACTCAACCGAAAAGAAGTCATACTTAATTATAGAACATAATCAAACAACTAAACATTTGAGAAACTAACCAAATATGGTGTTATATATATATTATTATATATATTATATAATAGGAGTAGATATCTGTTTGTTTATTTCACATGGAAATATTGATGAAAGAGCCGATCTGAATGAATAGTGAACCGAAAATCAAATATTGTACAATCACTTCATTCGGATTCATGAATGATGAATCTGAAAGTTTGTTTCAAAAAGTTCGAGTGGGATGTGTGGAAATCAGAATATTATGCAGCATATGGTTCAAACGAAAATAATTCATTCACTACTTTGTCTTCTGTAGTGTTATAGGGAACATTTCGAATTGGCAGATTTCAAGTTCAAAATCTGCCAGATTTTTGGCCCACTCGTTACGTCAATTTTGTGATCAAGATTCATTTGAAAAAGGTGTTTCATACGATATGTTAGAACATTTTTCCACTTATCAAGCAAATTTGGTAATAGCCTCATGCTAAATGAAATTTTGGTTTTCTAATGAAATTATACAAAAAAATTAAACCGACGTGGTGATAGATTGTTGAGTTTATACAAGATGTGACGACCGGGTATCGTTGGTTGGCAAAAAGGCGAGCGGTCCTTGAGATGTTAAATACCCAGTCGGACATGATTAATTTTAGTTCGTGAATTCTTGGTGGAAATAATAACATTCGGCGGAATTTTCAACAGTTTTTAATTTGTTTATGATAAGCGGCATCTCGAACATTCAGTTATACAACAAATGAAGCAGGAAATACATAAGGACGAAATCGATGATTCCATAATACAAAACACGTCGACAAATCAATAGAACTCACATAATTTCGTTCATTTCAATCTCGTACAGACATGGTACATAAATAATTAGATCATCGCTTCGGCTTTAACGGCTAGACTTACACATTTTGAAGAGCGAATTAGCACTTCTAGCGTCTGATTTATTACTGCACCGCGTTTTTGTTTAAAACACTGTCTACTGTTTTGTACATAATACTTGATCGTTCACTTTGTTACTATATTATATTACTGTTACTGTATTACTCTTTCCATAACACTCTATTCCAATACTATGATACTGGAATACTATATTGAATTTGCAAGTGCGAATGCTTTTATACCCCCCTCGAACAAAGAACATTCTTTGTGAGTTGCGAATTACGCAAGCTTCAGCAAGTGCTTTGAACATCTGTCCCCATTAAATTTTATGGGTTTCAAAACATCGCATAAATAAGTCGTAGAAATTGCGACATTATTTGCCACTAGTTTCGGTATTGAGGCCACCCGTGTTAATTACCTCCCCAATATAAACTCGACTTTGCAAGCTTCGGTTTCGGTCCATTTCTCGTGTGCTGATCTGAAGGTAAGGATCGAAAATTTTAATATTCTGTATAATTCTATAATACAAACATCATTGAATATTTCTGCCAATTGTTGAAATTTTGATTTAGAATTGATTTTGCAAGCGTTTCTGGATTTCTTCAAAAGTGTTAATACTTTACTATGATTTTGAAAATATAAACAAAATTTTCCTTTTTGTTTCACTTGAGTGAATACATAGTTTAATTTGAAGGTTCAACATGAACGGATTTTGAAACAAAACTTAATTAGAAAACTTTTCCTTGAATGAAGACTTTATGGAATCGAGTATTTTTTGTGAATTTATTTCCTTTGTTGACGGTGGCACCACAAAGACTACAGATATTCCAATCCAATAGGGACGGATGATTTTCAGGTGTTCAGGGACGACTTATGGATGTTTCGGTAGTGCATTTTTTATTGAATGAGTAGACCTCACCTGAAAGGATTACACATGCCCATTGCACAGAGCGAGAAGCAAAACTTTCTGGGGTGACCTGAGCGCCAACCGGAATGAGAACCATTATTTTTTTACGGTTCATTCAATGACTACATCTATCTGGACAATCTCTATCCGACTCAAATTCGAAAGCATGTAGTCGAGTTAATTCACCCTTCACTTTATGTCGCAATATATGAGAGGATCTTAGAACTCCATGCTTCAATCCGATTGGAGAAACCTAACTTCACAGCAATATGCCAAATGTCGTAACGTTAAATTCCTTGTGTTTTGCAAATTATAATAAAACTGTTCTGTTTTTTGGACCATACATATCTATTATTATTTTGTTCCCAGTTCGAGAAAAATAACTCAACATATTATGTTATACAATTGAGATAATAAACAATAAATCCGACGTTGGCTATTTCCACCTAACATTGTTCTATTTCAAATCCGCCAACCCGTAAACGGTATATATAATATATGCATTAGGTGGATCGTATCCAGTAATGTCAAACTCATTTTGTGAGGATCCAAAGTTATGAAATAAATGTTGTCAATAACTTTGAAATACTGATATGATTGTATGAATAACTGGAATGAATAACGTATTACATAAACTACATTTATAATTAAAGAAATTGTTGATAACGAAGAATCAAAGAATAATAAGAAAAAGCAAAGTTCATTACCGGTTTATTTGTAATAATATTTACAGGGTGAACTCAAATTTCAAATCAATAAAATATTTCAAAGTTAGAGTTCAAGAATCATGTCGTTCATTTGAATTGAAAATCGATGAGGTTCAGGTTTTTCCCGAAATTCCGCAAAGACGAAATGATGAATTAGTTTCTTTCATTTGCAACATACTGCATACATTGTTTCAATCTTTACCTCGAAAGATCTAGGACGAGTACAGTTTATCCAATCCATCTTGTCACAAACTCAGATACTTTTCCAGTTGCAGACTGGTACTGTAGACCATGACGAAACAAATAACACCTTTCAGGAATAAATTTCAACACAGTGAACACATATAATAGGTGTTTTTTTGTCTTAGTATACTTCACAGAAAATCCTGGGCATATGCGTTCTCAGTTCTGTGCCAAGATGGATTGGACAAGCTGTACGTATTTTCAAAAAGCAAATCATCTCCAGTCTGAAACTTGAACAGAATACACGACCAAAACTGGATATTCACTGGCGATATTGGCAGTATTCATAGAAAAGTGAATTTCGAAGATTCCTATGATTTTTTCCAGCTCTCCAAATAATTTCAAATGGAATAAATCAGATTTTTTCATATTGTTATGTCTTGTCAAGACAATTGACTGCTCAAATGTATAATTCTCGGTGCAGGGATTCACATTGAATGATAAGATCTACTTAATTGTACCAACAAATTTCGACTTCATTGTAACCCACTCGTAAATTAGGGTGTAAACACATTCGACATAGTCGATGGGCATACTTGAAGACTGGCGGTAAATCAAATCATCCGTTAAGTCTGAAACTACCCACACAGTAGGTTTTTGCTGGCACCTGTAAGAAAACAACTACCTCCTGGCCAATATCACGAAGGGCGTTGCGTTATATCCGATCGGTGCCAGTGCAGTTTTCTTCACAGAAGAAAATCCCGCATTTGCTTTCATTGCAATTACTAGCGTTGTCCAAACGAATATTGTATTTGTATCTGACACCGTTTTGTAAATAATTCTTACCTGATCGAATGTGGGATCGTAGAGAACGGATTTGACTTCTTCCGGTGGAATGTGCAGCATCCGACCTTTCATTCGAATCGATGTTGCTAGTACTTCCTCTTCCAAACCTATTTTCTTCAAAGCCCTCCGTCCGCGATGGGATAGCGCGAGGTTAATTGATCTTCCTTTGAGCTGTTTCATTGTTCTGATATCTAAAACATGGTATGTTCATGGATATGCATTATAGCCTTATCATTTGAGAAGAATTTTGCAGGAAAAGATTCATGTTAAAAAATCAACCATATTTTCTCAGTACTCATCAGTATATATTTTTTCCCATTCAGTGATTTGATATGCAGACTATGACTGCATTCTCGTTTCGATTTGGACATGATTTCGAGGCCGAAATGAGGTTAGTTTTAAATGTAATTGAAGAAACTTGAAGCTGGCACTATAAAATATACGAACTTATAGTGGCAAAAGAAACAATAATCTACTAATTGGGCAAAATATTGCATGTACTGGAGAAAAATAAAATCGAAATCTGAAACACTTTTATGGGGCATTTTCGAAAATTCATTCGAAAAGGCATTGTCGTTCAATTTGACATATAATAATAAAGCAACCTGACAACCGAAGTGACGCTCACTTTCACATTTTTTTTCAGCAGAATCACCTACATCTTCAAACTGCTATTATATTCATCATTCAAGAAACGTGCATGTATTGTGGACTTTTTGTGTATTAGTGTATGCATGAACTTTCATTTCAACTGTCAACACCTCTCCACATAATTTTAATCTATCAAGTATTTTATATTGTTTGCGAGTAGGTTGGCGTTGTGTTTTTGTGCCCTGTTTCAGACCGAGAGGTCAGGGTTCGATTCCCCAACGGAGCGAATATTTTTCTTGCATAAAATTCTCTGTCGCATTGGGAAAAGACCCTGCCATTTTTCATGGTTGACTGGTCCACGAATTACAATGTTGCTCCCGTTGCTCAGAGGAATTTGACCCGATCTTCTGTCAACTTATGTATGGGTGCCGCGATATCACCTACTACCGACGGTCGTAGGTGCAGAAACCTTGGAAACTCCCCAACTTCATGTTTGTTTTTTGGTCTCGGAAAGTCTCTTATCGCCTGTATCTTCCGTTCGTCTATTCGGATGCCGTCTGATAACACTCTTTGACCCAGAAAATCCACCTCCCTCTGGAACAATGAGCATCTCTGGATATTCAGTTTGAGGTTGGCATTCCTATATCATTGAAAGACTTCTCACAAACTGTGCAGATGTTCCTTGAATGCCTTTCATATGACCAAAACGTCGTCGAGGTATACAATAAGGCAAGTCTTCTAATTCTCTGGACCAGCTCCATTTCGCTTTCAAATGTTGCTGAAGAGTCCACCCCCAGTCGAAGACGCAGTCTTCTCCTTATCTTCTTCATGGATGCCCGCCTACCAGCTCTTTAGATCTAGTGTTCAGAACCAACGTGAACCTCCAAAAGTTTTTGATGTCTATACTTGGTAACGGTTACTTGTCTTGGTGACATCATTCGATTTCCTATAACACACACAGATTCTCGTGGATACATCCTTAGAAACCAATACAATAGAGGCAGTCCAGACCCTCAAAGATCCTTCAATCACACCATCTTTAATCATCCTGTCAACAATCACTTAATTCCTTTGTTGTTGCTTGGCAAAAAAACTTTTCTTGGTGGTTGTCGAATAGGATGGGCTTGGCCAGTATCGATTCTGTGTTATTTCTTCCTGTCGTCGAATCAAATATGTCATTTTCACTTCTGATGAAATTCTTGGCAGCTCTCAATTTATCTGCTGACAAGGGTGCAGATGGCCTTTTATTGAACTGCTAGTACTTTCGGATTCGAGGTGAAATTCGGTATGCTAACAAATATAGATACGAAAAAAAAAAAGATTCAATATTGAAAAGAACTACAGTCCTACATCACATTTGCTCACACGAGGAAGTTATTCCTGTTCGTTATATTGATTCAAATGAGTAGTATAATACGTATGCTATTTTTCGAATTCAAAACAAAATATTTTACTTCGAAAGAATAAAAAGTGTAGGCCTAGATGCTTCTGGTCCAGGCGCCTTCCTGGAAATAATTGCATGCGCGCCCTTGTAATCCATTAGTCACTGCCACAGCCTCAAATTTTTGGTGATACATGGACCAAGACGACTGTCCATATAAATTTGGTGGTTTCACTGAAATTACTGATTTGGCAACCCTGTCACGGCGATCTTGACTCTCGAGAAGAACAATATTTTTTCTAGCCTTTCTATCTACCCTTTCATTTTCTCCATTTGCACTTCAGTTTCATGTAACACATGTTGGCAAAAATTATCTTGATGTTCCAGAATCATCTGAAAGTCTGCTCTCCATTGTTTTTCTATCTGTTCTAATTCATTCTTTTGTTTCTCTAGGAATTTCTGAAGCGCTTCTTCTCGTTATTTCTTTCCACCGTCTCGTTCTTGTCTCTGTTCTTCGAGAATTTTCTGAAGTTTATCTTTTTATTCTTTTTTTCCATTTTCCCTTTCTCTCTCTGAATTTTCGAGAATTTTCTGAAGTGCTTCTTCTCGTTTTTTCTTTACATCTTCTCATTCTTTCTTTTCCGCCTGCCGCTCTTTCTCTTCTGACTCAGTTCCCGAGAAGACTGTTCTCTATATTCCAGCGATAGTGGATGGGAGACTTTAGAAGGCACAGAAGGCAATACATATTTTCCTGGATCCAGAAGGATAGGACTTGATAAAAACTTGTACGTAAATTGTTGATATGGAGTTCAGAGATATGCCTATAAGTTATTGATTATGACTCCAGCATGGGAGTCGAAACGTCTAACATTTCAACATCTTTGACACGGATTAATGGGGGACAATTTCCTACTTTGACTACACAACTTCTGGTCATCTAGTTCAATTCATTCAATTGAATTCAAGATTCAAAAATTGTTAATAATTCTTCAAATCAATTGGTAGCACTTGCTTCAAAGTAATCAAATTATATCCTGAAACAAGTTCAGTTATGAAGGTAAAACATGAAATTTACACCTTTATAATTGTTTTCTACGGGAGATTTCAATGAGTTAATGGAGGTAACAGATATTTTCATCAGTCTCCATTCAAGCATCTCAGTATCACATTTCTCTGAAATCGGCCACTGACCCCTAGGAAATTAATCTGTATCGTTCTTCTATACAGGATACACAAATGAAGGCTTTTTTCTCATGATTGGCCTTCAGCAGAAAATTCTCGATGCCGTCGAGTTTTATTTGAGGGGGGCATCTTTTGAACAAATGTTCAACCTTGTCACTTTCACCCCTCCACGGGGACGGAATCAACTTTTTTTTAATGAAATTTTCTATCAAACGATATCTCGTTCAGAGAGTCAACTCCTCTTTTCATTACAGTTATCATTTTTGAATTCAATAAAGTAGATACAAGGGAAAAATGTGAAAAACAATCTTCCTAGTTCTTTCTAATTTCACTGCTAATAATGCATCATGTTGCTAGTACGGTGTTTTCATGAATAACTGTAAAAAAATTGCGACATATCTGTAATAAAAACGCCCTTCGTGATATTAGCCAGGAAAGTAGTAGTTTTCTGTCATTTATGTAAATAAATCTTGAAGATTCGTAACATTTTTTCTCAGTATTCAGTGCATCAAATTGAATAAGGTTCGAGGTGAAGGAGAGAGAAATTGATGTCCTTTTCAAACGGGGTATTTCTTGGCTCCTAATCCCATTTATGATTTAAGGGTTCAATCGGGTTCAACCTCACCCCGTCGAGGGGTGAAAGTGTCAAGGTTGAAAATATCGACGGATTTGGGATTTTTTCCCCAAACGCCAATGATGAGAAATCGATTTTTTTATTTTATATTGACCCACTATGTATATTAATTTCGCCAGGAAACGTAGCAGAATCATGATGGTTTAAACTAAGTCCCTGAGCAAGAAGGACTTCTCGATAAAGTTGTTGTTTCCTTATTTGGCAAGGTTGTTGCATGTTTGATATTATCAAATTTTAATGAGTTTTCAATAACAGGCGACCTCAATTTGTGAAATACCAGTAACGATTTTGAATTCAATTGGCCGATGCTTGATAAAAATTCATATTTCATAAAAATACTGCAGTTCCAACGGGTTACTTATTTTTTTAAAAATTTTTAATTTTCCATATAGTGTTTATCGTTTCAGAAACTCTAGCTTAGAGCAGGTGTAGGAGCAACTAGGAAGCATGTTCCGTTGCACTTAATGGCCGATCGTCACGATTCAGAATTATGCATTATTTTTCCAGGTCTTCACCGTTAGACTGGTGTAGATTAGATACAAGCAAAGTTGGAACCAAGTGCAGTGCCTTACGTGTTATTCTATAAAATTTTTTTAGATGAGTAAAAGAAAAACTCCTAGTACAAGAGAGCTCTCAACACCAGGCACATCGTAAGGCAAATATCCTGCTGCTACGAGAGTCTTTGGTCCACTTGCAGAGGAGGCTACAGAAGGGTAGTCTTATTCTTCAATTTTGATGTGTCACTACGGAAAAAACTTTTCTGTAACATACTTACATCCTACCAGCACATATTTTGCGAGAATTTTGTTTTGTTTACAACCGAAATATTTATTTGGAAAAGTTAACTACACCCCCCTTTTATTTTGATATAACAAGGAATTTGGTAGTCATACCGAGTTCCGTGAACAATATTTTTCCTTCAGGCGAAGAGTTATTTTTTCATTATAGAAATAATAAAAAGAATACCTCAGATATACTGTAAATTCTATTCCCCAATGGAAATGAATACAAACTGACATCTTCAGTAAATGAAGAACATTTGTATGCGAAAATAATATTTTTCGTTTTAATACATAAACACCCAATATAGAAACTAATCAGGCCATATGTGAACCTGGGACCCAAAAAATACTGAAAATGTACGTCTCAGACAACATAACGCCATAAAAATAATTTGCAGACCTCTCAAAATCACAGGATGTCATCTAGCGTATGGACTAGCAGGATTAATCCTAAATGAGAAAGCTATTGTATAGCGGAACAGCGTCGCGGTTTTGTATACCTGCTGTTACATAAAAATATAAAGGCCTTGTTCAAATGGGTAGTGCGACGTTTTCTAAAAATTAAATGAATCATAGCAATTCTGTATAATATAACATAATATCGTCAATCCATGCATTGACAACGATTGATCGATGTGATTGAAGCCTTTTGTGTAATAAAAGTTTTCTTTTCGAGACATCAAAAATTATCCCAACGTCAAATTGATATTCCTTGCACTCGACGAGCGTTTCGGTCTTCATAATGAATCAAAAGACTAGGTTCAGTACTGTCTATATCTCACAAGCCAAGACTTAAGCGAGCTAAATGGGGCAGGCCCTTTGTCACAATTCATATTATTTTTACATTTTGCTATGCCTAGTATCTCAAATGAATTGAGATGTCTCGTATTATGTACATCCTTGACAAGTCCCAGATTGTTTTCACTAATTCTACGATCAATTGCTAGAGCATGGTATTGTAACGGACTACCTTTGTTTATATAGTTAACTCTATTGAAATCTGTTGCAAAAAACTCATAAGATGAAAAAAACAATTGAATCAATGGTTTAATAAATCATAGAAAAAAAAATGAAATGGATTCTGGTCGAAAAATATAAATGAAGATTAAATTGATGAAATAATTGAAATTGTAACAAAATTGAAATATTGAATGTAAAATAGATGAATCAAACAAAATTCATTTGGAATATGAATCAATATCACAAATGTTGAAACTCAACAATACTCCCAAACGTATTTGTTGTTGTTACCTGACAACTGATTTCATTAATTCTACCACTTCAATGTTTTGTAATTCATCTTCTGGAATACCAAGGGGTTCTTGTAATTCATTAGAAGTTTCACATGTCACTTTCCTTTTTCAACAATCTGTTAAATCCCTCTGGAGTGCTGTAAACTTTCTACAACTACCATCTTTTCGAGGAGTCAAAGTTTTAAGAAACTTTTTCACATTCTCTAATTACCTTATCTACTATCTCAGGGTTATAACTGTTAATTTCTTCGACATGCCCAATCGAATTAATGACGAGATATTATAAATATTTAAGTAAAATGTCAGATAATATTATGGGACTATACAAATTTATCTGACCTAATACATCTGTTTATTGATAGTAGCTTGTTTCCGAATTTCAAGTTACTCAATGATAAAAATATATGAGTGAATTCGAATGTTTTTCTATAAGGGAAGTGCTGATCAATGCATGAGTGAGGTATTTTTGGCTCTTCGAAATTCTCTTGGTAAAAACAAATCATCCGGCAGTTATGTCACTAGAAATATAATGAATAAAGGGTTGACGTAATTCCTTGTTCACCTTTTTATGCTAAATCTTGCCCCTGTCACCAGAACTGTAGAGGCGTGGAGTTGGTCAATAATAGAAATAATTTGCTTCCCATTCATGATTCATAATTTATTTAACCACGAAATCATCAATATCATTTCCAGGGTTTAATTCCCATAGAACCGAACTGTTCTTCCTTCTCCTGCATAGGTTAACTTCGTTAGCAAAGTTCGCATCAAGTGGGAGTAATATCAGTTTGGTGTTAGAATAATTAATCTCTAGACAACGTCTCAACTTTTACGTCTATGGTTCCAATCTCACATATATTAGTGGTAATTCTATACCACATATGTTAAATTTCAAAACATGTCGAAATTTTACTCAATAACATTTTACGTATGTTGGATATTTTGACGTGCTTTCAAATTAAACATGGCCAAACAGAATTACCCCTATTATATTAGTATCAGTTATCAGATGTGAAAAACGAGATGTTATGTTATATTTTCTCATTTGATAAAGTTGAAATAATCCCAGCGAGTGATCACCACTCCGTCAAAATGGTATAGACATTCTGTAAAAGGAAATAAGTACTGCTCTTCATTCTTATTCAGTGATAATTTATAATTCTCTATCTCTGGAATGGGGTGGCCCTTTGAAAAATGACAATCACCTATTCAATTGAACATAAAAATATATAAACGATATTGAATGAAGCAACTGATGACTGTGTAATCAATCATTGATCAGATGAAAAATTTTCGAAAAATATCTGTTTCAGAACACACACTTCCATATTAACTCTGTATATAAATATCTTGTCTTGGAGCTTGACTTATTTATTTTACTATTGACCGCCCTAATCCCTATCTGAATAATCCTTGAATACTCTAAAATAGCCAGGCGATCCCCAATATGTGATAAATGGCTGTTTCAAAATATCGACTTTTCATCTCAACAATGATTTACATATTTATTTTCGTTAACTCATCTTGTAATGATATATAAGCTGAAGTAATCTGTATAACTTGCCATCTTGTATCTCAGGTGTAAACCAAAAACAAATTAACCCATGCACACGAACATCTATTTACGTAGAATTCCAGATTTCTGATCAAACAAAAAGGAAAACAGTTGTCCTAAAAATCGCGACGCGCAAGATGTAAGATTTTGTTTGGCCCTAAGAGGCAAGCACGAGCCTTTGTTATCTCTCCATCAAGAATGTGCATTTCTTGGGGAAACAAAACTTCAAACCGAGATCTCATACCTCTCAAAATAAATCTCACATGCAGGGTATAATGCCCACATGATTTAAATTTTGAGTTCATTTTTCAATACCGAGAATTACAGTACAGCACTTTGATATATTTTTTTTCAGAATATTGTCCCGGTCATTGCAGTAATATAATATTATAACGATGATATAACTTATGCAGATATTTTATTTTCAATTCTTATTGATTACTGAAAAATATCTTCATCAGTCGAGGCAAAAGTTGGACGTTGATCTCAAACTTCAATAATCCTTTTCTGGTGATAGATTCGACAACTGATTGTCTCTAGGTCCTTTCTTGTTTCTTTTTCGAATCGAAAATATTGAAGGGTTATTCTTTATTTTCTATGAAACTAGACATTGGAACGAATGATAAATATCAGAATTCAACGATTTTCCGTTTTTGAAGGAGAAAATCCCCAAACTTTATATAAAGTTGAGTTTTCACCTATTCGAGTACCCAAGGTTAGGTTATTTTCTCAAAAATTATTGTTAAATTATTGAAGTAAAACAACTAATTCTTAACAGAAGTTTTGAAATTCTCACCTTCTCTTTTTTCATAAACACTAACTTCATACCCCCTTTTGGCCATGAGGCATGCACACAGGGATCCAACCTGAAATTTTTGAAAGACATTTCTTGTAATTTTTTAATTTATTTTTTTATAATATGAATTTTCTCACCAATCCACTACCTATGATTATAACTTTCGAAACATTGTTCTCGCTCATCGTCATTGATTTGAAGAGAACTTTTCGCCACGGAATCGAAACAGTTACTGAAAGGTTTCACTGCAAGCCTTGCTACGTAATAAGTAGAGTTTCGAGTTTCCGTATATATTTCACAAAAAAGATGAAGTAATACAATACTCACTTTGATCCTTTTAGCCGTGAACTATTTTTTAGATGATAACTATTAGTTTATCATACAGCGATTAGGAATATGTATATCAGCGGCCCAACATTTATATTTGAAGAGATATCAAAAAATTTCACTTGGAAAAATGATCAGCGTCAAAAAATAGGCCGATTTAGCCCAACTTGATTTTTTTATCTGTCGTTGGAATTTTCGTGGTGAGATAGCGGTCGAACGTAAAGAGATGCCGGTTTCAGGCTCACGTCCTTTTTAACCCCCGAGGAGGTGCAGAGGTATTTGGTTTTCGAAAAATTCGGAAAATGGGAAAATTGTTTTTCCGACATTTTTTCGGCAAAAATTGGCCCTTCGGTTGTAACACGTTTCCGAGCACAGTTTTGGCTGGAGAAATTTTTACTTGACATTTTCGGAATCCATATACTTTCCTACAGGAGCCAAGAGGAGAAGGCAAATTAAAAAAAAAATAGTTCACATTTTATGGGTGTTTTTTGTGTAAATTTTCCGATTTTTTCAGACATTAGTAGACTATAACGATGCTCGTAATCGAAAAACGAAAAAACGGTCGTATAGGTCTCATGATAATCTCCATTTTTTGGTTGAAACGATTTTTTTCAACCAATTGGAAACTAGAGAAAAAAGGGAAAATACTAAAATTCATGTTAATTGGTGGTTTCACGTAGTTGAATGAGGAGATATCTCGTGAATTAGTGAGATAATCAAAAATTATGTTTTTCTTAGTTCATACTATGAAAAATCTCAATACATTTTTTCCTCTAATATCAATAGTACGGAAAATTGAATTGAATTGACCAAAATTTCAAATCTGGTACGAAAAAATATGAGAATGTTTTATGATAATAAAACGATATATCTCCAAACCACCAAGTAAATCGTAATTTGTCGAAGGAGTAAACTTGTAGATCTCGTCGAATTCTATGAAAAACCTAGATTCATATTTTCTGTAATAACGATAGTTCAGGAAATATTGAAGAATTTTCGTAAAATGCAAATAATAACTATCAATCAATAACAACATAACTCCATGACGTAAGCGTGCAATCTATTGTTCGATTCGAACCTAAAAATCACAACAGGAAAAAATTCCAGAACCTAAAAATCACAACAGGAAAAAATTCCAACTTAAATTCCAAATGCGTACAATCAGAGAATGATTTAACTTTCGTCAATAGTAAATCCATGTAATGTTCAGTGAACATCTTTGATAGCTATGAAATATGTAAAAGTCGTGAAATGTAGAAACTGCGGATTTGGTATAACTGATAACATAGAATCGCTTTATTCACACCACTGGTTTCCAATGATAGTTTGAGATGATTTGTCAATAGTACGAGAAAAATTGAGAAAAAATTTTAAAGTGATTGCATGTAATCGCTGTATTAACAATATTGGTAATGATAATTTGAAAAAAATTGGGGTGATTTTTTAATAGTACGAGAAACATTGAGAAAAAATCGAAAAGTGACGGGATATAATCGCTGTATTCACACCATTGGTTTTCAATGATATTTTGAAAAAGTTGATATGATTTGTCAAAAATTGAGAAAAAATTTTAAAGTGATTGCATGTAATCGCTGTATTAACAATATTGGTAATGATAATTTGAAAAAAATTGGGGTGATATTTTAATAGTACGAGAAACATTGAGAAAAAATCGAAAAGTGACGGGATATAATCGCAGTATTCACACCATTGGTTTTCAATGATATTTTGAAAAAGTTGATATGATTTGTCAATAGGGGAAATTTCAGAAAAAATGGAAAATGGAAATCGCTGTATTAACACCATTGGTTTCCAATGATAGATATGATGAAGAAAAGTTGAGGTTACTAAATAGTACGAGAAAATTAAA
Organism: Zygogramma bicolorata; assembly: GCA_032362365.1. Taxonomy (NCBI): domain Eukaryota; kingdom Metazoa; phylum Arthropoda; class Insecta; order Coleoptera; family Chrysomelidae; genus Zygogramma; species Zygogramma bicolorata. The sequence continues at coordinate 412,183 of JAVJAQ010001010.1, forward strand.
AAATTGGAGCAAAATGAGTGATCCATATTAGACGAATTCTAGGCCCTCAACTAGGTTAGTTGTTCGGTTCGGTCTTGTTATTAGGCGTCTGAAATTTCTATTCGATCTCTTGAATTTTCGAAAAGGCGAAAGATAAAGTTAGTTCAATGAACAATTCTGAGAAAGAATGGAAGGGTATGAAACAGCCATCAATCAAAAATGACCAAATTTCCTTCGTGACAATGCATGAAGCATATTCAAAAATATTTCACTGAACACATCTACAGTGCGGGCGTGATAGATCTCCCCCTCAACCCTCTCAACTTCTGAACGAGAGTGGATAAGCTGAAACAAAATTCACTCACATCAATAGGAATCAATTTCAGTACATTTTGATGGAATTATGAATATGTGACGTCATTTTTTGACGAGAGGGCACTATTTCTTTTGCTTCCGTCTTACTTTGCTTGCTAGGTCTTTCAAATTTCTGTATAACAGTTATTTAATCTTGAGAATTGCACTAGTTGTTCCTGAGTAAATACCACTTTTTTTTCTTTCAATAATAATAATAAATTCTAGCCTGACAAATGCGGAAGGCAGCCATTCTCGGCGCATTAATTCTGCTCAGGGAACAGAACTTTCGGTCTTAGTAATCACTCACCCCACTGTCGTGGGGAGTGGTTGTTGGGAAATGATATCAGAGCGCGCCCTCTGAATGTGTCCGAGCTTCGGAAAAAGGGCGCGACTAGCAAGTTTTCACCAGAACATAATATCAACGTTCCGCTCGGAACTCAAGATCGTACCGGCGCGGCATGCCAGAATATGGCGGTTATCTTGGCCGGTCGTATGCAGAAGGCCGTTATTCTCGGTTCGTTGCATTAACTCAGAACTCACGATTTCTGGAGCCAGTGATACTTACCCTGTAGTAACTTGCGCGTTCTTTAACTGGGTTGAAGCACTGGGAAGTATGGACCTGACTAGTAAAATTCACTTGATAATAAAAAACGAAAATGGGTTTCATTACACATACATATAGTACAAGATTCGGAGGCCATCTGCGGTTGCCAAGTTCAAAAACTCCCCAGTCTACAATGTTGTGTCTCTCTACAATAAATTGCCGACTCATATAGTAAATTCTCAAAGTGATAACATCTTCTTTAATAGGGTTAAATCATTATTAATTGACAGGTGCTACTATACTGTGCAGGAGTATATAGATGATACTTTTTGATTATTTATTTAATGTTGTGTACTTCATCTATAATTATATATGTAAAATTTGACGTTGAAATATTTATTCAAATATTGTTAATGGTGCTTTTGTCTCCTTTTTTTCTAATTTTTCATTCATTTATATTTCCTGACCTACCATATGTACCTGGTTGTACCAAAAATGGTTAATAAATTTTTATTATTATTATTATTGGCAGGATTCAATTTTCGACCATGCCACAAGTAAATAAGGTTGAATCACTTTGAACTGTTCGAATAACCTTCAATAAAAATTCAATGTTCCCGAAAGTTGAGACTGAGGAAAACCAATTTGAAAACATGACTGTTGATTACTAGGAACGGCTAGCGTAGTATTCAGACATGACATGAATTAATGTGGAATTCAGAATTGAAATACCCACCAAACGAATATCACGAGTTCCCCTTTTCCAAAAGAGTTATCGCGCCGTCTCAGCTGAAGGGAGGTGGAAATGAGGACATTTTATCTAAAGATTTGCGCCACGACGAATTATATTAAATAGTTATATACTTGCATGAGCCAACTCGATTTTGTTTCTTTCTCCTTCACGTTTAATTAATATTTCATGGTTCTAGGAAATCTTGAGCGAGGAATCTTAATTTTGTTATTTTTCACAAAAAGAGGATTTATTTAATCTTTCCTCAATTTTAATTTGTGCAAATTTCATCCTATGTTTTTTTTTCTTACTGCCTGCAACCCCACTCCGAAAGTATCTTTACCATTTTTCTCTTCATTTCCAGTAATTCCTGGATCAGAAAACCGTCTGTGTTTTTTTCAAAGAAGTCGGCCAGTCAGTATTATCAAGGGATAATCGGGAAAATCCGTCCTCAACTCAGCATTCTGAGTACTGTTTGAATGTCGTTATTTTGTGGTGGATGTTTTTTTTGATGGTAACCTACCTCAATCTGAAAAAAAAAATTCGGGATGTAATTCTGAGAAGAGTTCATATGAGTATAGGTCTGGTGATGCTGCTTTTTCAAGATTTTGGTTGACAACATTTGTAAAAAAATAGTGTTTTCCTGGATATCTTAATGAGCCTTTGGCCGATTTTGTTTATATTTGTCAGTGGTATTTAGGGTGGTCAGGGGCTAACTTGGCCATAACTACAGTCTTCGATATCTCCGAGCCGCTGTCAAGAAAGTTGGCAACCACGCATGGGAGTCTTTTTTCTCCTAGAAGTGTAGCCCTTGTTCATATTGTAATTCAATATTGAATATGACTTTCTGAATCAAATGTGTAGTTGGCGCATGAAATTTCCTTAGTTTTGAATGGAATCAGTTTGAATCAGTTGACAGTTGTTCTTATGATGTAGGTTTTGAGTGCAATCGTATGAAAGGGTTGTCTTGTGCATTTTCAAGGAATTTCAGTGATCAAGATAATTTTCACCATTGTCGAAAAAAACCGCTCAATTTTCATCCCATTTTGTATGTATCCTTGTGGCGATTTTGAACAATCCTTTTCTCACAAAAATCATCGAAACCGAACAGTTTTTCACGACATTTTGAAGCAGTTCAACTCTAAAAACGAATTTTTTTTCGAGTCCAACCTCGAACATCCAAATTGAAAAAATGGATTACTCAAATCACGTTCCTGAAATTCTGTAGTTTGAGCGATAATAACATCGAATAAGGAATCCAAATCATAAGACAGGTCAACAGTTTTATTCTGGGAGTTGAATGACTTAGTCTCCTTCACATTTTGGGTTTGAAGAATATAACTCCCAAATACTTCCATATTCGCCTTGATTTCATGAATCCTAATGGCAGATTCCAATAATTCGGTAACCTTCTGTCTAATCTCATTAAGGAAAGATATATAATCGCTGGAAGCAAACTCTGCACCCGTTATACAGGGTGTTTAAAATTCGATCCTCACCATTGGGATCTCGGAAAATATGAGAGATACGAAGATGGTTAATTTGTGACAAAGTTGCGCATTTACCTGACTAACAATATGCCGTTGAGAAGGTTCCGAAATTCCAAGTATATCCGGAGATATCCGGAAAAAACAGAAATTTTGGAAAATGGTTTTTATTTTTTTCTGGATTTATTTTTCGAAGGATTGATAGAGAATGATGACTCATGATAACATCATTGGAAAGGTAAATCCTGGTTCTATTCAAAACAGAAAGAATCCAATGTAGCGCCCATAAAAACAAATAAATTTGATGATGGTCGCCGGAAGACGAAACGTCGGATAGCAAATCTGTAGCAGGGAAAAAATGGAAATGTGGAAGAACAATTTATTTTCTAATCCTTCGAAAAATAAAGCCAGAAAAAAATTAAAAGCATTTTCCGAATATCTTGGGATATACTCGGAATTCAGAACTTTCTCAACGACATATTGTCAGTCAGGTAAAGGCGCAACTTTGCCCCAATTTAACCATCTTCGTATCTCTTATAGTTTCCGAGATCCCAATGGTGAGGATCGAATTTGAAACAACCTGTATAGCAATTTGACATTAAGTTGGAGACTTCTTTTGTGAGAATTCACTTGCGATAATTAAATCGTCACATTACAGAAATTGCATGTGTACATAGGCATCAGACCAGCAGCGTCATCCAATTTCACTCTCTTCACTTATGGACCTCCTCCACAAGTCTGGAGTTGATGCCGACGAAGATTATCACTACGACGGCTTTTAGATTCATATATACCTTTCACGGGCTCATCGCACCTGACAGAGAACCCCACCAACACCACTAACAGTGTCGGGAGTGGTTCATAGAGATGTCCCAACCCCACAATCACTCACAATTATATGCGTTGATATGTGCCACTCTTGATATTCAGTGGTCATTGGAGCTTCGTACAGATGTGTATACTCTCCACCACGAGAGGCATTGTGTGACACCCCAAGTGTGACACCCCACCATAGCATTGGAAATGGTGAACGAATTGAAAGTGGTTGGATATGGGCGTCACAAAGAGCTCCAACCACCAATAACTAACTGTATGCGTTAACATGTGCTGCTATAAATATTTGCTATGGACTGGCCTTTATGACATTTTCCATATAACACTATGCAGAATACAAAAGAGAGAGAGAAAGGATATACACATCGAAGTGATATTGTGAAGGACAGAATGATAATTGTATACTTGAATCACTCTATTTTTCTTAACCTCTCTTTATCTGCTACATTGAGGAAGGAATTTGCTTAGAGGTTATACTTGAAGTATTCTATCCTACTCACTCTGCACTCCTCTCTCTCTTGGAGCCAGTCCATTAGTAATGTCGTCGGTAAAAGCTTATAGGGTGAACATGTACCTCTACCATAGAGAAAAGGTGGTGGCGTTGTTGGATTGTTGGATTCATTTGCTAGTATTGCGATCTCCCCCTACCCCTCCACTTCCCCTCCTACCCACCTCCCCACCACAATGATGTGATGAGCTGTTAACGTTAACAGCGGCGAGAGCTACTCATCACTAATCACAATCACTACTCATTACTCATCAGTTGGTGCTGGATCTTCGTGCATGCACGGCATGCATACGTCTCCTCTGTAGTTAGTCTGGAGTACATATATGCCGGCTACTACCGTGTATGCAATCTGTCCCCTATATCTCAAAGTCGAACAAACAGAAGATTTTCACTCCAATGACATGAAACAACACACTCCCAACAAACAAATCAGACAACAATGAAATCCCAATGACGTCAGCCACCCAAAGGTCTCAGACAACAAAGGAAATGACGTCACACATGACACGTGTCTATCGGACAATGGAAATTCCAAGTATGCCTAGCTAAAAAGTTCAGTTACGCCCCAAATCGGCTGTAATACCCTACTGATGATGGCAGTGGACAATGTCAAAGGTAAATTTTATTTCAATTGATGGAATTGACCGATACTTGATGGATATCAATCATAACGTAATCGAAAAAATACTTTACTGCTTGTTATAATACCATAGCACAGTACTAAGTGAAACAATCGATAAAAAGAAGTCGAAATAAGCATAATCATGAGTGATTTCAGAAAACTGGCAGAATTAACTGAAACATTCCTGAATTTCAACAAGAAAATGTATCATAACAGATTTTCATTTAATCCAACCGGCAATGGATAATTATTTGTAAATCTGGCTAGGTATAACATGTCTGAACGAAAGTTAATGAGCACCGAACCGTATATCAAGGATATTTGACGGCCCCCTTCGATGAATAGCTTAATAACAATGTATATTCCATTGATATCTATAGACCTCTGACTTGACATTCAAATGGACATCCATTTATGAAGCTTTGATGCACTTATTATGGGAGCAAACTGAACTGAAATGTGAACATCTCTAGAACTTTAACTGAACGTTAAGTAATGCTGTTAGGGCAATTATCGTGATGTGCGAGTGTTTGTTGCACTTACTACAATTTTTTAACACAAAACCGTTGAATTTCGTATGGCGCGGTAATGGAAAAAGTGAGAGAACAACTGCGAGAGAAAAAAATAGCCAAAAATGGTTGTGTTTTCTCGCGCTGTCGCTTCTCCCTTGCCGCACGAAACTTTACTGTATTGGGATATAAAACGTTAGAAAGCCTGTGGGAGCTCAAATACTCACATGCTTTTTTCAGTTATTTTCATCAATAAAAACGCGTTGATGATGAATATTACAATCACTTTCTTTCTGGGTAGAGGAAACAAAAAAACCCTTTACAAAAATAGTTCCGTTATCGATTTATATGTGATAAATACCTACCTACTATAATAATAAATCAACTTTTCGAATTGAAATATCATTTCTACCTTCTCTTTTCTCATAAACACTGACTCCATAACCTCTTTAGCTATGAGGCACGCACACATGGATCCAACCTGAAATTTCAGACCCATATTTATCATTTTTTTCATTCTTTGATGTGAATTTCTTCACCAATCCACTGCCTATGATTATAAAATTAGAAACATTATTATCGTTCATTTCGATAGATTTCCAGAACTTGTCGCCACTTAATAGAAATAGAAACTAAAAGGTTTCACAGGAAGCCTTGTTATTCGATACCCGAAGAGTTTCGGCTTCCGATTCAATAATCCAAGAAAAATAAAATAATACTTCATTCCAACCCCTCATATATACAACGATACCAACCATTGATACGTCGTCTCACATCGTTAGTTCACATCATCAGTTCACAGCAACGAACTAGAAACCAATATGTGACGACATCAGGTACTACGAATAATTCAACTATTGACCTGATAAAGTGTTTGGAATGTTATTTGTGTTACTTAAATATGCAAGAAACTGACTCATTTCTTTATAGTAATGGATGAAAAATGGGAAGTTTAAACCACAGGAAGTAGGAATATGATATCTAATTGCTTGAGGAGTCCTAATGAAACAACACCCTCCAAACCAAATTGTAATTATACTTTGAATGCCTATGTATGAAGATAATGATACGGTGAGAGTTATATTTACAAGTTTATTTACAAGATTTACATTCCTTTATTCCATTCATGTATCAGCACAACGTGTCTGCTATTTAAAGTCTTTGGGAATGATTGCAAAGTGCGTAAATTAATACAAAATTTGATTTACAATTTGCATTGATGAACACTTTTATGTTGATGATATTCGAAATTTGGTCCAGGATTATACAATCCATTGTTGATTAAGATCTACATGGAGGGGTAGTGTTACATTATAACAATATTCATCACGAAATGTTCTCTACAAATTTACAAACGAAAATAAACGCTTCGATTACTATTGATACAAAGAAATCTATATGTTTCGTTGGAAAACAAAGTCATGGATATTGGATCAGCGATACTAATGACAATATGGAGATAGTTATGCACAGTGACATCCAACAGTAACCAGGGATTACAAGTCATAACTTTCAGAATAATTAGTTGTTAGTTTCCTCCATTTCGATATCCAACGCAAAAAACCCATAAATATCTCAATACCTGCATATACTAGTGAACCTTTCAATTTGAAGATACAATTACTATTTCACTATTTCCTACGTATTGATGAAATTAAAAAACACTGGTATAGAAAATGATTTTTGTGATATACCTGATTCACCTATCTCTAAATTCGATATTTATGATGAAATTATTGTTCAGTTTCCTCTAACAGACGTCTCCTGATGAATCAGACCATAAAGTTGACAATACTGAGATTAAAACCATTTGATGGATTATGTAGAATGCGTATTTATTGGGTTCATGCAAAGTTTCACTTCAGTTCATATACTTGCTCTGGAGGAAAAATGTTAAATTGAATGTGTTCAGTGAAAATAAAATTGTGATGACGGAAAATGAATAATCTGGAGCCATTTTTGAATTACTTTTCAGGTGACGAAAGAGTGGGCCAACAAAGTGTGATATCGTGTGACAAATGGGAACGAGAGTCATGAGCTTAGTGACGTCACATATGCAAAACTATTAGAAATATTAATTATTTGAACTTCAACAACAAAAACTTCCGAATATTATTTCATCAATATAATTATGGAATTCAAATCTGTTCGCACCACTTTTTGGTCTATTTAGATGTGGTAAAATGATGAAGATGTTGAAACATCAAATGATCTGAAAAAAGGGTTATCATAGCTAACAAACGAATGTTAATAATAATAATTAATATTTGAGTAGTATCACATCAGGAAAAGACGGTTACACGATTTTTCCACTCGTGCAGGAAGAAAGAGGGCTCCAAAAAAAAATGTAACATAAATTATGGATGTCCCTATATTATTCAATTGTTGATGGTGATAACTGACCACCGATTGTTAATCTTATAATCGAAATGTTGAGCTCTATTTCTAACATATTTTAATAATTTCTCATTTTCAATCTCATATAATTTATATTTTACGATTTATATACTTTATTTTCATATTGCCGATTACCCTCCAATGGATATTTCCTAACTTCAACATCATTTCCATTCATTTTTCAACTGTTATTTTTTTTTCGACGAAACTCATTCTTTTTGATTTACATAGTCACTAGTAGGCGGTGCAAGATAAATCCAGAACCATTCAGAAGTTTTATTTTCAATGACCCATACAGGAAATGAAAATAATCTTTAGAAAAAATTATTGGATATAAGTTTGGGGAATCACACGTAAAATAGAAATACTGAATGAAAGATGTGCGATTTATTTATTATTTCTATCAACCTAACTGTGAGGAATTAGTACGTTTGGATTCGGGATATTTCATATCTCATTCTTTGTTATCATCAACTTTTGAACCTTTCTCTTCAACTAGGTGATAACGTTGCTACTTTCCCTCCATCATAAATCAAAAGTGCCTAATTTTGGAAAAATGAATATGGGAATCATTAACTTTGCTTCGTATGCGTTACAACCGTGGTCGTTGGTGTAGTTTTGAAGCACTGAAGAAGGAACGCCGTGTATATAATAAATGCGACAATGATAGCCATGAGGGCATACATGAAAAGGTTCAGTTCTGGTTGACGAAAACGGTTCTTCCGCAACCATTCCAAAACATCGGCTTCGGAATGTAGATCTCCTCGGTATATGCTCGGGAAGCGTCTTCTGAAATATACAATCGCTGGTAGATTTGTGACGCCCCATTTTCTAGCGTATCTTGCGTCCGCCATCTTCACGAAGGTTATGTCGAAGTTGTCCGTCTCGCTGTCGATGTTCTCTAACTTTTCTAAGATGGATTTACTGTCTTCGGAATTTATTTCATCTGGAAAAAGAATCAAAATGGTCACTTAGTTAATGAGTTACGCAGGCTGTTGCAATATATCTATCTGGATTATCAGTATTAACACTATCTCGAATAATTTTTCAGTCAGGCTCTTCTCTCAAAACTCTTCTTATATATTCAAAAGATGCGCCAGTGTCATTACCCAATGGAACAGGTTTCCACCATAGTAAGATAAACAATTATAGAGTCATTGATTCGTGTGCTAACTAATGAACCAAGAACAGCATTTGTCCAAATAGAGTCTCCTCAACCTCGGTTCACAACTATTCTCACGTTATTACTGTAATATCCTTTTCGTGAGGACATGGAACTACTGGTATATATGACATTGTTGTCAAGTGAAAGGATTATTTCACTCAAAACCTCTATGAACCACCATTTTAATGAATGATCTTCGATTTGGATAGCAGTTGCCCCAGGAATCGAGTCCTACAGCCTTTCTCATTAGAGAGTCGGTGACACAACTTCCTCTCGATATGATTTATAGGCTGAGAGGCCACGACACTAAACCTTTAATGATAGGGCTCCCAAAGGTCATAAAAATAACTCGTCATTCCAGTCATAGCAGAACACAAAATGGCTCTACTGCCATCTCTCGAACTCTCAAAAAAAATTAATAAAAATATTTTTTTTTGTGTTTCTGTGATGATTCCGTATTGAGATCGTTCCTCAAGGTAGAGAAGGGGAAGGAGTATATCAATAAACAATGCTGCCAGCTCCCTGATAAGACTTATCCTTGTCAAAAAAACAACACTGCTACCTTTTCCAAACTTTTAGAATCATTTGATTCAATAATCAACGACTAAATAATGTATGGAACAATAATGAAAACGGCTGAAAAATCGAAAAACATTATACAAAATATGCGATTTCATCTTTTTAAACAATCAATGACACGTAAAATTCATTTTTCGTGGTAGTATCAGGCGTATTTCAATAATACAATTGGAAAAACTTGGTCGATTGCTTATAAAACCGAATTGAAACGCAGAATCGGTTGCGCGGAGAGCGACTTTTAAACGCTGCTGCCGCCATGTTGTCCACTGTTTGGAAAAGGCAGCAGTGGTTTTTCTCACCTGAAAAAACTTTTTTTTATGAGGAGGTCAATGATTACAGAAACCCCGGTACGAGGGTATCTCTCGGCAAAAACTAAATAGCCATATCAGGGGGCTGTCAGCACTGCTTTTTCATATAGTCCTACCCATTTGTAAATTTTTTTATAGCATTGACCGGTTTGAGACATGGCAGCAGGGCCATTTTGTGTTCTCCTATGACAGGAATGACAATTTATATGTATGACCTTTGGGAGCCCCATCGTTAAAGGTTTAGTGTCGTGGTCTCTCAGACTTATTGCTTGGTGCTGTGATACTCTGAAATTATATTTGGGATGAGAAATAGTGAGCCTTGACATTTTTGATCAGTCAGTGTAGATGATGTTTTCACTTTCCACGTTTGGATTTGTACCTCCTTATGGAGATACTTGTATCTGTAAGTGCGAGAAAGGGTAGCACATTCAGCTCTAGTCCAGCCCTAGCACACTAAGGCACCATCGGGTCTATCTGTTTGTCTATAAGTGAAGATTATTGAGTTATCAAATAGTTACACCGATTATAGAATATTTCTTATATACAGACCATACAGTTTGCCTGTGTTTCACAGGGAAAATACAGCTTCGATATCAATGTTTGCCAACAGCCACCCGATCAAATAACGCGACACTAACTTTGGACACCGTTAATGAAACGTCGACCAGGCGTTTGCGGAGGACTCTGGTAAGGATTGCGGAAAACACATTGGAATTTCAGTACTTCGTTCCACCAGCGCCTATATATGGCACACCATGCCCAACAGTCCAGTTATTTCCAATGTAGTGGAAGCGTACCATGGTCACTGTGGTTGCTTGTAATTGTTGGAGTTCTATTTTTCTCACTTGATATACACAAGAAGCCCAAATCACAACACCATGACTTGAAATCGATGTTATGATAGTCGTATACATTCATGGGGCGACTCTAGGGTTGAAGCCCCAGGTCCGTGTGATGGTCCAACGAGTAAGCTTTCCGACTCTTTATTCTCCAGACAGAAAATCCATTTCATTTGGAAGTCCATAAAGAATTTCAGGAAGGTTGAGACTTCCAGTTTCCGATATTTATTTCGTAGGGAATCGAAAATAATATCGTAATACTATGATGACCATGGAGAACTGAAACATATTCGACTGCTGGGAATGAGGAATGAGTGGATAGAATGAAATCGGTTTTAATCCCCTCTAATAAACCAAGAAAAAATATCAAATACTCACAGAAAAATACTGTAACATACTCGTTCTCTTCGAGCAACTTCTCTAACATCTTCTTATTAACCTCTTCGATTTCGTTTTTGATTTCGAACACGTCCTGAGACGTTAACCAGTCCAGCACTCTATCAGCTTGCGTCAGATCACCGTCATATACCATAGGTTTCTTCTTTCGAAAATACATAAGCGCCGGCAGCGTGTGAAGACCCTGTTCTGCGGCAGCGTCAGCACTGCAAATTTTCACAAAGTCGATTCCGAACAGGTCCGCCTCGCCGTCTATTTCTTCCAGGTTCTCTAGGATGTTATCGCATTCTGGACAATCTTCGTCATCTGAAACAAGAACTGGAATCAGAACTCTATATTCAACGAGAACAAAAATGATCCTTTTCAGAAAAATTTTATTTGTTTCACTACGCTAGTGCAAGAAAAAACTTCATTGAATCCTATTTCATAGAACACTGGTTCTTTATTGTATATAGTGCACTGATCTATAACTCGACTTTCGATCATGCCCTTTATGTAGTCATCAATCCCAATGAATAGTTTGCTTGATATATTCGATGGAAGGTGGCAACTATGCAGACACCTCGACTTCCTGGCAAGGACCACGTCAAGAAGTGTATCCAGAGAACGTTGATGAAATTTGAGTAGATGCCTGTAAACCCTAGCACAACTGAGTGATAGTCCCTTTTATCGGGAGGAGGAATCTGGATTCAACTCCATTTCCTTTCAATCGTGAGGTTTTTCCATTTGTAGCGGAAAAGAAGTATATAGGTATTTTTCTCGATGACAAAACTCACCTGAACTGTTCACTGGATTTGAGGCTGAGAGTCTAAACAAAGCTATTGCACATATATGATAATTGTCAGACCATCGATCTCGTATGGAGCTATTTCCTGGTGGAACAAAGCCGTGAAATAAATACCTCAGGCGAAGCTATATCATTTACAGGCTTGCCTGGCTATCTCTCGTGCCATCTGCACAATATAGTCAAAGGCCATGATAATCATCCCAGACCAACCTCCCTTTCGTATATTTCTGGAGATCGAGATGCTGGATAGACAACATACATAATTGTGCATATTGATTGCCAAATGCATAGCCATAGCATTCTGGGAAAGATGATCCGGGTAAGAAAAATTTAAACAGAAGATAGCTGTATTTGGTTTACGAAGGGACCAGAAACATCTTTTGGTTGAGGAATATGATTATTATTGTTGGAAGTTTTGAGATAGTTCTTGTCTTTTGTCCTCGACTTTATCGACAATGTATGGTGTCTCCACTGAGAAAACTCTACGGTTTATTCATATGGTCACTGATGAGCACTATACGTGATATTTTTCTCTAAGCGAAACAAACTTTTTTCAGTTTGAGAATGAAATGTTATTCCGATGAATCAATTTTCTTGAAAAAACTCTATTCCTATAGAAATATCCTATAAATGGTACCTGATTGATTCAATTTTTGAATGATAAGTTTACAATTGAGCAAGAAAAAGTGACTTCTGTATAGTCAGGTCAGTAGCTTTGTACCGAATATAAAGTAAAAAGAAAAAACGAACAATTTTCAGCTTTCTTCTGTTATAATTAAGGAATCAAACAAAAACAAAATATTACATTTTTCTGGACGAAAAACCATAAAATTATTTTTGCTATCCGAATTATATTCTCAAATTTGTTCAAAAATCTCTAACTTGTTCGTTGTATTTTTTTCCACCAACTTCATCTGAAATTTCGCTGTTTTCAGATATTATGTTGTGAAATTCTGAACATGTTCAATCAAGATTTACTCGTGAATATCATTCACCTAATAACTGTTCCTGTACTTTATACCTTTCTTTCGTCCACCGAGAATTTATCAAAGAGAAAATATTCTCAATGTTACCGTTATGACCTGTAATTGCAAAATAGTATTCAGCTAACTTCAGGAGTTCAGAATGGAATTCTTCATTGCCGAAAGGCTCAAAATAAGCTGTTCACTTTTTTGTGCTAACAGGTTGTGGAAGTCACAGTTTCCGTTTCTATTTTCTGAAAAAATTGGTGAAAAATCTTCTTGCTAAATTGGATCGGAGCAGACACAAAATCTTATTTAAGGCCGTGCACACAAATGTGAACAGACAGAACCGGAAAAGATTGACATGTCCGGCTAAAGCCGTACAGATGAAAACCCTAGGTTCTCTTTGGCAAATTTAGACTCCAAACGTCAAATAACAATGCAATCGATGTTAATCTTTATAACTTGCTACCTTCTTGGGTCAAAGAGATAAACTTACACAAATTCAAAAAAACCATAAAAATTTATTCAACTGCTAACTTTTTTTATTCTATAAAGTTCTGCATTTAGATCACGTAAACCTTTTATTGTCGCAAATTTCCTACTCTTCTGGAAATGTTTCCTTTCCTGTGTTTTAATGCTTTTCTTCAAATTTTAATTGGAAAATGTCATTGTTTCATTATTGTGTTTTATAACATGAATATCATTACCTGTATTGTTTCTTAACATACTGTTTTTTTATACCATGTGACGAAATTGACGAATCTTATTTGTGCTTTCTAAATGAATGATGATTGTACACCTGAACCTGAAAGATTAATAAACTATCTTTTTTCTTTCTATCTATCTATGAATCTTGTTAATCACACTAGTTGTAGGAAGGGGGAGGGGGGGCAGATTCAGGGAATGGTTATACATTATCATGAAAATAATTTCTTTCAATGAGAACATACTGGTTTCGATATTAGGGAACTCAATTTCAACATGTTATATATAACTTTTCGATTTTCTGATGATAAAAAAATCACTGTTCTACATTATTTTTGGACGACACTGATGAATGTTTTTCCTGACCAACAATCATCTTGATTTTCAACAACATAATATATGCATATTTGAATGAATTCGCAACATCATACTTCATTCAATCATAGGTTTATTTTTGGAAGGTGTATAAAAGTACTTTCTACGGAAAGATCGAATAAATGATACATTCAAAAGTAAACATGATTTTCCATACCCCGCATATACCTCGCGATATTTCCTTTACAAACTATCGTTCACTCTATGCTTCATCTCGCATTTCTCATAAAAGCTCCTCATAACACAAATGCCGAAAACCTATGAACAAAAAGGTGTGTTCCTTTTCGGTATGCAACTAAAAATACACGGTTGTTATGCAAACCGTAAAACACAGTATTCATCATAGAATGATCGCGTTTTGTCTGTTGACTGGGAGCGTGGCGTCTCCTGTAATCCGAGCTACTCGGAGGTCAGATTCAGCGGATGGTTTGAGGTCGGGAGTCCTGGTGCAGGGTTTCTCACGTCGACCGGGCGTCCACACTAAGTATGGCGTCGATATGGGTGTCCTGGAGGAGTCTGGGACAGCCAGGTCGGCCAAGGAGAGGCGAAACGGGCCAGGGGGGAAACCCAGCAGCCAAAAGTCTCCGCGTCGTGCAGTAGTGGGATCGCGCCTGGGAGTGGGCATCCTGTGTCAGCCCGATCAAAATAGCTAGACCTGGATCTTTTTGCTGCTTTTTTTTTGGTTAACTACTATTTTTCAATGATATTTGGCGTGATTCTTGGATTTCTTGAGCGATTATTCCACTGAAAATTGGCCAGGTGATTAATATTCTATGAGATTCAATATGGCGAACTATTATTGTCGACTAGTGAACATTCTATTTGAACTGTTTAATGAACGCCTCCCACAAAAGTGAATATCCTACGAAACGATGTCGTTCAATTTGGGAAACCTATATTATTCGATGTATGAGGATAATAATTGATCTTTATCTATAGAGCAATATTATGATGTACCCATCACTTCGTTATTGTCCCATGAAATGACGTGCCATCTATTGTCGGTATACTACAATTATTGCTTCATCCCAGCTAATGAATGAAAAAGTGTTATAGGCTTCCACTGGTAGATGGAGATGGCGTACAATTTGACCATTGTCTAATTTGACCATTGTTTTCAGAGAAATAGAATATTATATATTGCAATATAGTACATATGTACATTGGTCGGCAAACATTCAACAATGAACTAAATAAATATGAAATACAGAATTATATATGAATAAGTGACAAAATAATAATAACTTGAGCCATTTGATGTCTGCCTTAAAAAAGAACATACGTTCCGTCATCTATATATGAGATTGGGATCTAATTGCTGACATCATTGTATTCATACAAACTGTTCGATAAGAATGTAGCCAGTAAGCTGTGTAGTGGCTGTTGTATGTACCTAGTTCCGATGTGATTTGAGAATGCATATAGATCACAGCGACAAGAATGAGCTATATTTTTTGTCGCATATTCGCTCAAATTTAGACCCTCTATCGGAAAATTTACAGAAATATCCAGTTTATTACTGAAAATTTCAGTAGTAGAAAATCGTTTTTAATGAATCACTAGTGACTTGGAGAACTCATAACGATAGAGATCTTATGCACCCTTCGCCCCCTCCTTCCACATCGAGAACACGATGTCTTGGTTCTCCTTCATCCTTTTTTCCGTCTAAGTTTCCTTCACTTGTAAAAGAGTTCAAACAGATTTTGATCTAATCTGAGTGTCCTGGGACAAAAGATAAAGTCTCAAAAAAAAAAAAACGAAAGAATTCCATTATGAGAACTGAAAGTTCAGGTTTCGAAATAGTCTTCAAATTATGAACTATCTCTAATATTGACAAAAAAAATGCTGGGTATTTTCATTATTTATGTTAGTGTACAATATAGAAATATCATTTGAAGGTACGGATACCACGGGTAGATGACACTAGTGAGGGGGTTCCAAGTCTTGTCTTTCCTCTAATTTTTTTTACAGACGTCTTACTCTGAATCATGAATTTTTTATTACTTTTAAATAATACCAAAAAATGGCAATTAATTCAGAAACAAGTACAATTTTTGATCAATGTCGTAAATCATTCATGTTTTGAATATTATTTTGATGTCTAAACTTTCATTTCCTGAATAAACTTACATTGTCAACTCTATATTGAAACTTCATTAGCTTTCTTTCAATATTTCTGTCAAACTGATATACATAATTCTGCATTTATTTCCCCCGTAAGAGAAGGAAACTTTGTAGCGCTTTGTCAAGTGAATGGAAATATTGACAACATTGCGTAACAAAAATCAAATTAAATCCTTTTGACACTAGCACAGACAATTTTATTTTTGAACAATACTAGCCGCTATTACCATACTTATTTGAAGAATGAATGTTTTTTGAAGGTTTCTATTGAGCTGAGCGGTTTTTCGTAGAATGTAGAATCCCGAAATGTCACAACGTATAAAAAAAGTTCCAAAAGTGAATGGCGCTGTCGTCGCGCACGGTCCCAATATCGATATGGAGATACTTCGTCAGATTGAACGCCTTCGCCATCTACCAGTAGAAGCCTGCAACACTTTTTCACTCGTTAGCTCGGATAAGGCAATCTGTTTCATGGATTTCAGGCGGAGTTATATAATGGTAAAATAACGACAATAGATGTCACCTCATTTCATGGGACAATAACCTTTTTCGGTAATTTGATTAAGAATTCATCATTGTAAAATTGAAAATACAATAATCATTTAACTTTTGTGGGAGGTATATTCATGAAAATTCATTGGTACAGAGACCAAGAAGATTTTAACCAAATTCGAAATGTCGGCAAGAAAACAATTGTTTTTTTAAGAAAAATTCATCCTATTACCCAACCGACCTTTTTCAAAACAGTTATTCATTCCTCTTGACTGATTGAAAAGTATCAATAATTCCGTTCATTAATGATATTATTTCATATATTAGCGTTCACTTATCACTTGAGGTGACGCATTCACCCTCTACTGGCGCACGGGCCAGTAGAGGGTGTATGGTCGCATGTATTCATTATATCATTATCTCAAAACACTGAAAAATTGCTTATCGTTTTCCAAAGTGCTTCCATGGATATTTGAGTTTTTCACGAGACCAGTTGCTGCCGTACCATCAGGCGAGTGTCTCTCTACTGCCGAAGTTTTTTTTTTGAAGCTGCAAAGTTTCATTACCTGATTGATGCGTATGAAACACTTCCTTTTGTTGTTTTGTAGTATTATTTCATTATATGGTTTTGTACTTTATATTATATTTACCACTTTATTGTATTACCTTTATATTGTAGTGTGTTCTATATTATTGTATTGTATTATTTTATCTTTAGTTAGCTTTAGGATTTTACAAACTTTTTTTTTTCTCTTAAAACAAATTGTAATTGGGACTACCCGTTAAATAAATAAATAAATAAATAAATAGATAGAAACAAAATAGTTTCGATGATATAGGTGTAACATTTTTTTCGGTCCTGTCAATATAACTGCCTTGTAAAAATTTTATCAGCAGAAATTATGTGTTCATTTTCTACGGCGAAAAACGTCGACGTGATGAAAGAAATACTTTTTCAAGAGTTGCATTCAATATATTTTCTGTTAACTAGAACCAAAACTTCATTGAACTGTGATATATGAGTGCAATAAAAAATTGTATCGTTTTCATCAATCTTTGTAATATAATAATAGATAAACGCGTTATGGTATATTACGTAACGAGGAGGACAAGTAGCCTATTACGCACGAGAGAAAATTGTGAGAACAAAGCGTGAGCCGAATGCGGCAATTCGCGAGTGCACGTAACTAGCCTTATCCTCGAGTTGTGTACTGTACTTTTTCGATTCCCACCATACTTGTGCGGTAATTTCTGATGGTGCAGCACAAATTTCTTCGTTATCCAATTATGAACAAGACACTGGATAAGAGCAAGTAGGTAGAACAATTGCTTGCTTCATCCACAAACTTTTAAAAAATAAATTCCTTGAACACATCATTTTTACGTTTGCTTGAATCTGTTTGACAATGTTCCTTGCTGAGTGGTATTGGTCCGGACTTCCATTGTCTATATTTTCAACTCTATCGGACCCAGCTAGCACACATTTTCCTCAGCATATCCCAATTCCATCATCCATTTTTACCCAGGGAGTTCTCACAAATCATCCCCTAAATGTCCGTAGGATATTAGAAAAGTGCCCAAGTAGCACCGCAGAACATCCTGGCATACTGATCCCCACCCTATCTCAAGGTCGATGCCAGTCAGTCCACAGGATATATTCAGTTGATATCCAAGTTAGATCCCGAGGATATCCCAATTTCATCACAGTTGACTATTGTAGGACCTCCCGAGTAACATTACGGTTTTACGTCCTCAGGACTTACCCACGTATTCCGAGTGCAGTGTATAAAAAATACCAGTGAAAATATCCTCATCTTGTCCTCGGCGTATCCTGAGTTATTCATAGGACTACATTATCTCTCTCTATGGTGATGAAAATTATTCATTGTATTATGAATCCGAAGACTTTTGTGATAAAAGTTCGAACAATCATACAAATCAAAACATACTCTACAACTTTACACTCTCCCTGCAACCTCCAAGTGAACGAGCTATCGTGTTCGGTTTTTGTCGGTTGGAAATCGATATGAATCATCCATTACAAATTTTATCCGATGACAAACTAACGATTCAGCTCATTTACACTACTCTGTGTTTAGCGTTGAATGTTGAATTTGACAGTTCGCATTCGCATAACATAGAGTGAAAAATGGCGTTGGTTCCGTTGTTTGTGTTTGTAGTTGTATGTACCTACTCAGGTTGTAGTTGTGTTGGGTTAATTGAATTATAAGAAACAAAGAAACTTGCAGAGCAGTAGACAGAGGTTAATAATAATATTTCGAGGTAAGTTAAATTAGTTCGAATCAATATGTCCAAAAGAAAATGTGATAGAGCATGTTTTATCAGAATCGAACGAGGAACATATAGACTTTTGGAGCTTGATAATATCATAAATGACGACTTTGAATATTAATATAGAATCCCGACATTATATTGACAATCACGATAAATTGAGAGCATTTAATTATGTACTGGATACCGATTATCCTTTATTTCAAAGTGAACATAGGAATGAATCATGTGCACTGAATGACCAGATGGATATGTTTTATGATGAGGGCTATTATAATTTGTAAGACTCTGATAATTTGGAGTTACCATCATTGTTTCACGAAAATGTTATCAAATTCCAATAACTTGCTTTCCATTCTAAACTCTGAATATTCCGATTTTAGAGGGCATGAGGAAAAAACCATGCCTAAAAAGTCAAACAGAAGCCTCGTTGGAGGGTGCAATTAAGAGCTGGCTATGCGTCATGCCAAAGAAAGGACAGATGAAAAGTGAAGACTTCAGAGGATAGTTGGGATTTATTTTATTTTTTCACTGTGACATAATAATGCATTTATTATTGTATCCCAAGTTTTTTGTATTTTTTCAGAATTTTTTTTGTGTTGACGAATTATGTGTTATATCAATATAATATTCCAGAATGAGTTTTCGGGTCTTTGTTTGACTTGTAGAACATTAGTAACAAATAAACTTCTGTTCATTTGTCAATGTTTCCTTTCATTCCACAATATTTCCTATATAGAGGCCAAAAAGGTAAAAAATATGAACAATATATTACAGGATATCCACAGGACATCATATTTATAGAGAAAATTATCCGCAGCTTAACCTGACAAGGTTCTCTTTATATCCTTCTGACGTATACAGGATCTCCTGAAAACATCATAATTTGACCCCCAATATATCCCTTATAGTTCCCGTTTCATACTGATGATTTGTGCAGGACATCTTGGGGACGTGGGCTATATGCTCGTTTCAAAATTCTGTGGCAGAAGGAACACATTCCAATGTCAACCCCTTTCCTCTCTCACACATCTTGGGGACGTCCTAGGAAGTAGAAATTTGGTAACATTTCCGCTTCCTAGTGACACGATTTGTTCGCCCACCGGTATCCTACGGACGATTCAATGTTGTCCCTTATTGGTCCCAAATGGGGTACTGTGCTATCTGGGGAACTTGTTGCTAAGAAAGGAAGGATAGAAATATTGAAATACAAATCAGATAAGGTAATCAAATCCAAACAGGAAGATTGAAATCGATTTTTTGGTCGGAATTACATCAAAGTTTTGATTGATCAAAGAAAATATGATGGAACAAGAAAATTAAGACATTAAATATGAAATATTATTAAAAAAAAAATTAGATATCGAATATGAAATATTTGCCAAAAAAATGTAAATGGAGAAATAAATGTTGAAACCATGTTTCAAGTTGAATCGTCTTCGGGTCATCACGGGAAGACGAATACGAATACCAGCAATCGCAATGTCGTGGGTACACTCAACTTGAAACTTGGTTTCAACATTTGTTCATATTATTTCTATCATTTCTTCATTTCTATTTTTTTGATCAATATTTCATGTGCGATAACTCATTTTTTTGACTAATATTTCATATTTGATATCTCAATTTTATTGTTACAACATTATTTTCTTTGATCAATCAAAACTTTAATACTTATAATTTCGATAAAAAAATCCATTTCGATGTTTTTGTTTGGATTTGATCACACTATTTGATTTGAATTTTTATTTTTTTACCGTTTCGTTTTCAGCAACAGGTTTCAATAGAGTTAATAATATAGACATAATGGAAGTCTGAACCAATACCACCCATATCATTGAATTTTATATAGAATTCGAAACAGAAATTCACTGAATCTGATTTTTTAGACAATTGAATGTAGTCATTGTATTAGATTTTTCAGCTCAAATGTAACATATCCCATCATTTTGAAAAACGAAAATACGATCGCCACCAGTTAGAATACACATAAAGTCTAAATGAGCCATTACATACCAGCTGTCACATTTTTTTATTGCACTAGTACAATAAAGAACCAGTTCATCGAACTACTATTGTTGGACAATTCCTTGATTTTTCTCATGGAATCGTAACAAAAGTAATCGAAAGTACTCACAGAAGAAAACTGCCAGAAAGGGAGACTCGTTCAAGAGCCTGCTCAACATCCTCTCGTTGACCGATTCGATCTGATCCTCCAGCTCTCTGTTGTCGTCGTCGATCAACCACTCCAGCACGGACTGCTCATTCTGCAAGTCTCCTTCGAACAGTAGTGGATTTCCGTTCCGGAAGTACACCAGAGCCGGAAACGTTTTGATGCTGTACCTCTTGGCCAGCTGCGGGTCCTGTGCAACAAAATAGTTCTCGTATGGTGTCGAATTTCGGTCAAATGATGGTGCAAGTTTTTCGAACTTATTTCAGCGGAATATCAACATAGACCGAGCGGCAATTACATATGTTTTGTACCAATTTTTGACAGTCTGCCTTTGTGATAGGAAATACTTGAAGCAGAAACAAATCATAGTCTGCAAACAAAATTACAATCTGCATGGTACTTCATGGCCAATCCAGAATTTGTTCTTGATGGAACATACTGTATACCTCCAAACAGTATGCCTCATAAATTTTTGTTATTCTCGATGTGACTAATTTCAGTTGTAATGGGCGTACTGGGAATAGTTGGTTTTCATTAAATTTTTTCGCAACACATTCAGGGAATTTGTATATCACTCTGTATCATTTGAAATAGTATATCTTCAGGTTTTTTTTACATTGATCGATGTTTTTATGTGTAACAAATGTAAAGCAATCTGTAAAAAGGCTCAATTACTCTCCTTTCCAAAGGCAGACTGTGAAAAATTGGTTCAAAAAATCAGACACTGTCGTCCGGTCTGATAGTAATAACCCAAATGTTCGAAAAAAATTTATAACAGATTTCGAAATGAATTATTAACCAATTTATCCTGTAACGGTTTTGACCGTAGCTTATTTAAACTTTGTACCAAGATGAATAAAAACCCTGGTCTATTGACTTATACCTAACAGATTGTAAGCAAATTTTCTCGACTTTTCGCTATCTTGATTTTAATCAATTTTAACTGAAGAGATGCCTTGGAGAGTTTCAGCAGAGGCGCACCTTACATGATTTTAATTTAATCTGTAATGTCACGATATATCCGTCTGCTTGACGGCCATTCGATTATTTATAGATTTATAGGTTATGTTTATTTCATGGTCTTCATGTTTTGCATCCTATTTCTTGCTTTCCCGCGAAATGCTAGAAATTATGTAGTCATCACATTTGACTTGATTATTAGGTATTCCTTTTGCTTCCAATTTCATGAAAAATAAATCAAAAACTCAGTGATTGTGATGTGATTTTAAAACTTCCGAAACAATAGTTGTTAGTGAAACTGGAAAGTATTGATGTCTTATCTTTCTACTTTCTGAGGAACCGAAGATAGGTAAGTACTTTTTTTTTCATAGTGTTAAAAAAATGCAATTTTAATGTGATTACGAGCCGATATTATGAGGGATAAGCAATACCTACACGTTACACGAGCGTTTCATTTTGAACTTTATAAATCGGTTCATAATAAATCTAACTATCACTATGAAATCAAACAAATACAAGAAAGGCAACGATAAACACTTAAAAAGAATATAAACAAAAAAAACGTGAAAAGAAAAAAGAACTAGGTACAAGTTTTTGAATATTAGGCATTCCAGATACTTGTCAAAAATGTCAAATGAATCGAAATGAACAAATACGGTGCCATCTGCCCCCCAGAAACTATCGTTTGTTTTCTGCAAACGAGTGTGTGATTGGTTGAAACTGTTAGCTACCCAGACATCACGTGATCTGGAATGCCTAATTCAAGGAACTTTCAAATGCATTCTAATTCAAATCGAACTGTCGCAAACATTTCAAAAAAATTAATCGCTTTTTATTAGACGAATTTGACCTTACGTATTTTGTATACTGATAATTCTATTGGTGAACGAAAGATCCCGCAAGAACTTTTATCCAATGAGACCGCCGTATCGAAAATCACTCGTAAACTGCCGCCTCAATGAAAATGAGAAAATCGCATTGTATCACCACCTCAACCACCTACCGCCAAAAAATGTAAGCTTACTCTTCGATTTCTCAGGTCGAGAGGAATTGGCTAAACAAAAACATATCGGTCAACGCACCAGGGTTTTTTATTCATCTTACTTTGTACCATATTTTGTTCCCATGTTCACAGCCCAATCCTTGACGCCAATTCTTCCACTATCCGATTTCTATCTCAATGATACATTCTACCATTGCAAAAGTCCACAAATGCTTTTCATACAAATTCTGTTATTTTTGGTATAACTGATTGCGTAATTTTATCAATATTCTAGATAGTATTACAACTAAGATTACAACAAAATGATGACATTTGGAAATATTAAATATTTGAAACGTCAAAATCGAAATAAATCAGTTTGTATGTTTCCATGGCAACATAATAAAGTGAAAACAGCTCATAGGATATTTTCGGTTATAATTGCACGAGTGCATAAAAATTAATGATAATTTTGCAAGAAAGCGTGATATCTAAACATTGCAAGTTTATTTTCATATTTTGGCAAAAGTGCCTGAGTCCGAAGGACGAGGGCTCTTTTACAGAATGTGAAAATAACCGAATGCAATTTGTATAGGATATCACGCTTGAATGCAAAATTATGTGGTCATTTTTATGAACGAATATAATTAATTGGAATATTTCACGAATAAAGAAATACTCTAGGAAATGTTATTTTTTGTTCATTTATACTTTGCTCTATAGATTGTATGGAGTACTCACCTAAACGCGAAATGTTTTTCTATTTTTCAACACTGACATTTATTTGTGTTTTTTACTGACGTATAGCGATACGGTTTCAAATGTGTTGTTATGGTGACTTGATACAATTGAATTACTGCTATGTGTTATGGTGAATACAATGCAATTACCGCTGTAAGTTTTAGATAATTGCATTGCTCTTATGGAACATTTTATATATGAGAGAAATATTCAGTATAATGTTGTTCTGATTGGTTATGTTCGATCAGATGACTTCAAATTAACTGATTTCATTTCAGTATTAGTTCATTTTTATGGTTACAAGTTGCTTCATAAATCTTCAGTATTTTCCATGTATTTGCGAGGATAGCAACCAACAGACATTGAGCTTGGGAGTTGGGAGCAAAGTCTGAAGGATGTCTCAAGGTAATGATAGCTTCCACCATTCTGAACTGTGTAAGACATAAATCTTTTGAACAAAATCTCTTCATTCTTTAGTTATTTCAGATTTGGTGCTTGTTATCGAAGTGTCTGAAATTTGAGATTTCATCACTAATAATGACCCAGTTGATAGTGGCGTTTCAAAATTATTATTGTTTTTGGTTTTTATGATGTTTGATGAGTCTAATGAATCAGTTCTGAATTTTCATATTCTAAAACACAGAGATGATTCAAAACTGAATTGAGATATTCCAAGTCATCCAATACTTTGCGAAAAAATGCCTGGTCACTGCATTTCTGTATTAGTCAAAAAGATGACTCTTCGATTATAAGAACTACGGCGCGCAAACAGAAGTGACAGAGAACGAAAACATTGTGAAAAAGACAGATGACATGATATATTTGTATGAAAAATAAAAATTCAGTGCTTGAAATGTAACTGACGATTTCTGTTTTGTTTTTGGTACTTAATTCAGTCTCTTTCAAAAGCACAGGTAAACTTTTTCCCAGAAAGGCTGAATAATTATTATTTGGCAGAAAGAATTTTGAAGGAGCAGGTGATTGTTGGATGTGACGAAGCTATACACTCTCAATCGGCTACGGGTTCAAATTTTCTTGTCGTCCACAAAAAAATTTCAAATTTTGTTTCGAGACAATTTCAAATTTTTTTTTTTGCACCAGCAGAGATAAACAACGTGTTGATAATTCCATTTCCGGAATTTTAATGCGATTGTTTTGTGTGTGTTAATTGGTCACCAGTTGAATGATCTTTTTGTTTTTGTTACGTTTCGCTCTATAATGCATTTCGATAGTTAAAACAAGTTTTTGGATAAATAAATTATTTTTATGTTTAATTCTATTGAAGGAAAACTTAATGAGTACTAAGGTGTTGTTGTACAATGAAGCTTGACATGTATTTTTTCATTCATTTAGTAGGAGTTGAAGAGGTATAAGAACTCTTAGATTGATTTCGAACAAATTCCATTCCGTATTTTCAAGTGGGGAGCTTGTTTTACTTTATAGTCGACGAAATTTTCATTTTAGGTTACTAAGTCAAAATGGCTCTTTGTTATTTTTATGATTCGTGTGAAAAATTTTATAAACGCTCTCTTTTCAATAAAAATTACGCTCAGTATACAAATTGGTAAGATGAAGCGATTTCTATGTGATTTAACTTCCGTTGTGCCATATTGGCACTGCTTCAGATAGACTTCCATCTTGTTTATGAATCAACCGTCTGTGAATGATATACCAAAGAAATCCTTGAAATTGGTTGAACAAAACATTTCAATCAACAGTTTCCATCGAACCGCTTGAAAAAAATATTATATTGCTATCGTACATTTCCCAATTGTTGAGGATACATCCTCAACTTAAAGTCTTGACAAAACCAATATGTATTATCTACGTTTATAGAATGGTGTGAGACCATCAGAACCATCAATCACATTAGTACAGAACAGAAATGGAAGGAGCCTGAGAATTGATCTTTGTAGAACACCAATTTTAACGTTGGTCCTTCTGACGTTTCGAACGTTCTATAAATTCTTCATGCTAAAGAAGAAGGTATTCATAGAGAAGTATTCTTTAATACCTGTATCCGAACCAAGTGGATGCCGTACACGTCGCACTCATCGTCCACCTGCTCCAGTTCCTCGAGAATCTCCTCGCAGATGTGGCAGTTCTGCTTGTAGAAGTAGACGACCAGGTACTGCGTGTCCTCCACCATCTTCTCGAGCATGACCCTGGTGATAAGCTCGATCCTGTCCTCTGTCCTCTGTTGAATCAGCCACTGGAGCACCTCCTCTTCTTCTTCGAGGTCGCCTTCGAAAACTCCGCCGACGCCGCTCTCGAAGTACATCAGCACCGGGTAGTCGGTCGCCCCGTATTGCTCGGCTATGCGCAGGTCCTGCGTCTTCACGAACTTGATGCCGTGTCGCTCGCAGTCGTCGTCGATGTTTTCCAGTTCTTCGAGGATTTTGAAGCACTGCTCGCAGAGGTCGTCGTCTAGATGATGGCAAAAGGTATAGTTATATTAGGGGTTTCATGGTACCAGAGAGGGTGCGAGCTGATAGCTAGCTCAGAGTCTAGACTCTTTTTTTTGGGGGCCTCAACTTTCCGCCTTTCCTCTCGACTTCAATAAAACTAGTTAGTATAATTTTTTTTGTTGAAATTCCGTGTTAGAAAAATATACGCAAATAGTTGGAAATGAAAGGTAAAGCTCTGACAACGACAATAAGGACAATGAAGATGTTGAAATGAAGAAATGGAATATAAGAAAGAATTAAACGAAATATCGAAACAAGAGCGGATAAAATCTCATCGGTGTTTAGCAAAGATAATATCATGAAATGAAAACTGTAAAAGGAGTGAAGGCAAATGAAAAGCGATCTGACGGCATTCAGTTCGTAAGTAAATTTCTCCAATGGGATATAATTTCATCCGTCTTTTCAGTATTTATTTCTTCCTTCCACAAAGCTGCCTTCTCATTCACTGATCCAACTCTTTCACTTCTCTTCTCAGTAGTTCTCAACTATTCATTACATACTTCATTTCATTATAGTCGTTTTGTAAATCATGAGATTGTTAAAAAAATATTTCGAAATAATCAATCAAATGTGCCAAAAACTCTTAGCAGCGCTTCGGAATTTCTTTTTGAAAGATTACTTCTGACGATTGCTATAAAATTTTTATTTCAGAAAACATATATTTGATCGGTAGTTCGAATTTGAAGTACTTAATGAAAATGCGAAAACATAAGTGTTACTTATAATAAATTACATTAGTCAATTCATATATAAAAAATTTCAAATGAAGTGCTGCTACATCGGATATGTTACCAACAGTATACCAAAGAATCATTCTGGTACAACTGCTATGATTTTATGGCGTCATCTATGATATGCAACCGTTTTTACTTTGCACGAACTATAATTAATTTTCAATTTCTATTTTTGTTACAGGCACCCAATGATTAGTTCATAGTGCCAGGTTTCACTTTTTGTTTTATCTATGACATGAACATTTCTGAAACTATCAGGTTTCTGCTCAATAAGTGTAATATCTCTTGACTGGCAATATGTAAGAGTTTTAATGATTACAATGCCTTTCTTTGAGAATGGTCCGTAAAAAATATCGTGTATCATACTAACATTGGTTATCAGAGGACATATTTCTTCATAAAAATGATCCCTTACTCAACCATCTCCCCTTTATAACAACCTTCATGTCGAACATTCCAAATGGAAGATAGACGAGTTATATTGTTCTTTTTTGTTTTTATGAAACTTCAAAAGTAATTTAAGTGGAATTGGATTAAATTTCCAGTTTTTATATTCATTGAGAATTATATTCATATTGTTCGAATTAACTTTCAACCCACTTGCCCACAAAGTCTGAATTATAATTTAAAAAGTCCCGCTCTGTCCAGAAATACGAAAAAACTGGAAGTGAAAGATTTTTGTATGAACGTTCTACCGTCGGCCTAAAGTGTAAACCGTCCAAGTCTGACCAATTTCAAAATTAAATAATAACATACCTATATGTATAATGTTCAATCAAATATTCGGAAACATAAATTATTTTTATATTCAACTTTAATAAAAAATATGAAAATAAGTGGGTTTCCAACGTTTCGGTATATATAATTTTCAAAAAATTGACCGAATCTGATTATAGGTTCACACTTTAGGTCAACGATTATTGTCATCTTTGTCAGAGTTACAACATTGCATAGGTACGGTAGAAATGATAATAGAATTTACTTCGCTGATTTTTTTCACTGAAAAAACAAGGCTGCCTTCACTGCAAGACACTATACTTTCATACTGATCCACAGAAAGGGATATAAGTTGGCAATACATGTAAGAATATTGCTTTGTTGTGATTTTCATTGGAGCTGAATCATCTATATACTTACCCATGGCTAGTGACAAAAACCTATTATAACATTCCTACGTACCATACAAATACGTTATTTAGGGAAAAAGATACTCAAAACAGAAAATTTGGGTGATATGTGTAAATGATATGTTGGAAATGTTTGGACGAGTCCTCCATCGCTCAGTGGTTCCTTTTCACATACAAAAATCTCATGCAGAACGGACTTCTGGGAGTATGACAAGCAATATTGAAAAAATTAATTTGTTGATTCCAGATGTTTCCAGATGGAAAATCTAATGAATTAAGCTGAAATTGGTGAAACAATCACATCATTTACTCCTTCAGAAACGTCGTGAAAACTACCACTCACATAAAAAAATTGCAACCGTCAGATAATACTACAATGAAAAAACATTTCTGGAGGTAGTTGTATTTCAGATACATTACACATTATAATTATATAAACTTGAACGAACTTTGTTTTTCGGGTATTCAATAATTTGAAAATTTCATTCAACTATTCCCAACAAAATAAGTTCGAGAAGGGTCTCTGAATCAATTAAAATATTTTCCAATATCACTCGTCAAAAAGGTCGGACAACGTACACATGCGAGGGCAAAAGATAACCGTATAATCTATTATTGAAAGGCTGAAAGATTGAAATGTACATGGAAAGTTTTTTCTTGCTACTGAACTCTAGGAAATGTTTTTCTGAGAGCGCTGTAGCAAAAATCCCAGTTTCTTTTTCGAAATAGTACATTGAAGGTGACAAGAGTCTTCGGTTTTTTTTTTCTTTTTGCCCCATGCATGTTAGTACCACCTTCTAAACTACCACTACGGGGTCACTAGGTAGTACCGTTGACTTTCGTCTCATTATCTTCCTCGGAACCTTTCTTCTGAACCTTCCTAGTACGATGTTGTTGTTCTGGCTCACTGCATAATTCACACAGTGTCTTGTTCCCTGAATACATCGATAACGTTTGCAAAAAGTCAAGATGTTAGCAAGGCTAAGCTTTTATTAGTTTCATGAACATGTGACTTTCGAACCCCAAAATATCAAGTATGCGGCTATTGAAATATCATTACATTATTGCAGATAACACGTACATTTTTCAGAAACTTTTCGATTTGAATTTATTCACTTTGTTCGGGATTTCTTTCCCTTCAAAGATATCAAGCTAAAATTGAAACATAAATCAATTCCAAATTATATTCCATTCCTCTGAACGAAATACCAAAACTCAACATAGAAATTAGTTGACATATTATAACACGTGTAAAAAATGTTAGATCGACGTATGAAACCACTGAGGTGTAAAAAATCTTATGAACTATTGCACTTTGTTGAAACGGGTCCAAACTAAAAATATTTCAAGGTTCTAAATACGAGACTGAAAACAAATTGACTGTTACCTCACTGTCTCATTCACCCATTTCGTTGAAATGTAGACAATATATTCGATCGGATTATTTATTCAATTTAGATCAAGCAAGCTTCATGACGATGTGATTTGGAGCATTTTTCAGTCGTTTATCGAAAGTAAAATGAAAGCTTTTTTTTTTATATGGATAATGTTTTTCTGAGTACTCATACCTACTATATAAAGAGTGCGAAATATGATGAGGAAAAAAACTGTGGTCGAATAGTTATTTGATTTAGAGAGAGATTGGTGGTTTTTCTGCTAAGATAAGCTCTCAAGCGATCTGATTCGTCTGGTATCTTCAACCAGTGACGTTTCAGAGGGGTAATAGATCATCATACCCATCATGTTCGGTGAGTATGGCTTCAATTTAGTCGGCATAAAAGGAACGCCTATTATTGAAGCGGTGGGTCTCGAAAATTCTCAAGTACGGTCCGAGAATGTATACCATAAGCCCTATTCGGGTTCGCAATACAAACTTATCTAGGAAATTTCAAAATAGTCACCGACCCAATTATTGTACATATAGTCGAGACAAACCCTCCACGCCTCAACAGTCCAACTATTTGGAACCGTTTCTGAACTCTTTTTGTTGTGAACCCGAATACACCTAGAGAAGCGATAGTGCACACACCAATTTCTCATAACCCAATTGATCGTGAATTATAAATTGGCATCAATGAAAATTTAAATTCACCCTATGATTACTGCGAAAGTTGTTAGATTGATAGTCATACACTACAATTTCATATTTAACAGTGAGCCCAGGTACTATAATAAAAACTGATGGTGTGTATTTTTATTAGTGTATATTGCTGAAATCCCATTTTCTCAGTGAATTAGGTTGTCTAGCAGTCAAAATCTTCCGATCCGAGCCGGGACATCGAAATTCAAAGGAACCGCCGCTACTGTCGCTTCTCTATGGTATATTCTCGGATACGCTACCCTAGCTACGAACAATGAGCACAGAGATGCCCTAATGATGATCTCTTTCAATTCCAGCGGATTATGTAATGATAGTCCTATTAAGACCTGACATCTTTGTTCGTTTATGAATTGATCATATGTAACTATTTTTGGTTATACATGTATTTAGCATTATAATGGTTGGCATCACAGAAATTTTCATCATCGCACCTAAAATTTCTAAAATTTTGAAATATTCGAATTTTTGGATTCAAGTTATTTGTTTAGCTTGGATCTTCCCATTCTCTAATTTCCTCTGTAAATCTAATTTCTACCAATCTATTAAAAAAGATAAACCGTCTGTTTTGTACAGTTACTGTGATTACGTTCACATCCAAGTCTGCTTAACAAAAAATTAAAACTTCACTGTTGGGGATTAGAGTTTCGATTATTGTTAAGGAAAGTTTTGCACTCTTGATGGTTTTTGGTTTTCGGTAATCTCTGCTATGATTAAATGTTAACTAAATTGCCCCTTGCATATTTAGTTTAAGTGTAATTGCTGTTAGTTATTTTCTTTATCCCCATTCACCCATTTTTATGATGAGGCCATTTATATTTTCATTTCACTGATTTATTTCCGAAAGAACTATTCTTTATATTCTATCGTCCGTGAAAAACATTCATTTTAGCACCACACCTGAACAGGAATGAATTCCCCGTCAATGTGTCCGAAAATCAAAAGGATTGGGACTGTTTTCAATGAGAGTAAGGCAAGGCACAGACGCGTATGGCGCGTGGGAGGTAAGGTGACATGGCGACATGGGAAATATGACCATGGGAAATTTGATTTATTAAGAGAAAGACGTGCTGTACTGAGTTCGCGCTATACGTGTCTCAGTTTGCGCCTTGCTCAACCTCCATTTCGTGAGCTGTGATTTTCGGAGTGATTTATTAAAAGCTACTTTTTCATTTTCCTTCTTTGTTATTACAGAAAAATACACTAGCAAATCAATTGGTACTGATGCTTTCATCGTATTTTGTTCCATTGAAATAATTATTATTCAATATTCATGATAAGGAAACCGAGAAACCTTTTCGCTACATTATACTATTATAAGTCATATATCATAATGAACAAATATTTACAAAAACGAGGTGACGACAGTTACAAATCAACTAAGTTCCTTTATGTCAAATTTCAGTTATACCAATTGTTAAATCCTAAATACGTGTGCAACCCAAAATATATGCATATGGTCAATAGTTCTAACCTTTCATGTTCTAATCCATGAGTATGTTCTAAAGAGTTTTGTCAGCGACTGTCTGAAAAAACAGGCATTCAGTTGGTTAACTTGAGAAACTGACCACTGAATTCTACCAATTTTTCATGAATGTGGCAACGCTTAGGTAACCAATATTTTTGACAGCTTGGGACTGTATTGCTAGCATTTCATATTGACCCTCCACAGTGGTTAGAATGACTGACTGACATTTCTGCATATATACCATATATTATACTACAGCATAACAAAGCAAGATAATTTGCAGGACATCCTGCCATTGATAGAAATCGTTCATAGTGAAAGAACATTTCAATTCACATAACTCAGAAACCAAAACATTCTTTACGTCAAAAATCAAGGCCTCTGGTTGGGTTCTCGGTATTGTAGTGGTAAGCACGTCCGCGTATCAAGCAGTAGACCGGGTTTCTATTTCCCGCCGGACCGCCATGTCGCGACTCATACCTTGAAAGGTAAGGCCTCGTTAATCCATTGCTCGCACATGCTTTGAATTCGGAGAGGGTTGACGTTCACTAACTGTTTAACGGTAAACACTTTGTATACATTTGAACAATGATGTGGAGGTAGGTATTTTTATTGCTACAAAGTTGATGATACGCAGTGGTTTGATGTGATTTTCAAACAGATGCATCTACCGGTGACTACCAGAAAGTGAGGTAACATTGTCAACATTAAAGTTGGCCAGAATATTTCACACGTTTCAAGCATTACTTACAAAAATACACAGCCAAAGCTTCTTCGTTGTCTATCAACGTGATAAGCTCACTTCCCTCCCTCGCTTCGATAACATCTCCAGAAGGATCTTTCTGCGTCAGCAGCCATTGCAGGATCTGTTGCTCGTCATACAAATCTCCAGCGTAGATGACTGGCTCTTTGGAACCAATCTTGAAGAAGAGAATGGCCGGCAGGGCGAACACTCCCAGCTCCTTGGCCATTTGCTTGTCTTCGATCTTGACGAAATTGATGCCTGCTGAATCGGCCTCGTCGTCGATGTGCTCCACTTCGGCCAGGACCCGGGGACATTGTTTGCAGTCGCTGCTGTCTGAAACAAATCACTTGTTGGAGGTGTCCCTTCAGTCTATAAGGAAAAGTTACTTCAATTGGTGTTTTATAGCCTAAGACGAATTGATTTATGATTTCTAAAAAATAAACGCGTCAACTCTGCTTCAATACGTTTCAGGCAGTGAGGTAGTGCATTATAAGATTTCTAGTGATATTTGCCAATAAAAATGGGTAAATTTTTGAGTATTTATTATTTTTGGATTGGGATACGATTCCAAGCAAAAGTCTGTGATGAAAATTTTTTACATGAAATTTATATATTTTTTTAATTTCCTGTTGTCGTATATTCACAATGGGTGCACCTAGAAGGCAGAACATCGTGTAAGCAGAGAACATCTAAAGTTATTCAGTGCCGTAGCGCTTTGGGCTGTCTTACTCAGTTTTTCGGTAGCGCAATTTTTCCGGTCTGTCGGTCTGGGTCGGTTGGCGTATTCGATCTACATACCTCAACTGCCAGGATTGTTATCTAGGCAACTACCTATTCGTCTACCCCATCGAGTCAGCCAGAAAAATGAATATCGTCATCGCAGATTGAAGCGACAGTGAGACATTCGAGTTAGATTCAGAAATTAATTATTGTTTTCATTCATTCGAATTGCTCGGTTGTTTTCAGAGTCCTCTTCAAATCCAACCAAATTGTTGTTAAATATTTTCTTTTCTCCCGATTTTGAAGTGATCAAACTTATATTTAACTGATTAATTCTCAAAAGGACTATTTTCACTATTCTATCGTCTATAAAAAACATTCATTTTAACACCACACCTGAACAGGAAACAATTCCCTGTCTATGTTCGTGCCCGGAAACCGAAAGGATTGGGACTGTTTCTGTGGGCGTACTTTGCAGGATTTCGGACAATGTGTCAATCAATTTCCTGCCTACTAGAACCTACCCTGTTTGCATAGGGGTTCCTTCGAGCATAGAAACCCGTCATAATTAGAAATTACAAAATCCTAAATAACTATTCATTTCACTCCGATCGGTTGCAGTCCTTGAAAATATACCTGATAACCCATCATAGCACTAGTTGAGAATGCAAATCAACTTACATAAGAACACCGCTACATAGTCCGACCGTTGCCTGATTTTTTCGAACATTTTCCTGTTCACCCTCTCGATGTGATCCGTGAGCTCCATATTCTCAGGATCTGTCAACCAGTCCAAAATTTCTTCTTCGTCATCTATGTCTCCATCGTAGTTGATGGGCTTTCCTTTACGGAAATAAGTGATACCCGGAGGTACACGGAATCCGTATTTTTTGGCCATCAATCTGTCTTTTATTTTGACAATTTTTATGCCGTACTCAGTGGCTTCATCGTCAATCAGTTCGATGTGTCTCAAGATCCTTGGACTGTCGGGGTCTTCTTCTTTATCTGCAATAGAGCCCCTATTAACTGTTAATGAGGCGTGACGGGTAATTTCAATGTGGATTGAATGAAGGGTGTGGAGTATCTCAGAAAATATTTCGGAAATATGGTACAAATCCTGTTAATTCATACGTGTTATAATTAATTTCATTTTCTATCCGAATATTGAAATTTCATTTAGAATTGAAAAGTTCTAATGGTTATTTTCATTTTGTTAACAAAATAATTCTCGGAAGATAATAATAATAATAATAGCGTCTTTATTGAGTTCAGAAATATTTCAGTGCATCAAATGCAGATACGTTGGCGACATTCGACATAGTGCCGTTCTTCCATGTAACAAAAAAAAAAAGATCTATTTAAGGTTTCATCACCAAATCTCTCCAACATTTCGTTTAGTACTCTTTTTACTGATATTTTCATGCTCTGCTCTGGCAAAAAAATACAGAACGGTATTCTTCGATTCAAATTTTGATGCTTCTCTTGATTCTGCGTTCATCAATTCATAGCACTTCAACTTTTTCTCAACCTTTTGTTACAAATGAATATCTCTATTTCTAGAGGAGAGAAATCAAATTACCATTGTATATGTATATTGGCTATATTTCTGCGAAATTCCAAAATTTTCATTGCATATTAATACTCATTAGAACCAAAAACAACGAAAAAAAAATTAAGTGCTATGAATGCAGAATTGAAAGAAGAATCAGAATTTGTATTGAAAAATACAGGTCAGTATTTCAAAAAATAGCCTAACGATTCTTCATGATTTTCCAACGATACGTTTCGAATTGCATTGTGTGGAGGTAACAAACTCAAACCGTTGGGGTATATTTATTTCATCAACTGGAACCCCCCTAGATATAGACAATAGTTTCATGAGACGTTAGTTTAACTGACATGTATCAACGAATTATTATCATCAAATCAAAATTTATGGTATTTGAACGGTGTTACAAAAATATGTGATTGAAGAATAGGATATATACTCCAACCGAAACTGGATTTCCTAATTTGGCAAGTATTGTTTCAATTTGATCTCACCACGAAGGTAAAAGGATTTGAAATCTGATATACTTACAGAACACTACTGCTAAAAATTCTTTTGTGTCGATGTATGTGAACAATTTGTCACGGTTGATTTCTTCGATGCTCTGGTCATTTTTCTGATCCACCATCCATTCCAATACTTCTGTCTCGTCAAGTAGATTTCCTGTAAAATATCTCATAGTCACTTATTATGTCTGAAAAGATACTCACTATTGGTGAGGTCGAAGCCTGTTTTCTCGTACAGTTTTTATGGCTCACTCAAAGTACATTTTCCATATTATGTACAATAAATATTGCCATTGTGTCAGTACATTCAAATGCTTGTTTTTTGGCCATTTAAATCTACTCTTCTTGCCTCGCATTCAACTCTTGGTTTTAATTTAGTATGAACCAAAATTTTTTTTTGTCAATTAAACTACGTAGAGACACATTTACACCTGACCTTTGTTAGAGATATTCTCGAACTCAGCATGGATTTATGAATAATAACGCTGTACCATTTACAATACAGTAGTTAGGGGAATAAACACTGTTTCAAACCTACTATCAGGATTATTGGAGACTGAAAAAACAAGGATTTTCTCGTCATTTCAAAAATGGTTCTTTTTCTAGACATGATTAGGGTTTCCTAACCAAATGTGTCCATACTCAAAAAGAATCAATTCATTTTTCTACGATCTCTAGGAGATACAGTGCAGCAGCGAAGGGGTTGCCAAGATTTCAGCAAAATATCACTTTTCCGCCTCTATGGATTCAATTCTTTCGAAAACTGTAACTTTTGAATTGAACGTTATTTTCACCACCAATTGGGGTAAAATTGAAGGAAGAGGAGAAAAGAGATGCTTTTTGAGTTGAATCTTAACCTGTTGTTAGGTCATTTTTTATATCATTACCTCCACTTTTCAAATATTTTTTTTTCACTTATATGTGTATGAATGATAAAATGATTGTCTATTGTTCTCATATCGAAACAATGTAAAAAATCATAACTCTCTGATTCAATGTAGGGCTATCTTGTAATACCTTGTTCCAATATTCTATCCAACTTTGGCTCTTTTTTACAAATCGAATCAACCACTCCTAAATTAATTGCAGTTTTATTTTGTGTTCAATAATCCTCAGGGTAAACGACATGAATTCAAATACAGAACCATGTTTCATAGTGCTTTCGCAGAAGTTCCTCCTCTTGTAAGTTTTAACGAGGCAAGATGTCAAAGTCGGACCAATCTCACCTAAAAGACATGGTTGTGAGTACACCCTGATGACAAAAAGTTTTATAAACTTCATTCTTTGCTTTGCTTCATCTTTTTGGTCCAATTGAATTTGCCGTTACCCGTTTATTAGCAGTTTGATTCTGCATTTGGTATCCTAAACACAAGATGAAACATCTGATAACTCAGGAACAGCTGATTCAATTCTCAAAACTAAACTAGTTGGTATTGGATAATAATGTGTATGACCTTACGTTGATACCACTCTTGGCGGCAAATAATTCCCCACAAATAACTTATCAGTGCAAAAGTAATAACTGTCTTTGATACTTCAATTTCTTGTCCGTTCAAAATATAAGGCAGGAAAGGATTGCATGCATGCAGCGTATTTCCAAAGTAACGGAAACAAAATAGTCATCGGAAAGGTCGATTTTCAAATTCAATTTGTCAGAGTTGATGACTGTGTGACATTTTTTCATCAAATTACATTTTTTCATCAAATGGCAATATTTTTTTCGAGTTCCCTATGAAGCCTATTTCAAGCATGCGCCAATCATAGGTATCGAATGCATACAGGGTAATGAAAATTGCCAAGAACAGTTCAAGTCATCCATTGCACGTAAATCTTTGGATGCAGTTGAGAATGATCAAATGAATACTGATTTCAGATTTGAATCATACATAGGCAGTAATTTTGCACTGAGTGATAGAAATAAAATCAATTACAGGTTCTGGCTTCTGATTTCAGTTCACCAGTAAATCTTCATCTTATGAGAATATAAATATGAAACTATCATTTTTTGATCGAAAAAGATGACCACTACCCTACCACAAACAACATAAACCGCTACTAACATAATTTCTTCATCAGCTCTGCTCAAATCAAATTGGTCAATGCATTTGTATTCATTTTCACGCAATTCTCTGATGATTTTCAGTCTTACACAAGCACTTGAGGTTGTTTCATATTCTCATATCGGATTCGTAATGAAAAAATTCCTGAAGCAATCTCTGTTGAAATTTCGAGAATATAGAATATGCTCCATCTGCATGTGGAATATTAGAGAAGACATTTAGTTGACAATAGTGAATTGGATGAAAATATCAAAATGATTCTGATCTTGAATTCCTTCTTACAATTCTTCGTTTGGTAGACGCGGAACAAAAGACCGGCCAGCAAGATCTTTTGACCTTACTCCTTTACATTATTCAATGGGTGTTTATTTCAATAGACAATGTGGCATGATTTGTGATAAAATAAGAAATATCACATCTGAAATAAGATTTTCGACATCGGCCTGGGTTACTCTCAACTTTATTTACGGATTCACGTAATGGATGCATTGAAAATTAATTGAATAATAATTTTCACAACCCTGCTCTAATTTGATACAGATGAGGTATACATGCCTGAAATTAGGATGTATCAGAGATTCGAAAAACTTAGTAATAATTATATGTACATACATATACAGTTATGATGGAATTGTGATTGTGAAAAGGGTAACTTATTATCGGTCTGTTGATGTTGGATGAATAACCCACAATTTCTACACATCATCAATATTCTGAATGCAACTCGAACATACCTCGAGTCAAGTCCAATCGGTGAGTATTTTGATAATGTAGCAGTGTGTACGATTTCTTTAGAGTATACATATGGGTCGATTTCTAATACTGTATTGTTATTTTTTGTGATCTGAAGGCGTCAATTGTTCAATCTATAAATAAAATTAGCTATCTTCTTGTTAGAGCTATTTTTTTGTGGAAATATGTTGAGATAACTAACTCCGCCATTTAGAGAACAGATATTCAGATAATAGGATACATTGTTTTTCGACAAAGAAACACTAATTATGGAACTTTTTCAGAGTCTACTCAAAAACGTTCAGAAATGGATTAAAAAAAGATGTGATCTACCATCAATCATATGTTTTTTAATTAAAAGACTAACAAGCTTCCGTGTTGCTCTCGTTTGAGATGGCCTTTAATAATGTAAACCCATGTAAATCTCTCCACTTCTATGTATTCTGTTTTTAGTAGTGTTTCTTGTCGATGAACTTACCTTTCCACATTCCAGTTCCTCATGTTGACGTACCTTCTTGAAGAAGCCTTTGAACCCCATTATTTTTTTCAGGAATTCTATACCCTTACTTTTTCGAGCAAAAAGTTCTGGAATGAAGTCACAATACTAACCATGGTTCCATCATTTCATTACTTTATTTCCATTACTTGACAATGCTCTTAAAAAAACCTTTTCGTCTCTTGATCTTTGATAAAAATGAGAGATATAAACAGTGGATAACAATTTATTGTTCAAGAAAATGTACAGTATTGGTTTCGAACATGCGAGGTGTGCGGCAGTGTTCATAGTACCCGAATGCAGCTAAATCAAAGGAAAAAATGTGGAAAGGATCAACCGTAACAGAGATCATGCAAACACGTAAAGCCATCTGTGATGTAGGTGAATTCGGGGCTAGATTTTTTTTAGTTACTTTTATTCACTTATACAGTTCATGCTATCAAAAAGCTACAATATGTTTTAACAACATTATCAACAATATTTACAAGTTCAAGCTAGTCTAAAACAATAAAAAAGCTAAGACCTAGATGATGACTGAAGAGGTCATTGTACCAACCAAAATTGATAAAGACAATTAGACAATTCGTTTGCACGTGAATATGTAGCCTGATTCATGAGTTACCATTAACGTAAAGTAGACTTATGGATAACGTTAAATGTTGGTTCGATAACCAATTGCTGGCCTACTTTTTCCGTTCAATGTGAGTAATGAATCTCAAAAAGTCCCCATTCAACCAATTTGACTTTTCTTGATATTCTCAAAGGTGTTATTTAAATTTCAAGTATAGTGTGAATTTTGGTTGGACCTAAGTCTTCTGAGGCATATACCTACCATAATTAATAATTTCCACACTAACTGTCCTGATATTTGTATTTTGTGATGGAAAGCTTTCAACAGAAAGAACTTTATGCATATGTGGTGAATGCCAAACGGTATGATTTTAGTCAAATTTTATGGAGGTGTGTGGTCATTCAACCTGTTACAATTGTCTGCCTCAATCTGCTGAGGTGATTGAAAAACACGTTCTCTATTAAGTAATTTTCACTAGACAGTTCACGAAACCGCTTCACTCGTTTCACTATACATTAGTTTCTTGAGGCGTGTTATGGTACCATATCTGAAGAAGCTGTTGTATTTGTTTTTTAAACTGTTTTGGTGGAAAATCACACAATTAAGTGTTATTTGAATATGTTACTTTATCTGCTATATTT
Organism: Zygogramma bicolorata; assembly: GCA_032362365.1. NCBI lineage: Eukaryota > Metazoa > Arthropoda > Insecta > Coleoptera > Chrysomelidae > Zygogramma > Zygogramma bicolorata. The sequence continues at coordinate 451,945 of JAVJAQ010001010.1, forward strand.
ATCCTCTGCAAACATATCGTATGATATTTTCATAAAAGGGGTTCAGATGATCTATGAAAAAGTTTGTATTGAAGAAAATATAATTCCAAGTACTGTTTGGATGTCATCATTTTGTGGTGGAATTGAAAATCTGCCCTTTTACACTTGTATAGATTCCAATATTGATTCCTATTTTTTCAGATTGTGGTAGTATAAGAATCCAAAGAAGCTAAAAGAAAAAAATAATTCTAGTCTTTCACGAAATAACAATCAATTTCAAATTATTCTACAGTTGTCATTTCTTGTTTTCATCGATGTTCGAAACAAACAAAGTGTTTTATAATAGAACGAGTTCGATTGGTGTTGAAACAAGTTACTTCATTAATTTTATATTTTTATATCATCATTTCATCTGGAAAGAATGCTTTGGATCTGTTGCTGTTTTTGAAAATAATAATTATGTTAGAGTATATGCCTCCCGAATGAATCTTCAGAGTCAGTCAATGAGATGAAAGTGAAGTCAGTTAACGAAATATCGAATCTATGATTAGGTCACTCAAAAGCCATAACAACAGCAGTTTGTAGTCGAAGAGTTGGTTACACTTGGATTGCCAGAGGTCACATACAACCCTCACCATCGAGATCACGCTTCGCCATGGAAAAGTTCACGATTAGTGCCCGTTACCTATTACCACCACCAGATATATTTACCAGTCCCGAAAAATCCCTTCTTGCCCTTTCCTTTTTCTCCCTTAGTCGCTGCCGCGGCCGTTTTTTCCCTCGCCTCCTTTGTCTTGATGGGGTGGTTGGCTTTCGAAACCATTTTCAGTGGCGCAGGTTCTATTTTTTTAGGGAGTTTGGGGGTAGGTTTCGAAGTTACTTGTTTCGCGGCAGTCAGCTTGGGTTGTAGTTTAACCACTTTACTGGCTTTCGTAGGTGGTTTCGGGCAGCACTGGTACGGTTGGTAGGACGGGTTCGGGAGCTGACCTTTGCCGCCCATTCCGATGTAGAAACAGCCATCCCCTGCAGCAGGAAACATAATGTCAGAATCCACTTTATGTACAAATCGAAAAATATATAGAATACGAGGCGCATAGCTGTTAGTAGGCGATGATGAAGTAAAAAAAAACTAGAGTGAAGTGAGAGTCTGACACTATGCCCCGCATGCAGTGCAATAAAACCATGCATATATATGCCTACTCCAGAAGCTGGCTACCGTCCAGGACTGCCGGACTCTCGAACTAACAGCGAGGGGAGGGGTCGGTTATCTCGATATGTCGAATAACTTTCAACTGTTTGGAGCGTATCTACTATAAATTGTGATCATTCCATCACTAAAGGTAAAAGACAATGACACACATTGAGATCCAACCATACAGTATTTTTTTCTTGATATGATTGAAATTTAACTTCGTAGTTGGTCTCTGTACCAAATTGCAATTTATCTTTTAACGAGCATTATTCATTTATTATTGGGATCAGAATTGAGTGCATGAATAATTATCCAAAATATAAAACCAGTCAAAAAGATATAGGCGATAAAAAAATAATCCAATGAGGATGGATATTCATTTCCTCAAAATCAATCTTTCTCATTTTCGTTCTTATTTTTCAATTGATTTCATAGTTTTTGTTGTTGGTGAACGATTATAAACAATTATACCTTCATTCAATATCGATTTACTACTGAGGCTGGATTTCGGCTAGCTAATATTGAAAAAATTTACGTGTCCTGTAATGTTGTCAAAAGAATAGAGATATTTGTTTCAGTTTTTATATTTGAAGGTTTATGGTCAGTGTCACTGAGTGAGTAAATAAACAAGTTCTCATTTTATGAAGGGTTTTGATTCTGGTCGATATGAATTCGATGGCTGGTGAGATACGTTATGAAAAATATAATAAATAACTTTAGTCACTATGAGGTTTTTGAATTTCTTCGCATTTTTGATAAAAACCTCACGAGGCTTTCCGATTTTTCCAATTGGATGTAAAATTGTCTGGGATTCAGCTCAACTATTTCCATAATGTATTTTACTTTTGATAGTTCGAATCTGAGTCAGTTTTGCTCCAAATTGAAAAAACTCATAATCCTTCGCACTTAGAAAGACAAATTTTTTGAGTTGTTTTTCTTCCAGGCTACAGGTCGACCATAGTTATTTTTGTATAAAGTGCGTAAAATTGAGTGTTTTCTGATGTGAATTCATTCTTTGCGTTCAAAATAGCTAAGAAATAAAAGATGCAGCGAACACCGCATTGGCAAATCTTTTACCAGACAAATCGAAGCTCGTGTGCACAAAAGTGTACACTCAGTTAGGTGAATGGTGTCATACAAATAATGTAAAAACCTCAAGGGAAAATGATCCGCTATGTTACTTAGAAGGAAAATCCAAGTTGTTCTAGCCCCCTACATTGTGGAGCCCCATTCTATGCTCAAAAGCACTGTTAATATAAAGGAAAACATCGATTTGTTGCGATATTTTTCAAGCAGTGAAAACAAAAACTATTTTTTCGTTCAAAAAAACAAGTTGTGTTTTGGACATCCACAGCAACAAAAAAATAGTTTTGACAGTTGTAAAAAAAGTATTGTCTGAACTATCGCTTATGGATCTCGTATTTATCAAAATGAAGAGTTTGAATATGTTTCATTCGAAAAATAAGAGATAAATTAAAAAACTCGCAGTGAGAGAAGGAGATTTTATTTCGATATAGAGTTATAATTTTAAAAAGTGAACGAATACCAGATCTGATCTATCTATCTATCTGGGATATAAAAAAATCAGTATCCTGCATCTAACCTGTTTCAGGGCTGCAATTCTTGAGTCATGCGGATTTGTTTTCATACGAATAGAGTGACGTAGAGATAAATGGACTGGATGTGTTGAACTGCGACACAACACAAAGTCGTATACGGATTTATTTCAAGAATAGCAGCCCAGAACGTGTATAATCGAATGAAATTTGAAGAGACAATACTTCATTGAAATGGGATGGTGAACCAACCAAGGGCTTTGACCGAGCCTTCGAAATTGGTCACCTTGTTATTCAGTGTATTTCTACCCAGAAATTTAATTTTTTCAGGCGAGGCAAACGAGTTTAAATTGCCATTGAGATGCATTCCTGCGCCACATAGATATTTCCAATTAGAATCAGCTTCATAAACGAAGAAATTCACAAAGCATTCCACTTTTCTTGCCTATCTGATTTCTGGGTAGTTTATCTGCTAGTAAATTATATTTTTTCACCAAGTTCTTGAGGTCTGCTTTTCTCTTTCCATTCAGAGAGCTCTCAGTAGAAAGTTATTCGACCCGAGTCCACCATTTAACCACCAAACATCCACGTTTACCTGGAACGAATCCCTTAACCAATTCATCGAAATTTTGCAAGCCGCTACCTATATCTTCGCTACTTTCATCGTTGTCGTTCGAATTATCGTTATCGTCTTCATCCTCATCGTCGTTATCGTTGTTGTCATCATCGCCCCCGTTGTCATCACCTAAGAAATTACAGCAACATGCAGCCCCTCATGCAACACACCTCGCAAACCTCGCATTTGAAGCCAATTTTTATACTTATTCTTTTTGTTTTTCGGAAAAAATGTCCCCAATGCGAAAGTTACTTTTGAAATGAGATGTTAAGGTAGTGAAATATTGCTTTCCTTACTTTTTTGTTCGACTAGCCATTCCAAAACTTTGTCCTCATTTTTTAGGTTTCCTATAACATTTCAGCGAGATAAATACTTTCGACCTGATATAGAATATTCGAGAAAAACCTTACGGATAACTCACTTTAAAAACGAGGCTTACCGTCATACATGATTGGAACGCCTGTTTCGTAGTAAACCAATGCCGGGAAGCTGAATATGCCGATTTCCGAAGCTAGTTTTGCATCCATAGATTTTACAAATTGTATTCCGTGTTTATCTGTATCGTCATCGATTGTTTCAAGTTCTTCCAATATATCGCTGCATTCGTCACAGTCATTGCTGTAGAATAGAACAGCCAAGTGTTCAACGTCATTTATTAGTACCTACAAGAGAAAAAACATATATTAGTTGTCATCAAACTCGAATGAGATGAAATAAATTGAAATCTTTCGTATTTTTCTCTTCTCAACAATATCTGCGATCCATAAACACATATTTCTACGGAATTTTCAGTGCAATCCATTGGGCCTATATAGTCATCGGAATAATAGTCAAGATGACTGAGCCTCTGAAGAAGCTAGCCACTCGCGCTAGCGAAACGTCAGGACAAAATTCCAAAGAACGACGGCCTTCAAACCCGAAGAAAAGTAGTAATACTCAAAACCTCGGCCGCGAAAGCCTTAGCCATTTTGTCACTATATATTCCATTTTATCTCAATGTTCAACTCCAAGTTGAAATGAAAATATGAACTAGTTCCTACTTCACAATATTCTTAATACTATTCGTGAAAGCTTCCAAGCGACAAGTATACAGGGGGTAAAAAAAACTATAGACTCATTGTTCTCAAATTACTGAATAATTTTAAATAATTGATGATATTGATAGGCAATTGTTCTCAATATAGGTGAGTAGGCTTGTTTTTACGTCTAACCTTTTGTATTTTCCTTATCAATCTCCAAGTTCTTGGGATTTAGCACAGAACTCAGTTCTAAAGTGGAATTATTTCGATAAAATAATAAAGCTTGGATGAATGGAAGCGAGAAAAAATTGACAAAAAATGGAGGTTGGGATAAAAGAGTTCAATGATTCTATTTGAGAAGGCACGAATGAAAAATAAATCGAATGAAGTACAAATTGGAAAAAACACGAGAGTCTTATAAAATCGAGCGAAATGAATGAAAAAATAGTGATTATGAAATTCGAATAAAAAAAGTACTGAAAGAATAAATAATTCGATTTTTTTTATGTACTCAGTAATAACATACCTTCGATGTAGCTATTGAAGTCTAGGTATAATATTATTGCCTGACTGAAAGGGGATATAGTTAATTTCAATGTACAGAGATGTATAATGACACCAATATCCCATCAAACCATCGGCTTAATGTACTATAGATGTTCGTACAAACATAACAGAACAATATACATAAAATATAAAAATATACCTCAATTTAAAAGCGACCTGAAAACATTTGAGAAAACCAAGACTCTGATTGCAACGAAATGTACAACACCAAATAAAACGCAAACTTACTCATATCTGAACAAACGAAAAACACTTAAACACAGTTTAAACATTGAGATTTGGTATGATGTTACTATTATGTATCAGAGAATTTTAGAAATTTCCATTGGATATCTTGAAACTTCAGTCTATAAAATCAGAGAGTAATCCATTAATTAATTTGCAAATATTGTAAGAATATGCTCGCTGGAACATGGAACTGGAGTGATGATGCACTGTGAGGATATTGTAAAATATTCTTCGTACTAGGTTTTTAGGTACTTGATTTCTAGTTATTTTATTAAATGAACATGCCAGGTGGCGATACCTCCTATTGGTCATTTGTAACCATTTCAACTTCAACAATTTACTAGACACCGAATGTCTTCTGCCAGTGTTATGTATGAAACGGACGCATCTACTCGGAACTGTCTGTATCGTTCTGCGATTTTCGTTAGTTAGGCAAAGGCCATATGAGTTACCTGCATAGTTGAAATGAGATAGTACCAGAGCCTAGCATAGGATAGATTTGGTATTATTAATGCAAGGTTTGTAGAACGCATTCTTTACCTCCACCTGCGTGGAAAATCACGTATCCTGCTCAGAATATACAACCAAATTTTTTGCTGTATCCACGAGTACCATTGAAATACTATTATTCTCAACTCCACAAAAGCTTCAGTTACCATTCTGGGTGGCTTGCTTCTGAATACCATTAACTGAGATTTGGAGGGATTCAGTGATAGATTTTTTTTCAGAGTGTAAAACGATTATTCAGATCGGCATTCGGCATCGTGTCAGCCAGTTCAACTTCTGATTCTTTGCATAATATAATAATAATCTAATATGAACTTGGGTGACGTCTGCATAAGAATGGCATTCAATATTACGTATGCAATGAGCGAAATATATTATAAAATACGAACTTTCTGGTTATTGCGAAAAGACAAATCAAAAAATTTTTCCGACTTATTATTTCGTGTTTTCAATTAGGGCCCTCGCAGGCTGCAGACTTGATATCGGCCGATTGTTTGGTCGGATTCTTGATAAGTACGGAGAGGAATGCATTTGTGCACATTAGATCCATGGCGATTATGTACTGATGAGAAGCCGATCAAACTGTTGACGGTACTGAGTCTGTGGAAGAGTCTAAGGAATTCACCGCAATGAAAGATATTTCATTCAATCCTATTAGCTTTTCTAATTATGTTCAGCTCATAATCAGCTTTTTTTAAAATTTTTCATACCTTTCAATAACTTTATTTTTATCTATCGAATAGATTTTTTTCAATATATTGTTTTCAGATTCTACCAGGGTTGAAATTTGAACGATATTACAATTTTTCTCTGAATCACATATGATATTTGTTCTCCAAGTCTGAAAAATGCACACCAAGTTTTCAAATACACACTTCAAGAATAACGTCAGCTTCAATATCAGTCTCAAAACTCTTACATTTTCGTTTGGAGAGAAACGTATTTATTTTATATTAATATTAACAACTGGTTAATTATACAGTCATTTGGAAATAATGAGCTGAGTACTAAATCACCTTATGAAACAACTTTGTACCAGCAAATTAATTTACTCTGACGTTCTATCAGAAATAATACCTACCTACCTGTAAAGTTTTTCTGTCGACGTTTTCTATTATATCCGGATCAGAATCTCGGAGTTTCAGGATCCAGTCCAGGATGGCTTCTTCGTGCATCAGATCACCGTTGTATATTTCTCTGAATCTGTTCCTGTAGAAAACTACCGCTGGTAGAGACGGCAAATCGTATTCTTTCTGTATGCCATCATCGGATATTTTCACGAAATCGATGTCTTTGTCCTCACATTCGTCGTCGATGTTCTCGAGCTCTTGCAGAATTTTTTGGGATCGTTTGTCACCCTCTTTGTCTGAAAGAATTATACGAAGGATTAGTATATTATGGTTACTAATATATGGTAATGTTACTAATTTCCCACGAGTATGACTTTCGCAGCACCAGTCGTAATGTGGGTGGTGCTGTGAGTCATACGAGAGGCAAATGTGTATTCCAGGCGAGTTGTACTATACTTTTTCTACGACTATTGATATATCAGGATGACGTATGCAATTTCTTGAAAAAGTAGGTGTAGCTAGATATTTTTAAGTAAGTGAGTAGCACGGGTGGATCAACCAAAAATTTTATTGTTGCACGTGGAAATTCAGTCATCACGAAACATCATAATACTCACAAAAATAAACGACGACATGCTCATTTTCGCTCAGTATTTTGTCCAACATCTTCGAGTTAACTTCTTCGATCCGATCCGGAATTTCCAAAGTGTTTTCATCTGTCAGCCAAGCCAAGACTTCGTCCTCGTCTTCTAAATCTCCAGTATACACCAGAGGCTCTTTGTTCCTGAAGAAGACCAATTTGGGGAAACTCTTGATGCCGTACTTCTTGGCCACTACCAGGTCCTCGGTGGTTACGAAGATGATGCCGTTTTCATCCAGCTCGTCGTCAATGTTCTCCAAGTCCTCCAGGATATCGTCGCATTCTTGTCCTTCCTCGCAGTTGCCGCTGAAGTAGACTACTACGTATTCGTGCTCCTGGATGAGGTCCTCCAAGATTTCATCGGTGACCTCTTCGATGGTTGCCGTTTGTTTTTGCTCGATCAGCCATTTGAGAACTTCCTCTTCGTTCATGAGGTCGCCTTCGTAGATCGACGGTATTTTGTCTTCGAAGTATATAAGGGTAGGCAGGTGATCGATCCCAAATTCTTTGGCTTCGGCGTCATTGTCGATTCTCACGATGACTATGCCCTCTTTTTCTAACTCGTCATCAATGTTTTCCAGCTCGTTGAGAACCCTGATATCTTGCTTGTCATCTTTGTCATCTACAAATACAAACATTTCTTGTAAGTTCACTATAACATCAACTTATTTTTGAATAATGAATCCGTGTCGGAACTGCAGATAAGATAAATATCGATATGATAAAATTCGATTAAGTTTTTCTCGAAGAGACGAATAATTATTTTTTGGAGATTCGCATTCGATGGAGAATTCCTAAATATTTTCACGCAATTTCAGAATATTTGTTGATTTACTTCTGGGGTTCCAATCATAATGATTATTGGCTGACTCTGTAGGCTCATGCATCAGGCTAATTTTTATTCGAGACACCAGCCTCATTATGCTGTTAACGTTTACAAATAGCCATTTTGGTGTTAACGCATAATAGCTATTTCGCCTTTGCTTGGCCTGTTTATAACCGTTCAATATCGATTACAACGTCACTTTGTTCATTGGTAGTGCCTTTTCCAGAATAAATCATTTCTCGCCTCACTACAAGCGTTTAAATAATTAAAAGAGACATTCTGACATGAATGCCCTGAAGAGTTCATTTTCAATCTGGAAGAATACAATCCTAGAATAGCGAGATAACGAGTTGATGATATGATTGTTCTACATTGTTAAATAACGAGATGCTTTCGAAGCAATATTCTTCTAACAAAATTGACGTCATCATAAAGATGAAGTAGGAAAAAACTGAATAAGTGAAATATTTTTTCCTATATTTATCCTAGATTAGCGCCTTCTTTCAAAAAAGCATACCTCAAGAGATAGGCTGTTTGCTAGTTGGGGTATATCAAGGAAGATATCGCTGGATGAGAAATCAGGTAAATGGTACATGGAGGATGCATACCTAGGAAAGATCGTTACTGCTGTAATGAACTGAGTTGTATGCCAGCTAAGACTGGAGAGTTGAAGCCGTGACCAAAGAGGTCCATTTTCGCAAATTTTTTTTTGGTTTGGAAATTTTCATGTCTCAAAATATAATACTGGCCAATTTGGATGTTTTTTATTCAGATGCCTAAAACTCGATTTTGAAAAATTCGATTGAAAAATCAGAAAAACTGATTGAGGAAAGAAGTCACTTTGGAAATATAAAAATATAAATAGCCTAAACTGAATATTTTCCAAAAATGTGTATTTTCCATTTCAGTTTTCACATTTTCTGTTCTAAAAAGTGGTGGAAAAAAATCGATGACTACACTTCGATATTGTTTTCAAAAAAGGTCTATGAAAATACCACGTATACAATAAAAAAAATAGGAAATATCAGAAAGTATTGTTTTCTTCTTCGAAATCTTCTGAAAGGGGCAATTCGGAATCAAAGAATTCAACATTTCAAGAAATATATTCCTTGTAGAAGAGTTTTATATATGAAAAAATCGCAAAAATTAATTTTTTTCAACAGCTCCAACCCCCTATGATATTTGATGAATTTTCATATAGCCATAATATGTCAGTATCGTTGCGTTAAACCAAGTATTTTTATGAATCGGGCATTTTTTAGATAAATACTTGGAATGGGTAGTGGTTATCTTCAAAACTATGCATTCTGGACAAATTTATTCACAATTCTCTAGAAACTTTGAAGTTGTCAATAGAAGACATTTTTGTCTTGCTCACCTCGAAAAGGCACACGTTTGATCCGAGTCAACCGACTCCTATCTTAACGTTTTTGACAACTAATTCAACTCATTCTAAATCTATAAAATACAGTTTTGAAATAATACTTACAGAACAGAACTGCTAAATACTGTTGCGAATCAATGAGCAAATCCATCATTTCATCGGTTATGTCTGGTATTTCGCTGTGCCTCTTTTGATGTAGCAGCCATCCAAGCAACTCCTCCTCTTTGGTCAAGTCTCCCTCGTATAGATGAGGAATTTTCTTCTCGAATAACACCAGACTGGGGATGACATCGATACCATATTCTTTAGCTTCGGCTGGATTGTCGATTTTCACGAAAACAATGTTGTTTTGGTCACATTCATCGTCGATGTTTTCCAGTTCGGCTATGACTTTTTGACTCTTCTTCTGGTTCTTGTCATCTACAAGAATCGGAAATGAGTGAAATTATCTGTGGTTGAATGACATCATCAAAAATTCGGAAGATATTTTTCGGGGGATTTCCCACTGCATAACATTTATATATCGATAAAGTGATTGATGTGAATTACCATCATTTAAATAAAAAAGACCACGGAACGCATCTCTTAAACTTCCAAAATACCCATTCTTTACAGATGACTTCAATGTTTTCGAAACAAATGATAATTTCTCTCAGATTTTTTTAAATTCCCATGAAAGTTCCAATGACGAAGTACAAACAGTTTCTGGGAATTCATTCGATTCAACAAGATATAAATAAAACAAGTCTCAAATTACCTACACAGTAGGTTTCGGCTGGCACCTGTCAGAAAACAACTACTCCCCTGGATAATACCACGAAGGGCATTGAATTATATCCGACCAGGTGCCAGTGCAGTTTGCAGACCGGTCCGCAAGTGTGTCCGTCCCTATAATTGAGAATCAATTCCTTCATTTGTATCGACGAAAGCAAATGCAGGATTTACTTCTGTGAAGAAACCTGCACTGGCACCTGGTCGGATATAATTCAATGCCCTTCGTGGTATTAGCCAGGGGAGGAGTTGTTTTCTGACAGGTGCCAGCCGAAACCTACTGTGTAGGTAATTTGAGACTGGCCTGAACAGATTGTTCGAAAGATGATTTGATTTAACGCCAGTCTTCAAGAATGCCCACTGACTATGTCGAGTGTTTTTATATAAATAAAAAACAGAATCGAGTTCTCCTCTTCTTTACGTAGATACTCCTTGGAAGGCATTATTCTGATTTGGATACATTTTTACTCCGTAGTTTTTAATTGTTTCAGATTATGGTAGATTTTATCAACCCAAAAACTAAGACAAGAAAATTACGTATACCTATTGCTTGAAGTAACTGAGATTTATCAACATTTGCCTCATTCAACAATTTTTGAATATTTCGAATGATCTTTTTTAGATCATCACTCAAAACTGACCCTTTTAGGTCTCTCTACCCTAGATACCGAACCAGCATTTACTATCTAGTGTTGTCATTGACAACATGAAACAAAAATTTCGTTCCTACACTGGTACCAGAAGATGAACTTTACGAAATTAAGATAGTTGTTGAAATTATAACTATTTGCATGACCATGATAAAAAACTCACAGAATAAAACAGCGACGAACTGTCTCTTGTTCAATATCATATCCAGCATTTCGTCGGTGACGTCTTCGATTTCGTCGCTCTTCACTTGGTGTTCGAACCACTTAAGTACTTTCTCTTCGTCTTCGAGGTTTCCTTCGTACAGCGTAGGTATGCCGTTCTCGAAGTACACCATAGAGGGAATTTTTTCGATGCCGTATTCTTTAGCTTCGTCGTCGTTGTCAATTTTCACGAAAACGATTCCGAGCTTGTCGCATTCATCGTCGATATTTTCTAGTTCGTTGAGCACCTTCTGGGATTTTCTATCGTCGTTGTCGTCTGAAAATACCAAGAACCAACCAAATATTGTTTATGTTCGATATCATTGAAAAGAAAATTATAGAAATATTCTTCACATTTTAACAAAGTCAGGATAAATTACCAAAATTGGGTAATATAAATAACTGAAAGTATATTTTGCTTGTGATGATTTACTCAGTTATTATATGTTCTTACATGTTAGTTGGGAAATAAATCTAACTAAAAGTAACTTGATAATATTATTGCTAACTGAATATGTAGTGAATGAGATATCTAAAAAATCACTTGAGATGTTGGTTAAGTATTATCAATTATTTGATGATGAGATCAAGTCATTCTGAATCAAATATCAATATATCCATCCATCTTGGCACAAACTGAGATACTCTCCTGTTACCCACTGGTGTAGACCATGACGAAAGAAATAACACCTTCTAGGAATAAATGTCAACACAGTGAACAAATATAATAGGTGTTTTTTTTTATCTTAATATACTTCAGAGAGATTGCTGGCCATATACGTTATTGGTTCTGTGCCAAGATGGATTGGATGAGCTGTACATTGATATCAAATATACGTTACAGTTAAAGCACTGTCATCAGAGTTACGGTCGGAGACTCTTTGTGTATATTTTTGAAGAGAAGTTCAGAGGAACTGCTCAATTTGTCTATGCTCTCTCAAATACAGCATACATACACAGAGCGAATAAGTACGTTAATACTGGGGCAAGTGCTATAGAAGAATTCACGGCTAAATCTCAAAATCAATCTAAGAGCCAATTGAACCGTTCAGAGGAACTGCTCAATTTGTCTATGCTCTCTCAAATACAGCATACATACACAGAAGGAATAAGTACGTTAATACTGGGGCAAGTGCTATAGAAGAATTCACGGCTAAATCTCAAAATCAATCTAAGAGCCAATTGAACCGTTCCAACTCAATAGATTTTTAACTAAGCTTGGCTCAATCGTTAAGGAACAAGGATGCTGATTGGCAAATCCACAGCAACAAAGCCTGCCTCAGATAAATCACAACCAAAGCAGAGCAGTGCAACTGGTCCTCAATTTCCTGTGTAAGTGCTAGGTGATACTTAGTCATGGAAGTAACTTTCATTGAAGCTTCATTTCCGTCTCGTGGGACTGATTCAAAGCGTGCCTTTGCTTCTTTGATCGCAATTATTCTAAAGGGATGAAAAATATTATTATATAAATTCTGTTAATTGAATCGAATAAAGCACCGTGTTATCAGAAAAGTAATTTTTTTAACAATGACTAATAATTATTAATTCGTAGGATCGAAAGGATAGTTTTTTATCGTAAATATTTCTCGATACTAATATTACTGTAATTACAAAAGTTGATTCTGATGTTTTATTAAGAAATAACATAAAGCGTGCCTATGCGTACGTAGATGTCATGGAACATATAATTCCATAAATATAAAAATATAAATAGGAAGTATATAAATATTTCACCATATCAAAGCATACATAACTGAAAATTTCGTCTGTTTGAATCGTATTTTCAGGAAATAATTGATTGCATAATACGGAGAGGTTTGGTATTCCTTTCACTATACTGTTCAGCAAATTGAACCTATATCTGAAGGAAATAATGAAGAAACGGCAGAATAGAATTTTCGATTTTCTGGGTTCCTCCTTAAATATTTAGTCGATTTTTTAGTGTACGAGTACTTCAATAGGCATTTGAAATAGGCAACCTTCTTTCTCTACCTCTCATTTTCACATAATCCGTCTCCATGAAGAAAAAGTTGATAGATCTGTTTATGAAGAACGCCTGATTCTGACCAGTGTCACTGGTCACGTCGATTTGTCTATGCCCCTTCTATACTACAATAAAGTGAGTAGTCTCATTTCGGATACACCTTTTGGTCTTTGAGATACCGATCTACCCTGTACTGAGAAGGGCCAATGAATATCGTCTACAAGACATGAGACCGCTGAATGATATTCATTCCGTTTGGTCGAGATTTCCAGAGGTGAAAATTTGTAATATCCAGTCTGTTTTTTTTGCATTGTCTGACTCAAAATAGTATATTGTTTAACGAGCAAGAAATGATGGCCATTTCCCAAAAGTATGAAGTTTGCAGTATGAGCCGTAGGGGAGACCTGATTCATTATGTAATAATCATTGCAACTGTAACAGAATGGGGTCATTGTATTAACGGTGAGGTAACGAAATCGAAGACATACATTGATCTATCAAGAACAGTCAGTTTCGTATTATAGCCGTAGGAAAATAATCTTTTTCTGGTTCCATTATACTGATAATGTGATTTGATTCATTTTTTGTCAATAATAACAAATTGAACGAGTGCAGTGAGTATTATCATACAAATATAATGAACAAGTGGCAACAATTCCATGGAGAATTGACAATATTTGCCAATCACTCGTAGGGTTATACACTGATTGATAGTTTTCTCAGGACCAAAACTTAAACCTAGTAGGGAATCTGTTGTCAGTTGAAAAAATACTCTTCATTCCTTCAATATTCATAATAAACATTTCGTCAGATCCTACTGCATTATTTTTTTTTATTTCCAGCACTTTTCAATTGTTTGTTCCAATATAACGATAGAGGAAAATGTTGCTCCATTGAAATGATTTGTATAACAGTTTCGAAAGGGTAAATCTGTAAGTCTATCTTATCATGACAAGGAATACTACTGAAATAATTATCAATCTCGTCTATCTTTCTAGTTGCTCCAGAGGGCTTACTGATAATTTTTATCATGAAATACAGTTTGCCATTATAATACATATAATTAACAAAACTCAAAATAAAATATAAAATGTTACGTAATATAATAACAATAAATTTATATGCAATGAAAATACATGGTAGATTCATTTTTGTTTGGAAAATATTGCCCTATTTCTCTCATGATAGTGGAAAAAGTCAAGACTTGGACAACATTTGACCGTCTTTGTGGTTTCTCAAACTAACTTCAGGAATATAGAGGTTGATAACCTTTCGGAGTCCATACATATCTCAGTTGATTGAGTATATTCAATATGAGTTGTACATTATTCAAACTCCGCTGATGTTCAAAGTTGGCTCTGTTGAAATGTTCTAGTTGATTGAATATAAGATCATGGAGGAAAGCTCTTTGTTTCCTTCGAAGTAGGTGTGCCTGAAAAATTTCTTCGGATTTTATCTATCAACTGAATGGAATGCTTTGATCTAAAAAGGGAATCAAAAAGGAAGATTCCAAGTTTTCATTTGAATTCCCCGGCATTTCTCAACACAAATCCAAGCTTTCTCTTTGCGTCACTCACAATATACGACTATTAAAGCCAAAGTGAATAATCGAATGAACTCTTTTTTCTAGACACATTGATCATACCCTTTAACTTCTCAATTCGATAGGCGTTAGGGTAGGGAGCGATGGGAAAAGTTGTGTCAGTTGTCTGGCAAATTTTTATATCAATTTATTGTTATCAAATAAAATAAAAATCCGAAGTCTCCATATATGTAGTCTTCAAGTAGGAACGTTGATAATAAAACACGTTTCGGGCGTCTAGGCGCCCATCGAGGCGCCCATCTTCAGTTACAAAAGCACAAAAAAAAAAAGAAATTCATTCAAGTCTAGAAATACAATATGAATAGGAAGCTACAGTTAATCTATAAATGGGGACACCATAATATGAATATTTTGGATATGCCATTGATTATGGTGTTCCCATTTATAGAATAACAGTAGCTTCCTAATTATGATATATTCCTAAATTTGAATGAGTTCTTTTTTTGTGGTGTTTTTGTAACTGAAGATGGGCGCCTAGACGTCCGAAACATGTTTTATTATTAATGTTCCTATTTGGAGATTACATATGTGGAGACGACTTTGGATTTTTATTTTATTCGATAATTACTAAATCCACTTTGAGGATGGACTGAGTATATATTTTTTAATTTGTTTATTTGACTTGAAAAATGTTAACGTATTTTTTTACCGTCAAGTTGTAGAAATTAATATTTATAATTTGTTTACAGAATTGTTGATATATTACCTCCTGTAATATTTAGAATGAACATTTACAACTCCCCTTGAATTGAAATTAAAAATTATCTCTATATTGAGGAAAGATTAACGGCAAAATCTATTTCTAACTTCTGCCAAATTGTCGGCGAATTCGGATATCAAATTTCAGGTAATTTCAATTGTCAAATTACTGAAGTGGCTATTAGGATACTCGTAAACTCCCTGAATCGAAATGAATGGATAACATTGCGAATCTTATCGACTATACCTGTAACGGTCGCTAGTGGAGAGAGGAGTTTTCCTAAGCTGATGAAAACCTATCTGCGATAGAAAATATTTCAATATAGATTTACAATGTTGTCAATCGAAAATTAAATTGCTCAAAACATCGACTTTGATAACCTGATGAAAGAGTTCGCTGATAGAAATACTAGAAAAGCAAAATTTTATTATGTTCCTTTCAATAAATGGTTATTTCTTTTGGTGAATAGTTGTTGCCATTATGTCCTTCGTTTTTTTCTCCATGGTTTCAAATTGCAGTTAGGAAGGCGCCTCAGAGAGCTCGCCCAGGGCGCTGATGGGGGTAAAATCGGCACTGGATCAATATATGTTCACAATGATTTGAGTTTATAGTATTCAATAACTGCCGATTACGACGGCGTAAAAGTGAAACTATAAAAATAAAAAATATCACCATTGACAGATTAAAATCTTTCAATGCCGAATTATAGTCTGTCAATTACAGATTTCAATCTGTCAAAATGCCATTGACAGATTTTAATCTGTCGAAATGCCATTGGCAGATTATAAATTGTTATTGAAAAATTTTAATCTGTCAATGACAAATTTCAATCTGTCAATACGCCATTGACAGATTATAATCTGCCATTGATAAATTTTAATCTGTCAATGACAGATTTCAATCTGTCAAAACGCCATTAATAGATTTTAATCTGGCATTGACATATTATAATCTGCCATTGATGATTTCAATCTGGCATTGACATTATATATTATACAGTGATCGTAATACGCTGTCGTGGCCATTGAATCAACCGTTATACTCACAAAACAACACGGCTAGAGTCTTCCCCTCGGCTATCAGCTTGTCCAGCATCTCGTCGGTGACGTCCTCGATCTCGTCCTTCTCGAGCTGCTCCACCAGCCAGTCGAGGATGTCCTGCTCCGCCTCGAGATCGCCGTCGTACACGTTCGGGATGCCCTTTTCGAAGTAGACGACGCGCGGCAGCGCGTCCAGACCGAACTCGCGCGCCGCGTGCGGGTCGTCGATCTTGACGAACTGGATGCCGTACTTGTCGCAGTCGTCGTCGATGTGCTCGAGGTCGTCCAGGACCTGGATGGAGTCCTCGTCTCCGTGGTCGTCTGGAAAATTACCTTGCTTCAGGTAACGTATAGCAGAACACGTGCCGCGGTTTTGTAAACCTATTGTTAGTTGGTCTTTTTTTTTATAGGCAGATTCACACGAAAGAAAAAGACCTTGATATTTAATGTCCAAAGAATAAAGCGGTAATCAAGGGACAGGAGATACTAATTAAAATTAATTTCAAATTTGTGAAGTTTCACAGGAAGAACCCTCCATTGGCAAGGATTTCCAAATTCATCTGTTTCATTGAAAAAAAGATCCCAGTGCAAGACAGATCTCCAAGCTCACAACAAAGGGATGAGAATTCTGTACTCGTTGGGTCATCTGTGTTGATACTGCCAAATGTGGAAAGATTGGCGATAATTCAGAAGAGCACCCTCCGTGGAAATATCTTCAGAAGAGTGACAAGTCTACGACCCTTTTACGATGCCCCAACGAAGTGAGCGAGTCTTCGAGCAAAATATCACCAAGTTTCAATGAAAGTTTTCGAGCCGAGCCCCACATATGAGAATTATACTCCAGGTATTTCTTCGCACGAAATAGAAATCAAAGCTTCTGGGAAGCACCTTTAGCGATTGATCTCACACAATTTTCCCATGAGACATTATTAAAAATCTCAATTCCTAGCATCGAGATAGTTGACTTTGTAGAAATAGATACTTCTGACTTCGAATATTGAATAGAAATCGCCTTTCATTGAGAAGAGACATGCCTGGGTTTTCCCAGCATTGAATTCCACTAAGTTTATGTTACCCCATTTTGTATTCGACATGGCCTGTTTTTCCTAATCGTTTCTTCATTAATTGAAAAAACATTCCACCTGTGGAAGCCGCCTGTCATGATAGTTTGCGGCATATATGCGGGAAGGCAACAAACAATTCAACAAATGACATAAATGCATGATTCTTCTACTGATGGTTCTATATCCGCAGAGATAGATGATAGATTACGTTGAAGAATATTCTGAATAAAGGTTCATAATTTGTCGAAATTAATAAGGAACTGTTACCTACCTCGAGGTATGAATATCAGTTCATCGGTAGGGGAAAAACGTGTCACGTTTTGTAAACCTTTTTCACAAAAAAAAAAGTTAAAAATCATTTTGAAAATGTATTTTGAGTGTGATGATAATATTTATTCCGTACCTATATACATGTTCAAATCAATAAGGATATAAACAAAATTTGGATAATTCCAATATATGATTGGCAAATAGAAATGGAATCAAATACGATCTGAAAGGTGTGATGCTTTTTGTTCATGAAACAAAATATGTGCATTGGAAGTCACAAGAGATTCGGAAGAGATTGTTATCACTTGAGCATCATTGTATTCAGCTAAGGAGTCGACAGCCTTGTAATGCCCATTGTATGTAGTACCGTTGTGATTGGAGAACTCATAAATATTGAAGCAACTGGGGAAATCTACGGTGACATTCAATTTTGAGAACATGTCGGCCTCTCATTCCCATCCATCGTTTCTTCTTTCGTAAACAAATATAAGTGATAATAAACTCAGTTGACGAGTTTTTTGTGGAATAGGCAACGAAATGTCCCGAAATGGGTCAAACTTGGCAACAGCGCATTGTGGCACAAAAAATCCAGCGCTGAGTGGAAAATTATGGGACCATGATATTGACAAAAGAAAAAAAAAATTCCCATAAAAAAATAATTTTCTTTCACGGAAAAATGCAACACCCTGTACATCTGAAACTAATTTCAAAATGTTGTCATTGAGACATAATGTAACTTTTATCTGAAACTATTTTTCGTATCTTTTCGCATTATCCATAATTTGAGCAAATGTGCACCCTGCATAGCTTTTTTCTAAAGTGACCACCCTAAATATGCACAGTTATAAACATCCTGTCTCAATAAATGAACTTTCTTGAAATATTCTCATGAGATGCTGTAAATATGACCTAAATTTTATAGGAATACACCGTATGTACTTTTGAGTATTCTGGTGATAAATCTAGAACACTAGCTTTTGTCCGCAACTTCGTCCACGTAGAAATGGAACCGAACCATTTGGTCAGGGCACGTCGGTAAAGCATCACATCCCACCCGCTTCTTTCCAACTTTATTTATTTTACACTGAATATTTTGTTCAACCCTATTGAAATATAGCCTTTATCACAACTGAATAGTGTAGCTTCCTGTTGGTGAAAGCATTTTCAATTCAATTTCAATTTTGATTGGATCAGTATTTCCGAAGATTACTCCCTAACTCCCTACAAACTAACGAAGCTAGAA
Organism: Zygogramma bicolorata; assembly: GCA_032362365.1. Lineage (NCBI taxonomy): Eukaryota > Metazoa > Arthropoda > Insecta > Coleoptera > Chrysomelidae > Zygogramma > Zygogramma bicolorata. The sequence continues at coordinate 471,055 of JAVJAQ010001010.1, forward strand.
ACTTTACCTCTTTATAACAGTAGTAAGAATTCATCAACGATTTTTCTCATAATACCCGTAATCACAATATTATACTCAAGATGAATAAAAACCATGGTGCGTTGACCGATATGCTTTTGTTTAGCCAATTCCTCTCGACCTGAGAAATCGAAGAGTAAACCTACATTTTTTAACGGTAGGTGATGTTGAGGTGGTGATACAAATGCGATTTTCTAAGGGTACATTTTCATTAAGGCGGCAGCTTACGAGTGATTTTCGATACCAGCGGTCTCATTGGATAAACTCTTGCGGGATCTTTCGTTCACCTATAGAATCATCAGTATACAAAATACGTAAGGTCAAGTTCGTCTCATAAAAAGCAATTTTTTTTTAAATGTTTGACAGTACGATTTGAATTCGAATGCATTTGAAAGTTCCTTTAATATTAAAAATCTTGTACCTTGTTCTTGTTTCTTTTCACGTTTCTCTTGTTTATATTCTTTTTAAGTGTTTATCGTTGCTGTTCTTGTATTTGTTTGATTTTGTAGTGATAGTTAGATTTATTATGAACCGATTTACACAGCTCAAAATAAAACGCTCGTGTAACGTGTAGGTATTACTTATCCCTCATATCATCGGCTCGTAATCACATTGAAATTGCATCTTTGTCAACACTATGAAGAAAAAAGTACTAACCTATTTTCGGTTCCTCAGAGAGTAGAAAGATAAGATATCACTACTTTCCAATTTCACTCACAACTATTGTTTCGGGAGATTTAAAATCACATCACAATCACTGAGTTTTTGATTTATTTTTCATGAAATTGAAAGCAAAAGGAATACCTAATAATCAGTCCAAATATGATGACTACATACTTTCTAGCATTTCGCGGGAAAGCAAGAAATTGCATGCAAAACATGAGACCATGAAATAAACATAACCTATAAATCTATAAATAATCGAATGGCCGTCTAGCAGATGGATATCATGGCATCACAGATTAAATTGAAATCACGTAAGGTGCGCCTCTGCTGGCAAAATCTCGAAGGCATCTCTTCAGTTAAAATTGATCGAAATCAAGATAGCGAGAAGTCGAGAAAATTTGCTTACAATCTATTAGGTATAAGTCAACACACCAGGGTTTTTATTCATCTTGATTATACTGTAATTTTCAACCCCTATGAATGTTCGAATAATCTTCTTTCAAATTATCTTGGAATAATAATTGAATATTCCGGGAATAATCAACTCTCAAAGGCATCTCTTCAGTTGAAATTGATCGAAATCAAGATAGCGAGAAGTCGAGAAAATTTGCTTACAATCTATTAGGTATAAGACAACACACCAGGGTTTTTATTCATCTTGATTATACTGTAATTTTCAAACCCTATGAATGATCGAAAAATCTTGTTTCAAATAATCTTGGAATAATAATTGAATATTCCGGAAAAATTAACTTCAACCATGCTCTGATTGGTACTTCGAAAATATTTCATGCAGCAATACCGTTACTGCTCTGAATTCTGGGAAACAGACTCGTACAAAATGTGAGAGTTGAGTTTTGAACACATCCTCATCGAGAAAGTAAATGGTCGACATGAAATCTATTCAAGTTAGGTAAGTATAGTGATAAAGTCTAGACGATCTGTAAATTCAATCTGGTTACATTTCATTATAAAAAGAACAATTCCTTCATCAGAAAAAAACTCAAGATTCATTTATAATATCAGAAGTATATTCTCAGAATATTCTGAATTGAATGTAATAAGAAATGACCAAGGAATATTCATAGAATATTTACTGAAGAATAATAAAGTCTCTGTTACATTTCTTAGCTCTGTCCATTGTTTCGAATACATAGAGTGGAATATTATCATTACACAATAAAACTTATCCATTCAGTATTGATCAAAAGAGGTGTGCCTAATAGAACAAGGTTCCTAGTATTGCTAGGCGCCATTTATGGCTGACGCATTGGTATACAAATCCGTTTACCTATAAAGAACCCTTTTCACATAGAAGAATTTTTCCACAGAATATTACTTTCTCCAAAAACGTAGGGATCTGTATCTGCAAGTGCGGGGAGGGAGATTTCAGGGCAATCACTAGACCAATCGTGTTTCGACGTCTCTACGTGTTTGATTATAATAAGAAAACTATTGAGTTATTAAATAGTTAAACCAATCACAAAATATTTTATAGATTACATTTAAAACGTCGTTGCGTACAAGAATGTTGTACCTTCATAATTTTCAAAAGTTGGTGATGAATCTTTTGATATTTTATGAAATCTCTCTACCTAAAAATACTCACAGAATAGAACAGCCAAATGATCAACACTTGCAATTAAGGTTGTGAGAGTTTTCAAGGTAACATCTTCAATGATATCATCTTCATCTCCTGTACTCTTATGTTGAACCAACCACTCCAAGACATCTTCCTCTTTCGTTAACTCTCCTGAAATAAACAAGCAATTTGAATATTCCAAGGCTGGAATGTGAAATAACGATATTCAAAGCAAATATTACGACTGTGATAATTTTTTGCTCACTTTCAGGAGTATTTATCAATGACCTCAGATAGAAATTCAAAGTTCTCCACTCTTTATTGATGGAACATCGATTTGCAAACATTTCATGGTGGTGTGGATGCACCAGCCCATTCATCTTTGGTTTGTGGGAACTGTCAGCACTAGACATGAATCAAACCCAAAGCTCTATTCGATATTATATTCGATTATTTTATATTTATACTGAGTGGCTTCTTATGCGATAATTGATGAAGTTCATTCCGATGAAAAGCACCTTATAATTGGGAAATAAGTAACAATTAAACGTCATCTCATTCTGAAAAATTTTAGGCGTGGGTATGTAAGGTAAATATTTGAGTAACTGAAATTAATGGAAGATTTTCAGAAAGATATTGTAATCAAATATACAGAAGAATAAATGTGGCAAATTAAATAGAATGGTAATGAAAAATAATGAATGCTATTGACGACGGAGCTCAATTATGACATGCTATTGTATTGGTGTAGTCCCAATTTGTTATTCATCTCACCTTCATAGTTTTCAAGAGAGACATTGTCAAAAATATTCACTAACCTTCGTAGATTATTGGTATTTGATGCCTGTAGTAGACGAGCGCTGGCAATGGTCCCAGATTATATTCATCGGCAAGAGTCTCGTCGTTGATTTTAACGAATCCAATCCCAAGTTGGTCTGCTTCGTCATCGATGTTCTCGAGTTCAAGTAACACTTTGGAACATTTCTTACAATCGGGTTTGTCTGCACCAAAGAGAATATTCAATGATAAAAAGATTCGGTGTTGAAACTGTTAATGTTCTACGATACTTGGCAAAACGTTCCCAACTACTACAAGGTAAAGTGTGAGAATGCGTTCATTGGCTTAGGGTATCTGAGTTTCAATGGTTCAAATATAAAAAAAAATTCTGTTATTGTATTGGAAGAAAATATCAAAAAAGGATAACCTCACGACTGAATGTCAGATTTGCTAAAAAAATTTTGTGCTGATAGGCCCATAATTCTTCTCATTACGAAAAAAAATTCTATTTTTTCCAAAAATCATCATTATAAACAGGGGGAATATTATTTTTCTTCAAGAATGAACAGATGGAAGAGACTTTATAGCTGTGTTGTTATCAGATATGCATGGAGAAATTGCCTTCGCTTGGATGATTGGGATCTTATGAACTTCCTACTCAACATATCCCAAAGTAACAGAGAAACAGCTGATACTCGTGCCAGAACATTGACGATATAGAACTCTTCACGATAGAATAGAATAGATGATATCATCAATTAGAGTGGGGTTCAGAGTTATTGATAACAGATATGAAAATCATATAAATATAAAATACATTATAGTAATGCTACTACTTGAGTTTCAACCCTTATTTGAGATATATTTCCCTTGTTTGAGTTGTGTTCCAAATTGATCAATCCATCCCCAGATGATAAGAGCAGTTTAAGGAAAAAGGAGCAAACTCCACAGAAATCACCTGCCTTGCTATCAGTTTGAGTGCCGGAGGCAACAGAAGTAGAATGTGAAAAATGTATCGTATTTTATCTTTGACAATGAATATATAAGGTGGCTGCCGCTACTGTTAGGTAATTTCCCCAAGGATTAGTTTTTTCCACAATTCTCATTTATTAAATTGGCTTCAGAAATATGGGCCAGCATTTCAACCAACCATGTCAGTCAATGTTAATTCAATAAAATAATTTCCCTTTATTTTTATTGTTTCCAAACATTTTTTTCTATACTTCAACCACCTCGACTCCATCAACCATTCATCGAAATCGGGAATTTAAATTCTACTGGGCTCGGGTAAACAATGAAAATGCGAAGCGTTGATATTGAGTTACAACAGAGATCCTCAAGCTGCACATGTGGTTATTTTCAACGGACGGTGGACAACGGCTAGATGAAAAGCTGTAAAAATAAACGACACAAGATTCGAGAAAAGTTGTTGTTACTCACTGCCTCCGGATTTAGCACACTTGTCTGCATCTGGACCTGAAGTAGTAAGTTATAAAACACTTATAAATAAATATATTAATACACGTGCTAAACTAACAAATAACTCTGTTAGTTACGAGAAAATGTATGAGTTATTGACAATGAGTTTTTTGATCTATTTGAAGAGAAATCATTGGTACATAGTACAGAAGTACACGTAAAATTGATTGTGAAAATGAATGACCAAAAAATTAAACGATCATTATGATGTGATCCAAACAGTCATACGAGAGTTTTCAGATTGATTGTTACCACTGAGTTCGGGTTTTTATGTACTGAATAATTTAATTATTCATTCATTTGAATTCCTATGAAGGAAGTTTTGAAGGAGTTTTTACACCGAAAAAAAAAACATCAGAAATATTAGTAGAAGAAACAAGTTTGAACGAAACTTTTACTCAACAGAACATGCATAGACTTAGGGCCAGTTTAACAATATCTGATCTCTGAATGGTTAGCTCAACCATGGGTTAAGAAATTGACATGTGTTTCACCAAAGATGGTCAAGCATTCAGCTCGATAGTAGCCATAGTTAACCATTAAGTTATCGATTGAGTGACCATACTTTGGCCCTCATCCAATTCATTTCTCAGTAAGATTAATATTCATAATCGGATGTCTGATTTGCTTCACTCGTATTAAAGAAATTTATATCACATAAATTGATACTATCAGAAGTAATTGATACTATAATCAGTATCAATTTACTTCTCCTGAAGATGCTAACTCTGCTAGCGAAACGCGCGTCGAGTGCACAAATATAAGTTTGGTGTTAGGGTAATTGATCTCTAGGAAAAGTTTCTAGGTTACCTTCATGCAAAATTATATTATATTGAACAAGGATATCAATACAGGTTCTAAACGATCAGACAATTCATTCTGTTTATGGAAGGAAATATGATACTGAAGTTTTCATCATTCGTCTATTCGAAAATAAAGATTTGTGATTTTTAATGAAATTTGTTCGATGCTGCTTTCAAGTGACGTTATATTTGACGATATAAAGAGTACTTACAAAACAGAACAGCGACAAAGTCTGTTTCTTCAACAATCTTATCCAGAATCCTGGCATTAACTTCTTCGATCCGATCAGGCAAATCCATTGCCTCTAGGCTGGTTAGAAAATCCAGAACATTATTTTCGTCCATCAGGTCCCCTGGAAAAAAAACAGGCTTCAATATGAGATATATCGAATGTTTTGAAACACCATTTTCGACTCCATGACTTATTCAACTAATTTTTCATGTAGTCGTTCAGTTTATTCATTCTGTTGTTGGAAACTGTTTGGAAGAAGGTGATAACTAAGCTGTTTGTAATTGAGATGCCGTCTTCATTGTATGATTCGAGACTAGTGACATTAGTAACGGCCGATGGGCATAATAAGCTCAAAACCGATTGTGAAATATTCAGAACTGTATCTCGATTCATCAATGACTCGGTGATACTATGGGATTTCATAATTTCCTTTCAATAGTTTTAGCCGTCCTTTACCCGTAAGAGGTTTCGCCTTCTTGGAGTGTTCTTGAGAATATTCGACGATACATGAAAAACAAAAAAGTATCTCACCTTCGTAGATGATCGGTTGTTTCTCCCTAAAGTAAGTGAGCGCTGGAAACTTGGTGATACCATATTGCTTGGCTAGTCGTTTATCGTTGATTTTAACAAAATCAACTCCAAAGGAATCGGTGTCGTCGTCGATTTGCTCTAACTCTTGTAGCACCTTGTCGCATGTGGTGCAGCTACGGGCATCTGAATAGAAAAGAAATAACTTGAAATAGTTATTGATCAGAAAATTCCAATGTTACGTATTCCGAGCCAAAATATTTGGGATTTTGATTTATTACTGCACATAATGAAAGGAGTTTTCTCTAGATGAAAAATTGTCACATTAGAACAATTTTTGATATAGGGATGATTCGAACACTTGAGTATACCTCAGCACCGTTATAATTCAAAGATTCATTATTCTCAAAGAGAGCACTCTTGCATTCATGACATTTTAATTGGAAACTTGTCTGTCAACAAGTCCTAAATAGCCAATCGACCAAGAAGTAATCCGGTTGGGATGGGAATAATTTAGGTTTGTTTTTTCATTTCTTTTATTAATTGGGTAAGTTCCTTTTATTAAGAATCATTTTGTCTCATGGGAAATCCCATTGAGAATTGATTATGTCAAAGTTCATCATTTTGTTTCCACCCAACTTGGCCAAAACAAAGGTGATTTTATTTGCAGGATGTACTTTCAAATGACAACAAGATGTAGTGAGCCCCAGAAAATTCTTGAGAGTCGGAGTAAACTGTTACCGATGTCGGTATTTTGTCACAGCTTTCAAAATGGACACATGAGAAGGACACTGTCGTTCTCGTTACCTAGTAAGTTTTCCCCCAACTTGATAATTCAACATAATTCTATGATAAATACCATGTGTCTCCCAAATTGTTCGTTTTTTAGAAAGTCCCGTCTACATAGTCCTTGAAGTTGATAACTTTTCTCATACATAACCTAAACAACAGTACTTTACTGGGAAAAAAAAACAGAAATCTCAAAAATGATATTGAATTCTTAACCCTGCTTTGAATTGATTGCTATTGTTGTCCCCAATCATATAAAAAAGTTCATTTATTTATCTTCAATAAGTTTTTCAACCTGCTGAATTAGGCCCGTTATTGATGATTCAATTTGTATCCAACCCAACACTGTGATTGAAATTTCTCCAAAAGGAGTGGTTTAGTATGCTACTTTTGGGAAAACGTAGTCAACTTCTGTTTCTGGAAAGCTCCGGGCCTCTTGGCTTAAAGTAGGTCAACTCATTCAGTTTTTCCGTTTTATTCCGATAGAAACTAGCGTAAGAATATGATAAAGATTTTTTTCTAGGTACTGTATACCCAAACGGGAAGGGTGTCTGTGGCATTCATATGAATACTTGATGAAAAGATTAACTTCTGAAAACAAGTATACTCGTTATGTTCAAGATGGATGAAATTTCTGGTGCAGTGACTTATACCTGAGAAATCTCAAGCAAGTTCAAAGGACCCCGCATTTTTGATCCACGATGAAAATTTTCTGTGAAATTGACTGATTTTTGATATCATTTAATCTATGGTATTTTGATGAAGATTTACCAAGATCAGAAGTCTGGATGCTCTGGTTTGGATCATACAAAGGTACTATACTAATTGTTTAAGGAATTTTCATAAAATCTGAAAATTAATTCCTGTTGGATTCTTCGCAATTTTGAGTGTGGTATGGTCTATGAGATGAACAACATAGTAAGAGTTCTCATACTATAACTTTCTTCGAAAACTAACAGATATACAGAGGATGCAATTTGCAAAAAATTGTAAATTGCGGTCATCTGAAAAAAAAAAAATTCAACCCATCAGTTCGAATTCTCTACTTCATATAGAACATAAAATGGCAATCAAAATCTTGTTGAGAGCAGCCTTCCAACCAAGTAGGGTTAAATGTATTATGCTGCATTTCGAAAATAATCCGTTAATTTTGTTGGCTCATCGACTTTTTATAGCTGATGTGTTGTACAAATACTGAGGTTTTGCGATCATTATCATTTTCACAACTTTCAGACCTTTATCATAAAGGGGTTTCGGAAGTTATCTTGCAAAATATGTTCTGAGTGGGATGATTCACTGTAGCTAGTCGTACAGAGCCTTCCATTTTCCGGAATCATTTCAGACTGTTCCCATTTGATCTATCGTTTCCCTCACTATTCATTGGTTATATTTGAAGAGAGCCATGAAATACATTGATTGCTGTGGTACATTGAGGCATAAAACTATATCATCGATATTTTGATACAAGATGAATCTCATTATGTTCACTGAGGAAATATTTGTAATATCTCATTTTTCGAACAAAAAGAAATGGATCAGTCTATCAAAACTGACGTGGACAAAGGTTCCAAAATAACCAGTGCGTATGTAATGTAGAAGTGCTATAATTGAAAATGATGTAATATTCTTAGCTTTTATGATAATGTGCATGTTTACTTTCTCTCAATCATCAGAGAGGATTCTAAATGCTATTAATGTCACATTGTCATCAAAGGATCTATTTCTATGTGATAACTTTTGCGTCTGAGTTCCAATATTCATAATATCTATTTGCATAAATATTTTTCATGATTGTTTTCAATTATAAATTATACAAATGTAAATATTATGATGAAAATTGTTTTCTTGCTAAATTGGCGAATGGTATTTACAATGAATTGCAACAATACCTACTGTCAAACACGACAATCTCTTTTAGTTCAGAAAACTTATCCATCAGTAGTAAAATAGATATTGTGTATTTATATACATTCTATCGTCGATTTATCAATGAGTAGGTTCTAGCAGATATTTTTGCTACAAGGAAAATGAATCATGGTTCGTAAGTATGGTTTGAATATTTTTCGAAGAGGAATTTCCCGAAACCCATTTTTTTGTTTTTCTCTCCCCTGGAAATAGAGAAAGACAAAAGTTTTTAATTTTCAAGTCTATTTTTGAATTGACTGACTATTGACTGACAGTTGAGTATCGTATCTTTCATGGATTTGGAGATTAAATTAAAAAAATATACTAAAGATCAACAAACTTTCGCTTGGCCACGTTGTGGAAGCTAGTCTGCCTTTTCAAGCCTTTTTCGAAATTTGTATCGGGATCAGAATTTTTAGTTCCATTCTGTTTTGTCATAAGTAAATCAATATTATTGCATTCAAACATGTGTGTACCATTCATTGATGAGAATATGTGTTCAGCTGATTTTGACTTATCTATTTTGAGAATGAATGAAAATTTAAGTCATACTTGCTCCAAAATCCTGCTGTTGACCAGCATATTTTTCCAGCAGAAAGTAGAGTCAGGGTTCTCGTTCAAAGAAAGATATCCATTCCTAATTTCAAAATCTCTTCACATATCAGATATGCCACGAAAAAAAAACTACTTACATTCTACTGCAAATTATGTCGAAGGTCTGTCGGCTGAATAATTGAAAGTGATACTGTATTATCCTTTAACAATTTCTCATGAAAGAAAGGTTTTGTTGTAAAAATCAGATTCATAATCAAAGAAGCTTGTGTAAAAGTCATGTTAGTGAGTTCGTCGACTGTCTTTACGACTCGGATACATTTGCATATGTGAATAAAAGTAGCAATTTCACAAAACTGCGTTAGTCCTATTATACACAATCAACGTCATTTGGTGCGAAACAAATTCAAGCAAAATATAAAAAGGATTATTTGCATTCTCCAGTGATAATGAGAGGTGCTAATGCTTAACTAGTTCAGGATCTTTTTATAGAAAGCACAACAAGTTGTAGTTAAAATTTGAAGTTGATTTACCCACGAATGACCCACGATTCTTGAGGGTGACAGGTTTTTCAAGGTTCAGAGCCACCGCAAAACAATATTTATGGATAGCATATGACGAATAAACTGATGAAGATAGCGAGTAAATCCTAAGATATTATTGGACATGTAAAAGTGGCACTAGAACGTAAGGAACATGCGCACACTACACATGTTGCGAGTGTTTTGTGATATATTGGTCATGGTGGTTTTACCTGCCATCACCTCACTATCCAAAACCCACATGATTCACTACCAACTGAAATTATAGATGCAGCAAACGAACTGGTTGAAATGATGTGGTACAAATAGGAGAATGAAAATAAATTATGCCCAGAATAAAATGATCTTGAAATCATTTTGTGGCTTCTTTCGATCTGATGCAAATCCTTCAGAAAAATGTAAGACTGTGTACAACCAGGAACAGTGAATAATTTCCCTCAGAACATCTGATGCCATATGATTTGGAAGTATTGAAAATGATAATGATAGCGAACAATAATAACCTAATGTTTGGTTCTTCTCTACAGTACAGCCAGGGCATAGATAACGTATTACTCAGATATAAAATTCTTAGCTATAATATGTCAAAAAACCGGAAAAATTCACGGTCCCTTTTCGAATAATTTCACTACAGATTTCGAATTATACCTACATTTTTCGTATCATTTCAAACCTATCAGTCATTTTCATACGAATCCTCGTAGGTACACCGAACAAATAGCAAAAAACTTGAACTTCAACGCACCATCTAAGATTCATTTTACCGTACTCTTGAAAATAGCAGCAGACATCTTTCCGTGAATGAAAAAAAATCGCCCTGTGTTTTTCGCAACAGTTAAATTCAGAAGGATGTTCTCAATCAGGTCTTGATTGCGGTTTACGTAACATGTGAAACAAAATTCGAATAGATGGGTCGAAAAATAAACATTTGAGCTAACCATAATCAAGAATTTTTAGAAATACTCTAAAAATTTGATCTCTTTCTCAGCTAGTTTCAGAAGCGAAAGCTTTTACTTTTCGTTTTGCACCTCAAATACCATTTCATACTAAAAATTGAAGAGAACTTTTTGAAAATTGATTTGCAGAATTTCTGAAAATTCATAAAAATATAGTACTTTGAACCCTTGTATAAGACTTCTGATCTCGGTAATTTTCAATTAGAACCTATGGAGAAGTTCGGCCAATTTCATAGAAACTTTTTAAGCATATAGTCTTTCGTGAAAAAGTACATTGAGAATTTGTTAAAGCCAATTTTCCCGCGTGCCTGATGACAGATTATGGGTTATAGGTTATTTCCATACATTTTTCATGTAATTTTTAATGATTTTCAGAGACTGTTACATGATTTCTTGATTTTATGCTACATTAAATCCAAGCAAATAGTTAATTCCCCTCTTTCGAATTCAAAATATTCCTGGGTAGTAAAGAGAAAGAGAATTCCGGTTTTGGGATATCTCGAATTACCACGATTCATGAAGTGATTGTTGGGAAAATAACATATTTTCTAAATATAAGGAATCATTTACCTGCGGTAGATACTTCATTTATTATTACTTCGAACCGAACCGTTTAGCCAGAGCACGCTGGTAAAGCATCACATCCCGCCCGCTTTTTTCCGACTTTAATACATATCATATTGGAATTTCAAATTTGTCAGCGCCATGATGTCGCTATTGGTACTGAGATGTCTATTCGAAGTCACTCATTTATTTGTCTACTTTCATTGATTTCGTTGCTATGAAGGTAGAAGTTGAATATATGAAGATGGAAGTATCGTTTATTGAGGGAAGAGAAAAATATATTTCAATTTTATTCGGAATTTTGATTCTGAAAAAAAAAATTTGTTGATTCAGGAACCTATCAGAAAAATTGCATTTCATACAATATTCAGTATATTCACATTATTGGCTATGACGGAAACAGCCCTTTGAATTTGAGGCGGAATCCGGCGGAACTCCAGTGAATTAATTCAAGTCTTGACTGAGCTCATCATCAGAAGATATTTCCAAAAGTTTGTGTTGGATATCAATGTTTATCTTTTTGTTTTGAAGAGCCTATACATATATATCTCAACGATCTCCTCGATCGTTGAGACTCTACGAATGAATAACTACTCGGAGAGAATTATAAGAACGGCTTCCAACAACAAACCGAAACAGCAGAAAACCCCAGAAACACCGGTCATAACAACCAGACTACCATACATAAAAGGAACCACAGATAAAATCAGCAGAATTCTCCGCAAACACGACATAGCTACTTCGTTCGTACCAGAACGTACAATAAGATCGATACTCCGTAATCCGAAGGACTAGATACCACTGGAGTCCCATGGAGTTTACGAAGTACCATGTCGAGACTGCAACAAGTCCTACATCGGCCAGACCAACAGACGGATCAACGTACGCAAAGATGAACATGAGCTATCAGTGAAAGGAAAAGTCACCACATCTTCCATCTTCCAACACGTATTGGAGACAGGACATAACATCAATTTCGAAAACACAAAAACATTAGCGAGCGATGAAAACTTCTACTCTCGAACAATCAGAGAGGCTATCGAAATTGAGAAACGACCGAGTAGTATGAATAAGAGAGGTGACGCCCAAAGATTACCAAGAACGTGGAAATCCATCCTATCACAAAACAAAAACCAGCCGATCACACCAGAGGAACAAGGTCGGACCTCATCAAGTAATTACCATACAGACATAATGAAAAATGCAGTCGGACCAACGAAGAAAGTGGGAGGGGCCCAGTTCAAAGATACAATCATTGAACACCCCTATATATTGAGAAGCAGAACTCGAATTAATTAGTCGAGTTCGGAGGTCGAAACTCAATCATCATATATATATATATATATATATATATATATATATATATATATATATATATATATATATATATATATATATATATATATATATATATATATATATATACAGAAGCAAATCCTGCATTTGCTTTCGACTAAACAAATGAATGAATTGATTTTCAATTATTGGGATGGGCACACTTGCAGACCGGTTTCGGGCTCTTTGGTCACTCATCGGTACAAGGTTAGGCCATCATCATTATTTCAAACGATGATTTGATTTAACGCCAGTTTTCAAGTATGCTCATAGACTATGTCGAATGTTTTTGCATTTTCCTTGCAGGAATGGGCGAATTCGGTTTGTATTTGAGGTACCTCGTTCATAGATAGATGGCGCAATTACTTCGTGTTGTTCGCATCAACTTCGGTCGATCCTTGATACTATGAATGATGTTTGATTTTTAATTATGGAAAGTCGTCTAATTTATGTTCATGATGGCACTACCTTGTACTGATGAGTGGCCAAATAGCTCGAAACCGATCTGCAAGTGTGCTCATCCCATTAATTGAAAAAATCAATTCCTTCATTTATATCGCCTAAAGCAAATTCAGGATGCATTGGCACCGGTCGGATGTAATGCAATACCCTTCGTGGTATTAGCCAGGGGAGTAGTTGTTTTCTTACAGGTGCCTGCCAAAACCTACTGTGTAGGTAGTTTGGGACTGGCCTGGTGGAAAAGTATCTCAATTAACACACCATGGTTTTTATGCATCTTGTTCGTGCTTATAGAGGTGATAATAATAATCATATTTCAGAATAGCGACGGCAATGGAACATGGGCCGGCCGGGGATTAGTGGCATTGGAGTCCGCTTTTTTGAATAACTCTTCTAACTCCCGGTTCGCTTGTGGGTGTAATCCCCACTCACGGCAGATTTTTCTGCTCGATTTACGCTTTAGACATTTCTTGGTTGCTTAGAATATAATCCTGATAGGTGAGGCATGGTTTTCGAAAACACCATGACGCCCCAGAGCGCTATGGCACTCGAGAACATTAACCGTCCCCAAAAAAGTGTTTGACAGGGGAGAAGAAGAAATGAATAATTTTTGGTAACCGCACGAAGCATTCTAGAAATTTACCGTACGAGATTTTCCATATTAGGTTTGTTGTGTTACCACACCTCGTATACCGATCGGGAGTAGTCGGGCAAAACATGAGCGGATTATGTTCAGTTGCCAAAATGTTAGTCGGTTTGCAAATGTTGATTCAACCCTGAAATTATGATGCGTTTTCTAATGAGCCACTTTAATAGCCAATCATTGTAAATATTTGTGGGATCCGATAGTGTTATTATCGAGGATCATTATTTATAATAGTTTAACGTATATTTCTCGATTCTTTCGCATTCATTTCGACCGTGTTATTTAAATATAAATAGGTCGAAATGGAAACTAAAAATAGACATCTATATATTATTTCGTGATACGAATAATTCCTAGGTTATAACGAGTTTTTCGAATTGTTTAAAATACACGATGCGAAAACAACGATGAAAAATGAGATAAGAAATAAAATGGATTCATGAATTCAAAATATTAGCAACTCTTCTGTTCAATGAGATATTAGTTGAAGTGAAACTTCAACTTGCGAATCCCTCTTACATCTATCTGAAAGCTGGTGTCGTCACTTTTTCTATGCAATATGTTGATAAGTGAAAATATAACAAAGAACATGTTTCTACTTGGATCAAGGATTGGAGTAGTTTACTACAAACTTGTGTAGGAATTTTTTTATAAACGAAGAGAGTTCTATCCCAAAAGTGTTATCATTGGCATATCATAGAAGCTGTGTAGTTTTCAAACTTATACTGTAAATTTATTCTCTTGTGATCAATGGTTCTTTAATTTTTACTTTTTTTCACATGCAGATTCACACAAAAGGAAAGCCCTGTAACATTCACTTTGAATTTTTGATATTTGTAAGCCTCAGGAAAAACCTCTTTCAGCAAGGAGTTCCAAAGCTCAGCTGTTCTATTGAAAAAGATCTCCGAGCAAGAAAGGCTCGACAGGTCTCCAAATTCACAACAAAGGGGTGGGTATTCTGTACTCGTCGAGTTAAGTCAAGCGTGAAACGATTGATAACAATTCAGTAGAGCACCGACCTTAAAAACATCTATAGAGAGACAAGTCTCCGACCCTTCTACGATGTTCCAATGAAGTGAGCGAGTCTGTGAGCGAAGAATCACCAACGAAACGGATTTCCTTTCTCTGAATAGAATCGAGAAGCCTCAATGAATGTTTTGGTGCCGAACTTCACACATGAGAACTTATATTCGAAGACAGGTCGTATCTGAACGTTATAGATCATTAGAAGTTGATGAGAAGTTCTTCGCACGAAATAGAAATTCAAGTTTCTGGGAGTACTGTCGCCCGCAAAACTATGTACTGAACATGTTTTCTCGAGCAGATCATTGATACGAAGCAGAAACGAAGGGACGCCAGAACTGAACCCATTTATTGGGAGAATATTGAATACTCCATCAATAACCATATACAGAGACCTATCAGACAATAAACTCTCCAAGAAAGCACACAACTTAGGAGGCAAACCATAAGATGGGAGTTCAGAAAGGAGATCCCGATGCCAAACTCGATCGAACGCTTTTGAAATATCGACACAGCTATCTTCTCTCCAAATTTTTCGATTGAATGCCGCCAGATATGAGAAACATAAGCCAATAAGTCACTGGTTGATCTTCGATGGCGAAATCCGTATTGTCGATCATTAATGATTCCTGATTTCTCTAGATATTTGACAAGGCTTCATATTGATTGCTTTTTAGAAAAGCAATGCGACTGATCTACAATGGCAAGGTACCTGAAGTTTTCTTTCTTTTTTTAGGAACTGGCTGAACTCTTGCTAGTGTTGATGGAAATATGGTACAATTATGAGAAATCGATCATAAATAATAGATTCTAGTTCTGAAAATGTTGATTTCTGTGAAGAATTAGGAAGTGGCAGCATAAATGAGTATTTTCAATATTGAATTGTTTTCTTGAACCCAATTGTCATTTTGAACAAATGAATTCGATTGGTTTTGAAAAATTAGTTCAAAAATGCTGTTTTCTGTTCACCAGCCGACGTCCCCATAAGAACATCAACCCTCGTGAGTTGACATTTTGGTGAGCAAGCCTTCATATGTTGATTCCTATCACGAAAGAGGATAGGAATGAAAGTTTGTCGAAGCTCGGTAGCCCACCTACATGGTAGCCGCTTGAGACTTTGCTTGACTTCAGATATTCAAAGACACTCGACTTAATCTACTACCCATCTCCATCTCCGATTTTATTATTGTCGCGAATTGTCTTATGTGTCACTTGACGAGGCATTTTTTTGTAATCGATCATTTAGAGATTTTCTACAAAAACTTCGAGGGGTTATTTGGTAATTATTGTGTTTATGAAACAACTTCAAGTATTTCAGTATAACTGAAAGTTATCAGAGAATTGCATGATAAAAGCTACTGAAATATGAACCAATTTGAATGAAGTCAAAGTGATGAAGAATTAAGGAGTTAGTGATAGTGTATAGTTAGTGGGATACTAGGCATTTTATTTGATCAAAATATGGCAGGTTCACATTAATACTTTCACATGCCGTCAGAATGATGATAATATTAAGATTAACCAATGACTTGAAACCGTAGTTCGAATCTGTTCTTCATAATTTCCAACGTTCTGTGGCGAATTTTCAAGAATGTGGTATACATAACTGAAATCAGTACCAATAGAGGATCCGAAAAATCTCATGATATACAGGATGTGCCTTTCGAAAACAAATGCCACTTGTCTCTTCAATGACATGAGTTACTTATAGTATAAGTATTTTTTAACATAAGGCAGATTGAGTTTGAAAATCAACCTATTGGAGGATTCTTCAGGAAAATGATAAGTTCAACAGGATATGAATTCATTCCAACCTCCACGTCTGCATTGTATTATAAATAACTTCATTTATTTATTTTCACTTCAACACTCGTCTGAAGACGTACTACAACTGTAATACAATGAAGTGATTGTGTAATCAGGTGAGGAGATGAAATTGAAGACAAACAATGTACCTCATTGTTATATCAGGAACAGTTAGCATAGAGCAGTATTGTGTTATAGCCGTAGAAAAATAAGTTATTGTATTTGTTTCGTTATTTCGGTGTTATTATTTTGGAGACTCGTCTGCCAAAAAGTATGAAATATCTTGTTTTCCATTCCGAAATTATTTTCACTCATTTATTTTCATTTATTTCAACATACGTGAGTTGATATTTGTGGGTGGTGGTAACTTCAAATGATGTAACGTGAAGATCATCCATTTTCAAATGAAAGCATAAGAGGTTCAGAAAAGGCCAAGTTGATTGATAGACCCCCTTCTGACAGACGCATATTGACAATGAATTTGCAATTTTGATAATAAATTATTGCGTATTTGTTTCGTCATTTCAGAACGTGTTGTTATTTGAAGACTCGTCTTCCAGAAAGTGTGTAATATCTTATTTTTCATTTCGCAATTTATTTTCACTGGCATTTATTCGAAAATATAATACGTGAGCAAATGTTAGTGGGTGGTGTTCACTTCACTTCGCATGAATTGTTTCAATGGCTGGCACACGAACTTATTCTTTTTGTTAATATGAAATATCTGAATTGAATTTTGCTTTAATATAATCATTAGTAAGTAGTAAGTAACTGCAACATAAGTGTGGTCCGATTGTCAGAAATAGTTAGTTTAGTGCGAGTGTATACTATAAAATCAGAAACGGAGAGAAATTTTCTGGCATCCTACACATGTTTCAACAGATTATGTAGTATGTTTCTTGAGTCACTTTCATAACTATCTCATTCTATTTTCTTCGTAATTTTTGACGTGTTCTTAGTGACTTCCCGTGAAAATACAATATTTATGAATTATATGAATTTTTGATAATTTACTGTGAGCTGATTGAACGACAAAAAATTTACGTATACTTGTTTCGAATGAAATTGATCTGCGATGTATTTTTGCAAATGAAGTTATTCATGCTAGATAATTAGTAGAAAAATGTAAACATGTAAAAATGTGCATGCTCCCGTTGCTTCATGCAATTACAGTTTCGAACGAAATCAACGCTTCCTAAAATGCATGGCAATTCAAGCACGATATCGATTAAAATTCACTTTGAAACTAAAATGTATGGATAAACTGGATAAGGAGGCAGGTTATTGAAAGCTTCGTAGGTAGTCCGACGATTGAAAACAGTGGTGAAAATCAAATAATAATAAAAATAATAGCTGTGCCTTTTGTAGTGTCATTTCAGCTTGATATTTCAATGGAAGTGATTCTTGTTGCCGAAATTATTGCAAGAAGGTTTTGAGCTCTAGGACGAGGATTTTTCCCTTCCACGCTGTATAGATTCAAACATTAATTCATTTTTTTTTCAGATTGTGGAAGGCTGTCAACCCAAAAAATACGAGGACAAAACTGATCATATTTTTTTTTAAGAATTCATGATGGGGCACTCATATGACTAGTATCAATATCGATATATAATATAATAAATTGACTATGTATCCAATTATTGTATTTGTTCAAATCATGCAAATTTTTCTTCTCTATAGTAGACATGATTATATTTTTTTCCTAAAAAATTCTTCGATAACCCGTGCAATATTGCAACGTTATTTCCATGAAATTTTGTACTAATTGCATACATATAAATTGTTTACACTCAGGTTGGTGGGTGGGGGCGTTCGACATTCTAATCAGTATTAGTTCTTATTGATATATGTTCTGCTGGAAATGAACTATTACATAGATGGCATAGCAGCGCATAACGGTATTTGTTAAAGGAAACTATCTCTGAGTCTGTAGTCTACTCTTCATAAATCCGGAGTCCACTCTATTGTCGATTCGTTAATGCCACTGTTATTTTTATCTAAATGGGTAGACTTCTTGATTATTTTCGAAGGGTGTTTCACTTGGAAAATCCGGTGTACAAAATTCACTTGAAATCTTGCAATTTCACGTTGGAATCCAGAAATCCCACCTGAAATCCTAGATGAAATCCTGAGATCCATTTGAAACCTTGAGTGAAACACCCCTTGTTTAATTTTGAAACCACCAATCGTTATACCGAAATACTACTCGATTTGACGAGCATTATTAATGAAAGAGCATGAATTTCTGTTTTCAAATGGAAACATTGTTGATGGATGAAACGTTATGAGGTGGTGGAATAAATATACATATAGATCCGATGTTTTCATTATATTTATACCATTTTTGCTTTTTTTTGGTTATTTCAACTACCTCCTTCTCAACACTGGCCAACCGAATATAAGGAGTTTTTTATCAAATCATATTGTTTGTACATATTCAGGTTTTGGAATTTATCCTCTCTATATTTCTCATAACCATGATTAGAGATCATCCTGCCTCTAAGGAATACATAACAGGTGAATAAAGAAAAGCGCTTTTGCCGTTTATTGTATGAAACACGTTCTTTATGAATATGATTACAGTGAACTTACGTTACGAATCAAGTTTCAATGATAATGTTCGAATTAGTTTCGAGGCGGGAAAAGCAGGGTAAATTATAAATTGAAGATACCCAAGGAAAAAATATTGAGGAACATAACCAAAATGAAAAAATTCAACGATATGTATGCTTCCCAATCGTAAGGTAACTCTACGATTGTAAAAACGAGCTCGACTCTAGACTGGAATTCTGTAACAATATTTATAGCAGCAAGGATAGTGAGGTTAAGATTTCTATTTTCGACGGGACAACAGATACGAACGCAACAAACGAAAACAATACTATTTCTGAGCCCTCATCGGAATCGTCTTCTCAGATGATGCATGGGAAATATGTGAAACCGTGAGTAGGTTATCGGATTGATATCAACTCTTAGCACGAGACCTATTTTTAACGTCTTCATTACGCCCGATCGGAATGGGACACAAGGTTTATTTTTACGTGAGGCAAACTCGCACGGCCAGATCTATTTAGGAACGAATGCGGCCTACATTCATTCGCGACGGGGAATCGACAAACGAGAAGACAAAAAAATGAGTCTGGACATGACCGAGGACACAGAGTATCTGACACTGCGTTGCATCACCGCGTGAGGGAGGAGACATTCACGGAGAGCGGGCCAAATTGGGATATGGCCCCGGCTGCTGCGACAGACACGTAATACACACGCGGCACCGTTCGCTGGGCGCATTCAACACTCCACACTCGAGCTACTTACACCAGAACACGGCCACATAGTCCTTGTCGGCGAGGATGCGTTCCAGCTGCTTGGCCGTGACCTCTTCGATGACGGGTTCTTGTTGCGGCGACGACGGCGCCCGTTTTGCCGCCACCAGCGTCACTAGCAGCAGCCACCACCACATGCTGCCTTCCACTAAGTGAAGGCAGAAGCGTCGGGATGCTCTCCCACTCCCCCACCACTGCGCGTCTCGTGCTCAGCTTTGGTGGCTCCCACATTGCGATTTCGGTGGAGACGGTCGCTTGCTGATATTGTTCCTTCGGGTTTCTCACGTTTATCAGGTCGACACCTGTTTCAAGATCCATGCAGACATTTCTATTTTATTTTCACAATCATTCAAAGTTACTCTCATTTCTAACCTACTTTCAGGTTGGATAATGAGCGTTCATTCACTCCAAAAAAGATGAGGTCAAAAAAATATTAATGGCATAGGATGCAAATATTTCTCTCGAAAAATTACTCTCCTCAACGTTCTGCCTCGGTATATACAATTACACCTATTAAAGGATTTGAAATAATGGTAGCCACTTCTACCAACAACCTAAAAAACGTTATCAAAGATAACTGGGAATAGTTTATCGAGAAACAATTTGAGATCTAGACACCTAGGTAATTACGAGGCACTTTCGACTTTAATACACTTTCGACTATATATAAGAAGGAGTGGACCAGAAACTCAAGGAGTTTTTAGTGATGAGGTTTTGAGACCATACAATCTCGTGCTTTTTGATGACACCATCCCGCAAAGTCCTTCCCTTGGCCCTGTCATATGACAATTGACAGGAGACACGTCTCACCAGTTGTAAAAGAGATTTGATTTGACGAGAGCGAACAACTGGCATTGGAGGTGATGCTACTGTTCAGAACCTTAGTGTTGGTAATGAAGTTCCCATTCTTAACTGCGTTCTAATACACCAAGTGCTAATCACTACATTCTTGATATTTCGAGTTAAGCAAACTTTGAATTTCTCCAAATATTTTCATTGAATGTACCTATTATGTATATGTCTTCACATACATATGCTATTTTTGATTGTGACTTTTTTCTTATTTGTTTTTCGATGGATTCTTCGAAACTTGATTCAGTTGGTTGGACTATCACATTCGACAGTATTGAAACACGTCTCACAAAACGTTTACGTGATTTCGAAAAGATTTTGTCCTTTTCGAGATCCTTCATAATATATCTGAGACGGTTTCTAAGATATTTTTTTGACACTATATTTTGACATTTGAGATTCAAAATTCAGCCCAAACCTCAGCCCTGTCTAAGCATCACCGAAAAACAAGATTCCTCACTCTTATCAAAAAATTCAATATTCTGTGTAATCTCGCCATTTTCAAATCTTGTAGGGCCGAACAGGCCATTCCCAAGTCATATCGCCTGAGAATAGAATAAATATCTATATCCCAGAGGAAAATCTTCACGCACACCTGGAATATATGTCATTTCCGAAATATATAAGCTGAACATTCCACTTTGTCCTATAAATTAGTGCAATCGCCTCATCGACACAAGCCCTAGCTAAATAACTTACAATAATTTTCCAATAACTAGCAGAACAGTCCTCATCATATGTTTGAAAGTTATTCTTTTCCATGGAAATTATCAAATCCCTCAACTTCCAACCCACACATATCCTGGTAAGCCTCCACAAATATTGACCTAGGAGATACAGTAAGTATCACTCACGCTCAACCTCATTAGTTATTGCATGTTCAGTACATACTTTCTTATTCAGGGCAAACAGGTAATAGGGCGCCCTCATGAGTTTTCCTTTCTCCCCAGTACTTGCAAAACTTCAATTGGAAAATTCTGAGTCTATAGTCATTCACATAACCGTATTGAGGCCGACGTGTTGGCTCCTCATGGATCCAAAAGCTTACACACCTTCCTTGATAACCTCTGCAATATTCACACCAATGCAAAATTCACCATGGAAATAAAGAATATCAACTCTATTACATTCTCACAAGTCCATATCACAAAATCCAACAATTACTTCACTCACATTATATAGAGAGAACCAGTGGCGTAGCGTGGATGGGGTGGAGGGGGCGGCCCGCCCCGGACGGCGGCCTGCCCCAGGCGGCAGCCCGCAGGGGTGGCAAAATGTCGCCGGTGACGCGGGTTGAGATCTATCATCTATGATTCATTCATCTCCTATGAAGCATCTTCTGTCTCACGCCCGGCGCGTGAGACAGAAAATGCTTCATAGAAATGTACCGCGAAATGAGCCTCTTCTTGAGCGCCTGTGAAATTTAATTTCAATTGAGCATCTATACTAATCTATAGAATGGGGGCGGCAAAATAGGTCTCCCGCCCCGGGCGCCGAGATGGCACGCTACGCCACTGGAGAGAACTCACACACCAAATGATACTTCAATGCTAGCTCCCATCATCATCTAGCTCAGGTGAGCTCCGTAATGAACTCTCTTATCAACAGGTCTATCAAACACATAGATGACCACGATATACTCAGTGAGCTGGAAAATCGCAAATCCACCTTTCTCCCAACCGATTATTTTTATCCCCAGATCCAGACAACCATTCAACTCCACCAAACCCGTTTCTCGCACCGCAAACCACCAAAAAATCCGACATCTTGTTCACTGCATAGTTTCGCGGACGACAGTACTCTCTATACTAGTTTCTCTTCCAGAGTCCTCATATCAGCATGAGAAACGAGAATACAGAGAGACATTAGCATCAATAGTATTAACGATGACTTGACAAAAATAATAGAATGGGGTAACATCAATTCAGTGGAATTTAATACTGGGAAAACCGAGGCATGTCTCTCTTCAAAGAGAGCCGAGCTATCTTTATCCAATATTCAAATAACAGGAGTAATTATTCCTAAAGTCAAGTATGTCGATGCAAGGAATTACGATCAGTAAAAATCTCTCATAGGAAAACCATGTGAGAGCGATCGCTTGAGGTGCTTCCCAGAAGTCTCGATTTCTAGTTCGTGCCAAGAAATACCTCACTTCTCGTCAGTATTGATCTACAAGGCTCAGATATGACCTGTCTTGGAATATAGTGCTCATGTATGGAGTTCGGCACCAAACCAATCATTGAAGCTTTTCGATTCTATTCAAAGAAAGGCAATCCGTCTTGTTGGTGATTTTTCGCTCACAGACTCGCTCACTTCATTGGAACATCGTCTCTCTTCTATAGATATTCCACCCACGGCAGTATCAGCACGGATGACCCGACGAGTGCAGAATTCCCACCCCTTCTTTATGAGCTTTGAGACCTGTCTGCTCTATATTCGTCAAACAAATTATAGGTAATTATATTTTCTTGCTAGCACGAATACTATTGCGTATATTCATAATGTGGGAGACGCAGGTATACTTCGAGAAACAAATAGTGGTGATGGGTCAACAACGAAACTCTCAACTAAAGACATGTTGCTAACTCCAATATTCCATCAGGATTCGTATGTCCCGATGAAATCTAAACGTTTCTAGAATAATTTCATCGATTTTTTTGACCAGATGGCGTTGTAACTGTTTGGCTGTGACTTCATCAATGACGACGGTACCTCTTTCTCTCACTCTCACTTCCGTTTTCATTCTGTCGCTCTCTCACTGTCTGACTTCTCTCAATTTATCTCTCTCTCGCTTTCTTTTTGCCTTTCTCTCCCTCTTTTATGTGGACACCTGGGTTGGAGGTATCTGCTATGGAAGTAATTCGCTATTCTTCATTTTATAGTTTAAACAGAATCCTCACCCAAGAGAAGTCAGTTCAAACCCAACTCCATCTGGATTCAGCTGGGCTTTTCAAAATGCTCGTTATCAAAGATTTCACAATTATTTGTGTTTGTACATTAGATTTTTCAGGTTTTGTTCCAAATTGAGCCAATGCAATGCAAAGGGGTCTCGAACATTGTAATTCTGTCGAGTTTTATTAAGAATTTCATCCTACTGTAATGACAGTATTTTGATCTTTGCTCTTACTGAGTTAATGACTAGCAGAACTAAACCATTACTTGGGTTGTCACTGTTACTGTAGCTTGCCCAACAGAAATGCAATGCTATGAAACTCCTATCCAGGTGAGTGTTTATAACAAGAAGCTCTCTGCTATCTTGGGAAAGCTTTGTACATGTACATGTTTCAGATGTAGCTATTATGATATTCGGAGTGATATCGAGCAGAAAGTAAGAATGTATAGAGAGAGAGAAAAATTCGGACGAGTTCATTGGTCAATTTTATTTATCTTATCAGTTCCCAAAGGCATTTCCAATAATCTACAATTTACAGTTTAACAGATAACAGATCATAGTTTTGTGGTGTTGATTCAGAAAACACCAGTGAATTTATTTTCACATATTAATGATAGATAACATCACTTCGAAAGAGAAAATCGAGTTATGAACATCAAAATTTTTTATTTCTGTCTGCATTATACTGGGGTCACATAAAAATGATCGTTTTGAGTTACAATGCAGCACGTAGAAAAGCTACAAAACAAATACTTCAATAAGATATAAATTAATTAAAAATGTCACTACTTGCTGTCATTGCAATTCAATTACAATGTGGGTTCGCGAATATATTAGGTAACTCAATATCTTTAGGTACAAAAACGATAAGCTCGACGCTGGAAATTAGAAATGTTCCTTATTCTAGTTACAATAATTTTGTTGTACATATACATGTAGTAATGAAAATGATGCTAAATTAGACTAGCCTGTTTTCAACTTTACACACTTGTCAAATTTCTTGTTGATGACGAATATTTTTGTACATTTTTACGTAATCGCAATCCAAAATTCAAACATAGAGATCACTCAGAAAAAGAAGACAGATTTGTGCATATACAACATTGCAAAAATAATCGCCACATCATCTCTTAAGAAATATAAATAACAAGTTTTTCCAATATCTCTTGATATGTACACTCAATAAACCATTTTTCTAGCTTTCAACAAATCTTTTCCAACAGCTGTTAACAATATCTTTGATTTTCATATCAACATTACTCCAGGAAATAGAGTCCATAAAAAATTCAGCTTGAAAAAAGGGAGTTTTGTTCACTTACGAGAATCAATATGGTAAGCCTTTTGAGCGTATATTTCAATTGACGCCGCAGGTGAGTTGTGGTGACTACGTCATTTTGGAAGATGATTTTCGATCAATATTTCCCAAACGGTGCTTCGAAGTTCAGACGTAGGCAAGGAAATCAAAAATTCCGCTTGAAATATTGAGGTTACGATCCAACAATACGATTGATTGATTGTACTTTGTTGGATTAAGCTCATCTGTCTCATTCTTGAAATGGAACTAATGATTTATTGTTGCTCGGATTGGAAGTTTCAGTACTACTTGGGACGTTCTGCAATCACAAGAGATATGTTTCGAAATGTTTGGTAAAATACATGTATTTGCAACTTTCAGAACTACGAAATCATTGATTGTACGAGAAAAAACCGAAAAGAAAAAAGAAATAACATTATTTTTCACAAATAAATATTCTTTTAGTTTTGAAGTACGACGCATAGTTTGGGAATTAATCAACTTAACGCATTTTGAAGCATGGCGAAGTTAGCACAACACTTCAGTTACACTAGTAGAAATTCATACTCAAGAGGCTCACACTATTCATTCACGAAAGAGAGCAAACTCACGTAATTTTTTGCAATTCAAAACGTAACAACTAACGAGCCCTTGAGAGAAGAAGAATAACAGAAATGAAAGATTGCTGGCCCCTTTCAACATGAATTGAAGGATGATATGCTAATGAACATAATTCCAATGTGGCTACTAGATTTAGTTCAACCATTTATATTGTAGTTTCAATGACACAACAAGCACACCTCACTGCTTCCTTCAATTAACAGAAAGTTGATTCTGAATTTTTTCACATGGTTACTGAGGTCAATTTCTTATGCCATCAAGAATTCACTGAAATGATCAACCAAGAGAACTATTTATGTGTTAGTTGTGATCACTTTGTGATATTATTCCTGAATGTATAAACGTATTCTCTTCGTAATTAGTTTTTATTGTCCTTTCAATTCTTTTGTTTGTTCCAAGAATATGAATTCTGCATCAAACAGTTAATACAAAAACGAACATTATTTGTTCCCACCAATAATATTTCTGATGTTATTCGAATACAATTTGCTCTGAAGAAATATTTTTATTCCAATCTCTCAACTATTTCTTGTATACATTAATCAGATCCGTATATTATTGTCGAAGTTTTATTCCTTCGATGAATATCATCCTTGAGAGCATCCTTTTTCGTGAGTTCAGTCAACAAATCGAGAAACTATTTGGAAGCCACCCACTAACATTGGGAATGGGCCAAATGAATTATTTTGATACAGACTCGGTCCAAACTTGAACTC
This sequence comes from Zygogramma bicolorata, assembly GCA_032362365.1. Classification (NCBI taxonomy): domain Eukaryota; kingdom Metazoa; phylum Arthropoda; class Insecta; order Coleoptera; family Chrysomelidae; genus Zygogramma; species Zygogramma bicolorata. Next base: position 497,419 of record JAVJAQ010001010.1, read on the forward strand.
TATGGATTTCATTATTTACATTCAATGAATGCATGGTTACATTTCCAGCGGTTGAGTCATATATCAGCTCCTCATGAAATTATTAATTGTTGAGCTCTAAACATATGCAATATAATACAAGGATTACATAGTTTAGACCGTTGTTTACAGTCTGCTTTTGGAATAGGAAATCTGAAACAAATCATAATCTGCAGAAAAAATTCGCGCTGCGTGGTACTTCATGGCTAAACCAGAATTTGGTCTCGATGGAACACACTGTATATACTTCCAAAGAGTATGCCTCATAAATTTTTGTTATTCTCGGGACGAGACTAATTTGAGTTGTAATTGGCGTTACAAAAAAAAATGGTTTTCATTGAATCGTTTCGCAATACATTATGAGAATATGTAAATCACCCTGTATCATTTGAAACAGTATACCTGTAGGAGTTTGACACTTTGATCGTCACCTAGCAGATGGCGTTGCCCCTTGGAGGTTTACACCATCTGCGCCAGTTCCAGAGATTTACTTGGTAAGGAGTAGATAATTCGAAATGTTTGTGTTCACAGTCTAGCCATGTGTCACTGATGAGACCTAGTGGGTCGAAACAGCTATTTGGTATTGGATTTGTGAATGCAATAATTTCGAACATGGAAATTCTGATTTCTGCAAAGGGTTTAAGCTTTCTGCAACTTGACCGAAGTCGATTTTCGATCGCGGCGGGTTATTTGTTGCGGCTTTGCCGTACGTTGGCCCGCTGTAAGAGGTCTCCTCTGCTTAGTGCTCTAGGAGTTTGAGACTTTGGTCGTTTTTCAACAGATGGCATTGCCCCTTGGAGGTTTACACCATCTTCGCCAGCTTCAGTATATCTTCATGTTTTTTTTACTTTGATCGATGTTTCTACGTGTAACAAATGTAAAGAAGTCTGTAAAAAGGCTTCCATCCGGATTTTTGTTGAACTTAACGAACGCAAATCATGGATTTTACATAAAGTCACACGCAGCACGTAACACGTAATTTTTTTGCGGATTACGATTGGTTTTATTTTCATTTACTTCCCTTTGCAAAGGCAGACTGTAAAAAATTGTTCCAAAGAATCTGTCACTGTCGCCCGATCTATTCATCATTGAATCATATTTTGGTTTTAGGAGGATGAAAGGTTCATCCGAATGACTTGATATTTCTGTTATATTTTGAGAAAATCATGGAATTTTTTTATCATCATTGATGTGGTCAAGATATTCGAAGGCTATTAACTATAAGATTGTTTTTAACTGATAGATCAAAGACAATCGACCTCAATTCGTACATATTGCTATCACTTTTCATTGAACCTCGATCTGTTTTCGGGCGTTTCTCTCGATGTCTATCAACTGATCAACCCAATGCTCAACTTTCCAACTGTATATCTGATATACAAGGTATTCTGTTAACACTCTTTCGAGTACGTGATTCAATCTACGTTTCTCGCGTATCAACAACATCTTCAGAAGTTTTTGTGTCTCAACCAAATGTTAGAATCCCCGTTCATTTCTAAAACCTGATCAAAAATTTGCATTTCAATTTATATACATTTATTATGGCCTCGTGATCGGCTGAAACTCTTATGATTTGTGAAACGCCTTCTTTATATACATATACATGTGATTCATTATGATCTTATACATCCTGATTTCTGTTTCCCAATGTTAGCAGATTACACTAGACGTCTAGGTACAGCAACCATGTGAAAAAAATAAAAACTCCACCAGGTTAACTGAATAGAAGATAGTTTGACGTATACAGTGGAGCTTCCACAGAGTCTGATATCACAATTTCTGGAATGACTTGAACAATTCTCATGGAACATCACGAACACGGCAGTATTGCACATTTCCTATAAAAACACCATCTCTGGAATAGTGATTTTTCAATTGCCTTGAAATAACGTTTATTGAACATCCACATAGTGTTTCTGGGAACAAATGATTGAAAAATGAGGAGAGATACCAACTCACCGATAGAACGAATACAGCGAGGAGTTTTTTTAGGAAGTGACGACACTGTATAAACCATTTTTGCTAATTTTCTTGTGTAGTTGTACAGAGGCTTGAAGTAATAAAATTTATCGACAAAAGAAAAGTATTTGCTTGCTTCTCCCCAAACTCCCGGTTTAAAAAAAAATTATTGATGAGTGTTTCCAGTGCTGGTCTTAATGCATGGTAATTTTCGTGAATGATGCTGATGAAAAACTACTGAAAACTTGATAAAAGGTAAGAATCACATAGTTTCTCTTTTCTTGTTGCACTAACAAATGAATGTAGTGTTGAAGAAATGAGGAACAATTGGAAACAACCTTCGGCTTAATAGGTATCCGAGATATGGAATTTTCAAGCCCAAGTCGTGTCACGGTTTGTTGGATGTTTCTGTTAAAGAGAATATAATTTCACTGTTATTCTCATGGACTTCAGAATTTTGAAACTGAAGGTAAAAGGCCACTTTCCATATTTCAGAAAAACTAACAAAATAACGTAAAAGGAGAAGAAGCAACTACTTAACTGCCATTGATCGAGAGAATATAGGTTATTTTTCTCAGCATATGAGTAGAAGTACAACACAGACGACACGATACACACTGTACTATTATCACAGTGAAAATGCAATGCAGATATAGTTATAATTATTTAAAGCGAGAGTTTTTAGTTTTATGAATGAATAAATATATAAGGCTCAATTTTAGATATTTTCAGACGTAGCACTGTATATAGTTCCTTTCTTACACCAAAAAAATTAAAAATGGATTCGGTATACCTATTATTGTGCATAGAGTTGGAGAGATAAAGAGTTATGACGAAAACATACGGTCCATGCATGAGTTCGCAAACAGAATCTCCTATATGCATAAAAAATATCTGATATAATTTCACCTATTCAATACCTTAGACTATCTGAATCACATTTTAAGTTATATATGAGGAATGTAAAAATTTGCTTTTTATTGCGATTTTTACAATTCAATGTTTTTTCAAATGTTGAATATGGATGATTATGATGATAGATGATACACGTCATGTAGTGGTTATTTACTTATTGTTTGAATGTACAAGTTGGGAGGCACATTAAATATTATTATTAGAATGTGATGATGAGTGAATGTTTTGTCATCAGTCTGTCAGGACGGTCCATAAAAAAACAGTTAATTTTTACACGAACTAGCTTGTACACAGATGTCCGTATATACTTATAGAATCACTCGATAGCGTTTGCTGCTGAACTGTTCCTTATTGGTTTGGAAGTGGATTCTCTTGTCTGATATCCGATTTAAGTTTGACGAACTCCTTCGCCACCTCGTCGTTTGTGCGTTGCGACAGAATCCTCAGAATCGTCCACCCTGTTTCATCCATTTGAATACGTTTGCCAAGCGATAACCAGCAGGCACAAGATCCCTGAGAATAAAAAAAATTGAGGAATATATAAACAAATGGCGACAAATTATTGTGTTAATTTTGAAAGATACGTTGGTCAAACTCGTGGACCTAGAGAAACTCGTTCCAAGGATGACATTGTACTACAGAATTGATATAATTCACAAAAAATATTCGACGCATTCGGATGTCTGAAAATAGATTTGTTTTTTTTTTTCACCAGTCACGCGAGTATAATGATCTCATCGAAGCAAGGTATCTTTGATTATATGACAGGGCTGAAGGCGTCAGCCTGGGGTCGATTATAAAGGGGTCAAAAAAAACTTATGAAATCTGTTCGATGCTGATTTGTCTTCGAAAACAAAACTAAATGCGTACCATCGTTAACTCTGTTATTATTTGGAATACAAATTCTTTCAATTTGGCAAACTAGTACTTCTTTTGACATTCAACAAGGTGTAAGAATGAAGGATAATTGACTGTCGGTTTGCATATTTTTGGGTGAAATTTTATGGAAGTCGTGTATGCATGTTTGAAAATTTTTCTGGCAGGAAATGTATTCAAATCATGAAAGTCCTTGGAATTTTTCTTATAAAGTGAAAACTATAGTGAATACAATTTAAAAACTGTTGCAAGTTATCGATGACGACATGAAATTAACGCACTGTTACTAATCCATTGATGGAAATGCATTGGAACGTTTATATTGAATTTCAAATTAGGCGCCTGTTATTCTTTGTCATTTGGTTGGCAGCACTGTTGATGTTGCCGAAATTTGTTTGAAGTCTGTTATTTACCATTTGACAATTGTCATTCAAAAGTGACATTTCTGTGTCTGTGTCTTTTTGGAACCTCATATTAGATCATTGTGATTAAAAACTGTGTATTTCGATGTTTCTATAGAAAGTATCAGTCTCCTGCTCTCCGTAAAAATGCATAACAGTTGAAAACTACCACTCTTCCAAAAGTTGGTAACACCTTTAATTAGTTATTTCGAAAGAGAGCTGGATAATAGTGTCTCTTCGCTTTCCTTAACGGCTGTTAGAGAGCTAAATTGAATACAACGTAGTGAACTATATTCATAATCTACAATCGGATATTCATCGATATCAATTATGTATACTGTCAGTGCGATTTCTCAGAAGATTAAAGATAACAAAGCTCACAAACCACCAAAATGCTTACAAATGCTGCAGTACTGGATATAGGTATTATGAGTACTATGAAGAAAAGCAGTATTTGCAGTTTATAAATATAAGAAAATCTCAATTTTCGAAATAGTTTGGATGTAGGTATTCAAAATATATGTGAACCTTCGGAAGGGCATATAACTCTGAGTTACCTTATGGGAAACCTACGAAAAAACGTTTTCATGGATGAGCTTAACCTATAGTACCTATAAACCTATAAGAAGGCTCGTGACACGTCACTTTGATTAATATTTGGAATTCAATCATCCTATAACAATCTGGCTACAGTGTACTTAAGCGAAAATTTAACTACGCCCATGATGACAACAGTTTTCAATTGTATCAGCTATAAGTGAGTTATGACAGGTACATTTCTTTGCCCGTTTTTGGAACTGTCGGCTACAATTCAGCACGGTCTTTCTGTCAATAGTTAACTTTTCCACAAGTCTCTTCTGTTGAGAAGTAGGATTACCAGCATTTTGCTCAAAAGTCAAGAGAAATGAGGCCTGGAGGCTCCATGCTGCTGGAGATAACAAAATGGCCAGAATATTAGATCGAGTTCACGCGAAAAATCGTTAACAAAACCAGCCTCGAACTCTAAGTATCTTGCACCAGTTGAGAACCGATCGTAGAAAAGGAGTGATTGATCCAACAGTTCCTACTGAAAAAAAGAATTCATTTCTTCCAGGACTCCTGCTCTTCTCGTACATTCCAGAAATGGCAGAGTTGGATAATCGATCAAAAAATATACTATAAGTGCAACAGAGAATATCGAAAACGTTGCAAGTTCTCAATGGCAGGACTTACTAAAACATTTCAAAACGGACACGAAAATAATTTCAAGAAAGAGGTTGGATCTTTGAACTTCAACTGAATGGAAACTAATTTTTTCTAGAATCTAAGATAATCAAATACTAAGGATAATCAAATACGCACTCGACAAAAAAATCAATCAATTCAAATCTATTCATTTTGCCGTTCTTGGCCTTCTCATAGCACACATCGTAAGAGAGGTTAACAACAAGTTCATCGTGAGAAAAAACTTCATATGAAGAAAAAAATGTATCCTGAACGTCATGACTTTTGAACTATGGGTGTTAGAGTTCGAAGGAAACCATCATTTTTTTATGATAACTCTGATGGGACCGTAAATAATTTGGTGGAACTCAGTCCGTATCTTCTATACATGAAAAAGCATTTTCTGCTTTGAAATATATTACTTTATTCTTGTCTTATGCGTTCGTACTAGAAGATCACACGACATCATTTCGAATGGAAAACTGAGACTCCACTGTTTTCTCCCAAAGTAAATATCATTTTCAGATCCTACATACCTTCGGAGTGGGTCTAGTCTCCTGATTTATAATCGTTCAACATACGGTTATCGCATACAAAATAAAATTAATTCACTTTCATCTCGCTAGACAACATACTCCGAAGGAGATGATTATGTAACTTTAAACAAGTTATTCGATAGAATAATATTTAATTGGTGAAATAATTGAAGGAACAGAAGATGTTCACTACGTTTCACGAATATCTTCTAGGGTCATACTAAACTTATCAGAAATTACTGTTTGAACATCATTATTTTGTGGTGGAACAATTATCAGAAATATTTTCCTTTTCTTGAATCTTGAGCGCCCCCTAGTTCAAAAGTTAAGACCTTCAGCATATATTTTCATATGAGCTTTTCTCTCTGCCAAGATTAGCCTCCCTGAATATCAGTACTAAGTAAGTATAAGAACAAAGATTATCATATCGAGATGTCAATTGTTGGTTATCGAAAATGCGTCGAGAAGGCAATATTACTGAGATGAAGTTCAGATCGAACAGACAAAATTGAATGGTTCATTAATGTCTGAATGGCCAAGAGACGGTTTGAGATATTTGTTGTTGGGCTCCGATATGCAGTCAACTTCGTTGAGATATTAAGATCGTTTTTACTAAAAAGGCTTGAATATCTCCAAATCGAAACGAATAAGAAAAAAAAAGTGTAAAATGTCTCACTTTTTCTACAATATCCTTGAGCTGCATAACTGCCACACCAACTAATCGGTCTTCTCTTGCGAAATAGTAATCTTTAACGCAAATATGAAGTTCGAAGCAATCCAGTTGCTCCTCATTTCCAATAATGCTGTGAAAGAGAAAAATACTTAGTTAGATTCGGTTTTTTTCATTCCTTAATCGAAATCTCGAGGCATAAATTTTGTATGATCAATTTGAATAGTTTAAATGTTTATTGATTGATTTGAAAATATTTCACTGTCACTCACTCCACGTTCTACTTCTGGTATAATGAATAATTTCGAGAGGTCCATTGAACTTTTATGAATAGGAATTCAAAAATGGAAGTTGGTGAATATTTGTGAAGTTCTGATGATCTAGTTTCAACTATTCGGAATATAGATTACTGAATGTTCTCGAGCTATCGCTGCTTTACTTACAAATGAAAAGTTTCATTATACTTCGGCGACCAATTGTTAGCTTTCGATTTCGTAGTGTGTTTTCTTTTCTTATCTGCTAGATGTGGTCCTATGAGGTTTATTTCTACAAATGGTCTGAACATGCCTGTGACAACGTTCCATTTCAGGTCGTTTGCTGCCACCACTGAAAATTTCAAAAAAAATGTCAGTCGTGTTAAAAAAGTTATCCACGTTTTTCAGTTGAGAAAATATATTCAAAGAATTCCGACAGTATTCATTTCAGTTTACCAGATGTGAATCAGGCTCATTTCTATAATATTTTTGTCTTTCCTCGTATGTATGTAAAAAGGTGTATATCATGGTACATTTTTCATTGATTGTTTTAGTAGCATTTCGCCCCAGCAAAAAAACCGCTTTCAAAAGAAGATGAATTACCTTACCTTTAATATTTTAAATGGAACACCCAGTTTATTCACACATTCCTAGATTCAGCAGGTCATTATACATATGAATAAACAATTTGATTGGGAAAATATCGCAAATTGGTCTACATCCAGCAGGTTATGATAATCGGAAAAAATTTGTTTTACTCCCATATGATTAATATGGAAATCAAATCAATATGTCATTGCATGATTTTTCAATCAATCATTCATCAAACATCTATTGACACATGAAGTAAATATCCAAGTTATCGACACAATAGCGTTTTCGTGAGAATGACGAAAAGCTTTCGAAATCAAAGAAAATATTTATGTGGTTGCAAAATACATTTTTCTTATCTTTGTCCATTTATTTTTAAAAAACGAATCAAGAAAACGAATCATAAAATGGTAAAATAATTTGAAATAAGTGAATGAAAACGAAATCAGAAATCCCAATTTCAGACACCTAAAAAATAACATAAAGGACCAATGTTTGACGCTATGAGAAATCGAAAAATATCACTGCTGTATTTATTATATCTAGTGTGAACGAAAGAGTATAAAAGTTATATTTCAATCTATAAAAAAGCAAAGGTATAAAAGTAAAAAAACAACAACTAAAATATAAATCCTTGAATGAAATAAAAATAAACTTCGGTACGTAATCAATTCCTAGACTTATTCTGCTCATTTCAGGTAGAACTAAGTATAGTGTAGCCGCTGAAAATATAGAATGATCACGTTATTGAATTAACGTAACACACGTAAATACAAAGCACAAATGAGGAAAGTAGAGGGTAAATAGTTCTTCATTCATGTCAGTTGAGAAGGCGTGACATCGGACGCCGCGGAGGCTATATATAGGTGGAGGCATTCACTGTTCACGCGTCTGTGAATTCTATCTTTGGAAGGGCCCGACGAGAGGAGGAGTAGTATATTACACACCGAGGGGGCAAGTGATTTATTCCGGTCGTGAGATCAGTTAGTTCACCGAGACGCAAAGCGTCGAGGTTAGCTATGATCTTAAGAGAAGAATGAAACTTTCTTCCGGAGTTTGTGGACTTTTATGTTTAAAATCATTATTTTTCGATTAAAAATTATAAATTATTTTTGTTTTGCATATATTTTAAATTTTTTATAAATATAAATTTTAAAAAATTACGAAAACGGGGTTTTTTTAAGAATAACAAATATAGATATTGTTACCGTGACAAAAATGGTATAAATAAAAAAAAAATGGAGGAAAAAGTAAAAGAAGAGAAAAAAAGGTGGAGAAAGGAGGAAGGGGGGGGGGGAATGGGGGGGGGGAAGTGGGGGGGTGTATTTTACTCCTCCTTACCCTCTATGGTGGTAAGGATGCCAAGCATATAGGTGGTAAATCAGTTTACGCCACGTTTTTTCAAATGTTTTGGCACCAGCATTTTATATATAAATCACCGTTGCAAGGATAATGTGAGTATAATCGACATTCTTGAAACAATTCATAATTAAATCATCAAAGTGAATCATAATCGGTTGTCGATTGATTTTGGGGGACATTTTCAATATAATTTGAGCTGATTATAATATCATACCTGAATTAATAATCATGAGTATTCCGTGAAATTGGTTAAAACGTATGTATTGCGTCTTAGTCACTGACATATAAGGTAACTCCATTTATCAACATACGTATCATCGACAACACGAATTTTTCTACTCCAATTTGATGATTGGACAGGGAACAATCTGTCAATAATCGTTTGAAGGTATTTTAAATGAGAATTTCTAATGGCAAGTCAAAAATTATCTTGCGTGGCCCATTTATCAACACTCATGTCGATATCTAGAAGAAAACATGCTTCAGATGTACTTATCAACAACACCCTGATTTCTAATATAATATTAAATTAATATAAAATTTCTCATAGCACTTTTGAGGAACACAATGTAAACTCGCAGAGGACTGACATGACATTCGACTAATTAGCAAAAGTTGTGCGGAGGATGCTTACGAGAAATTGGTGCTGAATTAAAATATATTCAGGAAACTACAAATCCGAACTTGAGAAATGAAAATGTTTATGAGAACCTTCTTCATCTTTTTACAGAGAAAACAACTCGAAGATAATTGGAAAATTCACCTTGATTTCATGGCAAAACTGTTTTCATTCTAACTTTTTTTTATATATAGATACACACAAAACGAAAGCCCTGTGATGTTCGAAGAACACCGCGTGAATCGAGGGACGGAAGATATTACTGAGAACGATTATCATTTCACCAACACTTGATACTATCCACATTAGTATTGATTTGTGTGAAATCAAAAAAATAGTTAAAGAATGGGGTGCCCTGCAACCTGCAAGACCACCAGATTCAACACTACGTTATCTTTTCATCGAAATAGGATATTTTTGATAGGGCCAATTTATACATCTCTGTTTTAATCTTAGTCTTCATCTCATTTGAAAACAAATTTGATATAAGAAGTATATATCAGAGCATTTGAAGAACTACATCGGTTTCAGTCTCCCCTTTAACCTTAAAAATGTTACTTAGAATGAATATACTTTGGGTTGAATTCCGAACCGTAGGTTCTAATTGCGTGCACTAGTATTTTTTAAGTATTGCTTCAAATTAAATATAAAACTAGGTCAAATAATCCGTTCGGTTTCTGCGATATGGTGCCAGTGGAATAATGAAGGAAATGCAAAAAAATTAGTATCGTTGTAAAATGTATGTATATTAGCATGAACTCAAAGAAACTGCATTGCATACATATTCCTTACCTTTGACGGTGACCTTGTGCTCTCCAGTTCCAGGATGAGTGAAAAGGTCCACTTGGATTGAAACTTCTCCTACGCTTCCTTCTGGTCCGTCCACATTGTCTGGAAGCAATTCCATGTTAGTAAAGTTTTGAATCGTTGGAATTAATTCAGGCGATTCGATAATTCCTAAAGCTGTCGAAGTAAAGCAAGAGTGACTACATACAACACTCCTCGAGTATACATTGCAGACCGAACTTTGCTGAATGGATTTGAATCCAACGGCTGTCAATTCATTTTTCAAATAGGTATCACATAAAAGCAAGAAGGATTTGAAAGAGAACTTTAGAATATGTACGTGTTTAAGAAATATGTTCGTACATTTTCTTATGTACGAGCAAAATTATAATTACGTGAAGGCCATTTTTATGTGTGGGGGTCGTTATTGTAGATTCAGGTAAATTTGTATGTAATCACGCTCAGCTTTGAATTGGAATAAAAAATAACATGCTGTCTAGAACTTTCAGAACTGATAAGCTAATGGTGAATTTTTGATTGTGTGTGGTGATATTGAATAGATGTTTCATTCACTTTTGGAAAAATTGAGCATTCCCAATTGTGTAGTGGTGAGTGATCAATTCGAGCCTAGCGTGATTTCTCAAAGTTGTAGAAGAAAAAACTATGACTATTTTATGCATCCAAGGATTTTATCTGTATTTACAATATCCTATTCTCGAATTATTCCTTTGTGTCGTTTTCATAATACTATTGATATTACTTAGAAGTGATGTTCAGCAGGCACGAACCTTACTGCTGAAGAGAAGTTCAAGCGTTCTTAGGGGTCAGTCGTCGTATATATTAGAATAATGAACAAATATCGAGATATTATTATTGAAATATTTCGTGGCGAATATCAATATCAAAAAATCACTTACAGGACTTTTTGCACAGCAATTTCCACATTTGATTTCACATTCACAGGAAACCGAAATCAACGACAGTCATTTTTTTAAATCTTCACAATTACTAATCTCTGTTATTGCTAATTTTGAACAGGTGTTGATATTTAAAAAGGCAAATCAAAGGAATTCTATAAAATTTCTTCCTCATTGTTGATGGTGATTTTTACTTACATGAGTTCCGAGAGCTGAATATCAGTCTTTTATGCGTGCCTCGAAGCGAATGTTTTTTTGATACTTGTAGTCTACTCGCCAAGTCCTTTACTGATGATTTCGTCAATACAAACTTACCTCGTTGATGACAATTGTTGAAACGAAGAATGCATCAGTAATAATCAGGTTAATAGTTGAGTTGCATAACTGTACTCAGCATAATCAACTTAACCACACAGATCTGTGTATTGAGCTTCTGTATTTCTTGAATCAATCGAAACATGAGGAGTTATCTGAATTTTGTTTGGTTGTTGATGGAATTGTACATGAGCGTCAGAAACATGGGGTTCTTATGGTAATGAAGAATAAATATATATTACTATGTTGAAAAAGAATCGTTTCCAAAAACCCCACTCTTCAATTGATTTTGTAGATGTAGATCATATTTGAGTGAATGGGACCGATTTACAATCAAACGCAAGGTAGTTCAGTGGGTTGATTTTTCCAATTTTGAAATTTGAATCATTTTACGACGTACCAACTCATTTCAATAAATCACGACTATTTTTGTTGTTTGCCCATATTATTTGTTTGCCGAATATTTTCAACACCACAAAAAGTAATGAACAAACTAATGATATCGGCAAAGGCTGGATTTTCAGGATATTTTCAACTCTTGACATAATGACAATCTTTCACCAAAGACTTGGGCCATACTCAGTACAACTGTTCAGAATTCCTACAAATAACGGCGAAGCTGTTTGAGAGCAATTTATATGTTTTAATTAATCTATTGAACAACTAATCGGATATAATCTATTGCTAATAGCTACCAACTTCAAAACTAAATGCTATATTAAAAAGAGCAAATGTTGCAGTCGTTTATTTTCCATCAAATTTCGATAGTCTCGCATTGGAGAAAACTATAAAAAAACTCGATCAAAATGTGAAACCTGTTCATAAGTGTTCATCACAACATATAATAAATGGAATATAAAAAAAAGTAAACGAGAATATCCAAACTGACAGGAAAACGTAATCGACGAAAATTTGGCGCAATGCTTCAAACTAGCAGAAGTCGATTGGCATTAAATGTCTACCTTGCTGGATATCACTTTCCCTTCTCTTTTTTGCCTTCAAAGGCTCCTCTAGCGCTTCTAGTCCTGTTTCTGTGTCTGTTTCGTCTCTTATTGATATTTGCCTTTGCAGCATCGTTTGCTTATTATTTAGCGGCACTTGAGTAGGAACAGCAGTTGTTTTAATTGTAAGTGATAGAAGAATAGCTATCGAAGAGTTCTGGTTGCTATGATAGAATTTCAAACGCTAGATCCCAAGTGATTTTTTCGAATAGAAACATGGTGTTAGTAGTTCGCGATCTCAGAGTGGAACTGTGTTTTCAATTTCACGTTTGGAAGTAGGCAAAAATAATTCGTTTATCTGCCAGAATGAAAGGGAATAAAGTAATATAGTCATATAATGCCTAAATTTAGGTGGGACCATTGATTATTGTTACTTTGATTTCATTGAGAAATCAGAACATTTCCTGGGATTCATCAACAAATAATTTCTGTAAAACTACAGAACTAGCAGTATTCCGCTTGAATAAGATGTGTTTCCAAGTAGGACGAGAATGAATTTTTGAATTTTAAGTTTAAGTGATATTTGATTTCATCAATCAATTTATAATGGTATGAGAATTTCTCAATCATGAACTCTGTAAATCACCTCAGCTCTCTGACTTAGTTAAATTAGGCTGATAAATGTTTCTAGACACGGAGCAAAGAGGCACTAGGTTACACACTTGGGAACTGCATCTGCTCATCCAACATAACTTCTTTCTCCAGCAGAATTTACATATTTGTGCTTGAAACTGAACTAGATAACAATGCAACTGTCTTGAACTTTTCGAAGCTCTTCTTGGACTTGTGTGAGAAGACTCGTGATAAGTGTTTCTACGCTTCGAAACCGTTCACCGCAACAAAGGACTCACCTTCATTGATCTGCGTCGTGACGAACGTCTTGATGAGCGTGTCCGTGGTCTGCGTGTACAGCGATAGGGCATACCGCAGGCTCTGCAGCTCGGGGCTCTTGTCGAGGAAGGCCTTCTTGAGGCCGTTGCCGCCCGCGTGGAAGTACTGCTTGATGGTGTCGAGCGCGACGTCGAGAACGGCGCACTGCTTCGGCGATAGGTTCTTCTCCACCTCCTTAGAGATGTCCATGACGCCGCTGAGGGCGTTCTTCACATCCTGTTTGCCGGTCATGTGGTTCTTGAACAGCTTCGACATGTCTTCGATTTTGGTGTTGGCCGCCAGGTTTTTGGCGTTGTCCGTCAAGCTCTTGAACATCATCTGGAACAATGTTAGAGTGTTGTTTCTAGTCTATTTCATATAATTATCCGACAATCTTTGGTGGATCAATATTTCATAAATATTAGAAATACAACTGATATTGTTGCACACATACGTCATTGGGTGTAATTTGATATGTACAAATATATTTACTCTCCAATAGTTGTGAACAAGTTAATGGATTATTATTATTTTGTTATCATTATTTTTGAATGCATAGAAAATTAACTGAGTGAGGAATATGTTACAATGATGATTTTCTCCTTCGCCACTTTTACTTTGAATTTTCAATATATAATAATAATAATAACATTTATTCATCCCAAGAAACATTTACAGTTTATAAATAGGGATATTGAACATATAAAAAGTGAAATAAAACAAAATATGATTATGTAGCAGAAATATATGGAAAAAACACTGTTGAACTGATCAATGATCAATATGATTGAATTCTAAAAGATATCATTTTGATGATAAAATATATTTTTTGAGATTGTGTTTGAACTTTTTGATATTTTTAATAGTTTTAATTGAATTCGGTATTTTGTTGTAGAGGTTTGTTCCCCCATGAAAAATAGATTTTTTCCCGGATCTGGTATGTATTGAATGTACCACAAGTTGTTGTGCCTGTCTAGTGCCGTAAGAATGTGTAGTGTTGATTTCATTGAAACGTATTGCAGGGTGTTTCATCTTATGTTTCACACAGTGAATAAAAGTACATGTTTTCAGGTTCCCTGTAAGGCAATTTATAAATACATTTAATGATTTCATTTTGTAAATATTTCAGCGGATTCAATATTTGAAGCGGTTGCCGTTGCCCATATAGATATGAATCGTATTACTTGATACTAAGTTATATGGTGCATATACTGCCCATATTCCATCAGAGTATTTTTTCCAGCTTCTCAATGTGGAGTTTCCAATAGTTTCCTCGAAGTGTAGTTTGGTTATATATAATAATATTGTTTGCAAATTCCGCATTATACGTTGATGATTTAATCTGAAAGTTAACAAATGATATTTTTTTCTAACGTGTTACTATAACTTTCTAATCAAAAACAAAGTCTGCATAAAATTTTATGCATATGTATATATATATATATATATATATATATATTCCCAGCAATGGTTTTGAAATAGAAGTTATATAATTCAAAAATTAAAAAAGTGAACGAACTTTGTGGAATTGAGTGATAGTATTTTTTTTTTAGAGATTTTGATTTCTCGAATTTCAATGAAAATTTTTCTCCTTGAAAAGTAATGATCAACTGAATCGAAAATCTTACGCAAATCAAGGTATGAGGGCCAATGTTTTATGTCTCTATCTAGTTGCTCCTGAAAATTAGAAATGATAACAATTACCACAGGGTCAGTATCACTCGATCTGCATAATTCATATCGACCCATGAACATACCGGGTGATCCGGAACCAATTTAACCCCTGTATTTTCGTTTTTATTGTGTGGTTATATATCATAGCCGGTAGTTCAATTTGATGTCATGAATGTACAATTTATCAAGTATCAAACCATATATGACACTTCCGGTTTGACTGGAAACACATCCAATTTTTATTTCAAATTGAAAGTATAATTTTTTTTTGGAAATAAAATGATTGAGTGTAGGATTACCTTTCCGATGATATATCACAATCATAACCTCAATTCACAATCTGCTGATATAGTTGATATCTCATAAATATTACGTTTTTTTCCTTCGTAACGAAACATCTTCATGAAAGTATGTATGCTATTGTAGTTTATAACCCACTTAATGAATTTTTATGTTAGCATTGGAAAAATTGAATTTGATTTCAAAAATAGCTCATCTGCATAAAAACTTTTGTTTAAAAAGTTTGGACATTAATTATTGTTACATGATATTTATTGTTCAATATTCGATAGCATACTTTCAGGAAATTGTCCATTACGAGAGAAATACAATAAGTATTTTTTTCATAAAATCTCAAATATACCAATAGATTCTCAAATGGAAGTATGATTATGTTATACCATTGGAAAGGTAATTCTATACCGAATCGTAATTTCCAAAAAAATTCTGATTCCCTTTGAAAATGAATATGAAAATTGGATGCGCTTCCGATCAAACCGGAAGTGTTATATATGGTCTGATACTTGCTAAATTATACACTCATGAAAATCACCGAATATAATATATCCATACAAAATAACAACGTGGATACAGGGTACAGGGGGGTAAATTGGTTCCGGGTCACCCGGTATGTCGCAAGTAATTTATCTACCGATAGCTGGCGCTCACTAGATATAGTGAGAAGCTTACAAATGCATTTCGAATACTCATTGTTATGTAACTCACCGTCTTGTCCGTCATAGGAGGAAGCACGACAGTTTTCTCAAGTATCCTCATCACTATCTTCCACAGTTCTTTCAGCAATCTCTTCAGAACAGTTTTCTCGCAAGACTGGGCGTAAAGTGACAGAGACCCATCGAGAAGATCCATCAACGGCCTGAGGACCTCGTCCGCTTCCACTGCCACAGCATTACGCTGAGCCGGCTGGTTAAGTTGGCCAGGCTGACCTCCTCCCTTGATGGCTAGCAGAAGGTCGGCTAGTTCTTTCACGCTGACTGTTATTCGGTTCTCTAAACTGCACGCGAAATGTTGGGCTAGTTCGTCAAGGCTTCCGTTCAGCGTTTGCTGTAGTTCTTTCAGGATATTCGCGGCGTCTTCTTCCAATTTGTCACCTCCCATAGACTCGAACATTTTTTCGAGCTGTACCCTCAGTTGCTGGATGTTGTTCATTAGAATACATGCCTAAAAAAATGTTAAGAATATATATGGAGTTAATAGCTTCATATCGGTAACTCACTATCCTCTCCTCTTTCAGATGTTCAGGAAACTCTTTCTTGACTATATCCGCATAAGCTATCAGTACTTTGACGATGGTTTTCGCGAATCGTTTCATGTACCGTTTCCATATCTCTGGATCTGGACACTCTAGCTTCGAAACGACATCGAAACACTGCGTCAACTGGGTGAAGACGTCTACGACAGAATTCGAAAACAAAGCGTGCTCGCTGCTTTTCTGAAACTGTACACAAAAAATTATCGTCAGATGAATATTTTGTACGTGGTTTTCGGTTATTATTGCACGAGTGCATAAAAATTACCGATAATTTCGCAAGAAAGCGTGATATCTAAAAATTGCAAGAGTTTATTTTCATAATTTGGCGAAAGTGCCCGAATCCAAAGGACGAGGGCTCTTTTACAAAATATGAAAATAACCGAATGCAATTTGTATGAGATATCACGCTTGAATGCAGAATTATCTGGTCATTTTTATGTCCGAATGTAATTCATTGGAATATTTCACGAATAAAGAAATTCTCGTGGAAATGTTATTTTTTGTTCATTCATACTTTCCTCTATAGATTGTATGGAGCACTCACCAAAACGCGAAATGTTTTTCTATTTTTGAAGTCTATCTGACATTCATTTGTGTTGTTCACTGACGTCTAGCGATACGGTTTCAAATGTGTTGTTATGGTGACTTGATACAATGCAATTACCGCTGTAAGTTTTCGATAATTGCATTGCTCTTATGGGACATTTTATATATGAGGAAAATATTCGAAATAATCCATTATAATACTGTAGAAGTTTCCATGCCAAAGGACATTCCTATCCAGGCTTCATTTGAAAAAGCTGTCGAAAGAGTGATGAATCTTAGGAATCCAATGTTTCATAAGGAAATTCGTCCGAGGCGCCATTATATTATGAGTATATGTCGAATTATCGTTTGGAAAGACCAAAATGCTCCTAATTGTTCTGTTAAGATAACTATTGGCTGGACCTTTATCGTTCTTCATTTCAGCTGCCTTTCTTATCTGAATCCTGCAGAATTATTTGAGGTATTAAACAATTCTAAAACTGTTATGTGGGGTGTAATTGAAACCCCTGCGCCAATCTCTCATCAACGTAACATGACGGTAGATGGGCAATCATTGATGATGATGATTGAGACTTAAGATAATAGAATCGAGGTATAAATACTATATTTTGGAGTCAAATAGACAGATGAAAACTTCAAGATGGCGACTGGGCGCCACCTGGAAAAAAATGGCCAGGGGGAATCTTGTGATACATCGTTTTGAAGCTCATGATGAATACTTTACAACCCTAGAATATGAAGTTAATATCTTCACCGACTGAAAAATGGGGAAAAATGTGATAATTGCCTAAATACATCGACATTAAACTTCATACTTTGAGAAAATATACTGAGTTCAGAGGATTCTCAGAATGGTTGCCTTAAACGTCTTGACATAAGAACAGCCTATCCGATATTTCACTTCGAACATTTTCGAACACAGCAACGTCGATATTCCTACAAATATTTATTATTCGCTTCCGTATATTCAATATTGAATCAGGTTCAGTTTCGTACACCTTTTTCTTCGAATGGCTCCATAAAAATGTCTAGAGGTGTCAAATCTGGCAAGCGGACTGGCCATTCCGTAGGATCTCGATGGCCAAATCCAACGACCATGGAAAGTATTGTCCAAATAGTTTTGTACTTGTCTGGAGTGATGTGGTGGGTGGTGGTGCACTATATCGTTTAAATGATAATATCCATATCGAATTCATTAGGATTCACTTCGACGATTTCGGTGATTAGAGGATCAACAGTAGTTTCCCGCATTTTTCAGATACAATCAATCAGTCAATTGACCATTTTGGAGATAGTTTACGTGGTACCTATTCACTCGTTGAATCAAAAACTAAATGAGAATATTTGAACTGACCAATGATGTTCGTTGTCATACTGACATTTTTGTTTTTTTTTTGTATTCGTTTTTAGACTATGAGTATGACCGGAGAATCAATCTATCTATCTAATGCAATGAGTTGCATTCATGTTCTTTCATTTCAACCTCAGGATGATATACTCAACCAAATTGACCGTAGAAGAATAATATTATTAATATATAATAGAAACTTCTGAAAAATATATTCTTTTCCATTTCAGGGACATTCATGGAATGAATGAGACTACTGCAAAAAAATGTAGTTGGGAAATTGTTTTGGCAAGTTGATCCGTCAATAAAGTGGTCTGAGATGAACTTTCACAGTAGTGAATATACCAACAAACTTTAGTCACTTTTGGCTATGATTGGGCAAGGCTTTGATGAGCACCGGACTCATATTATTGGTATATTACATTGAATTTATGAAATTTTCTCATGGAACCATTCGGCTTATTACTATAGCAGATCTCTTTTGGTGAGATTACAGATCTCCTGATAAAGATAGAGGTAAATGATCTGAGTGAGGAACTAAATTTTCTGATAGTCTGATTACTTCACTTGATTCAACACTTACACCATCCTTTTTATCTCTATTGAAGGCACCGTGTAAATATTCTAAGGAGACGTCGTCATTTTCGTTCAACCACTGCATCACGAAGGGCTCGAACCAAGCGGGATACTCGGGTACCGCTCCTTTGTAAGGTTGCACGTCTTTGACGTAGTTGGAGTACAGCCATTTCACTTTGAAGTGCAAGTTCATGTACGCTGAAGATTTGCACAGCCTGTGTTGTTCGTGTTCTTCCAAGGCGTACTTCATGTCGACTGCGAACAGGCTCCACATAGTTGCCGCTGATAACTGCAAAATAAGAGTGATATAACAATGATATACACCATACAATTCATCAGTAAATTTTTTTTTCAGAAATGATGGTCACATGTAAACAATGAGTGGAAATAGGTGATATTGCTGGAAATTTTGAGGTGTACAACATGTCTATGATTATATCGAGGTAAATAACATTATATTACAAACAATATCATGGAATAGTCCATCATACTTGCTCGAAGAGAAGGAATTATTATCTGATCTATCATGATTGGACTGGTGATCTTAAAAAAAATGCAACATCAGTGGTGGAGGTGAATGGTGATGTGATTATAATATGTTTATGTGGTTAATGAAAAGAGATAATAAATGTCGTTGTGACAATTTTTGGCAAAAGTTGACGCCTTCAAAAAAGTACAATTCAATGGAGTTACACATCATACAAAAATGAACAACTTTGGTGGAAATCACCCTCAAACATGAAAAAAAAAAACAGTTTTGCATTTTGGTGTCTGGTAGAAACAAATGTTTAAGCTTTTGAGGTATTTTTGCATTTGAACAGCAACACTCCTTAATGTTCTTATGAAAAAAATCACCGATGAAGAAGCAGAGGACAGAAATCAGCAGTGCTCATTTCTTTCGATTCCACATGTATGTATGTTGAAAACAAGTTAGAAATTGAATATAATAAGGAACTGTGTCAAATCAGGATCAGATATCAATTATACACATTGTAAAATGTAAGAAGCTCTCTGATTATTCCATTATTTTTATTCTCATCGAGACATCAAAAGTAGCTTCTAACATCTGACAAGCATAAGAGAAGGTCTTATAATAACTTGTACAGCTTGTCAAAAATCGAAAGAGACCACAGTTTCGGATAAGACTGAAAATAATAGAATACCGAAATCATTTCTTATATTTGACAAGTTGTTCTAGGCTATTCCTCTCGAAAGACATAATGTCATGTCAACGAATCTTACATCTTTTACAGATTTTTATAAAGAAAGCCTCAAGACGGAATTTTGCTTAAAACAATGTTTTCGAAACGGAAACGGAATTGGTTTCCAGAACTTCAAAAAAAGTTGGTAGTGTTGATAAATATCAGCTGATTTATTTTTTCATAGTATGCAGTTTGGAAAATTGCTAACAAGTTTTATATATCCCTTTTCAGAAGAAACAGTTTTCATCAGTGCATCACCTTCCAGGGATAGACAAGTCTGTTCTGCTATACTTGATGTGATTCCAATATTATTTTTGATTTTTTTTTAACTGTGTTTAGTTACAGTTCCGAAAAACTACTGCATATTACCTGTCCAATATTGAGCTCCTGGGGAAACTGGTTGAGAACAGGCCCGTAGCTGTTCTTATCCTCCTCTATAACCGACACTATGAGCGCTATCAACTTATGCCAGAAATCCACGCTATCCAGCCTGGGCCCGTGATCATCGGGATCCCTCTTGGGCTCGTTGGGATCGCTCTGGAACTCCCTGTTGTACAGTTCGTAGGTGTTCTCGAACAAAAACTGGTACGTGGATCGCAAGCACGCCTTGACGCAGTCCTTGACCACCGTGCTGGCTCTGGGCGGACACGCCAGCTCCTGGACCTTCATGCGGAAAAAGGTGATGCTGGTCAGGAGGTCGACGGTCGACTTGAGGTCTTTCAGCTTGTCTGGACTAGAAGCGGGAAAGTTGTTTCTGTACATGGAGAGGTCTATCCGCAGGGAGTTGTGCAGCTGGTCCAGCAGTTTGACGAATTTCTCTTTCTGGAATTTGAGTCCGGTTACTTCAGAATAATATATCTCGGCAAATTTATCCTCAATAATATTAGTCGAGAAAGAATCATTTCACACTTTGGTAATATTACAATTCCTTTAATAACCAAGCATGATTGCCTTGTAATAAAATAAATTGTAATATACTATAATAGAACATTGTTTACCAGAAATGAAAAGCCTTATATTCCCGGACGACTGTGAAGCTTGCTAAGTCGAGGCGAAAACGAAGACTTAGCGTCACAGAGTAATATATCTCGGAAAATTCATCCTCAATAATATTAGTCAAGAAAGAATCATTTCACACTTTGGTAATATAACAATTCCTTTCATTACCACGCATGATTGCCTTGTAATAAAATAAATTGTAATATACTATAATAGTACCTACATTGTTTACCAGATATTAAAAGCCTTATATTCCCGGACGACTGTGAAGATTGCTAAGTCGAGGCGCAAACGAAGACTTAGCAACACAGAGTCCAGAAATGTGGCTTCTCCTACTAAACATATTATTTTTTCGCAAATCTTTCAAATTTCCATTCCTCCAGAGCTGGTCGAGGCACTGAATACTTCTTCATTGCTTCATTAGGATTATTGACAAAGAAATCAAGAGAAAAGTACGTTTTATGGACTATCGCAAATAAACGATGTTTTTTTAGTCATTTATGTAGAAAACTAACAACTGTAAGGAAATATTATTTCCTCGCCGTGAGGAAATCTTGACTTTTCCTTTGAGAAATTTCGTTTGGAATCACAAAGTTTCCTAGCGATTTACGGAAAATAATTTTCCTAATCAATATGCCCTCTACTTGCAGTAAGTCCAATTGCCTCACTGGCATTTTACATTTTAATTGTGAAAAATAAATTTTTTCCTTTATCCAAACGGAATTATGATTCTTCTTAATGGTTTTCGAAACGGATAGATAAGCAATACTAACCACCATACAAACAAGGACATATGACTTTCAATAATCACGGAAAACGATAGTTAATTGATTACCAATCATTCCTGATGTCATCAATGTAATTTGTCAACATATTCGTCGATATTTTACGTAATTATTATTACTATATTTTATATTTTAGAATAACTTCAGAAAGTTAGTGGAATTGGTGTATTTCTGAGGTAGTAGAATGATATATTCTTCACCATACTAAAATATCAATATTGTTTTTTGTCAGATGATGGTTTCGGTAGTGTAGAGGTGAGCATCAAGCGGAAGACCACGCGTTTATCCATTGCTGGCCCACGTTTCTACTTCTAGGGGTTGACGTTTGCCAGCGAAAAAATCGTTTCAAACCAATTCTTTAATGTGTTAATTAGTGAGCATTTCACAGAAACTTGTTCAATAATGTACCACATCCATATCAGTTCGGAATAGATGTACGCAAGAATTTTCAATTATCAAGGAATTATTAAATAGATTTTTCCAAAAATCAAGTATGTTTGTCATTTACAGCTTGTCAGTATTTTATGCATATTGTTAGAATATATGAAATAAAATTTGTTTATATTCAACTTGTGATCCACCCAAAAGTTCTACAATCCAGGATGAAACACTCACAAAGGGAATAGTCGAATTTTATTCATTCTTTTCGAAATATAATTTTGATATGAACTGTTTAACTACACACCTGTTGTTGCCCGGTATGTTTCTATAAAAATGTTCAATATCAAAATATATTCGTGATATATATGAGTTCAAAATGGGTGTTCCGTTAACCAGTTTGCGCCCTCTTACGAACGATAATCATTTGGGGCGTGATTTTCAATTCAGCTGAATCCTCATACCCAGAGAAAGTCGAATCTCTTTTCTATTTCAGATGGCCTTCGCTTATGAGATAGAAAGAGATATCCATGGTCGTTCCGTGGCTGGGAATCGAATATCGGCCTCCTGCATGACAGGCAGGCGTGCTGACCACTATACTACCGAGAACCACTGTATAATTACTCTATTGTAAGTAGTTGCAAAAAACTCATGAGATGGAAACATTAAATTACGAATGATGGAATTAAATTACAACGTGAAACAATCATATTTACGAAATACGAAATATTTTCCTACCTTCAGCAGAACTTGTCTAGTTTGCTTCACTTACCCCGAAATTGGATGCGGCGAATCTATCACTAGCCGAAACCGCTGACAGTGCTGTCGTATGTGCATAGTAGGCATTGATATTCGCCAATAAGGTACTCATAACGGCAGGTACTCCAGGACATAGGTACTTTGTTGAAAGGCAGTGAAAATGTCTGAAAATGAGAAAACATTCAGCTTATCCAATCTATCTTGGCACCGAACTAATAACTTATATGCCCTGCAATATCTGTGAGGGATACTAAAATAAAAAACCACCTATTATATGTGTTCACTGTGTTGAAATTTATTCCCAGAAGATGTTTTTTCTTTCGTCATTCTACCAGTGCGCAACTGGAAATGTATCTGAGTTTGTTCCAAGATGGATTGGATAAGCTGTACCTCTGATAACGAGTTCAATAAAATCATTCCAGAGCCGCAATCTTATTGAATGAAGCCACATCTGTCTGAAGAAGGTTCAAGAATGCTATGAAATTCTTTGAGTCAAAAAAACTCCAGTCTTTCGACGATTGACTGGCTAAGACCATATCACATCAAAATCCTTCAGTCACCACCCTTCTTTGCATTGGCACGATTGGTCGATAAGTTCAATTCTATTTATAAACTGAAAATATGTACTATTTTACATTCTATTGTGACTAATGAGAAACATTCTATTATGAAATTTTTTGAATCTAACCGTGTACATAACCACAAAACAAGGCAGTTCAATAATTTGTTATCAAAAAATCTCATGACGGAATTTTCCAGAAAATCTATCTTCTATAAAGATGTTATCACATATAATGGATTACCCACTGGAATAAAATGTTTGTATCAAATGACCAAATTCAAAGTTGCTGTGAAGCGTTATTTGT
Source organism: Zygogramma bicolorata (assembly GCA_032362365.1). Lineage (NCBI taxonomy): Eukaryota > Metazoa > Arthropoda > Insecta > Coleoptera > Chrysomelidae > Zygogramma > Zygogramma bicolorata. Next base: position 521,397 of record JAVJAQ010001010.1, read on the forward strand.
TAGAATATTTTTTTTTTATTATTTCATTTTTTTATTTTCGAGTATTAAACAATTCTGATTGAGCCTTTCAATAAATGTATTATATGAATATTCCCTATATATAAACTGTAGTTTCTTGGGAATAAATGAACGTTTATTATTTCTGAAGGGCAGACAGACACCACCGCCAAATTGAAATAAAAAATGAAGATCATTATCACAGAACACAGAAATGAATTTGAAAATGTAACAATGGCGGTTATTTTATTCCAGTTGGCAATGACGATACGGAATCGTTGACTTCTTATAATGGTGTCAATTGACTTTGACGCCTATTTGACATGTACTGCGTTTCTGAAATTTTGAATACTCTGAAGCATAACATTCAAATTCATTTCATCGAAAGAATTTTCTGGGAATGATGAGCTGTTTTTTATACCATCGCATATGAAGACCATGTATTCTGAAAAATGGTCGGAGAAGTAATCGTTTATTCCAAGAATAACCCAGTGAGTTTCTATACTTGGATCGAGTGAGTCAAACCAACTGTAAAAAATACCTACGGAATCCAATTCTCAATCAAGGAAGCCGTTTATCGAGGGCAAGGGGGGCGGGCGCCTCCCCTGTATTTTAGATTTTTCAGTTCATACACCGCGTAAGACACGATATCGACTTGATTTGCAATATTTCCTAAACCACACTGGTAAGTATTGTTTAAAAGGATTTCCATTTTAAATAAATGCAATACTTTGATTTGGGAAGAAGTGCCCCACAATAACATTTTTCGTTGTGTGCCCCCCCTAACATTTTTTGTAACGACGCCTATGTTGTCAACCTATATTTTGAGTTCAAAGTACAGTTTTCTTCGGAATTCACGCTGTCACTGTTGAAAGAAGAGTTACAAAATGCTTTCTTTTCTCTTAAAATTCCTGTTGAGTTAGAGAAAATAACGTATTCGTTTGAAATGCTTCATATAATGTGATAGCGACCCACTCCAGCTTAGCACAGATAAAAAATGGTTATTGTAGGTTATCCCTGAGAGATAGACATAAACCATCGCGGTCTCTCTTGGTGACCTTTTTAAGGTATACAAAACTGTATTACATTAATTTTATTCTATCTTGTATGGCGTTTGCAATGCCAGAGCAAAAAAATGTGTTCATTAACGACATCACATTAGGAACCTGTGAAATTATCAGTGTTTCTCTACTGAATATAAATCTTCCTCTTGAATCGCTCTATTCGAAAAAACACATCAAAATCCGTTGCTTAGTTTTAGGATATACCTATATTGAGACAGATAGACAGCGGGAAGATTAATGGGAAGTTGGCCACACTTTCCTAGCCACAGTTTTAGATGTGGTGAATGCCTCGGGTGGGTTATACTTACAGTGTTGCCATATATTGTCTCCACTGTTGGCACATAATAATTAAACTACTATACAGAAGCGAATCCAATGACATATTCGGTAAAAGCCACGCTTTCCCAAAGTGCACCAATGAGAGTGCGTACTAAAATATTCTATTGCTCTCGCTTAGGTGAGTCAGAAGAAGACAAATAGTTGATTTGACGACTCTCGAATTTTCTCAGTGTAGTTTCGTATTATTGGAATATGCTGTTAGATTTCTCAGTGTCGATGAAAGTGCCAAAGTTTGCTCAAGGTGAAATATTTTTGGGAAAATTGTGTTATAGTCCAGCAGCCACCGCCTGATTTTTCGAGTGATTAATAACAGGCTGAATCTCCGTGAGTAGGTTCGGTTCGACGAGACGCCCAAGTTTTCCCTCTGTGAAAATTCTCGATAAAGGTAGCTAACGTAGTGCGCAGGTGTGAAAAAAGTGTTACCGTGGTATCGACAACTTCCAAGCGTAGGACTAGGAAAACGTGCCACTAAATTTGTAGGACTATGTGGCCATTTCATTATACAAGTATTTACTAAGCTGCATAAAAAAAAAACAGCTGGTTATTGATAATTTCCATGACCTCGTTTTTTCGATATATTCGGAGTGGAGGACGCTCCAGACAAACCATCCATTTTGTAGGACAATTGTTTTTCCGAGTGTATTATCCAATTATCTCAATATGTGAATAAAATATTCACTATCAGTCCGACAATTTCGATACCCCGCCGAATCGACATGTTTCACACCTGCGCACTACGTTAGCTACCTCTAACGAGAATTTTCACAGAGGAAAAACTTGGGTGTCTATTCAAACCGAACCTACTCACGGAGATTCAGCTTGTTATTAATCACTCGAAAAATCAGGCGGTGGCTGCTGGACTATTAGGTTACCGATTCGCTTCTGTATCGTAGTTTGATTATTCTGTGCTGTAGGTTCATAAATCTATCAGTATGTATTATGAATAGTGGAAAAAAAATTATAAAAGAGACTACTTGTAGAGAGAACACTTACATTAATATGAGGCTATCAAAAAAGGGAGGGTGCAGTTTCTGTCGTAATGGGGCCAGATTTTGTTCTTTTCCAACACATTGAAATAACTTTGAAGGTGCAAGAAATGTATTGATCGTAGTGTGCGGTGAAATGTTCTGGCAGTAATAAAGTTAGTAGAGGGAATTTTAGAATGAAAGATATACCAAAATTTTTGATTATTCACCACACCACGTATGTAAACTCTCATATTCCGAAAATATAAGAGACCGCCGATAATTTCATTTAGATTTTTTGTAGAGGAGACCGAATTACGTAAGTTCCACAAAAAAAAAATCAAGAAAAAGGTGCTCATAGCGACCGAAGTATTACCGAATTCCCTATCAATTGGAATGATCAAATTTTTGACACATCGATTATTGCGAGTATTTTTCTCTTGCCTTTAGAGAGAAAAAACCCTCTACAGACTTTATCATGGCCAAAACAATTCACCGCAACCTTTATATGAATTCGCATATGAAGTCTCCATCACCTGGAATAATGAAAATTCTACTCTTGTACCCGGAAACAAAATATTTTCCTTCGGTTACTCATTATTCCCGGACAATGAAATATACCTTGCCTTCGACAAAGTTCATTGGGTGTTATCATACCATAGGTTTATTTTAGATTGAATTCAATTTTCACGTTTCAACTCCCTTCTGGAGAATTTTTACATTTAACAGATCAAGGAGGTACCATTTATCCCAAGAATTTCAGTACCTAGTTTTGTTGGTAGTATCGTTTTTTATGTTACTGCCCTCTTACATATATTTTCCTACTATTCATCATACCAATATATTGTTAACTATAGTACTGTGATAATATCAAAAGATATCAAGCAACCTACAATGAAGAAAAAATATGGCAACACTACGCATATTCCACTTGAGACTGTGGCTGGGAAAGTGTGTCTAATTTCACATGAATGTTGTCACTGGTGGCGAGATGAATTTTTATTAATGAGTGATTTGTATCGAACGATTGAAGTATGAAAAATCCGTCATCAAAATTCCGAGAGCGTCAGGTGGGCTTTTGTCAACAAAAGTGATAACAGCACACGATGGTAACGGCTGAAACTTCAGTTATTATAAGAAAAAATTATGGATTGAGTAAATACCTCCAAAAGTTTCCAAGTATATAAAAATCCTTTCTGCACTGGCATATCGGATGTAATTTAATGCCCTTCGTGATATTTACGAGAAAAGTAGTTGTTTCCTGACAGACATATATACATCTACCTATTGTGTCTATTGATTTGAACAGACTGTTAGATATTCTGAAATGGGAGGGTGTCTGTCTATGTATGCCTATTCAATTGGATTTCTGTCCAAGTACTATATCGAGAATGTCATTCCATGAAAATTTACGCAACTACTTTCAAAAAATATGCTCGTTGTGAAAAAATCGACTGTCCTTTCCGAAGTCGAATATATCATTCCCGAACCGACATTTGCATGAGATTGAGTTTCAATATTGGCCACTACTCACGTCATAGCTTGATATATGGACTCGATCCCGTATCTCATGGCGAATTCGTCTACGATTTCCTCGGCCGCGTCGTGGAAGTACACCTTCCAAGCGTCGTCTCCCTTATTCTCGGGCAGGGTCACCACCCCATTATTTTGTTCGCATAAATAGTGGAAGAGGTTCTCGTGCAGACAGGTGTATTGGACGTGGTAGGGCGCCACTTTTTCCTCCCCCTTGATTTCTACGGATATGTGGAGACGTATAGCGCCAGATACGGCCGATTTGTCCGTCCTTTTCTCCAAGTTGTACCAGACGTCCATCTCCCCGGATAGTGTGCGTACCTGGAAAAAAGTATTGAGTGAGGGGGTAATAAGCATAAAAAGAAGTAATAGTCTCATTCAGTGAATCAAGTTCTTTATTTAATTTGAGTTTTGGTGAAGCATAAAAATTATTCGGTAATAACAAATAGCAAACATTTCTACGTTCTCCCCCATTTTCAATGATCAACGAGACACTGGATGACAGCAAGTAGGTAGAACAATCGCTTGCTTCATGGATATAACTAAATATAGTACCAATCAACGAACTGTTAAACAGTGAGTTTCCCAAAATTATCACTTTTAATTCAATTTGACAAAAAATTTTAAATGAAAATTCGCTGAATTTGGTTTTCGGGCCATTGAATGTAGCCATGAGATCAAATTCATCAAGTCAAATGATACATATCCCATCGTTTCAAAAAAAAAAAAACAATTCCGAAAGCGCCAACCATTAATTTAGAATATACGTGTATTCCAAATAACCCATTACCTATCAGCTATCAAATACGTAATAAACGGTTCAAGTCATGTTGAAATCATTTTTAAGAACTGTTAGACGAATATATGTCATTACCGTCCCGATCAGTCACTCCCCCTACTAACTAACCAACTAAGACAAAGCATTGCCATCAATTGTCTGTTCTAGGTCAGTGAAACAGGTATTTTAAGATTCTTCTTTCTCAATATTTGTCTGTCCGTCAACTCTCTCCCAAGATGTTTGGTCCTATATTATTGATCGATTATATCACAAACTGCTCTCTAAGATATCCTGCTCATTCAGGTTATGGCATGCCAATAAGCATTGAAATACCACTTCACACATTTTTTATTTGGGTATGAGATTATTGAAATGGGGATTTCTGTTATCAGCAGCTGAGGTCAAAATGTGTTAGATGTGATTTACTTTTCAATAATTCTGATGATAGTTTTCTCGAAGTAATATTGTGAAATTGCCAAGAATTAAAATTGAAATGATTTCCACAATCAATAATTTCGTGATGGATGTTTTATTTACCTCGATAATTGTCTGTCCCAAAAAGTCGTCGGATTCCCTTGTTAGTTTCTGCCTGAGTTTACTCTTCAAATCGTTGTCTTCATCCCAAACTCTGACTTTGATTCGATCTGACGAATTGTGACATTCACTGAAATATCACGAACTATTAGTAGGTATAAAAAGCAGTGGTGACAAAAAATCTCAATTCATTCGAATAAATTTGCAAATACAGCATATTATTAAGATCAAATAATGTCAATGAACGAAGGGAGGTCCACAAAAATTAGGTTCGACTTAATTTTTTCGGCGTAATCAATCCTCAGATTGACATTCTCATTATGCCACATCCCAAAAAATATCGTAACATTCACCTGAAAGAATTGTGAATTTACCTGAGAAATAACAAAAATTCATACATAGACTGTTACATGATGATCGTCACTCTATTTTTTGTTTCCTTCAAGTAATTAAAAAATAGATTGTAATGATTGGACTCCAAGGAATTCTGTGCTATCACAAAATTCAAAGTCGGAAAAATAAATAATATTACAAAAACATGAAGGTACTCACAAATAAAATTTCTCATCCCATACAGGATTCAACTCCTGAGGCATTGTTCTTGTGCGTTTTTTCACTTTTCCCACCTGAACAGTTACGTAAGGATCTGAGGTTCCACTTTTATCCTTGGCGATCAAACCTTGTGCGGATTTTACTAAAGAATGAACAGAAATTAATTTCAAAACCTCCACACTGAAAAAGTATTCTGAAGTCAATCAATCCTCTCTTCAATGTCATGACTGAGAGAAGAGATTATGTTTGGAGACTACTGACTGTTTCATTGATTATATAACGGACATTCTATTTATCAATGAAACACTCGGTGGATCTTGCCCATTTATCATGTGCTCCTTGTTACAAAAGAGTACCTACTATCACGTATAACTTATTTACAGAATGCAACACATCCAACACATTAAAGTATCACCATACTTTCCGCAAAAGACGAAGATGACATGCAATGCTGAGAGAAGGCAAATAGAAGAAGATAGAATTACAAGTAAGCCATCAAATTCCGTTTTAGGGGTGATTCAGAGTAAGGATCATTAATTGGTCTCAGAAGTTTTTGGTACCTGAATTTCATGAGGAATTTTCCGTTGTGAATGTTACTTTTCTCCAAACATATTCATTCTTTTAGATGTGTTTGACTATTGACAAGAGCGATCATAAAAATGATTTAATAATCATGGAACGAAACATACAACTTTGGTTGATGATGAATCTGTTGTGTGAATATTAGATATAATTTATCCCTAAAATATCTCAAGAACCTAATAATTTTAGGAAATTGTTTTTATAGCATGGGAGAAATAATGAATTTTCACTCGATCACCTTGAAATTTTATGAATTTCTTCGCTTGAAACAATGTACAATTTTTCATTGTTCAACATTTATTTTCTTTACAATTCATGATTGGAGAAACTTCAGAACTATAGACCAAGCCATCAATTTGGAATCTAGTACTCAACTCAATTGGAAATTATGGAAAACCAATTCAAATGAACTGAGAATAACTTAACAATATTAGTTCCTTTTTCTGAGTTACCCCATATTTGCTAAACGGATCGTACTTAGAGTATTGTGTTTGAAATAATCTGTATATGTTTTACCTGCACATTATCCATGTCGCTGGATTGACTAAAGGGGCACTGAATTCGATAACCTTGAAAATGTTCTACAATCTGAAATATTTCAGCATAACAATGCACACGAGTACCTCGAATATGTTCTGAGATTTATACCCGTAATAATGGTGTGGAATCCAGAGATAGAGAGATAGGACAATGAGGTATTGTTGGTGAGTGGATGATGAAGGAGGCTTTCAATTCCTAATGAAAGATTTATTATCGGTGCAAAGGTCTTCTTGTTCGTAATCTATTCGTGTGACACAATCGAGAAAGACCTGGTTTGTGTATTAAAATGTGTGCAGTTGTAAGAATAACTTGTCTATCGTCTCATTCTAAATCAGGGTTTTGATAATTGAAAGTTGATGTCCTCTCATCAAGTTTTAACTTTATATTGGAAAATAGCCAGATTTGATCACTTTCGATTTTTTACAAGTAGTGAAATATATTTTATTGAATGTTTCTCTGGGTTTCATTTGCCTTTACTTTTCAAATGATAGTGGATTTTTTTTCAGATCTTCAATCAGAGATTGAAGAATCATGAGATGTTATCAAATTTAGTTGTGAGTGAGATGACATATTTTTTCTATTTGCATGCAATTTCAATATTATTTCCAGAGCTGACCCCTTTGAATGGCATCATAAAAACTAAATTTTGAACAGGATATTACTCCGGTTATCTTTATGTTGATAAAACACTTTCGAAATAACTGAATAACAATGTGTTAGGTAAGACCAAAGAAAATTTGTCACAAACTTTCCTAATATTGTGACTTACATCGAATATTCTTCCTTTGTCGTTTTTCAGGTTCTCAATATACCAAAAACTAGGAAAGTTATAACTGAAAAAAACTCCAAAGAATCTGATTCAATTTATACGTGCAAAAATATTATTCTGTACATAAACCCCAATACAGGGCCAAGTGTTTTGGTGAGACTAGTGAATAACATTTCTTTGAATTGATAGAGATGATGTGAGAAGTTATCGAAGTTTCAATCCATTTTCGTATTGAACCGATCGAAATATTTTCACTTCCACGTTTTCTCATCTCTAAAAAATATTTCTCTTTCAGAATGATTTTTATTCAAAATTTTGTTAAATACTATTCAATCATGACTGCTTATTGCAATAGACCATTTCCATAACATGGTCAGTAAAGCTAGTTGTTAAAAAATGTAGCAGTTGTTGGGTGTTGACGGTGTTGAATCATTTCATTGGTGAGATCAGTTCGTGGTGTACTTCAATGAATTTCATGAGCAAAAGGAAACATCAGAAAAATGAACCGCTTATTTCAATATAAGTCTAAGAAACGTCCTTTCTGAATCAATCAATAATATTGAAAGTGTATTGAACGAATATATTACGTACGAAACAATTTCATGGAATTATACTTATAAATGCCTGAAAAAACGACTTACGTAAACCAACAAAAAGTGTATCCTTTTGCTCAGAACGGAGTATTCTCGAATGTTGAGAAGTGTTGCATTGTGAATTGTGACTGTTTACTTCGAAGTCAACAAAGTAAGCGGCATAAATGATGCAAGTTGATCAGTTATCTACCTAAACAGGCCTGTAGCTACATTTTACGGGCAAGCAGAATAGAGAATTTCGGAAATAAAGTAGTCATTCTTAGAACACTTGTCAATTTTGCAAGAAATTGTTTAGCCTTTGGAGAAACTGAGTAGTTCAATTTTCCAAAACATGCTCTTTTTTGGTGTTAATGTAGACACAACTGTTGTGCAAAAATATTGTTCGAAGCTCAAGACTTTTGCGAAAATCAGTGTAACTTTTTGTTTGTGTGAGAGTGCGTTAAGCAAAATTGAAAGTTGAAAGGCTAGACAGATAGATTGAGAGTGAAGTCATAATATTGTTGTTTAAAAGATAATGAGGAGTATCACAAGGATCCGTTAATTTGTGGAATGAAGTTGTGTTTTACAAAATAACACTTGTATCACTTTCAGTTGCTTCATCCTGGTTTCATCTAGAGAAAAACATTGTAGTACTCCTCTGAAGTTTATCTAACTACTCTGAAGGAAACTTCCATTTTCAGAAAGTGAAACATTTCGAACTCTGTGAACAATTCGATTCTGGTCGAATTTCAGTTCAATGTGTGGAGATAGTAACTGTTTTTTTCGATAGATCCAGTCGATCTATGAAAAGTGGACGCTTGTCTAGAAGACGAGTTTCAGGTAATTGAGACTTTGAAAAAAGTATGCTGCTTCATGTTATGACTTATTAAATACGTATACATAGTAGCCTCTGCTGCAATTCCTGAAAATTGACGGAGTGAGAGCTTTCAATCTGTAGTGGATGGTTAGTCTTTTTTCGATATATTTCTTTTTTCAATATTCTCCTTCCTGGACTCATCATCGAAAGTAGCAGTTTACTCACGCCAATCCCAATCCTATTGTTTTATAGGAATATGGTTGGATCTGTAGTCTTTATATTATTGACCAACGTGTCAGATTGATGACTCCGCTTCAATTTATCCTAGAAGGAAAAATGGTCGAGGGAACTCAGATAATTTCAATTGCTGACACAAGCAAAATGTGTCACAAGATATCCAGTGGGGGTTTTGATTTGTCGTTAGTCAACTCATTATGCTCAAAACATTTTTTGAGGAAGTGAATGAAGTTGGCGACACGAAATATCTTGTTATGTGACTATTTGTTGGTACAGCATGTGGTTTTAGGACTTGGAAATGCTAGGTTTTTCATAAATATTCATCCAACTACGGAGTCGAAGTAGTTTGAATACCATTTCATTGCAACAGCAGATACGTGAAATCCCTCATATAAGATTTTCAGGGGTCCCACCAAATATTCATCCCATACATTTATCGATTCTTCCGTTTCCATGGAGACCTGAACTAGAAAAAGATATTTTTGAAATGCCAAGACATGATAGATGAACTTGAGTGATATTTCATTCAGCACTATAGATGCTTTGAATTTTCATTTGTGTGAAGGTGCTGAATTTTTTTAAATGTATATTCATTATGTCATATATATAAATGGTGGATATGTTTTGTGACATGCCGACTTCCTTCGAAGATCATTCTCATGACTTTGTATTCATGTATCTAGTGTATGTTTTCTTTCTTATGATCATTTCAACAATATGGTGATAATATGGAGTGTTTGGCTTTTGCTATATCTTTTGAGAATTGTTGTGACCAGCAGCTGTTTCCGGCTTCAATGATAATAGAATAGCAGATATCATCGTTCAGACATGATCAAGTTCAGAATCCTGGAAAGGGGTGCACCATTTTGCCGATATGATATGGAACTTTAATCTGGACATCTCCCATCTTTCATTACTCTATTCCCTTGAAACTCTCTTCTGCGACCCAGCCCCTTCAGTAAACTACCATCCACACGGACAAATTCGAAATGTTCATGAAGAGCATTCGGAAATCCAGCTAGTGAACGGAAAGAAAGTAGAATGTTCTCATTTCAAAGTGCGTCCCGGTAGAATGCAGCTGCCAATACCTGTGATTGCTATCTTGCACGACCACTTCGAAGTGCCTTCGATTGTCATTTGTTCCGCTTGCTCGATTGAATCAATGTGTGTATCTGGGTCCACTGAAAATGTTGTTCTGCGCAACGCCACCGGAAACAAAACATTATTATTATTACGTTAGAGTCGGAATTGTTTTCGGAAAGTTCCTTCGGTTGGCACCACCTAGATTGTGATGTAAAATGTATCTGTGTAGCGGCTAGGGTACGGCATCTCTGGATTTTGTCGATGAATTCGATAAGTTCAGCTATTTCAACAAAACGGTTATTAGTTCTCAGTTCATTGCTGTAGTTCGTCGTAACGAATGAGAAAAGGGGTTGTCACTCGAATATGGAATCTTGATAGAATATGAGGCTGTCGTTTCAAAATTCCGCCTAAAGTTACAAGTCGAAGGGTTGAGAAGCAGTAAAGAAATCATCAAACTCAGTGATGAACACATAGCGATTCCTGTTGAATGCATATATCGAACAATAGTGTCAAAAAATATATAATGGCAGTTTCTTCATCAAAAATTGAAAAAACGAACGATTATTTCAGGTCGGAACTTTGACAATATATGTAGGGTCTGACACGCAATCAAGATATTTCCTGCTCAAAAACCTTATATATATATATATATATATTTAATATTCGATATTTTATTGAGTATATGTTGTCTTTTCCGATATCTCGCTTTATTTTCAAGATCTGGTCTTTTGTATCAAGTTCTTGTTTTTAATTTGAAACTCCGCCTTTTCTTTCGAGATCGTATAAAAAGAAATTCAGAGAAGAAAGCAGGATCCCAAGAAGAAATGCAAGGGTATTTGAAAAAAAAAGAACTTGATGATGAAATTAGGATTTCAAAAATGCAATGAAAATAAAAGCTTGTTCTCGAGATATATTGCGGGATCTTACATTTTTTCAGAGATCTTGTAATTTTTCTCATAATTCAAGAGAGGGCAAAATATTGAGGGAGAAAGATCCCGAGAAGAAGACAAGAACTCTAGAGAAATAGTGTGGTCTGGAAAATAAGACGAGAAAATGGCAGAATTTCGATGAGATCAAATAAAACGAAATTTCGAGAAAAAAGCAGGACCCCTAGAAGACATGCAAGAGTCTTTGGAAAAAAGAGGACTTGATGATGAAATCAAGATTTCAAAAATGCAATGGAAAGAAAAGCTTGTTCTCGAGATATATTGCGGGATCTTACATTTTTTCAGAGATCTTGTCATTTTTCTCATAATTTAAGAAAGGGCAAAATATTGAGGGAGAAAGATCTCGAGAAGTAGACAGGAACTCAAGAGAAACAGTGTGGTCTGGAAAATAAGACGAGAAAATGGCAGAATTTCAATGAGGAAATGTGTAATCTCGCCTATTTTTACAGATATTCTTTTTTTTTTGAGATCTGAGGAAATGTGAGACATTGAGATGGGATCTCAAGTAAAAAAAGCAAGATCTACAGAGTACAACATTTCGAGAATGAAAAAAACACGACTATGGGTGAGTTCTCACTAGAAGCAAGATCTTGGCAAAAGCTTGAGAAAAAAAGAAAAGATCCATATGAGACGAGATGAAGATCTGCGTGTCTGCAGAGATCTCGAGATCTAAAAAACAAGATTTCGAAAAATGAGACGAGATGTCGAAAAAACAATGTATCCATTAAAAAGATATTTCTATTATCAATTCATTTCAAAAGAATATTGTTTTTACTTTCATACAAGAGATGAGCCTCTATTCGCAGTAGTACCTTGGACAGACCGATTCGAGCGCCAACTTTCTGTTTCCATTCGTTTACTTTGCCCCACTAGCTGTCTTAATAACTAGCCCCTGTGGTCGAGAAAGTGTGTGTAGAGTAAGTATATAGAGGAGAAATAATAATGCTCGTTTAGCAGTTTCAACCGGCAGGCCATTAATCCACACAACAGGTTCTTTTTGAGAAATGCCCTCCATTGCTGGCACGCATTCAAATTATGCAGGAACGGCTTCATACGTTGCGAGAATGAGAATCGTACAATTATTTTAATTAGAGCGCATTATTCGTTTTTCATTCGTTGGCGTTCTTGGAGAAAATGAAGTGAAGGAATGAAATGAAATTTGACGCCGAGAATACCGTTCTTTGTTGAAGTGATAATGGGAGATCTTCGCGGTCGGATTTTATGTGAGAAAGTCAAGGACGAATCGCGCTTCTCGTTTTGATGTCACTTTTGTTAAAAGGGGAGTCCAAGCGGGGATTTTGGGATTTACTAAAGCGCGGCAGATTAATATACAGGGGGATACCTTGTACCTGGTTAAGTACTTCCACCATATATGAGCCCTATATATATGGCTGCCCTTCAAGGATGAAGGATCAGATTAGTAAAAAAAATTGATCATCTGAATCTCTCGAGCGCGTCAGATTGAGGGAGGGTGAGTTAGTTACATCCTGAAACGTGTTTATTCCACTAAGCTGACAATTCAAGAGTGACCTAAAGAAGGAGCAGGACTACAAAGTTGTAAATGAAACGTCCTCTCGACATTCTCGAGCGTGGCTAATTTTATTTTTTATTTTGGAGGGAATAATTCAAGAATTGCAAAAAATATATAATCTGACGATTTTCACAAGCCGAAATAATAAAAATTCATAGATAAAGTTCAATGCAGCTGCGTGATGCTTATACTCCCCTCTCCACGTTTCTATTTCTCTCTCACTTTTTCTCTTTCTATTGCTCTCTCACTCCGTCCCCACTCTGGTTTCTGTTGCCACGATGCCATAACAGTTGATCACACATAGTCGTTGGTGGCATGATATTGTTTACAACGAATATCCTTTTTTCACCCCTACTAGGGAAACAATCAGATTAACATACGTACATTTTTGAAAATCTTGAAAGTCTATAGCCGCTTCCCCGTCCGATGAAAAGGTATACATTATATAACTTTTTTTTCTTTTCATCATCTAAGCTTCGCAGCCCAATAGGTCTCTATGACGCTCGAGTAAATCCCGATTTAGCATCGTGGGCTCTCCTACTATGTGGGATGAATGCAAAAAGGACCATCGGTATCAATTCCTATGCTGCTATGACTTCAACAGACGATTAGTTGTTTTGGAATGTGACACGTTCAATCACTACTTTTTTCACATGCATTTTTTCTTTATTCGGGTTGGCAGCCATGCGACATTATCAATATAATCAGATGTAATCAATGTGGCAAATTACTGAAATGAAAATTTTGGTTGAAGGGTTGAAATAACGGAAACCTAGTCTTGATGATATATGTACCCAATGTATGTACACAACTTTCTTGGAATATGTGGCATTTCAAGATGATGAATAGTGTATTAGTGGAACAACCAAATAACTTCAGTTTTCGACCAATTTTATATGTTAAATGTCGATCGAAATATCGAACCATGGTCCTCTGTGGCAATATTCACTGTAATCCTGGAGAGTTCTCTCAATCATCGATTCAAATCTTCGAATTGTGTTGGGTACCACTAATATATTCATTATTCCTCTTTGTCTGCAGAGCGCCCTGTGCTCAATGAAAGTCGAGCTAGTGAGCATATTATGGTGGAATTGTAGATTACAGTTTCTGTATCAGAGTAGTAGAAGAGGAGATTGAATTGATGATTTGAAAATTCCAATCTGAGAACCCGGTTCAGACCTAAGTTAAAACAGTCAAACCCTCCAAAGGCAAATACTACTAATAATTGAATTATGACATTTCTCTTGGTTATCCTATTAGGAATAAAAGCCTCAGTTTCAATTCTTATTCTTCCGATGATGCCGCTAAATATGTAGCTGATGAATTTTTGTGTGAAAAGGCAGTACTAGATTAGCAATCTACCTTAGACTACGTGGCTCATGCAACGTGTATTTATTTATAATACACTATTTACAAGTTCAAGGGATAATTTTCTTAGCAATAATTCTTTTGTGAAAGGACGTTGTGTGTGATGAAGGGCCATCTGTTGAAACTTTATTTGCAGACATATGTGAAGTGAAGAAAGCGAAAGCCACCGCCATTTGTAACATTCAGCATCCAATTACAAGTGACAATATAACGAGCGATTTATACAGATCTTACAATACTTCTTATGATATCTTCCTACAGAGTTTCATGAACTAGTAGATTCATCTGCTGTTCATGAAACTGCAGGAAAAACTCAAACCTTTTTATGTTTGTCAGAATCATTTACACTCGGTTACGTTTTTTGTTACTTTCATCTTTGTATTTTTATATGCTTCGTTAAAGTCGGTGATTGAACGAATCAATTATAATGAAGAAACTTCATAATGAGACAAATAAATTGACAAGTAAATGCATCAATTCCAAGAGGGTTTCTCCAATATTGAAACAGTATCTTTTCTATAAAGTTCAAAATAATACTTGATGAAATACAAAATGTTTTCAGTATATGTTAAAGCCATATATCAATTACTAAACTGAGCTTCAATTGGAAGCTTATTGTTTCAGTGGAAAACTGTTATTCATTTTTTCAAATACTAAATTTAAGTTCAAAAGCATCACATTCAATTTTCCGGTGCAAAGGTTAAATATCAACCTAGTTTTCATAACGAATTGGAATCTATTCAATCAGTGGATAATTTGATTCTGTGGAACATTTCGAAACAAAAACGGAGATAACATCGTTCATTCCATTGTTTGTAGCTATACCTTTATCGATTGCAGTCCATAACCAAATTGAAAAACCCTCATAAATAAATTAACTTCAATGAGGTAAATATCGGTCATGTTGATATTGTTACGAGATGAAAAAAATTGTTTTGTTGTGAGGGTGTTGGGAGTTCATAGGAACTATTGAGGTATTGAATGATTCATGTCTATATTAGTAACAACAGTTATTTATCTATCATCGTCTCCATATTTAAGAACTTTGGGAACGAGTTTATTTTGACAGAGGCGAATTTTCAATATCTGTACGAAATACATATGAGGCTCAATGTTGGATTGTGAAAAAGTCCAATGTATTTTATTTTCGCGCTATGAAGTAGTTCGTTTTACCTATTTTTAATAGCCACTTAATTCGAAATTCTCCTTGGTGTGACAGTCGGCCAGAGTTTTTGAACTTTGATGCTTAACTTGACATATTTTCCCAAGGGTAACAAATATTATATGTCGTAATTCATCTCATTACGAAATTTAAATATAGCTCGTTTTTTCACAGTACCTACCCAAAAATCGACCAAGAAATAAACTACAATTATTTGTTTTCTTAGTAGTTTTTTGGGTTGTCAACCTACTAAAATTTCAAAAAAATCAAGAATTCATATCGGTATATCTATGCAAGTGTAGAAGGGCAGATTTCAATGCCCCTTCCCTAAAAGCTGCTACGTTAACTAAAAACATTTCTTTTCTCAATGAAACACGTCCTGTCAACTTCTCGTATAACTTGAATTCGACTATCACAATACAAATACAAGAATAAACATAAAAAATATTAAAAGCTTTATTGACGTTCAGGAAAACAAATATGTTTCTGTTTTTGAAACTTATCAAAAATATTTCTCTTCTATAAAGGTATTTGGAGAACTGATTATTATCTCACATTTTTGAGATTCTCTAAGCCATTGAATTAATTCGATATATTGTCCAAAAATGTTAAATTTTATATCAAATTCAGATGATTGCGCTTCTCCTTTGAATCGAATTAATTTCTTATAATAATAACTCGAACATTGAGATGCTAGTGATTCATATAATTATGCAAATATACAAAAAAATTACTACTTTACAATCACACGTCTACATGGAGGACAGTCAAATAATTGAATTTATGTTGTGAACCACACTATCCATTTTGATTCTCTTAAAAAAAGGAAAAGCATCATAATATCTATTCAGAACCTTGTTCAGAATCGATATGAATATCATCATATTGAAATTCGATACATTAACTAAATGTCATGAAAATGAAATCGTATTGTTAAAAAAATCATTCATTCTACTCAGATATGTATGACTTTTGTGACGCTCGACCCGTTTTTTCTAATGACCCAATATACTAGTTTTAGAAGTGCTACACTACACTGAACAGAAGATGTTATCGTTGGTGTTTGTTGCAGTTCGTTCATTCAATTCAATATATCAAAATAGTTCTTGTGTACCTACTGATTTCAGTGAAAGTTATTCATGGATATACACTTTGTTTGTCTCCTACTTCTTTATAGAAGAATAATTCAATTTTGCAACTTTGAATTCTCGTGAATTGAATGATGAATGTGATGAGAGTAAAAATCTATTGACTGAGAAAAACAGTTTTCAATTTGCGAATATATAATAATACAGGTAGCGATAAATGCAATAATAATTAACATTCAGTTGCTGGCAGAATTGAAAAATGTGATGTTATTTGTTCAACAATATCTTTGCAAGTTTCTTCTCATTGATTGAGCATTCCTTAGAGATCTGTCAAATAGGACAAATCTATTAGTTCGCATACACAGTGACCGTCAGAAAGACTAATTATTTTGTCTGAAAATGAATGAAATTTAATTATATTTTCATCGTACACGAGGTTCGTCAAAAAATATAAACCTCAAGTAAGCACCCTTATTTCTTCAAATACTGAAAACTTCCACTGAAAAATGTTTTTCTCAATAGCAAACTATGGTTATATTTGCAACTCGAGCTATCCAAACTGATGAATATGTTTTTCTTTGTAGTGATCTCTGTATTTAACTATATGCAGTATATTCTTTCTATTTCGATCAATCGAAATTTGTGAGATTTTATATATCATAAAAATTGATTTTCTTGGTGCAAACTATACAAAATTTGTGAAATTTCTCACGATCAACAATTTGATATAATTCACAGATTCTGAAACCTACTCATGGAGTTTCGTTATTACTTTGTTAACTTCGCACATGAGAAATCAAGAATCAGGAGTATACCAGTGTTTCATAGAGAATTGTATAATCTATCAAACTACTTATCACAAGACCACCTTTTTGAAAAAAAGTTGAAAGCGCCCTCACTATCGATTTGTCTACCAAAAAGTGCTGGAATTGATGCTTTTTCACGTACAAGTTGAGGGAGAGGGAGGAAGCCTTTCTACGTCCACAGTGTATAATAACTAATATTATATCGATTACCCTGTGAAATCAAAATATGATCATACTATTGATTGCGCCTATCGGTAACGGTTACCAGCCACAAAAACATTGAAATGATTTGTCTACACAATGTTTGAACACTCAATCTAACTGTATGATTATTTGACAATTTTAATTGAAATCTATAATTGACGCTTTTCCAGAATTCCGAATGGAATCATGCGACTCTCAGGTGACGCTTCAGGCGTCTTCATCTAGACAAGCACAATCGGTTGCATGAAGGAATTCATTACCTTGTCATACCTCGTTGTGGAGACAATTTACTTGGAATTATGGGATATTTAATGTCATACCAGACGTTTAAGTTAGGCATCAAGTTGCAGTTGAATAGATGAAGGTATTAGCGGAGACTCATTGAATTATAGCAATTCGGAGATGATATTGAACTGCGTACCGAGAGTGTAAAGTGGAAATTGATACTTAGTTTTCCTTCGTGCTGAAAATAGTAATAAAGTGCTCTACTTCATGTAATTTCGAATATCATGGCCAATTTTCCTCAGGAAGCTGTTTCTGGAAAGTTTATGACAATGTGAATATAATAATCGTTGAAACTGGCTGATAGTTCTTACGAAATTGACTGTAACTATTGTAATGAAAAATAATAGTTTCATAGAGTTGAATCATCCTTTGCGATGGAAAAGGGAATCAAGACTATTACTATTAATCCCTCGCCATTCTTCCCCGAGGGAAAAATATATGGCATTATATGTTTCCATAGTTGGATTTCGTTGCCACATATTTTGAAAATTCGTGAGAATTATGTCGTTGAAGGTACTAAATTTTTTACGTGAACCCCCTTATAATGTGGAACTTTTGATGAACAGTCTGCTTTTTGTTAAAATTTTTAGTATAAGTGCCCTACTGAAATGAGTTGATTCTTCAACGTTTGCTGTCTTTCGAATGATATTATAATATTACTTCCTTCCATGTAGAGTATTGTTTTCGAAATAGTGAGTACTCGTGGAGTAGTAACTCTTGATGACATCGATGCGAACCTTTAATCATTATTGTTTCTTGGGTTCACCTCAGTAATGCTTTTTAGAACGTTTTGTGGGTTATAAGCTCTTTTATGTATTTCTGTTCTTTCAAATTGTGATTGTGCCACATTCATATGAAGTGAAACCTCGCTTTCCCAAGGGATTTGAAATAATTTGAATATCAGGAAATTTTAATTTCTCTCACAATTAGTTTTTTTGGAAATTATTTCAACTCATATTTTTCAATTTGTGTGGGATTAAACGAAACTTGTTTTCCAAATGTCAAAATAATATTATGTTCTATTGAATATTATTCATCATCACCATGCATAAGTAGTAGGTACTTTTGATGCCGCCGGCACAATTTTAAGTTTGATTTAATATCCCGAAAAGTTGTGCGTCTGAAGAAGACATAGCAAATCTACATGTCAACTATAAAATCTCTGATAGAATTCCGAAAACGAATAAAAAGAGAAGTATTATTTGTGAAGAAGTTTCAAAAACGGAAGCAGATTTAATTCCGAAACATTAAGAACGCTCATTTTTTGAGAAGTTGGTGACTCATAGAAATTGTTCTAGTCAGAAGGAACTATTTTTTAACTAACGCCAATTTTTAGAGGTAGATTAAAAATCTGCCCTTTAACACTTGTATATATTCCAATTTTAATTTTAATTTTTCGAATGGTGGTGGGTTGAGAACCCAAGAAAACTAAGAAGAAAGAATTCATCCCCCATAAAACATTTACTTTCAAACGGTAAATAGCATGTTGTGCATTCTTTGAAAAAATGCTTTGCACCTAAATGGTTCTCATAACAACAATACTTGAGAATAATCTTTAAAAGATCAGCCAACTGTGAAATATTCCGAGACACTTTCTCTTATGATAGAATTTCACATTAATTATAGTTGTCTATATATGGATATGAAATTGAGTGAGAAAATGTAAGAATTGATATAATATGTTATTAGGAGGAGAAGAAACTGCTTTTTTCCTGTGACAGGAAAAAAAAAAGTTTGACATTTTATCTCTGATGACAGTAACCAAATGTCATTTTTCATGAAATTACTTTTTTCCCCGGAACTAAAATCCTAATACTTTCTCCCTTGTATAATGAATAACTATTTTCCAACCACCATATAACGAAAAAAACACGTACCTACGGAAGTTTATAATCAACTCGATACGAATTTGCAATTCGATCAGTATTCTGGAGGGTGTTAAAAGTTAATAATACTTTTTATGCCTCAAATTACATCGTGTGGAGGAACAAAAAAAAATGGAACTGAACGACAAAAGAGAGAATTCTTCCACTGAACTTTCAAAACCTCGACATTGTCGTGGTATTTATCAGCCTGACCCACTGCATCATTATATCAAAATATCGGGATATCTTCATTTGAAAATTCATTCAATCACATTTTGGGTAATATTCAAAAAGATACGCGCTCGTAAATAATTTCGGGCTTTCGGATTGATTCGATATTTTCATTTTCTCGATTCGTCGATGACGAAGGTTTGAGTTTTTCATGGGCGAAATATAACATTCCACATAATATAGACCCGAGACATACGAAAAACCAATGATAACAGCAGTCGGTGGGACAAACCTGTGATGTTAATTTTGGCGGACCATTTGGAAGTGCCATCGAGAACGGATTGGTTAACAGCTTTCATGTGGCCCGCGTGGTTCTTTTCTTCCACGCCAAAAACGTCCCTGTATATATCAACATTGCGTGTCATAGAAAAATATCCGAAAGAATGCGTGTTAACCGAAAGAACACATATCGGGTGGAAAAAGTATATCTGCAAACATTTTTCCAAATTTGGTTATAATCTTGATCTCGCACTGAATTTAATGTTAACTAGAAAAATAACAACAAATCGAAAAATACTGCGAAAAGTTCAAATGAAAAAAAATGCCATTTGCCACTATGAGATTGACGATAGAAACAATTCAGACAAACTAACTTCTCGCAACTATGGGTACGCTTGAACAAATTGTTCATTTTTAGAATATTCAAATATTATAAATTGTTCATTTTTAGAATATTTGAATTAAACTAGTCTCTGGTTCTGAATATGTCTGGTTATTTTTTATAGAGAGCAAGTACCATCATCAAACTGACATCACTCGAGTTCGATGGGCGTTTCGCTAACAAAGTTAACGTCTTCAGAAGAAAATTGATACTTGATACTGACTGAATTGATAAATTATGGAACTCTTTCACTTTACGCACGGGTACATATTAACAGTTAGAGTATGTAATTATTGTTGATTTGAATTTTTCCATAAAAGTTCTCAATTTCTCGTTATATTTCCTGAATCGGATTAGAAAAAGCTACAAAACGTTCCTGCAACATCTTTGTATAGATTCCAAAATATATAAATGACATTTCCAAGTCGTTTCTTATCCAACGTATTTCTCATTATGCTTCAGTTTAATGAATTTTTGTGATGAAATGTTCAGGGAGAGGTCTGGATTGAAAAGTTGATAGCTCAAAATGGTCGATTTTCCATGAATTCTTCACAAAAATTGCTCCAAATCAATATTTAAAACTGGGTAAAGTGATTTGATTTTCTGGTTGGAATGTGTTAATTATTGTATCACATAATATACCAATTTTATTTGAATTCAGTTCCGATTTTGAAGACAGTACCAATGAAATCAGGTAGTTCACAAAACTGTCGGTCCGATGAAACTTGCGTACAAATACCCTTCATCACAGTTGTTTCATTTCAACTAAGACACTACTGCAGTTCCAGTCGAAAGCTACATTCTTTCAAAAAGATAAGGATTCCATAATATTATTTTTTGCTGGTTCTTCAAATCAATTCTCGATCATTTTTACGAACACTTTTCATAAAAATTCAACAATTATGGGATTCTCCTCCTTCTTGTTAAAGTCATAAAAAAAAACAGAAGTCCCCTTATGCAGAATTTGAGTGAAATTTTGAAAAAAATTTAAGAAACTCATTGGGTCAAATGTATCAATTGAAATGAACTATCATTCAGAAAATCTGTTTACAAAATGTTCAAATGAAATGATAAAATGACATATCATATTAAATAAATATTAATATTAAGAAAATATTGAATAAAAATAGAAGTAGCTTTGAAAAGAATTTGAAATGGGCATAAATTGAACGAAAAATTTTAAAAATGGTGAAATCATTTGTTGTTTGATTCATACTAATTCGATTATCATTCACGAAGTTTTTACTCCGATAAAAAATATTCTTCAATGCATGCCATTCTAGCTGAATGGCATGCATTGTCTGAGTAATCAACTCTATTCAAACCTGTTGAAAACTTATGAGAAAAACAGAATCGAATTACAATGTTAGTAAAAAAATCGATTGGTTAAAAAAAACTTTCCAAATAATAAAAAACAAAAAATGAGTGGAAAATAAGACTCTCAAAACCAAGAAAAGAGAAAAGAATGGAAATTGAAATAATCATGAATATGAATGAAAGAGAAGGAAATGAAGTCAAAATTGCAGAATCAATCGAAATCCAAGGGAAAATATGAAAATTTTCAAAATTATCGTACTTGATGAACGATGTTTTGATTACTAGTATTGATTTTTGTTCATCAATTTTTAATTTTTCAAATTCATTTGATTTGATTGTTCAGCTAACTGTGCATTTCAATTTTATTTTTCGTATTCTATTCCTTCGATCCAATAAGTTTTCAATGATAATTCAAATAGACAATGGGAATTAAGAAAACGATACCACTCATAAGCTGAAGTGTTCCCTACTCGAAATTATTTTGTCTGAATTATAACCAACGTCATTCTCATAGAGAGTCAGCCTGTATATTATTCATTTTACGACATGTGTTATGTCATCGTTGTGTAATCGCCGACCACATATGAGTATAGAAGAAAAAAATGAAAAAAGCCAATTTTGACTGATTATTGCCAAATATCAATATAGTAAAATGATAACTTGTTACACATATTATCAAAGAGTAGGTTGATTGAAATATTACGGGAGCTGAGAAGCTCTCTGTTGGTTGATGTAAATGGATAATGTTTCAACATTCATACTTTTTCTCCCTTTATGTGGGTGAGTTGAGCTTTCCGAAGAAAATTTGATTGTGCAAGAAAACAAACTTCTGTGATATTATTCTATGGCACTATTAGACAGTTAGTTCGAACCTAGAAGCACTGAGAAGGGTCAGTAAGTGGGTAATTGAAGAGTTATATAAAACAAAGTGCACATATATTTGAGAAAAACAATAGCATGCTCGTTGATGATCATGTTGTTGACCTGAAAGAGAATTATTGGTAGGCGAATAATGTTGATGAATTTCTATATATTTCCTATCCTACTACTCTTTAGTATTTCATATCACTTCCTCTCCGATTTGAATGCTTTAGAAGTATTTTTCTGTCCAACAAAAATGCTAAAACATTTTTTTGTCAAGTTTGGATTATTTGATAACTATTTTGAAACTGTCCGAAGTCTGATCCTCAATTTCAACCAGGATAAAAAAGTAAATGTTTTTAGGGCCATTTCCACGGGTTCTAACTGAACTTCAGGGCAAATAGGTTCTGCTTGAGCTTAAGCCGAATAATATCTCCACACTCTACTTAGAGCTATGCTCAGCTCAACCTATGAAAGTGGCCCTTAGTAATTTTCAATATGTCCCGACTATCTACTTCAAGAATATATTTCCTGAAAAACTAAATTAACGTACTGATAAATAAAAAACTGATGGAAATCCATATTTGCATTGATTCAAACATACTGAGGAAATAGGATTTTTCTAATCAAAATGAAATATTATTTTCGGAATGGAAAAGTTTTTTTTTGTAAAAGGGTGAAGAACGACTATTTGTGTAGCTTGTGTAACAATAATGATAAGACGATTGGCAATATCCGATAAAAACAACAAGAGTTTCACGAAAAATCATTCCTTAAATATTTTAGTAAAATATGATAATATCATTAAAAATGCAAACACCGCACAATTTTATCTCAGATATGAATATCTGAAGAGCTTGTTTCAATTTATTCTCTTTAACATATTTTTTATGTTGATTCAATACTCTCATATAATATCATCGAACGATAATGGGATACATTCTGTTTCTTCTAAACATATTCCTGGTCGAACCTATTTTTCTATAGTCGTTCTCTCATGTCAAACTTCGGATATTTCAGATTTTTAAAAAAGCATAAACTTGGGCAGATGTAAAAATTATACCTGAAATCATTTATTTTCCTCCTTTTGTTTTGGTAACAACGTGATAAAATGCTGTATGTTGCTCACTTTCAATATGGATAGGTATAGTAATTTCACAAAACATGAAGAACATAAACAAAGCAAAGGTTTTCTCGTTCGGACGGGATAATATTTATGGAGTATCCTCGTTCAGTTGTCGACTTCTGTCTATTTTAGATACATGATTGTTTTACACCCTTCCGTGTAGTTTCTGCAACCCCAATCAGGCAAGGTTGCCGCTTCCTAGAAGAGTTCGGAAGTTATTGATGAAGTTTCTTATTGAGCAACTCACATGCTTGACTTCAATGTTTACAAAAGGGCGAAAATTGAGGTTTGGAGTTTCATTCTGAAGGAGTTCTTAGCGATTAGCGAACTTTGATTTTGTTGTTTTTCGCATGAAGCGCTGTTGGTTTCGGAATTCGATTGAGTTCCGATGAAAACTGAACTGACTAGGTTCAATGGCACTCTTCCGTGCCCAATATGAAATTATTCGTATAAAGGTTGAATTCATTTTTAATTTCGGAATATCTTTTCATCATTAATGAAATTTTCATTTTCAAAAAAAATCCTTTTTTTCAATTCAGGATCTCTCCATCATGAAGGTTCGACTGATTCGGATATGTTTTGTTGATTTATAAAACAGTTCAAAA
Source organism: Zygogramma bicolorata (assembly GCA_032362365.1). NCBI lineage: Eukaryota > Metazoa > Arthropoda > Insecta > Coleoptera > Chrysomelidae > Zygogramma > Zygogramma bicolorata. The sequence continues at coordinate 545,756 of JAVJAQ010001010.1, forward strand.
GGAATATTTGACAGAGTGTAGGAAGTTGATGAATATATTGAATAATTTTCAGTATTCAGGTTTATTCCGGTGGCCTATTGATTCTTGAATATCACTTAATGTGCAATGCAATTATGGTGCACATCAAAAATGTTCAGTAGTCAATATATCTCGAAACTTTCTGAGAATTGAAGATTATATCATATCGAAAAATTAGGACCTACCAGATATTTCAGAAATCTTGATGGTGCATCATAATAATCTTCTATAACAGTTGTCGATTATTTTCAATAATCAATTTTCGATATTGAAAGTTATTCAAGATTCACTAGAATAGACCCGATCAGGGAAAGTTTTATTACGAAAATCACCTAGTTTTTGTAAATATTTTTTTGACCACGTGAGTACTCTGTTTTTTTCCAACCAACAGCTAATCAGTTAGTTTTTTAGAAAATAAATGATAGAGGGAATGATTGAACTTCGTCTCAATTTAGATTGTTTCCAAAATATACTTTTTATATATTTATTCTATTCACCATGGAAATTGTTCACTTATGAATTATTTTGAAGTTGAACTACAGTGGTGGGCAAATCACCCAAAAATGAGGACCCCAATATTTTTTAACATACCTACATGTTTATATGACACGCAGTTCTTAGGATTGATTATTTCCCTCAATGCGAATAAACGATGGAACAGTTGAAGGCTAGACTGCTTTTACAGAGTTTTACAGCGATTAAATGCACTAGACCTTTTAACCGATTAAAATGTTCGAAATAAACCGGGCGTTTGGATCACTTTTCAGGTACTATCTCTGGTACTATATTGTTCCTGTGTTCGATTTTGATGTTTCCTGAGTTTACATGTTTTCTGGAAATAATCTAAACATATATCCCTCCTTCACCAAGTTCAATCGATCAAAATGCGTGCATTTCCATGATTTTCAAAATTTTGCTTTCAAGCAAATGCTTTCGTGTATAATAATTTAAAATAAAATCCCTCGACCTGCGGTCTCGGGATTTTATCAAATTATCATACACTCAAGTCATTTGCTAAGCAAAATTTCGAGAATCATGGAAGTGCAGCACACATTTTAACCGATTAAACTTGGTGCACTCGGGATATAACCCCCGATTATTTCCCTCAATGCGAATAAACGATGAAACAGTTGAAGGCTAGACTGCTTTTACAGAGTTTTACAGCGATTAAATGCACTAGACCTTTTAACCGATTAAAATGTTCGAAATGAACCGGGCGTTTGGATCACTTTTCAGGTACTATCTCTATATTGTTCCTGTGTTCGATTTTGATGTTTCCTGAGTTTACATGTTTTCTGGAAATAATCTAAACATATATCCCTCCTTCACCAAGTTCAATCGACCAAAATGTGTGCATTTACATGATTTTCAAAATTTTGCTTTCAAGCAAATGCTTTCGTGTATAATAATTCAAAATAAAATCCCTCGACCTGCGGTCTCCGGATTTTATCAAATTATCATACACTCAAGTCATTTGCTAAGCAAAATTTCGAGAATCATGGAAGTGCAGCACACATTTTAACCGATTAAACTTGGTGCACTCGGGATATAACCCCCGAAAAAAGTTTGAACTGAAAGTGAACTGTTTGGTACCTGTATATGAATATTAGATGAGGCAGTGTTGATCAAGAAACATTCAAGCATGAACATACCTGATCAGTTCGAATATTTCTGGTTTTTCTATTTCTCGCTGCTTCATCCTATCTTTCATAGCGGTGATGATGCTGTTGGCTTTGTCTTCGGCGCCATGTTTAGAGCTCTTCTCGGCCGCCCCTTGGAAAAAATAATTATGGATAAGTGTTATTGCAGGAGCTAGGTAATGTGATGTTTGGGTGGTACACTAGAGTCGCGAAATTCCACCATCTGAATACGTTTGAATATAACGAAAGTTTTACTAGAATGTTCCACTAACAGAAAAGAAATTGCTTCCTGTTTCACTTTCCACATACTATTGGAGGAAATTTGCCTTCCCAGTCCTTTCATCAGTACAAAATTATAATTGAACATTTCCATCGGTACTACAGAGAATATATTAGATATTTTGTATTAAACAACCGACCAGTCAACCTGGTTTGCCATCAGAGACAATGAGATATTACAGAAGTATAGGAGTATAAAATGAAGCACAAATAAACCCCAATTCAAAAAAAAAACTATTCAACGGTTCCTCAAAATACCCACATAAATGGTTTCTCAGTATATCCTCTGAGGATTCCAGAATTTTTGAAATGGCAAGTTTATGAAGAGATATTGATGATTTGTTCTTCGCCCACTTTAGCTGTTTTTTTCTCGTCATTTTCAACTAGCCGGATCAGGAATACAAGATTATCTATTAAACATCAATCCGTATTCACAAGATCCCAATAATAAACCAAAGTTTTGCACTCCTTACAGTATCTGCAATACAAGGAAGGAAACATTTTCATAAAAAGAAATAATTGTATATACTCATTTCGATGTAATGGAAAGGTTCCATGTTGGAGAAACCTCTGATTCGGAATTTATTCTCACTGCCAGAATGAGAAATTGTAAATGGGCTTGAGCATCTCCTGGTGCCACATTGGTGACATTGCATTACTAACATCTTCAGAGAGATTCGCCATCCCGAGCTAGTCATCCCAAAATTCCGGTTTATCTAATTGTTCCATTCACAGAAATCATCACATTTTTTTAAAGAAAAACGTTGAATTTGTATTTTTCAATCTTACTTTAGGAATATGCTCGATTCCACTGTCGTTAAATTCGTAGTATTTTGTTATATATGGACAACAACATATTTCCAAGAGCTGTGTAGCAGTTTTTAGAGTCATATAGCTCGGTAACTGGAGAATTTACTCAACTCCTAATTATTTTGTTTATATCTTCTAGAAATGACTTTTCTCATGGGGCGCTGGCTCAATTTCATTATCGAAACTGAACTTTTCAGAACTGAGTGTTCTGGCGTAAAAGAAACTCAAAATAAACGACGCAGATACGAAATAGAATCAAACTAATCCAATATTTCTTTTTGAAGAAGCTATTTTTCTGCGAAACACGTGTTGGAGTATTGTATTTTATCTCAGAGTACTGTAGGTATCGGTATTTTTATCCAACTCAGTATGGAATACATCCTTATTATACCAGTGCCTTTTACCTGGGAATGTGACTTTGATTAATATGGATGTGAAAAGTTTCGAGGAGGGATAATTATTCGCCAACATTGAAAAGTTTTGATGTGTTCCTTGATTCATTGTCCCGTCACTTATGACGGATGTCCAGTGCTAATCGAGGGTGAAATTCTCCAATGCCTTTTTTCAGGGATTTCAATCATTGCAGCCTTGATTCATTGTCCCTTGTGACGGACACCAGAAATTATCCAGAAATATCGAATTTTGTTATGAACCCAGAGATGACAAGACGATTTTTCTCATGAACCAATACAGGCTAGTGCCTAAGTTCATTATTTATTTTTTATCGGCATCGTTATCGTTTTAGAGCGGGCGCTTCGAAACATTCCGTTTGAAAAAACCGATGACCTCATTCTGATTGATGATTTGAGTTGAGGAAGACTTGATGAATAATAATTTGGAGGTTGCCGGACGGAATTATGGTCCAGTTTTTTTTTTCGGCCCTATAATAGGAGTTTTCGATTCCATCGCTGTAGTTGTTGAAAAAAAAATGTTGTATAGAATGCAAAAACCATTGACCGCTATTTCTCGACTGGAATGTTTTTGCAAGATCCTTCCAAACCTGGAACTGAAAGTTGCCAGAAAAGCCCGTTGTCAGTTTTATTATAAATCTCCTTCCCAGCGTCACATACCTTCTCTCGAGTTTTGGAGCGGGCCGCGCTTTTCTCAACAGTTTTTGTGACTTCAGTTATAGCTGAACTTCATCCATTATTATAACAGATACATTTTCCAATATTTAAAATAGCAGTGCTTCGAATTGTGTGATAGCTTTCTTTAAAGTGATTAAATATCGCTACAATTATTAGATTAAAAAAAAGGGGAACGAAAAATCATTTCAGACAAATTTGAGAAGTTGTTTGATCCGAATGCTGATGAAGAACACTTCTCGTGGTATAAAAGTTGCATGGCCAGCTATATCGGCGAAGAAAAAATTCGTCGTCGTCAGTACATAGGTAGCTGGAAGAAAGAGCTTCATCAACAACACAGGGCGTAGCTGGATCATCAACTGACCTGCAAATCAAAAAGAAGCAACAGCGATTCGTCGAGTGACTCATGATGTTCCATTTTGTGGTATATGACGAAAACCAAAATAAAAAAAAGTCATCTTTTAACTGAAATTTCAGCAGCTTTGCTGTTTCTCAATACTTCGCGTCGAAAATACTATGAAATTTTCACAAAAATTTGTTATACGAAACATTAGCAGAAACTTTCATTATCATACATCGTGTTACAGAAATTACGTTTCATTACCAAAATCTTCTAGAAACGAAAATCTTCTAGTAATCGTGATCTCAAAGTGATGCTGATCGATAAATTTGGTGACAAGGTTTTATTCTCATATTTTACTGAGAGGAAAAAATCTTCTTTGGTTTTCATGGCAGGAAGTTCATTAAGGAAATAGCTGAACGTGTACGTCGGCTAGACTGTAGCAAAATCGTCATGTGTGCTAAGGAATTACGGAAGGAACTATCCACTACTGAACTTAAACCAGAGGAAAAGTTGTGTGATGGAATTCTTATAGAAGATGCCGCGAAGAAATGCACATTCACGCCGAAATGGAAGACTTTCATACAAGCCTCATTAAGCAGTCAAAATCTAAAATTGTCAGGCAATACACTCCATGAAGCATTAGCGGTGTTTAGTGATATATATCAGTATAACGAACAGAAAGACACCGCAACATACAGCTCTAGCCGAATTCATTCACCACCAACCTAACTAAATCGAAACATATGTTTGTTGAGAAATCTTAGACACTGTGACAATGACTTTCAAGGGGACATTAAGTGGCGAAGATTCTATGACCGTTACAATCATGATAGTTAATCAACAAAAGAATGATGAAAAGAATACCTCACGGGCATGGCCTAGCTCTCCATGCTGACTAGTCATTCGATATCTGAAGCTAAGCAGCAGGGAAAGACCGCGTCGAAAGCTCATAAAACTGCAGCAAAGTATTATATCATAGCTCGCAGGCAATATATCAATGAACACAAGATATATTGAGGAATTGCTGTCCTTCGGAGGAGACGTAAAGCCGGCGGTCCTGAGTCCATGGTTGTTGGACTCGTAAAGGATCCTTACCTCTGGTTGGAATACCAGATTGTTCGGCAAAATTTCCGGTTGGAGGAAATGTGGTCACCGGAGTCGATGATTGGCCTTGGTAGGGAAAACAGGCCGACGTTGAATAAATCATTTAAACTAACTGAAACTGACTACAAATATGTATATCAAGTCCTTCAACCAAAATCCCAGCTGGCCATTACAGGTGGATATGAAGACTACAAAAAATCTTCAAGCTCCAAGGTAATAGGTCTTCTGAATTGTTAGATTCATATTATTCTGCGTTTACGAGCTACAAGGCCAGCGCTAGAAAATTTCGTAACATTATTAATGAACTATTACATTAATAATTAAATAGAAAATGAAACCTTTTTCCATCGAAATATGTTCATTCATCTCTCCAGAAGCAGATTGAAGGATTTTCAGCCATATTTTTGTTGCTGTTCGTGAAGGAATTGAACAAGTTTTTATAAATTGTGCAGATTCCGATGTTTTCGTACTCAACATCCACTTTTAGCATAAGCTATCGAATAGTAGTTTTTGAGGGATGGTTTGAAGGATCAGCCAAAAAATATCTTTCAAGCTGGGATTTAATTCAAATGTATCTGAAATTATTAGAACTTTTGATGTTTTGTATTTACATTGCTTAAGGGCTGCAATACATGTGCCTCCGAACTTACTCCAATTCCGTTATGAAAGACGAGATGGAAAGTTGTACCCGGTTCAAATGGCAAAACCACCTATGACAAATTCTTTGATCAGGCTTTGCAAATATAATGCTGAATGCCTGACAATGTTTTGCACTTGTAGAAAAAGCGAAATCAATTGTATTTTCCTTTGCAAATGCATCGGCAATAATTGTCAAAACTTACCTGAATGAATTTTTCACTACTTATTAATAGGTAAACCACTTTTTTTATTAAATTTGTATTGAATTAGATCATGCCGTTTTTCTCCATACCTTACCTAAACCAGGTGTTAATAGTCAATAACAATTTTTTTTTCGCAGCTACAGCGATGGAAGCGAAAACTATTATAGGACCGAAAAAAAAAACTGGACCATAATTCCGTCTGGCAACCTCCACAATATCATAAATTAAGTCTTTCTTAACTCAAATCATCAATCAGAATGAGGTCATCGGTTTTTTCAAACGGAATGTTTCGCGGCGCTTGCACTATATTATCTTCTGAAAAATTTGTTCAGGCCAGCCTCGACAACTCGCTCAATGCTCTGATGGTCTGACACCTGTCAGAAAACTTCTACTCCTCTGGCAAATAACACAAAAGGCATTTAATTTTTTCCCACATCACTATTATTGTCAGTATCAGTTTCAGATGAATCACTGTTGATAAGATATATACAATACTCCGTCTGAGGCAGACGTTTCCGTGTTATGTAAATCTGTTTGTTTTCTTTATAATCCATATTGTTTCAGGTGAAAGAAATTTGATACTCAATCTGAAGACTAGGGTTAGCTATTTATAAACTTCACAATCTGAAGTGATGCAAAATTACCTGCAAATTTTTTGATCCGATATGGACTCCGACTGATATCACTAATTATTCTGATTAAATCCTCAACAATGATCTGAAAAGCGGGCTAGTGATAGGTCCTTTGTCACCATTCAAGCTATTTTTATATTTTGCTACTACTAGACTCTCGAATGCATTGAGTAACCTTATGTCATGCACAAGCTCAATCGGTTTCAGATTGCTATGACGAATTCTTCAGAATAGGTCCTCCTCCTAGGACCCGTAACAAATCCCTATAAGTTATGAGCTACGTCTAGTCTATAAAAGTATATATATTGAAATGTTCGAGTTACTTGATCAGTTCAAAATGAATGATAACATGATTCATATATGGTTTTATTCCTGATGGATCCACAAAGAGTGGATTTACTTGTGATTCTCTTGAGTATCTTCACAAACACGTCGGCGTACCCTTTTTTGACTCATCGAAAGCTTTCGATGTGATAAACCACAACATAATATTCAGCGAAATGCATTCCTTTGGATTCAGAGGTAATTTTCTTTCTTCGTTGGAATCGTACCTAACTCACAGGAAGATGCGTCAAAGTCAATAGCTATGAGTCGTAGCCATATGACATCGATATTGGATTCCCACAGGGATCTATTATGTGATATCAAAATCATTTTTTCATCAATGACTCATCTAAACATCTACGCACAAACCACGTTGTTCGTTGAGCTGATGAAAACTCTTGCTGCTGATGGTGATTGCCCAGAGGAACTCCAAAATAATTCTCTCTTTCCCTGTTGTGCACCAAGATTGTGCAGCATAAATTGTCTAGTGATGAATTGAAATAAAAGTGCTCATGCAGTTTTATTCTGATTTGACAAAAAAATCGAAAATGTTCATTTTGTGTTAGACGAAAATGCCATCAGAGTATCAGACAGTACAGAATTTCTGGCACCGACTGACAGTAACAGGACCTGGGAATCGAGTGTCGACTAGGTCAGTGAGAAAGTTAACTGCAGGTACTATGCGCTTAGACAACTCAAATTTCTCTTTGATATTCCCCAATTTCTCTAAATCTGCTACGCTCTCGTTCATTCTCATATTTTCTACAATATAGTCTTGTGGAGCTGTTCACCGAATATCGAAAGAGTTTTTACGGCGTTTTTTTTTTCAGTTTGGACTTAGAGAATCGTGAAGACCTGATTTTGTTCGATGATATCATTATGACTGTACTATGCATTGATATTTATGAATGCATTATCATGTTCGGGAAAAATATGGCGCCTCATATCCTACGAGACATGGATACTTGGTTTTACTCCAGAAACACTCTACTACATTTTTTGAAAACTGACCGACTTATATATTGGAGCTAAACTCTACAATAGTACACCAGGTGAGATGAAAAACTCAACTGTTGAAAATTGTTTCATGTCTAACCTGTATCTGTATCTGTAGAGTAGGGAGGGTGAGTATAGACCCACAGCACTTAGGCCACAATATGGCCCATTGTACATCCTCCCAAGGAGTCGCCCTCCTAGGACATTGTCGATCCTGCCTTATCCAGGAAGGAGGACAGGTCACCAGGGGACATCTCCTTAATATCGGCAGGTGTAGGCCAAGACTCACCGAACACACACTCTCTTATCGACGATAGCTCCAGACTAAGGTGGCTATATACTGGTGTTTTCACTCCATATAAAAGATTGTCAGCAAATCAGACGACCGATATGGCCAACTTGATGAAAAATTTGATGATGTAGGCGTAATAGTACTGCAAAAAATCCGCCAGGTACCGGCACTCTTGCAGTGGATATGACAGTCCTGTGTAGAAACACAATGCAAATTTATTTAAACTGAGAAATTATTTTCAAACTACATGGAATAAATAACGCATAAAGTTAAACACAAATTTGGCGCGTTTTGGTGTTTTCAATAACCTCACATATCCAGTCCCGATAAATTCTCTATCCTTTAACAAAAACATCAGAATTGGCAACAGCGTGTTCCATGGATCGAGTGATCACGAAAATTAATAGAAATTTTTGATTACCAGCGCCCCTCATGGCCACTGATGAACTATCACGCCTTGTCCACAGGTTTGTCTGAAACAATATCGCAACATTAGAAACACCAGTATATAGACATCTTACTCCAGACATTCGCATAAGACATGCCTGACAGTTCATGTCTAACCTAAAAACAGTCCTAATTGACAGGTGTTGTAGAGTTGATGAATATTCTATTGCGAATTGAAAGCTACTTTACTCATGTACATATGTAATTGGTATGTTTGAAATTTCACTTTAAACTTTTCAAACTCAGTCTGTGAACCTGTATATACACCGTCGTTATTATGTAAATCCTCATACAAAAAAATGTTTTTTTGAGACATGTGTATCGAAATATTTTCACGTCAAAATATCATTTTTTATGATCTCGAAGGATTCAATAAATATTATTCTCATTATTGTCTGAATCACACTAGTCAGGTAGTGCTTCTGACTGCTCCGAGAAAGGCAGATGGATTATATTTTTTAAATTAAAAATACGCTTTTTTTCTTTGAATTCCCCGTCAGGTCCGTACTTCCCACTGCTCCAACCCAGTAGGGCAGGAGGTGGACGTGCTAGAAACATCAACCAATGACCATTTCCCGCACCGCGGGGTTAATGATCATGGCTCCGGGAATCGTGGGTCTTGAGTGAATGCAACGAAACGAAAATAACGGCCTTAGCATTATTGATATTATAATCGTTCTCTTTGAGTTTCCACTGGAGTTTCTGCTACCCTCATCGTACCGACCGGAAAAAATCACATCCCTAATCTGGTGCACACGGAGTGCGTTTCTCTCGATTCACTCGGCAGAACAACGTAGCTGTATTCGCTTTGCTCTAATTTAATCCTTTGTATCCGCACATCAAGCTCGTCCGCGCTGCCGTCAAATCCCTTCGAACGCCACAATGCTCATGCAAAATTTCCTCTACGAAACCTACCTCCTCGCAGAATTTTGTTGCTTCGAGTGTGAAATGCATAATGCATACGAGTTTCGCTCTGATGGATTATGGAAAAGTTTTGTTTATGAAATGCGAGAGATGGGAATAATTGAATTCAGAGGACATATAGCAACTGTAACATAATGAAGAAAAATCGAAGACATATAATGCACCTTATTTTTATATCAAGAACAGTTGAGATAGTGCAGTTGTGACTTGAAGCCGTAGAAAAATATTATTTTCTCAACCAGAATACCGCTTCAATAAACTATCAGGTATCGATCCAAATATTTGGATGTATCTGCAGACCATAACAAGCCAAACTCGACAAGAGATTTCGCATCTTGATTCCTTAAAATTTTGATGAATTCAAAAAAAAACAAACACTTTCAGAACTCGCAGAGTGGTCCAAAGAAAAGTATGCATCTTGCTTTTCTCCTTTTTTTGTAACTTAACGCAAAAATGCTCGGACAGGTCAATTTTGCTCTGGAGGGGGACACATTTTAGATGAATTTTTCTACCTCTGCCTTCAACCTCCTAGCGAGGGAGAGTAACAACCCTAAAATTTTAAATGGAAAGTGGGGTCGAATGATATATCATTCGAAAGGGCACAAAATTCTCTTTCCAATGCTACCTTATTATTTGTTGTATTTACTTGAATAGTTATTTAAAAAGCAAGAACATTCAAGTACTCGATATTTCTGGTGTTAATGGAAATGCGGAAAAAACGGCATTTTTATCACTACTACATTCCTCAATTGCAGTGGAAGTCGCTGTATTGGGACATGTTGAATTGGATCATACTCAAAGTACCCGTCAGCTTGCTGCAGCCTCAGGTGTCTCCCGTTCGTCCATAATACGGATATTGAAAGCCTATTAATTTCTTCCGTACAAAATTAAATCAGTACAGGAACTCAATGAAGATGGTCCTGATAGACGGCTGCAATTTTGTGAACAACTGAGCCAGCTACTAATTGATGATCCGCACTTATCATTCAACATGTATTCCGATGAGAGTACATTTTTAATGGAGCTGTGAATAGGCATAGTTGCCTTTACTGGGATGACAGTAACCCACATTTATTCCGAGAGGTCCATACCCAGTACCCTCAAAAAATCAATGTCTGGTGTGGCATATTAGGTAGTCCAATCGTAGGGCCACTTTTTATTCCTGGGAATTTAACTGGTGAGGTCTACCTGAACATGCTTGAAGATACAATTGATCCTCTCATAACAGAAATATTTGAAAATGACCAACATCATAATGATGATCGGCTTCATTTCCAGCAAGATGGAGCACCTCCTCACTATGTTGCTCCGGTAAGAGAGTTTTTAGATGATCAGTTTCCTGGACGGTGGATTGGAAGGAGAGGCCTTATCGAATGGCCTGCCAGGTCACATGATTTATCGCCTTTTCCTTTCGGGACACTTGAAAAATAAATGTTTTGCTACGCAGCCCGAGTTCATAGAAGTTCTTCGCCAACGAATTACAGCAGAGTGCAGACGTATAATACCTGATATGCTACAGAATGTTAGGGATAAATTTGAACAAAATCTGTATTATTGTATGGAAGAAAATGGGTCATATTTTCAGAACTTGATGAAGTAGGATTCTACTAAGTCAATTACACATTTCAAAGTACTGGGTTGTGGTTGTTTTTCTTCGTAATACCTACATGTTTGAGTGAAATACAGCAAATTAGGTATCATTGGGAAGAGAATTTTGTGCCCTTTCAAATGATATATCACTCGACCTCACTTTCCGGTTAAAATTTTAGGGTTGTTACCTTCGCTAGGGGGTTGAAGGCACAGGTAAAAAAATACATCTAAAATGTGGCCCCCTCAAAAGCAAAATTGACCTGTCCGAACAAAATCCCCGATGAAGAATCAGCAGTGCTCATTTCTTTCGATTTCACACACATATATATATATATATAAAATTTATAATAATAACTTATATATCGTAATCAACCCTTTTATAGTTGTAGCGAAGAAGGTAATAAACATTACCGAAAGCTCGACAGATAACAAAGAGTTTTCTTTGTAAATTTAGTCCAACTCCTACCCACCAATGGCGATTTCTTTATAGTTCACTAAACGGATAACTAGGCGATTCCAGTCTACTGAATGGATATGATTTCATATCCACACAAGGTAGGATATGAATTCCACGAATCACAGAGAACAAATAAATACTTGGTAACCAGGGACAACCTTGTAGAAACGGCACAATCTGATCTTTCTACCTACAATGTCCTACAAACACGAAATCCAAGTTTTTACATTTGACCATAAATAAATGTACCTATATCTGAAATATTTTCTAGTTCATTGAGTTCAGTTTATAATGTCACAATTGATAAACCATAACCTGCATTTTTTCTTTTGAATTTGACATTACTAATTCAATTCGTATCGTTCAACATTGAATTCAATTGAGCTTCTTGCCTTTGGGTTTTTCATAGATATCGAAAGAATACTCTATATCTAAAATTGATCATCAATATGATACGTGAAAGAAAGTTCTGAAATATTTACGAGGTCGAAGAAAATATCAACTTTACATCTCGATTGGACATTAGCCATATCCACTCTTCTGTACAAACTACTATTTTTTCACACCGACTCGTGAAAACGTCAAAAAATAGTTTCTGAAATGAGTAACACAATTATCTCATTCTCTTGGTAGAACAAGGATTTCTAAACATTGCTCATTTTTTGTGAACCTAACGATAATACAATGTGTTCCTTATATCCCAATCTCTATACTTGGTACTGATTCACTAATAACTACTTCCCGAATCCAAAATTAATTATATCAATGTCGTTGTTACCGTCAGTATCATTTTCAGAGAATTTATTGTTCTAATTCGGAATTCGATGATCTCCATTACTTCGACCTGATGAAAATCACATCCCCAAACTGTTGCACTTGAAGTGCGTTTTTTCATATATCGGTGCCGTATACGCTCTACTCCAATTTGCTCCTTCGTAAACGCATTTCAAGCCCTCTGTTGTCAAATCCCCTTGAATGGTATTATGATCAGAATTTTCGCGACGACTCCCTACCTCCTCGCGAAATGCTTGTTAATTCGAGTGTGAGATGTATACGATGTTTTGCCGTGACGGATAACAGCGAGGGGTACTTTATAGAATTTGGGTAATGCGAAGAATTCAACTAGGAGACACTTTGAATATTTGCGTGCCGTGCGGACTGAGAAGTAGACGTCAAAGGGTTGAAAAGGGAGATGATGTTGTACAAAGTTTGCGTAGTTGTTCCCCTTCGGGTCAAATGTGAGGAATTCCAACTTCTTTTGTTCATTGTTCTAAAATGGACAAAACCACAGAAGTCGAAACTTGTGCGAGCAATGGATCAACGAGGCCTTACCTTTTAACGTGCGATTACCCATTGGTTCAATAGACCAGTAAAAATTCCGCTGAAATGGAATTTCGTCCCGAAAAGCTGATTTTTGATGTAGTATGCAGTTGTATATTATAAATAACATAGCACAATGTGAAGGTGCCATTTTGACAGTATGAAGAGTTGAAAACAACTGACAATTTTGGTTTTTTGCTCGTAAGCAAAAAACGGTAAATGTTTTTGGGAGAAATTTCAAACATTTACCTGTAAGTATGGTGATCAATTTTATATACGCAACAGATTACAAGATATCAAAACAGGAACTGACAAAATTTGGAATATATTCACCACCGTGATATAACACTTATAGTCGAAATGGTCACATCACACACGAAACTTTGACTGATTCAATAACATTCTTCGACAGGCTGTCAAGTCTTGCTGAAGCCATTGCCGTGCGAAAATTGAGGATTTTGGGGCAAAAAAAGTTTGCGAGCATATGTTGGCTAAACTATCAAACTTACGTGAATTTCTAACTGAACATTTTTTGTGTTCAATCAAATTTCCTGCAACTTTTGTTTGAAACCTTTCCCAAAAATATCCACCGTTTTCCACTTACGAGTAAGAAACTAAACTAACTAATAGACAATTGTATACCACATAAAAAAATCAACTTTTCCGGAAGAATGTCTATTTCAGCGGGATTATTTTACCGGTCTGTTGATTCCGCCCGACAATCACATATATTAAAAAAAAAAAAAGAAATAAATATGGACTTTTTTCATCGGCAGATACGATTACACGAAAATCCATATTTGGTAATGAGGAAAAAAAGAAAAATGAATGAAAAAGGAGAATTGGCCTGAGGATTATTGAGATATTCGGGAGAAAATAATTTTTTTGAGACCTTGTATATTTTGTCTGAGAATTACTCAGAGAATTATCCCTTTGAGTTTGACCACGTATTGAAATAACACCCTGTATACAAGGTGGACCAATGAAACCGGAACAAGGCTGATTTTTCTTATGTGGCATTGGGCAAAAATCTCTAGATCACGTGGATATTGATATTGTGATGAAATGTTTTAAAAATGTTTCAACATTATCAGTTCAACTCCTCGGCGGGGTGAGATCCAACCCTTGAATATCAATGGTATTGGTTCGGACTTTCATTGTCTATATTATCAACTCTATTGAAACATGTTGCGAAGAAAATTAAGAAATATAAATCAAGAAAGGCAATCAAATCCAAACAAAAAGGTTGAAATGAATTTTTGTTCAGAGAATAAAATTCGTCGATCGATGATCGGCCAGTCAATCTCTGAATGCAGAATGCCAAGAAGACATCGGAACAACAAGTTCTTTCTATCCCCTACGTGAAAGGACTTTCAGAGAGGATCAAGAGGATAGGAGGGAAATACAACGTCAGAGACTGTTTCCGATCAGGGAACACAACAGGGACACCAACAACTGAGTTTACCGGATACTATGCGAGTGAGCCAAATTCCACATAGGAGAAATCAGAAGACCATTCGAAGTGAGAATATGCGAGCATACGAAAACCACACACCGGTGAGAAACCACGAAATCGGGAATAGTGGAGCATATCTGAAGCCGAGGTCATACACAGGGAGGAGCACTGGTCTGAAAGGAGAATTCAAGGAAGCTACCTACATTCCCAACAACGATGCATTCAGTCAAATCCGGAATGTGTGAAAACCACTTATCGAAAGGGCGGACCAATTTCGGATCGACGAACAAGTATGTCTCGCCAATACATAACCATTCCCGCTAAAACCGATCAGCGCGCCCTATCAGTAGCACAGGTGCGCCTCATTTTCAGCACCCCCTTTGCTTACCATAGGAAATTCGTGTCTTTATAACCGACCAAACCTTGAAATGTTGTCAATCATCACCCGAAGACGATTACGAATACCAACAATCGAAACGTACCTACTCTCAACTTGAAACTTGGTTTCAACATTTGTTCATATTACTTCATATTTCTTTATTTAATTTTGTTGACATTGCTGTTTGAAATTATTTTTCTTTGATCAATCAAACCTCTACTTTTATTCTGTGACCAAAAATCCATTTCAATCTGTTTGTTTGTCTTTGATTGCCCTATTTTGTTGTTCTAAAAAAATTGTTCGTTTCCGTTAACCAGCTGACGAACGTCAACCCTCAGAAGTCGAAACTTGTGCGAGCAATGGATCAACGAGGCCTTACCTTTTAACGTGCGATTACCCAGCACGGTGGCCCGACGAGGATTCGAACCCCGGCCTTCCGCTTGATAGGCAGATATGCTAACCACTACACTACCGAGACCACACCTATATTTCTCAAGTTTTCTTTGCAACAGGTTTCAATAGTGTTAATAATAAAAACAATGCGAGTCCGAACCAATTTTACCCATCGCCCATCAAGGAGCGTTGTCAACCACATTCAAGCGAACCGTTGAATCTTAAATGGGAGTAAAGGTCAAGCTATACTTCGTTTGGAAAGAGGCCATCGATTTCCCTCCCATACTGAGGTATAGCGTTATGAAATTTAACAGAAACGAATGTTACTTTTTCACTTTCAAGGCTAATTTTATTCAAATATCCATTCCTCACAAAGAGGGTAACGCAAACACATATCTGCTGAAAACGCTGATGAAATCTGTGAAATATTGAAATGATAATTCCTTGTTTGGTTATTTTTATGTGTTTGCTTTGCTCGAAACATTAGTGAATCTCAACCAGATACTTCGCATAGGTGAATTCAACTAATTTCAGTACTTTCGCTACATGATGAATACGTTACAGTGGCAAAAAACAAGAATTTGTGTTGAAAAATTACTGAATTATTCAAAAATCCTTGCAAATTATAGCGATTATTCCAAGTTAGATTTTTGCAGTCGCTACTAATTGGAATATTGAAATAAAATGAAAAAGAACAGAAGATTGAGTTGATGAAAGCCCGTGCAGTGCCAGAGATAGAAGTACCAAAAAAATGTATATCTATCACTAATGATAAATGTTAAATATTTGATTATTTGATGTTAACTAGGAATGATTCATTTGATTTTGATGTTTTTGTTGATAGCTTTTCAGTATGCATGTATTATTAATGAGATTTATACATACTTTTCAGCTTTTCAGATAACTTTTACACAAAGAATTGTTCAAAAGATTATTTTATTATTCGCTTGTTTATGTCAATTTCTTTGAACAGTTAAGTAATTCGTAGACCGTGATAGCTAAAATAAAAAAAGCGTAACATTCACTTTTGGAAAATTATCTCTGTTACTTCTTTCTCAGTATCAAGTGTCTAAAATTCAAAAATGTATAAACATTGAATAAAGAAATTCATAACTCCACAAACGAGGTATCACTTGAAACAATCCTATCTAAGATTTAAGGGTTGGATCTTACTCCGTCGATGTAGTGGAAGTGACATGTTTAAAAATATGTTCAAAACATTTCCTCCTCGAAATTAAAACCGGCAATTTCGAGTATTTTTATTTCTGAATGATAACTATTAGAAATCAGCCTTATTTCATTCTCATTGGCCCCAGCCAGTATGAAATGAGTTTTTTTTCATACACCCAAAACAAGAAGCGGTTTTTCATCGCACAGAGATCATAATGAAGGAACCTTCTGAAATATCTCACGATTTTGACGTTAAGTGATACTTCATTCACCTATGAAATATGTATTTCCATATTTTGTTTCACCTCACCTTACACAATATCAACAGTAGCAAAATGTTGCTTGAGTGCTCTACTGCACCAATGTATCCTTTCAAGAGCATCCCTACCTGAAAAAAATTGTTCTACTTGTGCGAGCAATGGATCAACGAGGTCTTACCTTTTAACGTGCGATTACCCAGCACGGTCGCCCGGCGGGGAATCAAACCCCGGTCTTCCGCTTGAAAGGCGAATATGCTAACCTCTACACTACCGAGAACAACCTAACCCAACCTAATACTTGATTTTTCATGCAGCCAACTTTTTAACACTTTCTTACCAGGAAATTGAATGTCATGTAATCAAAATGGGAATTCGAATTCGAACACATTTCCATTTTTGTATATATTCCGTTTTTAGATAAAGACGAACTGTTGAATCATAGGGAAAACATTTTCCAACAAAACAGGAATTTCTTTTTTTTTTTTTTTTGGGTTCTCAACCTACCACAATCTGACAAAATGAAAAACTCTGGCAGTCACATAAAACGAACCTAATAAACGAAACTAGAAGAGAATATCAATTTGTGAGGGTTTTTTGATAAATATTGGTTATTACATTTCTGATTGGAAATTTTGAGATATACGAAAAGTTGTTGACTAATTCAACGTGTTCCATTAAGAAGGAACTGTATTTGCAACTTATTGGAGTGAATTGGAAATCTGCCCTTCTACCTTTGTATAGATTCCAATATTAATTCTCATGTTTTCAGATTGTGGTAGGTTAGGAACCCAAAAAACTAGGAGAAAGAATCTATCCACTACAAAAGTAATTTTTTCAAAATCATTATCTGAAATGAAAGCGAACTATAAGTCGGAACTCCAAAATGTTAAAAAGAGTTTCGGTCTGTGCTGTCTACATAATAAAGCGACATTTCTCATAAAGCCAAGAAGGATGATGCGAGGGTTACGTTCTGGTAATATATTTTTATATCGTACTCAATGGAATGAAAATGTCTATCTCTACCGATTTCGGATTTATATTCCAGATAAAAAAAACGGCTTCTCATGCTGCCTACTGCCTGAACAAAAGCCCAAAGCCGACTATACTACGAGGCCGTCTACAATTTGCCCGGAGAAAGGTTCGTTTATTAAGATCGCTCTTAACATTTGCATAGATCACTTGGTCGATTTGTAATTTGCATAACATTATCCCCACAAACGACCACTCAAGAATGATGTATGTATCATATTGCCGCATTGAATGTTTCTTTTGAATTCTTTATAAATTGAAGAAACATACCGGGGAAAGGATCGATTTCACAATTTTACTCGATAGACTAGATATGAAGAAATTTATTTTATTTACGAGTAATACATAATGTAAGCAATGTACTTATAGTATCTGCAGTAAAATGCCATAATGGCGAATAATGGCGAGGGATTGATAGTAATAGTATTTATTCCCTCTAGTAGTCTATCACAAAATTTCTCGAATTGAATATTACAATGGAAACGATATAACCAAACCCTATTGATAACTAAATTAGTCGTAAATAAAGTAGAGTATACTACTCGCAATAATTCTCCCTCCTTGCTGACGCGGCTCGGTTCGTAGAAATTCCTCTTGAAAAATAGCTAGCATTATTGACTCATAGTATAACTCTACTATAACTTGGCATCTTCTGTTTTTATGTTTTACCTTATATCCTTTCTGATAGTTATGTGTGCATTAATCGCAATGAAAACTTCAAAACATGGTTTCCTGGTCCGACCGATTGAAATCTTGATGCGGACATCTGAACTATTATTCATTCATTACAAATTAGTGTATTCAGCTTCCCAAATCCATTCTATAATCCATTGACCCTAGTTGTGTCAGTTTGAGAATTTCTGTCAACTGACAGAAAAAAACATATTCAACAGTAGCGAATTATTCAATAGTTTTCTTTATCACTTACTGATAATTTATGGATATGTTGATTTCCAAACTTTCGTAGAAGTCAAGTTTCAAATAGAGTTGGACATAATTGTAAGTGTATTCAACTTTGTTTACAAAAAAGGGAATTGTGAATCGATTGTGATTGAGACTTCTGAATTCGTGAATGCAATTAACAAAAATTAATTGATGTCACAACTCAGATTCACAAGTCTTTCCCAGAGCTCAGGTGCTTCTCATTGTCCACACCTCAAAGACCAAGAGCCAGAGCCCAAAAAACTCTCTGAATTTACTAAGCCTGGTTTTTTTTTATGGCTTATTGCAGTGGTTGTGTACACAAACATACTGCGGTCAGTCAGGCGAAACTGAGAACAGGTGTCTCAGGTACGCTATCGAGCCTGCCGTACCTGCCGAGGTGATAAAACGAATTTAATAAAGCTGAAAATCGTTATACAGATTGTATATTGCATATACATAAAAGGTACGACAGTCAGTCAGCTGAATATGGGGACGGAGCTGGTCAGTCGATCGCAATGTATGTACAAAAAATAAATACGGTGCAATTAATTTACTACACTTCAAAATTTTTGTGAGGGTATTGAATTTTATATGAAACATAAAAAAATGATCAGTTATCGATTTTGCGGGACAACGCCCGTCAGTCAGCAAAAATAGAAATGAAAATTTCGCGCGGGCTTTGCGTCGCAGGTGGCGGTTTGCTTTTTTCTTTATTATTGAATAAACGAAATAAATAAGTAGGTCATTTAGTAATAATAATATAACAATATATAACAGTTATTATACTTCTAGATAATATTTATTACAACTAATATTTGCTTAATTTACTCTTGCTCCGAATCATCAAATTCATTCATTTCGCTCTCACGATCAGAATTGTCAAGCAAGTGATATTTGCATTTAAACAGGAATTTTGGTATAAGTTTTGAGAACGGAAACGGATCTAGTTTCTGAAACTCCAACGATAAGTGTTTTTATATATATATATATATATATATATATATATATATATATATATATATATATATATATATATATTAGTTCTTATTATTTTTTGATAGGCAAAATTCGAGATGACGAGAAGTTGCTGAGTAATTGGACTTGTTCTATCCAGAAAGCACTATTTTTCCATTGGCGCAGCAACTTTTGGGGGTAGATCAAAAATCTGCCCTTCTACACTTGTATAAATTCCGATATTCAATCTCATTTCTTCAGATTAGGGTAGGTTAAAAACCAAGAAAACTACGGAACGAAATTGTATATTCTGCAACCGCAGTTTCAAGGTGCGATTTGAGTTCACCAGACAATTTATTTTTACTGTATTCCATCTATTCAGTAAACCTGAATCCCATGAGGCAATTTGTTGCTGCAACACTGGAAAGTTGCATGTAACTCGTACATTTGTTTCATGTTCTTTCTCCATAGACGGTGAATACACTTGAAAACTGGATACGAATCAAATCATCTGAAGGAAAATAGGTTCGGACCAGACTCAACTTTCCCTACACAGTAGGTTAATAGGCTGCCACTTGTCAGAACTATTTCCGAGAGGTGTCAGTGCAGGAATCTCTACAGAAAAAATGTTCGCATGTTTTTTGCGATATACGATATAATTGCCGGAATTGTTGTCAATTATTGGGACGCGTACACTAGCAGACAGGTTTCAAGCAAGATAGGTCTCTTACATACGAGTATACCTGCGCTCAGTCCGATACCACAGCTTAGTTAAGCTGTGCCGATACTCTGATTTAAAATCGCTTTCAAGGCCGAGCACGCGCGCGAAATTTTCATTTCTATTTTTGCTGACTGACGGGCGTTGTCCCGCAAAATCGATAACTGATAATTTTTTTTTGTTTCATATAGCATTCAATACCCTCACAAAAATTTTTAAGTGTAGTAAATTAATTGCACCGTATTTATTTTTTGTACATACATTGCGACCGACTGACCAGCTCCGTCCCCATATTCAGCTGACTGACTGTCGTACCTTTTATGTATATGCAATATACAATCTGTATAACGATTTTCAGCTTTATTAAATTCGTTTTATTACCTCGGCAGGTTCGATAGCGTACCTGAGACACCTGTTCTCAGTTTCGCCTGACTGACCGCAGTATGTTTTTGTACACAACCACTGCAACAAGCCATAAAAAACCAGGCTTAGTAAATTCAGAGAATTTTTTGGGCTCTGGCTCTCCGTCTATTAGCGCCTCAAGCTTCAGTGTGCCTCTATTCAAGATAATAAAGTTGTATATGATTTTTTCATCAGTTATATAGTGAGCACGTACTGGAGAAATGTTATGAATCATTTCGTAATGATATTTCACCAGATTCGAAGATCAATGTAGATATTTCTATCAACAGCGAAAATATTAGGTTTCTCTATACATATCCGATATTATATGATGTGAGGAGAAACTTCTTATCAGAACTGAAATCAGTCGAACATGCAATTGAAGCGCGTTTGAGCTCTGTCGACAAGTTTTTATTTTTCAATATAATTTCAAGTACCTCGTTCTAAAAAGAATTGTTCGTTTCTGTTCGTTGTGCGAGCAACGAGGCCTTACCTTTTAACGTGCGATTACCCGGCACCTAAGTGGAATAAATAATGAAGTGGTAAAGGTAATAGTTGAAGAATAAAACCTTTTCGAAGATTACAGATACAGTGTGGTCCAACGAAAACTTAACACCTCGATTTTCCGGCGTTAACATGAAAATGTGGAAAATCGCTCGAACCCGTCAATTTCTGATTCGAGGGGAAACAACTTTTCCGCTGTTTTCATCCCCGTGACTTCAACCCCCTAACGGGGGTGAGCACAACCCCTTGATTTTGAATAGGGATGAGGGGTGTTGAGATACCTCATTTTGAAGATCTTATCGTGTACTATCTGACCGTAAAATTTCGCTCCAAAATATCCATCGATAACGACATGACAGGTAAAATAGTGGAAGAGTACGTACTTTTGTGATTACTTGTTCGAAATGGGCACCATCCACTTCCATGCAGTAATATAAGTTTTGCTGAAAACGTTCACGTACATTACTCAAGATGTCTGGTGTAATTTGACGGCATTCATTAATGATCCGAGTTCGCAAATCATCCAGTGACTCAGGCTGGGTACCGTAAATCTTGGATTTCAGGTCCAGTGGAGCCAGATCAGGTGATCTGGGTGGCCACTCAATATGTCCCCTTTTTCCAATCCAGGCGTGAGGAAAATTGTCATCTAAAAACTGACGCACCGGTTGAATTATTTCACTGATCACTTCACAGAACTGGAGTCGGCGATCGGAATCATCCTCATTCAGTTCCTGAACCAATCGTATCTTATACGGATGGAATTTATGTTGTTTCAGGATTCTCATGATTGTTGTGCGTGAAACACCAGATACCTCGGACAATTTCCTAGTACTAACGGTCGGATCCATTGCTAGGTGACCTAAGACAGCCACGTCCCTCGCTTCGTCTCTTTCATGCACCCTCTTTTTGTTTCCAACTGACCCAGTAGCGTCAAATTTGGCAACCAGTTGCACAACGTAAGCAGTGGATACATTTTTTCCAGGATGTCGTTCGTTAAATAAAGCCGCTGTTGTGCGCGCAGAGTCGTTATTTCGGAAAAATAATTTTATCATTTCCACCCTTTCTTCTACGGAATACACCATTTTAATTCCACTACAAATTTACAATCGCTTGGACACACTTGTACCGTTCTTAACAATTCACGATAGACTAAGGTATAAAAACAAGGTCCGTCTACTTTTTTGGACAAAAAATCAACCACTCAATACCTTTGAAATGCGTCGGATACGAATAATATTCTCGAGATAAATTCCATATTGCCTCTTTCACTATTTTCGCTGTTATTTCATTATTGCTGGATATTTTGAAGTGAAATTCTACGGTCAGATAGTACACGATAAGATCGTCAAAATGAGGTATCTCAACACCCCTCATCCCTATTCAAAATCAAGGGGTTGTGCTCACCCCCGTTAGGGGGTTGAAGTAACGGGGATGAAAACAGCGGAAAAGTTGTTCCCTCTTGTATTAGAAATTGACGGGTCCGAGCGATTTTCCACATTTTCATGTTAAAGCCGGTACATAGAGGTGTTAAGTTTTCGTTGGACCACACTGTATGACTGGAAGTACAGGTTTCCTCATGTCAGACATGAATTTATTTTAATATCTTCAAGTTTACATGACAAAATAAACCTGTCATGTCGGAGAGCATTTTTTGAACGAAAAAAAAGGAATTGCGAATTCTTTCCATTTTGAATTGTAGAAGGTTCCATAGCAAGCTTGACTATTTGTATATAAAAACGATACCTGAAATAGATACAGAGGTTCAGGAGGATTCCGAGTGCACAACAAAGGCGAGTATTACCTATTATTCAGACCAATCAGCTGTGATGGAAATTAGCAACTCATAAGCGAATTATATGCTGGGTGTATATGTTGAATAATGAGGACAGAACTGAGGTGTCACAGAGTTAGGGACCCATTCTACTGCGAATAATTGGGTTGTTGGGATTGCATCTTTGAATTACCATACATTCTAGTTTGATTATTCGAAAACTTTCAGGGTACTGAATGGAAGTGGCCGTTACCTGATGAAAATTCATATTGAACAAATAATATACAGTTGCTTGTGAGATTTTCACTTATGAGGGTTTACTAAACCGCGACACGTGTTTCGGTATACAATAGCTTCCTTATGCAGGAGCTTTCAAGTTGAGTAAAGTTGAGTAAAGTATATTATTTGTTCACTTTCTGAGTATATTGATCAACAGCTTTTTTGCTCCTCGTGCATATACCGGAACGTTTAGTGTATTGTTTAAATACTTTGGTATGATAAATAAAATATATCCGGGACACTCAAACAGGCCTTGCACAAATACAGCTGATGAGTCTTCAGAACATTCATTCAGTTGAACACAACAATCTCAAAGCATAACATAACAGAATTTTTTTTGTAAAACTCTCAAAGTTTGAAACTAATGATTGAATAAGGAATGATTCATACAAATGTAACTTATTACTCATTCAGATTCTTCATTAGATAAGTTAGTTTTCCAGCTTTTTCCACAAGTAGTCAGTTTCGTAAATCCGAAAGTACCAATCCGAAGGACGAAATTATTATATTAAAGTCATTATTTTGTGGTAGATTTTTTTTATATGCAGATTCACACGAATGGGGAGCCCTGTAATGTTCAAAGAACACCGCGTGAATCAAGGGACAGGAGATACGAATTAACATTCACTTTGAATTTCTGAAGTTTGTGAGCCTCAGGAAAAATCTCTTTTGGCAGGGAGTTCCAAAGCTCAGCTGTTTTATTGAAAAAAGATCCCTGAGCAAGAGAGGTTCGACAAGTTTCCAAATTCACATCAAAGGGGTGGAACGATTGATTTAAATTCGGAAGAGCATCGACCGTAAAAGTAACTATAGTAGAGAGACAAGTCTCCGACCCTTCTACGATGTTCCAATGAAGTGAGCGAGCCTGAGAGCGAAGAGACACCAACAAGACGAATTGCCTTTCTCTGAACAGAATCGAGAAGCCTCAATGAATGTTTTGGTGCCGAACTCCACACATGACAACTGTATTCCATGACAGGTCGTATCTGAGCCTTGTAGATCATTAGAAGCTGACGAGAAGTGAAGTATTTCTTCACACGAAATAGGAATCCAAGTTTCTGGGAAGCACTTTTAGTGATCGATCTCACATGGTTTTCCCATGAGAGATTATCACTGATCGTAATTCCTAGCATAGAGATACTTGATTTTGTAGGAATAGTCACTCTTGACATCTGAATACTAGATGATGATAGATCGGCTTTTCTTGAGAAGAGACATGCCTGGGTTTTCGTAGCATTAAATTCCACCAAGTTCATGTTACCCCATTCTGTTATTTTTACCAATTCGTCGTTAATTTTATTGACGTGAATGTTTCTTTGAATTTTTGTTTCTCGCGCTGGTATGGGGACTCTGGAAGAGAAACTGGTATGAAGAGTACTGTCGTCCACAAAACCATGTATTGAACAAGATGTTTTCTCGATTAATATTGGAATTTATGTAAGTGTAGAAGAATATATTTCTAATCTGCCCCGTAGAGTAGCTGCGTTATTTGAAAATAGAAGAAACTGTTTATAATTGAAGCAGTATTCAATACTGTATAGATTCCAATATTGAATATCAATTTTTTTAAGATTGTGGTAGTTTAATAATCCAAAATACTAAGAAGTTAAAACAAAAATGTTCTTGCCACACCTGCGGATGAATCTACTACTGTCATAAGTCATTTGATGCCACTTTCCGCTGCAGGATCTATATCTATTCTATTAGTAGAAATGTTGACATAAACCAGTCAATATCTATCATACTTGAAATAACAGATTCTTGCATCAGGACTTCATCATAAGGGGACAACTTTCCACGACTTTCTTATAAAAGTTTGGAAGTTTCGAGCACAACCGGTCCCAAAAATAGTAAAATTTCACGATCACACTATTCATTCTTTACTGTAATACTCAAAAGTAATGCTGGTATTCGAAGTATTCCTCTTTGATTTCGGTTTTTGGGTGATTCCTCGTTCCTCGGATTTTCATGATGGACAGGTGCAACAATATCATCGATATTTTCAGTCTGAATTTGGTTGAATTGAAAGCAATAATGCGATTCGTTCCAATTGGAAATCAGAATGAAAGTCATCTGAATTAATTCACGAAATGAATCACTGATTTAATTCATGTTAACCCAAGGAATTAAATGAGGACATAACAACCAACAAACACATTTACATGGCATAGGAACCTCAAAACTGTTCAAAGACAATGTACCGCTCTCAGTGGGATTTAAAACTTTTATTAACATACCAAAGAAAGTCCAGATTGATTTAATGCGTATGCGTCACCTTGTATAATATTTTTAATATAATTTTTTAAAATTTCCGTTGGTATTGAAGTGTTGCACATTTATATTTCAAAATTCCCAATTAAAAAACATTGAAACTACATTGCAATAATATTTCGTCTCAGTGGTATTTAAAACTTTTATTAACATACCAAAGAAAGTCCAGATTGATTTAATGCGTATGCGTCACCTTGTATAATATTTTTAATATAATTTTTAAAAATTTCCGTTAGTATTGAAGTATTGCACATTTATATTTCAAAATTCCCAATTAAAAAACATTGAAACTACATTGCAATAATATTTCGTCTCCATTGCTGCCCTGGTGACAAATTACATTCACGTGCTTTTGTGTACATTTACTAAACCACGGGTTAAAATGTTTGTTTTCCTTCCGACGCGAAATATTGTGCCCAGCACAGTGTCAAGCAGTTGCACAAACATGTTACAGTGATACAGTCGGCACAGACATGTTACAGTCGACTCGCTTTAACTATCCATTTCATACCTGTGCAAGTGCCTTGAACTGTTCTGGACACGATTCCCGTCGGAAGAAAAACATACCTAGAAATGACTCTTCTTTATTGATTTTTCAACAATTGATGATATTCATATTGCAGATACCAATGAATTGCGGATTGGATACCGGACTATGGTACACAGGACCTAGGACAGTGTATGATCATCAATATCGTACCATGCTCCTGATTGGAGGAGCTATTTTGTAGCGAAACATGTGTCGCTATTTTGTGTATCCGATGTAAGAAAGGATCGTAAATCCTTTTGAACTTTGCGCTCCTCTCGAATCCTTAAAATCTTCTAAGAATTCAGTTGATGAACGCACTGTGCGTTCTTGTATAGATACCCGCTAAACGGCCGGAGGGTTGGCAATAAGAACTCTCCCTGAAACTCCGATCGCGTGGGCTCATCCCTCTCGACAGTTCGCAACCCTTATGTATTCAGTGGCGGAATATCAAACTGCGACTATTTTCTCGGGGAGCGAAAAAAGCTTTTGATACTCACTCTGCAAGCAATCGGCGTTAAGTAGATCTTTGCACTTCTCGTGGCACTTGACGCCGCACTCGGTGCATCTCATTCCCTGCCTGGCGATGCCCCAGAGCAGCCCCTCGCACTCGTAGCAGTAAGTGGGGGCGGTGGCGGTCCACGAGAGGAAGTTGTGCGGAGTCGTGCTGCTGATGGGATAGATTAGCGCTTGGAGGGTCTTCTTGTAGACGTGCATTTTCTGAAAATGACGATTGAGTTTCGTTTAATAATGCTTTGGATTATTGATTTCGGAATTATCTGGAATGGAAGAGTCGAGTCCAATCAATTATGGCTGAACAATTTCTCGTAGCTGTAGTCCCCCTAGAAGAGGTATGAATGGGAAGGATATATTTAATGAAATTGTCGATATTGGTATATGAAAGAGTAGCTAGTTTTACGAATAGTTATTTTGTAGCTCGAGTAATTCAGTTCTGAGAAGCACATTATAATACGGAACACAATTTTTGGAAAAAATCTGATTGTTTTTGCAAGGGATATTTGTAAATTATCACGGTTGAACTCATTGATATTCGAAAATTCTGCACTGAATAGAAACCTTCTTATTATTGTAAGTGTTTTATCCATAGTCCAATTTCATATTTTTCAAATCGTACAAAACATATGAAAGGAGGGTATGCTTCAGAAAATTTGGGCCTTTTCTGAAAATATTTTCAAACGCTTTTGAATGCTTATGAATGAATGAATGAATTTAGTAAAATTTATGTATAGAAAAAATAATAACTCCACATCAATTATTTTCCAAAAATGAAAAGTAGCAATTTTGCTTTCCAATGATTATTTGAATGATTAATTGTCAGAACTGACATTTTCTTATTAGTGTTGTTGATAACAAATAAATGCATCGTTTTCTTTCCATTTCGTTCATTTAATTGAATTATTCGGCATTTTTTTTATTTTAACGCTTTTCATATCTAGTTGTCAATTTTATATGCTATTTTTTATTGCAACGGGTACATCAATAAAAAAGTACTTCAAAAGCGGCTGATAATGAAATATACCGGCAGTTTCTACTAAATATTCGAGCTCACAGAGGTGTTGACTGGGTAGAGTCTGGAGAAAACTCCCGCATTTGCATCCAATGCTATGCTTAGGCGAGAAGGTGAACTAAAACAATGTTTATATTAGCAACATTGAAGAACTTTTAAACTTATTGTGCTCTTTCTCGCTGTCCTGTTACTGATCACCAACACCATCTTCAATATCAAAAATTCAAAAAGCAAAAAGAGTGGATTACTGGTGACAGTGAAAAATCGCAACAGTATTCATTTCTGCTAGCTGATTATACTTACACCAATCTTCAATCATACCTATACCAATATCGTTTGAGTGCGCCCGCTATATATCAGTGCTATCAACACCACAAGAACTTCTGATTTGTTCAAAACCTCGCCACAGGTGAATTAATCTGTGACCTCGCTCAGTTTGAAACGCTTCTATAACACTAGATATTTCATCGATTCTGCAACAAGCAGAATCCGATACCTCTAAAACACAGATGTTTCTCTATATGGTCTCTACCTAGGTATTACATTGCAACCACATACCTCAGATGGCAACCCAGAATACGCACATAAGCGGCGTTGCCAAATTGTCTATATTAGTATTTTATTGCCTTAAAAAATTGTGCTGAGTAAGAGCTTATTCGAAGATGTTCCGGAATGATTTGGAAGCTGAAATTTTGGGAAAATGTTTCTTTTCTTATTGACCTTAAATTTGGGCAAAATCTAATGACCGGGAGCAGATGCCCCAAAAAAGCATACCCTCTTTTATCCAAAGTACACTCCTTTTCATACCGGTTTCGAGATGGTTGCTCTTCATCAGTACAGGGTAGGTTCTAACGATAACCCAGTGACCATCGGTCCCCATTCTGCGTTGATCCAAATATTCTCATGCATTACACAGGTGAGGGTGGAGGACTTTTTTTGTAACGCAGACCGGGAACCGATGGCCTTCGAGTTGTCGGTGCGGACGTGCCGTGGACTGATGAAATGAAACTACTCTGAAACCGATATGAAGGTGGTCCCACAGTCTGTATCGAGCTGTACTCTTCTCATACAAAAAGCACTCTTCTATCTTCTTCAAATCCTTCACAATTCTTCATATGTCATTGAATGTCGGCTGTAGTATTCACCAGGATAGTATATAATTGTTTTCTAGCGCTTATCTGCCCAATTTATCCACTTTTGTTGAACTCACTAGGGAGAAAGGGTATTTAGATTTTTTCCAGAATAATTTCACTCTATATAACCGAAAATTGAAGTTAGAAATAACCATCATTCATATCTGTGAAAAATGGAATAGTAATCGATAGTGATAATGATTGCACTCACCAGTTCTTCATCGTTGAGGGTAGCCCTGGGCAGTGCTGACGTCAGTCCGGGATTCCTCTTGGTTGCGGCCATTGTCTGCACAAAAAACGAGACTTAGTACAATCACGGGGGTATAATTATTCCTGCATAAGCCTTCTATGTTGCGAATATCACCTAAATTGTGCATAAAGACCTACCGTCTCATTCCGGAACACTTTGTTTGCTACAACGAAGCCGTTATTGCAGAAGCTCTATTTTTTTGCTCCTGAATTACGCCAATCTCTTCAGTTATTCTGAACGGTGTTATAAAGCTAAAGCAAAATATAAGTTTTGTTGTTTACTGTGGAGCTTGGGGAAATGAAACGAGTGCTTTACGGTTATGGGAGCGGTATTCGATCCAGAGGCAATTCGTATTAATGGAAGGCAGCAAAAGATAGGGATGATTTGCGCCTATAGGTGGCTTATCTCTTTAGGTAATGCTTTCACAGCCATGAGTAGATTCGAAAATTGTTATCTCGAATGTTATCGGTAACGAAGGAGGAGTTATAACTTTCCAAGTTTGATTTCAGAATGGAGTGATGTGCGGAAATAGTTCTCATAGTACTGGTTACAACGACAGAAAAATTTGCATTTATCCTTACAGAACAAAATGACAATTGTTTCTCCTAGTAAGATGTATCACATCTCATTTCCCTGAAATATATCTTGATTTTATTCATAATATTCAATGCTCAATTTTTCATTAGGATGTGAAGAAGCTGGAATGACGGTGAATTGATCAATTATATTTTGGATTGATCCTGGCTTTTAATCGTGGTGTTTTGGATAGTTTTGAAGCGGTAGGACAGATGTAGCATGAGAAAATGCACTGTAAAATTCCGTAAATATTCTCGAACCGGTTGAATCAATTTCGCCTTTTGAACTATCAAAATATTGCATGCAAAGCAAATATTTCAAAAACTCTCATTTTAAACTCTGTGGGGAGGAAACAATATCAAAATTCTGAGGAGAAGAATCACTTAAAAACTATCTAGTTATCAATTATGTTACGATCGTATTTTATTCGAGAAAATTCTCAGGACTTATTGAACAATTCTTTAAATTTTGAAATAGATCGGTATGAATTCATTTCAGCTCCGAGATTCTGTTCAAATCTACCTCGATAACTTTGCATCTAGCATCAAGCTAGCAAATCAATATCGAGGTATCTTTTTATTACCCCAAATATTCAATTCAATTCGAATCATTCACACAACTGAGTTTTTTCTGTTTTTGTTATTTCTGGCAAAATACCGAATGCACCTAGGTACCTATAAATATAATTGTTCAGGTGCCTCAGCACAACACGTTATCTATACGAAATTCCAGGAATGTTAAAATGCAGAAATTTGAGAGAGTACCAATCGATGAAAGGGTTAATCGACGGATTCTCTTCAAAAACATTCTGATAATCCGCGGAAAATTTAGAAATTTTGCGCCACTAATTACGTGAAAATTCAGGTAAATTGGAGGAAGAGCTCAAGTGGATTTTATTGGAATATTTCAGAGCTAAACTTTATTCGGACTCGTTGAAATTCCCGGTTATGATTATTTCCAATAAAATCATTTGCAGATGCTTGAAAATTACTATGGAGTTTCATCAGAGATTTGTTCGAAAGTTTTTAGTAGTTTTGATATATATCTTCTCTTTTGGGAGTAGTGGATATAAAACAGCATTGAGAGTTAGTGTGATATTGAGTGCAATGATAATTCTTATATTTACTCTTGTTCAGCATCACATCCCCAAATTAATCAATCCTCATATAAATTGGATCATATCGGACCAAAAATAGACTCCTTTAGAGATTTTCATTGAATAGAATAGAATTTGAAATTCCACCATTGTAATTAGAATTTCTCAAGTGGAAAATTGCGAATACACTTCGTCAAAACGTACTTCATTTTTCTTATAGTCACCCAAACGTCGTTGAAATCGATTTGATGTTTTGATATATTTATATTTTTATTAATAAATATTGAAAAATAGCATGATTCGAGGAAGAAGCATCGTTCGTCATTCAAAAATAAATTGATATTTTGTTGGCTATTTATTTGAGAACATTTTTGTCGATGAAGCTTTCACTGGTGATTGTGATACGCAGTTGGTACAACTATTTCATTTGATGTTTTTCAAAATACCGAAAACTCGCTTTGAATTTTTTGTTTCAAAGTGAATGTGTGAGTACAAAAGAGGGATTCAGTATGTTGAACTCATTGGCACATAATATTTATTTCACCTCTGAAATAACTTTATTCAAATTTGATGTGAATTAATATTTTGCATTCCCCATGTCAACGCTGTCCGGGAACTGTTCCAACTGTTTTGCCATACTCCTAATGACTATATTGAGTTCGTTGTGATTGTATTCACATATTCAAATTGTGTTTCGATGCGTGAACATTGTATTCGATTAAACGGTTCAGTTGTATGAATGGAAATTCTGGATACCTATGATGCTTCACTTTATCATCTGCTAACCAAAAATGTGAAGATTAATTTGTATTTTAACGGCTGATATTGCCAAAGAAGGGATTCATTCGCAATATTGAATTTTCAACGTTGTCAAGTATGAGTGGTAGTAGTTCGAACCTACATTGCCAAAACTGAACAGGTTGTGTCGTAAATGTCTCTCAACATGGCACTCAGTTTCGAATCCTAGGAGTGACACATTTTTTCGAATTCGATATTTGCCGTCCAGTCACGGTACGATAGTGGTTCGGGTCCCCTGGACACACAGACTCTTGATGAACTACTGGGTGGTTACCTAGAAACCCGAGATATTCGTTAAAAATGGTATAAAAAATCAGCTTCCTTGTAACCTGTGATAATAAACTGAGAGGCTCAAGAATACGTCAAAATATAAGAAGATATCGAAAGAAGAACCGAAAAAAAATCAGTGGAAGAAAAAAGAACTCAATAAGAAAAAGAGAAAATTCCGCCTAAATAAATTAATACCAGTGAAAGTCACAAAATTTATTGTGATTTAATGATATATATATATATATATATAAAAAATGTTTTCAAACGGATTGAAAAGTTCAAATAAAACTCGAAAAGAGTATTGATAAAATCAGATCAGGGATCTTATTCAGCTCTGTTTAATATTTTTCATTGATACAGTTCTGTCAGAACTATTTTCGATACACATTGAATTTATCACATATTTCACTTGTTTTTTTTAATTTCATTATCCCTATTTCGTAACCTGATTCGCGATTTTTTGAATCTTATGTAACATTTTTTATTATTGATTTCTCTTTCTTTTCAATTAGTGTTTTTTTTTTTCAGTTACCATCACGGCAATTTCACCAAAACACTCAAAACATCTTGCTTGCGAGTGTCAAGCCCTTTTCTGCAAAAGGCTGAAGTTCCTAAGAGGGGCATTATTGATAACATCCAACAAAAAAGAATTGCTTCTTCTTCGATATTTGATACGAACTTCAAAAGTGAATGTCAATTCGTATCTCCTGTCCCTTGATTCAAGCGGTGTTTTTTGAACATTACAGGATTTCTCTTTCGTGTGAATCTGTATATGAAAAAAAAACATCAGGAGTCTACGTAATCAGTATTTTGAATTGATCGGGGTGGTGTGCAAAAGTTTCGACGAGTCGCAGTACGATGAGGCTAATGGCTATTTTTGAAGGTCTAATGTTAAGCCTTAGCCAATTGCATTTTTCGTAGCTTGACAGCTGATCTCGGTTAACTTGAATGTATAGTTCACTGGAGTATCTACAACTGTCCTTGAGATGCCTGTTCGACCACCTACAATTCATAATCTTTTCGGTTTCTTCTTCAATATTTCTTCAATTTGATACATATTCAATTTTCGACTCATTCAGTTAATCAAAACCGAAAAAGTTGGATGATTGAAGCTACGTAGTACGTACCAGTGCACTTCAACAGAAAACATTGTCAATCAGCCTCAAGTAAACATTCGAAGTATATCAAGTATAGGCTCGAATGAATCACATATAGATGAATTGAAAAAAATGCATTCTTTTTCTGTAAAGTTTTCTACCTTTTTCCACAAGGGACGGTGTGAGGCCAAAATAGAGGCGAATCTAGGTTACTGGTTAGACGGGGGAGACAAACGTTTTTATCAAGTTTATTTCATTTGTCACTCTATGTATAAGTCCACATTCGTCATATTTGGAATTCAACTCACTTCCTCTTTTCACGAATTATTTGGAGGTGGAATAAAATATGGGGTATTTCAGTATTTGGACTCCGGTATATACACCACTGAACTAAAAGTATTGAAGGTCAGGAAGAAGCAAAAATATAATTGAGAACTCTGAAAGCCTCTCCATTGTGATATCAGAAGTTAGCTGATTTTTGTTAGGCAAAAGTTTCAGATTTCATGCGTTCAGTAAATGTTTTTAGAGTTTTGCCCTTTTCTCTCTAGCCACCAAAGACACTGCCGAACTATGCAACAAGGCACATTTGTTTTCCATCACTCATTATCAGGGTGTTATTTTAGATAATAGTGTTCTTTGATAAGCAGTTTGTAACTAAATACCACTCATACATTTAACTTCATATCAAATAATAATGACGATTTTAATACAAAGTGAAATGTGCATTGCCTCCTTTCAAATATAAGATTAATGAATGAAAGAAGACTTTCTAGAACAAAAAAACTCCTCAGAATAATTGCACGGAATTTTCAACGATATATTTTCGTTATATGAAAAAAATATCGCAGGTCAAGAGTCAGTGGTATTGTACTTACCTCCTATCTTCTAC
Organism: Zygogramma bicolorata; assembly: GCA_032362365.1. Taxonomy (NCBI): domain Eukaryota; kingdom Metazoa; phylum Arthropoda; class Insecta; order Coleoptera; family Chrysomelidae; genus Zygogramma; species Zygogramma bicolorata. The sequence continues at coordinate 579,532 of JAVJAQ010001010.1, forward strand.
GACGATCATCAGAAAATGTTACTTCGGGGTAAACTTCCTCCTTCGTTTCGATGTAATGATTATAATGAAATGTTTTGCGAAATTGCAAACTGATATAATACTATTGTGCCCTCCTTTCTCAATCGCGTACTACATTTCTGAACATTAATCATGTTTCAATTCAATGAACGTAGAGATCCGTTTCATTTCCCTTCGGCTCTGGTATGAAAAAACAAAGCTAAGGTCATGTTTGGTTTTGGGGATCGCTGTAAAATTATCGCCCTATGTAAAATGTAGGTATAACAACGATATAAATGTTCGTGGGCATACGATGAGGTTTGGGATGGGCAGGTATGTCGTGTCAACTAACTACTTCTGAAGAAGAAAAAAGAAGTGGAAGATTCGTTCCTCACTACTTGTACTACATGCTTCTGGTTAAAAACTAATGCTGTCCTCTATCATACAGAATTGGATACTCATTTTGAGACAGGGTATTCAATGTAATGAATGATTATGAGGAAGCATAAAGGAATCGTAGCATAATGCAAAAGAGGTATAAATAGAAGTTAACTGCTCTGAAAAATGAATGTATTTCAGTAGGTGAAACGTTACATTTTTTTTGAAATGCTGCGACACGTACTGATTGATATCTTCATGATTTATTGCAAATTGTGTCTTCAAAATTACAAAAATATTGAATGATAACTCGATATTCTTCTCTCTGGAAATGGATAAATATAGCGAATGAATGCAAGGTTTTTACAAGCATGTCCATAACCATGCTCAGAAGCTAATCATGCAATCCATGCGAAATAAATTCAGTTACGATCGATAAAAATTACACTGGTATTATACTGGGTGAGACCGATGGGTTAATTTTCAATCCAAATATGCAACAAACTACAAAACCTTGGTAAATAATATCGTAATTTAAGTTTGAACAAGGAGATGAGAATTCAGTCGTTGTAATAGATATATCCATTGAGAAAAATCAATTGATGAATATTGTTTGAAGGAAAAAAAAATCGCAGTCGGTAGGATTCGAACCTACGCTCCCAGAGGGAATCTGATTTCTAGTCAGACGCCTTAACCGCTCGGCCACGACTGCCTTGACAACAATTTTAAATTTTAGTTTTGATAAAAAATGGTTGATGAATTCATCTAAAATAAATATAGAGAATTCCTCACTAGATAATGTTATATAAAACAATATTAGGGAAACAAAAGAAAAGTTTTGATTTCTTCAATGGTTGTGATTCATATCTCGTTTTTCTGAACTATTTAACTCATTTGAGACCTGTTATAGAAAATAAAGTGGTTGTAAAATAATGAAATGATATTACCTATATGGGTTTATATGTTAATGAAATTCAAGAAATATTAAAAAGAGAGAGTAAAGAAAAATAAACTCCATCATGTCAAAATATTGAGAAAAATTCCTACGAAAATCAAATGAAGTCAAAAAAAAACAAATGAACTGTGATGATTGAATACCTAGGTGGTTTATTTAAAAAAGTGTCTAGGTAGGTATAACAAAATAAAATGCATTTTTGAATTCCAAGTGCATTTTTGTTTTTATTTGATGCTTTTTCGTTTTTCCTTGATTTCTTTCAATTCCCTTTTCACTAACTTTTATCTGATCTTTCCATTATATTCACAGTTTGAATTATATCATTCTCGTTTTGTCTCGCTTTATCACATAACTTCGGATCAGTTCGATTTTATGACAGGTTTCAAAGTTTTAAAGGTCTCAAATAGTTCGAGCAGTGAAAGTTTGAGGCAATACTCAGCGAGGAACATTTTCAACCAAATAAAAAAGAATCTCTCTTTGGTTTTGAGTTTTTCATTCTGAAGATTCATTATTTTCATTCAAAATTGGTTTGAATTGAAGTTTTTGAGGATATTTTTGTCTACTAGAAACTGATAACCCACCTATTCGCGAAGGGAATCTTTAGAAGTCAGTGAATATTTTTTTTTCATGTTATCAGACTCAATACAGTTTGAATGACCTTTCGAAATGCTCATTGTTACTTATAGAAGTCTGAGAGAATGTTGGAAAATGTCTTTTTTTTTAAATTTTTCAATGGAATAGAAAATTATTCCGTCCTATTTTTATCATCTATTTATTCAATTCATCAAAACGTCTATTTTAAACTCTTGCGTGTCTGTCTTCATATGAATGCTTTCGAATACCGGTCTCACCCAATAGCTGTGTGCTGAGAAAATAGGCTACTCTACAGGGGGATATTATAAAAAAAATCTGTTTGGAAAGTGAGTTTGTCATGTATGTTGGTGATGATGATTCATTTGGGTGCACCATCGACCAGACTTCGTTAATTTAGTAGGTTGGGTCTACTTGCGCTCGCCTTGAAACTCTCGGAGTTTTTCTATAGATGTATGAAGCAAGGGACTTCTGTTTCCAAATACGAGAAAATGTCACAATCAATGATATTTTTCGAGCTTTTCTGATTGTGATTTGTTGTTTCAATATACCACACCAACAAGGACAGCCGTCCTGTTATCTAAATGGATGGTTTTCATGATTTTAACAATCAACATCACATCGATAATCATGAAAGGTAGATATTCACGGCCGGTGTCTAACAAAAAATTGGCAGATTTTATGTTTTCAAGGCCTTCAAGTATTTGAGCCTGAAGTTTGAAAAATTAAAGTAAAAAAAAAAACAAATCAGCATTGCCTTCTTGACTTTTTGCGTGATTCAATTTCGAAATAGCGGAAAATAAAAGAGTTACAAGAGGGGATGGGGAAATGAACAGAAGATTCACTATTGAAATCGGTAAATGAAAATAATGGACATTTTTCACAAAGTAGGAAGAAAAAATGCCATCCCTTTCTCGATTACATTTCTGTGTCCGTTTTGAGTAGCTCTTATACTTTCTGCCATCTATAGCTTTCTTTAGCATTCTTTAAATAGCTCTACAGAAAACTGTCAAGAGAAATGAGGTCAGTATAGCTGGGGTGTCACTGAATAGAGCCATGATTTATAATCTATTTTTGGTTGAACGATGCCATAAAAAAAGATGATACTTCATCTACATCTAGGATTATATTGAAAATAATGAAATGTTCAGCAATCACCAATGGGGGTTTATAAATGAACATAGTTGTGAAACAGCAGTACATTATTGGAAAATTGGTTACGCAAAAAATTTGACTACAATTGCAGTATTTTTGGACCTTCAATGAGCCTTCGAGAAAATTCACAGGAAAAGATTATTAAAAAATTCAGTAGCAGTAGGAATTAATGGAATAGTAATTGTTCTAAAATTTCGAAATAACGCTGTGTCCTGATAGTGTGGAACGGGTCAACACCAATTCAAATATCTTGGGGTGCAAGGATAGAAAATTGCTGTTCAACTTCATTATAAATGAGAGAATATTTATGCTAATTTGAAAATCGACTCAATATTTGAAGTTCCAGCAAAATGAAGCAACTGCATGTAATCATGAAGGGACATATCAGTTTCTGGTGGAATTGTTGAACCATAAATGGTCTCCTAGTTCTCCTGACCAAACGTCTCTTGTTTTTTCTGATGGGCTATTCGAGGAATGAGATTTATAAGTGACGCTATATGTTGGTGTGAATAGCACGCAGCATCGGAACGGTAGTCACTTCAAGACCGGAATGGTGACTTGAAACGCCATGCTACTAAGAAGAAACAATTTGTTATAATTCCAATAATTGTTGTTCTCTTCCTTTCATCCCTTGAAACTACTTTTTTACATTTCATAAAAATGTAATATAATGTTTCACCAGAAGAAATTTCACGTAAAATATATTCTTCCCAGTGTGTCAAAAAGGCATCGCTCCTTGTTTTTCTGTATTTCTTAACTTCGAAGTGAGGAATGAGTACTAGTCAGCCTGTATGAAAAATCAATTTCACCTCCAACGATGGACCTAATGTTCTTAGAATTTACTCTTTTCCATTTTTGAAGCTCCCTGCTTCCACAGAATCGACAGAAAAATATTCGAGAGAAAATCCTCAGGCAAGCACACCCTCTCGTGTATCGTGTTAGTGTAGGTTGATTCAAAGTTGAAAATTCAAAGAAATACTGTTAGTTTTCTATTTCGAATGATTGTGGACCAATACCTTGAGCACCTGGAGGAGTGAAGCGTCGCACAGGACAAACCATCAAACAGAGAACAAACAACACAAACAGATTAGTAATAGCTGAAGGAAAGATCATAGTTTACACATCACATTTAACACCGAGGGTATATGTACGGGGTAAAATAAACGGTAGCGCCAATGACCATCATTATCGTGGTATTGTTCTAATTATTCTGTTTCTGAAAGCTCTCAAACGAAATTAATCTACAGAGCAATGCCGCAATAATATTATTATGAGACGGCTGTTGGGTGTTGCTTTCAAGAAATGCAGCAGCCTGGAAAAGCTTATATTCCTTTGGATTATTTCCCGTTTTAGTTCTTTGTAAGCGGCCTCTGTTCCGGCAGAGAGGTATGAATTTTACCGTAAACGGTTATGAATGTTCCACCACTTACCAGCTTAAATAAATAACTGAGATAACTTCATCATTTGGCAGTAACTCGTAATGTTGAAATATTCTAACCCATCTGTATTAGTTTCTATAAGATTGTATTACCTTATTCAACATTCGAACGTTGTACACGGTGTAACAAGTGTTTATTTTAATTCCGGGTTCATATAAACATATGTCCTGAATCACCAGCCCTGTCGAATAACAAGGTACTGAAACTCTAATGAAAAAACAGTTTCGTTATGATTGCTCGGGAGAGTCGAGATAGGGCATGAAATTTACTTCATTTTCACCCTTGGTTTTTATATAAAACCATGAATTTTGAAAAGAGTTGAAGCACTTTCAGATCTTTTTCTTTCTTCTTTGCAATAAATACTCATGAAACTAGAAGGTTATAACTTCAATTGTTAAATCTGGTGTTGATGTCCAATTCAGAGAAAAAATATTTCGAAGCAATGATTGTCACTATAAATATCAACCAGACAACCCTCTGCGGTGACACTGAAACTACTATTTCCAATCTTATCACATCAGGAGGAGCCCTTCATCACTGCTATCAAACATACCAAGTTTGATCACAATTGGTACAAAACCAATTTTTTATTAAAATATCAACACCTCGTTATTCAAAAACGAAGCTATTTAGAATAGAAGTTTCTATGAACTTTTTTTAAAAAAATACCACTTCCCGAAAACAAAATCATTACACAAAATACACCATATATATTAATGACGATGTTTCACATATATAATACAGATATAGATCACTCCTTTCAAATGGTCTACAAAAATTAAAAATATTGACGAAATTATACAAATTCATCGCATATTACTTCCTTTTATATATATATATATATATATATATATATATATATATATATATATATATATATATATATATATATATATATATATATATATTGTTGTGGGTTTTGTTGCCAATCTTTACAGCTCGTCGGCGATCCAGTTGAGTTTAACCTCGGTGCAAGGTGCATAAAAACTCTAGTGCGTTGACTGATATGCTTTTGTTTATAGTCTAGTTCCTAAAGGGTAGATAGTGACTCATAGGTTGTACGGTTCATAATTGATGTGAAGCAGGTCAAAAAAAAATTGCTCTAAAATGTTTCGTTCCGTTAACCTGCTGACGAACGTCAACCCTCAGAAGTCGAAGCAATGTATTAACGAGGCCTTACCTTTCAACGTGCGATTACCCAGCACGGTGGCCTGGCGGAGAGGTCAAGGAATAGAACATAGATTATCTAGGGTACGGATATTGATTGTTATTAACTTTCCCTGTCACTTGGCATTTCTCAATTGGTGTTGTAACAGTATTCGGCTGATCCATCTTGAATTTCATCAGAATATTTTTTGTGTATATTTTATAATTGAAAATAGATTTCTGACCACTTCTGAGAACATACCAAACGTCTTCAGGATGATTTCGAATCCAATTGCCATCGACGCACATTTCAACGATGATATTTCCATTTCCAAGTGCCTGCATACGTTCGCTATTTTCAACCACGACAAATTGAGGTATTGCAAAATGTTTGTGAAGGGTAAACCAACCTCTGTGTTTTGTCATGTGATGCGTGGCACCTGAGTCAGCAAAACATGCAATATCTGGACTGTGTCACATGAGAAGTCCGCGATGGTAACAAAGGCGCTTACCCATCTATATCTCGGCTTTATGGTTACTTTTTGTTTCAGACTTTTTACAGCCTTTCTCGAAATTACCTTTTCCACCACAAGAATAACACTTCAAGGAATGATATTTTTCCTCTTTCGTGATATTCTTCACTATATAAGTAAAAACTGGCCTTTTCGGTACATTTCCTGCCACGAATTCGGTAGTGTTCTGTAGTTCACAAGAATCATGTTCCTTCAGACGTATTTCGACGGTACAAAGTCTTTCTCGGAGAAGCATTATTGTAAACAACGAGATTGAAACCTCTGGTGCAAAAGTTGAGACTTTTCCTAGAGATCAATTACCCTAACACCAAACAGATATTTTTGCACTCGACGCATGTTTCGCTAACAAGGTAAGCATCTCCAGGAGAAGAAAATTGATACTAAATCTAACCGGAAAACTTTAGGTATACAAACAACTAACCCTAGTCTTTAGATTTAGTATCACATTTCTTCTCCTGAAGATGCTAACCTTGTTAGCGATACGCGCGTCGAGTAGAAAAATATCAGTTTGGTGTTAGGGTAATTCATCTCTTGGAAAAGTTTCAGGCATTATTGTTCATTGTTCTTTCGGCACTGATTCCCATGCGTTCGTGAATTCATAATACTCTGATGGCAAAGTGTTCAAGACTCTATTCAGGAACAACGACTTTGAAAGCTCAACCTTGTCTTCTTTCCACGTCTCGTCTTGCAGTTCAACCCATAGTTCTACCAGTTTAGCTATGTGTCTGGCAATGGTTTGTTCTGAAGAATCCCTTTCTTTGATTCCAAAAAACTGGTTGAAAAGTCTACATTGCCTTTGCTCAGTCCGCTGCTCGTAGATGCTGTGTAGTTTCTCCCACATTTCCATCGAAGAGTTACACATATTAAGTTTTCTAACTTGCGAACTAAGGCTGGATACTATGATATTCTGAGCTGAGTAATCGGTTTTATTATACGTTTGTCTTACTTATTTGTCATACTCTAACTGCCTTTTCTCAGAAGCACCTTCTTTGAGCACAGGACTTTTCAACTTCCCCTAGACTGCATCCATTGCACCAAGCGCTTGCAGCTGGATTTTTACTTGGAATTTCCAATCGAACCGATTTGATTGACCTTCTAGTTGGTCTACTAGAAAATTTGGAATCTCCATTTTCACTTGTGGAAACCTCTTGGGATACTACCTTGATGTGGATACGAATTCGGAAAAACTCGCTCTGATTACTTTCAGTTTATTCATAGTTAAACAGCTCTGTTTTGATTTGATTCACATAGAATTACATGGATTTCATTCCACTGAACAGAAAATATACATATATCAAACGTGATATTCAATAATATCTTTTATGGAGACTCCTTGGTACCCATATGAAACAATTTTATTCAAGAGCAAAGCAACACACTGAAATGATTCAGTTTATTTCATAAGAGTGAATGTTACGTTACTAGATTCTCGAAGTGCGCCTCAGTTGGCAATCTTTCGACGGGATTTATTTGGTTAAAATGAATCAAAATCAAGAATGCCAGAGATCGAGAATTTGGACCTACGATAAATCAGGTATAAGTCAAAGCACCAGGGTTTCTATGAATCTTGCCTTAGATATACTCAGTGCAACAAGATTTTCAAAATATATTTTACCCAAGGAAATGATCATAAAATGAAAGCTACTGATCGTAGCTAGAGAATATAATTCGTATCAAAGTACCATTAATAATATAATATCGGGGTGTTCCATATTGGATTTGCGAGGTCAACCAACAAAATTTATGAGTTTCAACCTTCACGAACGCACCTATAAGCGTGCCAATTTTCCAATAAACTTCGATATATGAACCGTTGTTCATATATCATATTATCCTTTCAATGGATAAAATCAAATTAAAAATACCTTCGGGGCTAATGAAACAAATTTCAATTATCAACACCCGCCTCGTAGAAGGGTCCAATCGAATAAATAAATCCATTACCATGTATGTAGTACATATAGCGCTACCGTCAGAGAGGATTAACATTTGCTGAAAACAATAATAGTCTCATGGGATGCACACGGATTACTACAGATTTATGGAATAATGGATGTTAATGATAAATGGGAACGTTCGGTGGAAATAGTACAAAACACAGGTGGTAATGAATGTTTACAAGATTTCCAATTGGAGAAAAACCCGTTATGGTCGGTGATTAGTCTTCGAAACGATAATTGAGATGATGGTAAAGCCATATGTGAAATATTATTATTGCAACTCTTTCGTTGGGATTTTCTCTTTTCGATCGGAAGTTTGGTATGACTTAAACTTCACATTGTTTGGATTCCGTATTCCTGAAGGGGAATATAGAAGCTCTTGGGATTTCAATACTTGGGATCTATACAAGACTCGAATAATCTTAATAAGTAATATGATAGCTGAAAAATCCTTTAGAATAGAAGCAACATTTTCCACAGTTCAATCCCTATTATGTTCAGCAGAATCCACAATTTTCAGTGTTTTAGGAAATGTTCTCGACTCTAAATAGGCATTGCTTTCATTGACGAATAATGATAGCGATATCGTTTCAGTTTGTTCCCAACCAAATCCCATATTCAGAATATTTCTCCAGCCCTTCTTGGTATTAGTGACGCGACAATAGAAATATTTGAAGAAGTTTATGTCTAGGGGCCACTCGAAGTCATTATTTATAGAATCATGTCAAGTTGAAGTTTGTGACATAAATTTAATTCAGTTGTGAATTTATTGTACAACTATACCATTTCGATACGAAGTCACTACAATATAAAAATGAACATAGAAGTCTGTTTTGGATATGGATAACCTACCATAGTATGAAACGTGTATTATGTATATCATGGTTCATACTACATAACACTCATATAGTTCGACTGTACAATCTAATTATTTTTGTGGGACATGACATCAGCGTTAAAATAAAGCGAAACTTCTCGATACTTTTCATTTTAGAATCAGTTTTTTAAATTGACCAGTTTGCACGTATTTCATTTTCCTAATTCAGGGGAGAATTCAGCAGTAATGATTTGCTGGAAGTTTTAGGTTCCTTACATCATATTTATTGTAGTTTGTTTTTAGAAAAGAGTGTTTCGACATCATGCTCAGAATTACGGTCAAATTATGGAAAAATCTCGTGTTATCCATTATTGTGACTTGATTTTCCACTGCGTGGCTGGAAATACTCTATATATTTGAAGTTTATGATAATATATGGGGCAAAGATCCAAGACTGTTATGTTATCTTTCTCTCTGATGAAATAATATGTGCTTGACACCTATCGAGGTAGGATAGTTGGATGGATGAGCTCGTTAGGTCAGAACCACCACTATACCAACTTACAAGTCGAAAGGCTCGTTAAGAAAGCTACTTTTGAATAGTTCAGATAAAACACCCAGCACAAGCCACTACCGTCTCTGCATGACCACTATTGGTTTGTATTTTTGCTAGTGAACGTTCAGACTTTTTGCATCATGAACATCAACTTGTATTCCCTGTAATAAAAACGAAAATGGCATTTTCAAATAACTGCACTTCACGCTTTAATCATCGAATGCTTCCCGAATTTCAGTTATGATTTTTCTCTTGTGATAAAATGGATTCATTGGAATTACATGATATCCCTTCTTTCCTCAAAACACAAAATGGTTATTGAAGATATTTTTTTTACATAATCCCTCCTCAGACACTGTTACGATCAATTCCAGAAGGCAAGAGTCTTATGCGGTAAGGGTCGGCTGGTTGTCTTGGGCACCAAAGCCTCCCGGGCTTGGGGAAAGCCAGAAAAACTCAGAGTGCTCCCAGGTCGGTTAGTGTATTCAATCAATAGATCCCTCCGTCCAGATTTGGTCTCTAGGCTACCAACAATTGCCTATCGCACCGAGTCAGCCAGATTCGATTATGGATTGAACCAGCAGTGAGAAAGCCAAATCGAATATGAATCGGTCGTACATCGCTCGGCCACCAACGACAGAAATCGGAAGGAATTTCAATCATAGCTTTTACAAGCCTGATCAGAAAATTAATAAGATAGGCTGATAACTACCAGACACCTAGATGACTTGAATAAAATAATGGATGATTATATCGCGATCTTAAAAAAATAACAACTGTATATTGGCTTAGAAATATTGCGGAGATTGGTAACTGTTGAACCATTCTGGAGCCTTTCGATTTGTCGGTCAACTCAGAGTTTTTTTGTCAAAAATTTGAGGAACCATCATCGCGAAAATATAATTGTAGTTTCCACTGTAGACAGTTTTTACCGTGAAGTAAGAGCGCCCTCTACTGGAAGACTCAAACCACAGGCAGATCAAGTAATAGAGGTGTCTAACAGCAGGCATATTGTACTACTAAGCTGTTACTGTGGACCCGTCGCGAACCAGAATGGTCTTCGATCCACTCGCAGAGAAGGCTGCGACTCCGACAGATTAGAGGGGGTCGGAACAGTAGTCAGGCATTGGATTGGTGACTGCAATGATTTCGAAATTCTGAAAATTTATTGTGGCACCCAATCCAGTCGATATTTAAAAATTCACGGTACAATCATGATTCATATAAAACCAAAACCTTTTATAGTGTTGTTATTGAATTGTTTACCTATGCTATGTTACTTTTTTCGTATTTGAAATGCGTTCAAGCTATTAATTACTGCAATCAAAGTCAATTTCACTGTTTTTGATCTTATTTGGATCTGTATAATATTCTGTATTTTTTTACAGTCAGTCAACATAGAATTTACGTTCAGCAGGGCCTTGATTACTTCTTATCTCTTTTCCTGAATTTTAAACGGGAAGCTCGTGGTTGTTCAATATGAAATAACGATTTCGTATCGTAAAGACGCTGAAGGATACCATAAAAAGTAATTATTGGATTTCCTTCGTGCGGTTTCAGTTTCTTCCAGCAAACCGTCGGGGATATTTAAATCCACCAACCAACAGGTAGCTTTCATCGATTACTCAATAGCCTTGAGCCTTGAATTGTATGAGGGAACGCTAATAGTATTCAAACGATTCGAAGGAATTGATTGTCGATGAAATGCACCTGATAACGATATTTATTGGTTTTCCCATACATTTCTGATATTTCCCATCGTTGAAATGGAGTAACTCGTGACGAATTTGTAATAAGGAAGTCGTTGAGGTCTTATTTGTAAAATGGAAAGATAAATCTTCCATTCAACCCATTCACACCTGACTACTTGAAAGGAAATGGGACAAGCTGGAAGTAATAGCAGATGTCATGAAAGGTCGCAACCACTTACTGAGATACTTGTATGTTGATTTGACCTATGCACCTCACCTTACCAAAATATCTAACATATTCACTACTATACCTATACTATATACTGGCAATAAACTCGGAAAAAAATGTATGGAAACCAAAAGTTATTTACGAATTATTCTTTTCGAATTCACAAATGATTTTCACTACTTATTTTTCGAAACAACCGATAACAGAAATTTCAGCATGGAAGTGCTCTCATTTGAAAACATTTCTTAATTGTCTTCAAGAAAACTTCTTGGCATTATGATTTTTCGAAATGAAGTTTATAACTCACTTATAGGTTATTCAATCCATCTTGGCACAGAACTAATAACGTGAATGCTCAGCAATATCTGTGAAGAATACTAAAATGAAAAAAACACCCACTATATGTGTTTACTGTGTTGAAATTTATTGCTAGATGTTTTTTCTTTCGTCATCTACAATACCAGTGTGCAACAGGAAAAGTATCTGAGTTTGTGCCAACATGGATTGGATAAGCTGTAGCTACCTATCTCCATGGCCCACTCCAATCTGTATCAGTATGAAAATGAATTTCATTGGCAAAATATATTTTGGAGTTTTCCTGTTATCCAACTGAAAATTGACTACGGATACCTGTGCCATTCGGATTGCTTGACACATCTTTTCCTCTTTCTTATTCCGTTTTTCTTGTAAAGTATTCTCTATTCTGTAGCCCTGCCGAAAAACTCCTTGCCAGGTGTAAATTACCACTGTTGAATAGTCCAAGAAGAGTACTGAATCTCAAAATCTCCTCGTTATCAAGAAGAAATTTCAGTGAGGCAACATAGGGGTTGCTGTTTGAATAGCCATTCTTTCTCTTCATCAATAAGTATTTTTCAGAACATGTTTCTTACTTATCATGTTTCTAACTAATCATTATTTTATTTTCTGTACTCTCTGTTCATTCATTTGAATTCCGAAATTCATCTGATTTAAATGAATTTCTACCGGAACGAACAAAATTCCCTCGAATTAGCGATGGCTAACCGTTTGTTAATGAGTATTTCGTTGAAACAAATGAAATTGAACTGCAGAAACTCATCTAAAACTGCCGCTTTCACGTCTGAAAGCAACCGTTGTCGGTTTATCGCAGCAGAAAATCACTTTTATCAAAACTCGCTTTTCAATTACGCTTTATTTTTCGACGAAAGAAACGGAAAATCCAATGGAGGTGATGCGATCCGGAAATGAACTGATTACGGCTTCAAAAATGAACGCGGACTGATTATTCATCGTAGTAAGCTTCGTTGATCTTTCAATATAGCTGTGATTCACAACCCAACGCTGACACCAATATCCCAATACAAAAACATTTCTTAGTTTCAATCTATTCTTTTTTCTAATGGACTTTTTCGATTCTGTTTGAGGATGATTTCGATTCAGAACGAATGTCCTCGAATGAACGTTGATCAAAAATGAATAATTAGATGTTTGAGACGCGATTTGACCGTGCAAAACTATTCGTTTCAGCGTCTTAAGATGAGGATTGACGAATGACCGTTGGAAATGAATTTTCAGAGTTCCAAAGATCGCCGCCCTCAGCGCAACCAGTCCGTTTGAAGAATTTTTCAAATGGCGAATAATTGTCGGAATCTATATTGGAAGGTAATTCCTCCGTTCACGAGAGGTCGCTGATAGCTGATGGTATACAGAGGAGCCAAACAAATAATAAACTATTTCAGAAGCAGTAAACAAATTGCAACGAATAATATAAGGAATACATTGGGTGAAACGTGAAACCCTTGCGTGAACGGTAGAAGGCATGATAAACAGTGGCTACAATATTAGCTGCTGTGCTGTTTGTCGTGGGTCAAAAATATTATTAGAGTTCTGAAAAATGTATTTTGTATAGCTGATAAAAAAACATCATTTCGTTTCTTTTTTGTTTTCGGTTAGGTATAACGTGAACAGTAGGTCGACTGTTAGTCTCTGAACCATATAGAAGGGAACGATAACTCCTGGTCGGCGTTTTTGACGTAACAGGTACAAATTATATTTTTTGCTCTGGTGGTGGGGTCTCGGATATCACTCGGCTCTCGCGGAGAGTAGAGTGAATTTGTGTTCACGTTTTCTTTACGGTGGTGTAGGTAATATTCGTGCAGACGGTGCAGGCTGATGATAGATGATAACATTGTACTTTTTTCTTTATAGGTATAATAAAATGTTTATTAGTTAATTCGCTGGTATTAATCAGCTTGACTTGAATTAACAATGTAATAAAATCTTTGACATCAAGTTCAACCCACTTGTAGACGTCCGAATAATTTGAAATTTGGCAGGTGTTCTTAATACCGGTGACAATGCATTATGAAATTTTTGTGGGAGAAAGAACAAAATTGCGGCTCCATATTGGCGATATTTAATTATGATCCGAATCGAATCAAAATTGGTATGTAAGGGTTTTCTGGTCGAAAGTTAAGAATATTTCGTCAAAATTCGGAATGGCGACTTCAATATGGCGGACGAGTTCCGTAATTATCAACCGACTCTAATCCAAATTGGTATTTGGGGATTTTCCGGGTCGAAGATTATGACTCTTCAGTTAAAATTGAAAAATTCGAATGACGCTTTTGAGAATGTTGTAAAATTTACAAAATACATTTAAAATCGATAACGAGATATGTCAAGACTAAATTGTAGAAAATGAATATTATCAAAATCTTTTTTAAAAACGCTTATATTTAAATGTCGTGAAAAAGATAGAGCGCGATTACAAGGTTAGCATCTTCAGGAGAAGTAAATTGATACTCGAATCAAAATACTTCTCATGAAGATGCTAACCTTGTTAGCGAAACGCGCGTCGAGTGCAAACAAAATCAGTTTGGTGTTAGGGTGATTGATATCCAAAAATGAAGAGCGTAGAGCGCTCATCAATCATTGAGAAAATGTATAGTTTCCTACGGCTTTTACTCATATTCTTCGTATTTGAATAACCAGGAATAATATCATTTTCCCTTTTTAGTGCTTTCAAATACCTATGGGAGTGTTTTTTTAAAAGTTTTGTTCATAATATTTATTTTCGTATTATTTGCACAATATCTGATACGTTTTTCGGTTGAAGATGGCGGGCAAGTTTTGTGATTTATGAACCGATGCTATTCAAAATGGGTATATTAATATTTTAGTGGTGAAAAATCCAATTTTTTGTCATAATTCAAGATGGCAAGCGTATTTTAAGCAGTGTTTTTTTGGGGTCGAGGCTCACAATTTCTCGTCCAAAATGATATAATTAAACGAGATGTGTTAGATAGGATCCTATTTGAAGTATACAGTGTGTAACAACGAAAACTTAACAGAGCTGTTGTTGAATATAAAAAGTAAGATTTTGACAAAAAACCTCGGACACGTCGATGTATAATTGAAGAGGGACACCTTTAGGACTACTCAGATTTTTTCTAGTACGCACCCCCTCGGAGGGTGCGTCCGACGACTCTTATTTAGATAGGAAAAGTAGGTCGAGTGGCACCTCGTGTTTTGAAGGTCTTTCGAATACCTTCACAACTCTGTTGACAGAAAATTTTTGTGGCGATTTTTTGAAGGTATTTGTAATGAGATCAACGCCTTTTAAAATAAGTCAAATTGTTTTTGAGGTACAATTCACATTCAGAACTTTCATAGAAAAATAAATTTTGGCTTTTTATAACAACCTGCCAATACGTGTCCATGTGATTTCGTATTTTTTGTTTATTACGAGGAGATTTTTTCGGGGGATGGGGTTGGTTACCAATCGTTACAAAAAAATTTCTTACAACAGAGAATTGTAAAGGTATTCGAAAGACCTCTAAAACACGAAGTGCCACACGACCTACTTTTCCTATCCAAATTAGGGTCGTCGGACGCACCCCTCTAAGGGGGTGCGTACTACAAAAAATCTGAGTAGTCTGAAAGGTGTCCCGCCCCTTCAATTATAAATCGACGGGTCCGAGCTTTTTTTAAACGCCAATAGCTTCATTTCAATAATGAATTATTATATTTGACTTGCTTCTGGGGTCATTTGACCTGGCCAAGGTCATCTCACCGCGAATGGTATACAAGCAGTTTATCGAGTCGCATTGGGTTTTTTCTTGTTGTCTGTACTCATTTTTCGTACCTATAAGGTGTATTCATATCTGCTCTTCTCAATGAATTAAATGAATATTTGACAAGGCAAATTTCACTACCACTACCTTCAGCATCCATAGTCGAAATAAGTATTTATCTTGTTCAGTCTAGGAAAAAAAATCCATGCAAACCACATAGAAAAGAAATCTCTCACACTATAAAATCCTTCCGCCACCAAGTACCGCTCAACCTCATTTTTGAAAGCTTCGTAAGTTTTCAGCATTTGTAATGATTTCGATAGTGAATAGAAAGGAGTAATTTGCGCATAGTGTGGTGATTTTTTTTATAATGATGTACCTATGACGGGTTGGTACAGTCAATTTATTGTTTCTTTCATCTAATTTTTTGATCAAATTTCTTCTGAACACTTTTGAGACTCTGTTCCAGTCGCATGCTGCTCCCTAAGATGCCGAGAATCTAGATGGGTTCCAAGAACCCTCACATATTTGGAAAAACGTACGTTCGGTATAACTAGGTTCTGCGGCTTGGATGTAGAATAAATGTACCTATATGTAGGTACTCCGTTTTTCCAGTAGGTAATGTTAAGTTTATCGGGCACCAAGCGATAAAAAAAAAATTTTGCGGGAACTTACGTATTTCGACCTCCTGAGCAAAAAACTTAGATAAAAAATTTGGCGCTCTCCAATAGTTTTCAAGATACAGGGCATTTTTTGGGTCAAAAATGGGATTTTTGAATACAAGTTCCTGCATCAAAATTACACTTGGAATTCATCCTTCTTTTTTATCAGCACAATGTACACATCCCTAATTATCCGTTCCACACTTTTTTCATTTGGAAACACTAGTTTTATAACAAAAAATGCACTTTTCCTCAACAACAACAAAAACATTGAAAATTCGGCATGTTACTGCTAAAGTGCTAAATGTTTAGTGTATTTTTTTTATGAGGGGTTGGTACCCTGGAAAACCAGAGCACACTATTCAAATTCAAAATATCGCGAATTAATTTTCCTTCATTTTGAAGTTTTCACGTGAATAATTAAAATGATGAAATTATTCGAATATACAGCCTTAGTGCATAATAAGAGGGCATTAGTTAATTACCTTACAACAATAGGAATATTTCTCTCGACAAATCAATGCCCGAAGTGTGAAGGAAAATTAATTCGCGATATTTTAAATTTGAATAGTGTGCTCTGGTTTTCCAAGGTACCAACCCCTCATAAAAAAATTATACTAAACATTTAGCAGTGACATGCCGAATTTTCAATGTTTTTGTTGTTGTTGAGGAAAAGTGCATATTTTGTTATAAAACTAGTGTTTCCGAATGAAAAAAAGTGTGGAACGGATAATTAGGGATGTGTACATTGTGCTGATAAAGAAGAAGGATGAATTCCAAGTGTAATTTTGATGCAGGAACGTGTATTCAAAAATCCCATTTTTGACCCAAAAAATGCCCTGTATCTTGAAAACTATTGGAGAGCGCCAAATTTTGTATCTAAGTTTTTTGTTCAGGAGGTCGAAATACGTAAGTTCCCGCAAATTTTTTTTATCGCTTGGTGCCCGATAAACTTAACATTACCTTCCAGTATTCAAAATAAGTCGATTTTTTGCACCAAATGTCCATCTCTTCCATGTGATGAGAACTTTTTCCTCAGTGGTCTTTCCCTATGTACTAACAGTGGTGTCATCAGCGAAAATGACAACTCTGCCACTACTAATATGACAGGGCAAGTCATTTACGTATAATAAACAAAAAAGTAGACCTATTACTGATGAACTCCTAACGGAACATTGTATTTGCCAGACGAGTTACTGCACATCTTCACGAGATATTGTATCCAATCCACTTCCTGTCGGAAGCACAAAGACTATTTACTAACAGTGGCAATGCCGCAGTTGTCGATTAAAAATCTAAACCCTAAATTCGCAGATGCCACAGACCACAGACGCATCGGCATCATCGTTTTTGATCGGTTGCTAGGGCGACGCCTACCTGACTGAGGGGGACAAGCGCGCTAGCGCTAGCAAAGAGTAGGGGTAGAACATATTATCTTTGGCGCTAGCGCGCTCCCAGGTCCCAGACCTGTTTTATGAACGAGTTCGTTCCTTACACTTACGGTTAGATTATTGAAAAAAGTAATTTTTCAAGAAAACACAATCCAGTGTAATTAAAATGAGAACACTTCCTCTAATGCTCTCATCAAGTAATAAAGTTTATCTTTCACAACAGCCAAATCTATACTGTCGAGTGCTTATGACAGATCAAACATTGAGACGACAAATTTATTCTGAATTCTGATCAAGTTCAGAAGGAGATGATTTGTAGCTGTTTCCACAGATTTGTTGATGCGAAAACCGTGTAGGGAAGAAGAATTCCGATACTTTTCTGAGAAGTAAATTAATCGGTAATAGGTATATCATAAAATCTCTTTCGAGTATTTTTGAGACAATAAGGAAATGTTATATATAGTTATCCATTATGAGAGGATTGCCTTTTTTAAACAATGATGAGAATACATTAGCAACTTTCATTAAATTCGTAAACTTTCCTTACGGCAGTGAGAAATTGATTGTTGATATATGTGTAAGGGGAGATGAAACAAGTTCACAAATAGTTTTGAAAAGAACTGGAGAAATTTCATCTGTACTAGAAATAGTTTTGTTTTTCATAGCGGATGATTATGGTACAAATACACTATTAATTTATCTGATTACATAGGTAATCGTTTTCAGCAGCGCCAGCTTTCGCGAAAATTTTAGCAAAAGAAGTACCTACCTAGGTAGGAAGGTATCTGCTTTCAACATTTTATCAGTAATTACCGAGAGTTTCGACCTCTGAGTCAAGTTCGGAGGTCATATATATATTTATATATATATATATATATATATATATATATATATATATATATAGTAGTTGATTGGTTCTTGGGATTTGGATTCGTTTGGGAAAATAATAAAGTCTTCTCTTTATTTGTATACAAAACGTTTCGCCCCTGGCCAGGGGCTTTTTCAATTGTTTATTCAAAAAATTTTTTTTCCATAGCTACGTGGACGGTTTTCTGTAAGAGAATGTACATTTTATTTCTGTTTTTTTTTCCTTTCCAAAAGCATAAATTTGTTTATTGTCAATAACCTTTGTACGTACCTTGCCTAACATTATTTATATCTCACTGTGAAAATGGTTGGATGTGTTTCGCATTTTCACAGTGAGATATATTATCAATAATGTTAGGTGAAACGTTTTGTATACAAATAAAGAGAAGACTTCATTATTTTCCCAAAAGAATCCAAATCCCAAGAACCAATCAACTACTAAATCAAACAGGATTCAAGAACCTACCAAAACCTAATAATATATATATATATATATATATATATATATATATATATATATATATATATATATATATATATATATATATATATATATATACATATATATAATATATGACTTAGTGCCTTCTGTTTGTAAGTCCACGAAATTTTATGGATAATGAAAAAAAGTATTGTATTTTGACAAAAATTCATAATCTCCAGTCCCAAAACCTCGGCGGTACCATTTAGATTAGAATCCGACTGAGTCACAAAATTCATATCCGCCATATTGAATTTTAGAATAACTGAAAACTCCACCTACGAAATCTACATACTAAGAGTAGAATCGGACAACACTATAAATTACAAGTCATTTGTATTTATTTTTAGATACTTTCAAGGTTAGACTATAAAAAACAAATAAGTTTCCAAATGACATGGATATGGATAATTACTTTTTATCACATTCACCAATGAATAATAATTTGTTTTCACATTAAATGCCACTATATATTATAGTTTCTATCAAGAAAAAAGGCCAAAGACAAAAAAAACTGAATACACACAATCACGTTTTATATATTATTTGGCTCACCCAATACAATGCAAACTACGACTTCTCTTGTTCGACGTGGTCCTCCCTAGCGCCACCTATGAGAAAATAGCCACATCACGTATGGAGCGATTTTCGGCTAAATTTCACGTGTTTATGGCTGCCATGTTGAATGTTTCTAATAATGCTTGAACGAAATAAATTTAAGTACAGAAAACTCATTTATTATGGACTTTTTGAAGCCTACATTCGGCAGGGTGATTATTCATTAGGTGAATTAGGTGCTGAGAACTTTTGGTTCCATTCTGAAACAAAAACTTGAAAAAATTACAAATGTTTGAAAATCAATATTTTCTTTTGTAGAAATAATTCGAGCCTCAAATTTTGTCATCACCTATTCCAATCCTTTATCTTTCGGTATACCAAATCCCGTTTCAGCCAGTTGTCATTTAAACGAATCGTCTTTTCGTAAAGTTGATGCTGCTCTGAGCATTATTGTCAATCCCCCTCTTAAACCACTAGTTTCGGCGTCTGGGGGCGCCAAATGAGATTTATTGATGTGAAAAACCTCTATTGGCTGATACTTTTTTTCCATTTCACTATATTTGTAGCGGACCAGAGTGGAAATTTCTGAGTTGCTGTTCAGAAATAGACAGTTCGTGCCCTGAGGAATGATTACAATCAGTACAACAGTTTCATTGAACATTTCCATGAATTTGGTTGAGATCAATATTCCACCACTGACAAGACATGCTTCATGTTTTTCAATTCATAGTTTTATTGTGTACAGATATTTTTGAATGTACAGTAATTAACGACCTTTTCATGAATCTATCGTTTGGAAAAAATATAATTTTTCATCTAGAGAAATTATTATTTTAAGAAACGCGTGTCATGCTTTTCTGAACTTCTTTATAGTGGAGACGAGAGTGGAGATCGTACACAGAACCACAAGTTTTTATTTCTTAAGAAAAATCTTGGTGGAAAAACCAATTCGGGATTTATTCATCAAACTAAAAAGTAAATTGAGTGTATAGTCTATCTACGACTTTGAGAATGAATAATCATCAAATTTATCTATTAATTCAGCTCTCATTCATATCCCGATGCAGTACCAATATTTCAATTCTCACCTAATCTTGTTTTCACGATACGTTAATCAATTTTGAGATGAATCAGTGTTCCGTTAGATGGAACTGTGGAAAAGGCATTGGAAATAATTGTTTATACATCTAAGAGTTGCCGAAGGAGATTCATTTGAACTCGAAATCTTGTAAACTTTCGGGGTTTCACCAGGGGCAATAATGAATTTGAACCGATCAATTGTTTCATTTTCCAAAAATGGCGGCAAGAATGGATCATGGATCAACATGAACTAATCCTTTTCACGAAGAATACTGTCTGTTATTCGGATTAAGTTGCATTAAGACTGCCTTATCTCTTCTTTTGAAATATATAGTCTAAACTCAGTCAAGTATTATAAGTGTGTTAATTCACCGCTGAGTACCGAACAAGAATAAAAGGGAAGTTTTACAAATGAGGCATTCGCTCAAAATTTGGGAATTGTGATAATACATGGTTGACAAAAACGATTCTCGTTCAAAATCAGCTTTAAATATCTGCTTGTTTCAGGCGAATGCAAGTTCTTCATTCGATATGTATGTTTACCAGATTACCAGCAGAAATAAATACATTTTTATAAAGACGAGTTTAGCAAATGAAATATTTTATTTGCTCAATCCACTGAAGGATGAAGGACATTGAAAAATTGGGAGGGTTCGTGAGATATTTACATTAAATCCGGTCATTTATCACCGCGATATATCATATCGAAATTATGACAATGTGTATAATAAACGATCAGATTGGAACGTTTGTTGTAAAAGTTGAACTTTTGTAGAGATGAATAACGCGCGTCGAGTACAAATAATATCAGTTTTT
Organism: Zygogramma bicolorata; assembly: GCA_032362365.1. Taxonomy (NCBI): domain Eukaryota; kingdom Metazoa; phylum Arthropoda; class Insecta; order Coleoptera; family Chrysomelidae; genus Zygogramma; species Zygogramma bicolorata. The sequence goes on from JAVJAQ010001010.1 coordinate 600,869, forward strand.
TGTATGGTTATTGATCACTACAAACAGTTTTAAAACGTATTATGTAAATACTAGAGAAAAGTGAAATTTTGTTGAAGGAGATGAGACACGATTTCAAATTGATTATATTTCTAGCCCTGACAGCATAAAAAGCAATCTAATAATAACATAAAAATAATGGTACTGCTGATTTTTGAAGTCATTTAAAGATTAATTTATCGAATTCCAATTTTGAGATGAACATCGATTTCTGTTCAATAACCTGCGGTTTTATTAAACGTGTTGAAGACTTGGTGATCAGCAGTATATATCATATAGTTCATATATATTCATGAAGAGGTAGCTGACGTTCATATAGTTCAAATATTCCCCCGTTATATACTTCTCGCTGGTGTTGAATGGCAGGTATTCTGGAACTTGTGACTTTGAGAAATCATATCAGTCTCATTAACATAAAACTGGAACATTCGAAGGATATAAAGTTGATATTATTTTATTGCCAGTAGAACCAGAGAAGTATTTGTTTTAAGTAGACTGTGGACGATATTATTGTTTTTTAAATAGGTAACATTACTTTTCTTTTTTTAAAGTTTTGTATCCTCTATGTTGTTTTGAAGAGAAAAATGAAAGAAGAATCAAAGAATCATCCACGATCGATTGATTCCAATGATACTAATCAGTTACATTCACTCGTCGACGTGACGATAAATGCGGTGCCTGTATCAAACGCTCGCCTACCCATATCCCACTGTTGACACCAATAATTCAACTCCGATAGGCCGCAAGCCGTACATTAGCACACTTTCATATATATATTCGGAGGTGTTCTATTAATTACGTCGCCGCAACGAACAATTGATCATCGCTCATTTCGCGCGGAAGAGATGCGGTAATTATATTGTCCTCGTCAATCAAGTAAAAGCCCGTAATACTTGTTCGAACTAATCACCGGCGCTGCGCTGCAGTTATTAGACGCCGGCAATTCTGGAGAATGTACAATTAATCGGTTCTGAATGGGAGGGGAACACCTATAGATATGAATATTATATGATGGGCCAGCACGTGGTGAAGTAGTTGATCAGAAAGCTATTTCAGTTTCGTTGTGTTGTCGAGAGACCAAGGGGTTATATACAGGACGTTGGAAACTGACCGCAAATAAATTCAAGGCTTACTTCAGGCTTACTGCAGGGTCGAAAAAAAGGTTCTGTCCTGAACATATGGTCAGAATTGCATTCCTTTGGAAATATGAATTTGAAAGCGTGACAAATATATATGTATATATATTCTGTGATTCTCCTTCTTTTACTATATGGATCAATAACAGAACAGAATTGAGGCAGTGGGGCTTTCCCAAGATCGTACTGAGGAGTTTCCATCCAGATACCGATTTCTCCCAATAGTGAGGACGAAAACTCGTTTCTAGATGGGTCGACCCTAGGTTTATAGGAAAAACGCATATTCAGATGAACATGCCCTGACCATTTTAACAGGTAGTTCTGTTCAACAGCGCATTTTATTTATACAAACTATAGCCGTAAAAAGCACCTCAATTTTTTTATCAATGTTTCCCCAATTCCACAATTTCCATTTCAATAAGAGATCATGCTATTCTTCTGACCAGTTTCATGAATTTTATAAATTTTGATAACTAAGGATCGGACGAGATGAGAATCTCACACTATTTGCAAAAACTCTGAGACTGTAAAAGGAAACCCAAAAATTCGACGCCTGAACCGAAGTTTTCTGAACTACTCCTTCACCATGTTCTGGTGTTATGAACTATTTTCATGGTTTCGATACCGTCGATATCAACGAACGAAATAACTCACCAGCTCCGAAACGAGCGTTGTCGATTTTCTCCTGACCAGTCTGACATCAGGCATGCTGTTGATATTGCTGTAGAACGGGTTGTCGCCTGGATGTCTGCAAAACACAGTTTCGTTACCAGAAGGTTCCTACTGAAAAGGACGCCAATGAATTCTTAGAAATGGTCGCATCAATCGACAAAAACAGCTGACATGAAAGAGAAATATATTGGTCAATAAAGACTTTTACAAGAGTTTGTTTTTTGCTCAGTGAAAATACACGAACTCGCAAAAATCCTTTTACAATTTCCTGTGAGACATTCGCAACAATGAGGTTTACAAAACTGCTGCACGTGTTTTGCTATTTATATCTTCTTCAATCAATTGACTAGAGGATTAACCACTTTCGGTGTAATGAATTAATACTTGACTTGGCAACAAGGAAAATACATTAGGTAACATCTTTTCATATTGTTTGGTGATACACCCATTTTGAAGTCCGTACTCGTTTCTAATTATTTTGGAATCATAAGAACGGATACTCTCCATCAATCGTTTCACACCAATTATTTTTGCAATTTCAGCACCTCCTCACCACAACCATTCAGTTTCGATTCTCTCAATGACTTTTTTCATTTCAGCCATGCAGTGCGTACATAAAGTGTGGCTCTCAGGAGCTAATTATTTTTTTGAGATAAAGCTTGGACAGGTCGATATTATATTTCAGTTTTCCCCATCCCTATTTCAAAAAAAAACTCATTTTTCCCAATAACTTACAAGTTATGACGTCATCAATATATTTTTCAAATAAAAATGATATACGTTCATATGTTATAAGAAAAACTTCGAGTTCAGTTTGTATAGTCACTATTCAAAATAAAAACAAATAACAAAAAAACTTCAACAAATTTGTTTACTAGTCGTGGATAAATCGTGAATAGTATTCCATACGCGTATAATGGCCATCATTCTCTCGGTGATTTAGTCTACTAGCCTGCGGCTCGTGGTCATAAACTTCACCTTGTGAATAATTGCCATCATTATACGCTCGTTAAATGATATGCTAATCTAATTTGAAACAAACGCTTGAACTAAAAATTTCTCATAAATCCACCCCTTCTATTTAAGAAATATCGATGACTTCATAACTTATAAGATAATGGGATTTTTTTTTGGATGTGGAAAACTAAAATATAAAATCGACCTGTTCAAACTTTTCCTCCGAAGATGATATTAGGTCCCTGAGATGATGGACGTTTACACACTTCATGAACGCACTGTCTATGTAGAAATTGAAACATTTTCAAAAAAAAAAGAATAATCGGGTCCCATGACCTACCACATATTCTTGAGCATTTATCACTCCTCTCCGAATTTTACGGGTGTTTTTGTTCTCTTTCATTTGCGGCCTTCACATATTTTTCCTGATATTTTCCAGAGAACTATAACCACTTGTCGACAATCGAATAATATTTTCTTGCTCCTTTCACGTTTTCACTTCGAGAGAACAAGTTCTGACCATCAATCTTCACGGAGTAACAGATTGTAACATGTATGGGAATTTCATAGTTATACTTGGGCTGTCACGATATGGGGCATATTGAATCAATCAAGACGATACGTGAACAATGTAATAATGGTTCGAAAGTTTTTGTGTGAAAAAAAAATGATGAGCACAACGAACACGAATGGAGTTTCCGAATAATGTTAACTTTCATTTCAATGATTCATTGGCATAAACAATTCATTGGCATAAACAAGCAGCTTTCTAAAATATCAATCACAGATTTTTGGATGTCCCCTTAGCTAATGTGAATTGAATACAACATCAAACTCAATGTAATAAAACAGATTCGAATAACAATGGGTATGATAATGCTCTCATAGAAATATAGTTGATATTGTTCGGAAAACTTCAGAGCTGAGCCCTAAAGGGAATCCACCCTATTTCAAGAAATGAGGATAGGAATTTCAAATTTTTATATCTAGGACAACCAAGTGAAAATATTTGAGATCATTTGAGACACAAAATTTCACCATGCCTATCACGTGCCGAGATTTTGGGATCCTCATCATTCTAGTGAAAGTCCAACAAGGAATCACATATTCTATCTTTATCCGATGTGAAAGAAAACTGTGTTGGTAATTGATAAATACATAAGAGGGTTCTTCGAGTTACAACAAAATGAGGATCTAGGAATTTCAACTCACCCATTTGCTCGTGCAGAGGGATCTCCTACTATACCAGATTCTTTCTGAAAACAGAATAAATAGTATTAATATTAAGTTTACCGTTGAATTGGAAAATTTCAATAACTCTTTTTATTGACATAACCTGATGATAATTTTCAAAAGAACAAAGAACACAGATTCAGAAGTTCACCAGCAGTGGGATTCCTGAACAAACCCAGACCTTGATTCACCAATTATATAATATATCACGATAACTATAAATAAACACCGTAGTTGACGTCATAAAATCCAGTTGGAAAGAAGTCGAATGATTTTCATGTATAAAAATGTTATTCAGTGTTGTCTCAATCCTTCTTCGATTGGCCCACATTGCAATATCGGTGAATGAAAAAATTAATTAGCATAATCACCATAGTTTTTTTTGTGTAGAGATCAATTGCCCTAACACCAATCTGATATTATTTCCATTCGACGAGCGTTTCACTAACGAGGTTAGCATCTTCAGGAGAAGAAAATTGATTGGTATCAATTTTCTTCTCTCAAACTTGGTAGAAAACGAGCGTCAGGTACAAACGATAATGATTTGTTGTAAGGGTGAGTGATCTCTTCAAAAGGTTCCAATCTCATCATCTATAATCGCCATAAAACGATATTGACAAAACGGTCGATTCTCTTTAGAGAGGATGAATCGAATCCACCGAATGAACTCCATCAAATATGTGATGAGGCAGACTATAACACAATCAATAACTACATAACCTCAAATAAACGATGTGAATAATGAGATTGGAACTTTTGGTGTAAAAGTTGAAACTCTTCCTAGAGATCAATTACCTCAACAACAAACTGATATTTTTGCACTCGACGCGCGTTTCGCTAACAAGGTTAGCATATTCAGGAGAAGAAAATTGATCAATTTGATAATATCAATTGATCAATTTGATGATATCAATTGATGAATTTGATAATATCAATTTTCTTTTACCCAAGTGTAAAAATATCAGTTTGATGTTAGGGCAATTGATCTCTAGGAAAAGTTACATAGCCTCAGTCAATTGGTCTCAATTACTTACCAAGAACATACGTATATGTATCAATCGAACAATCTTATGATTTAATCTATTCGACTATGAACTCATTCATACCCATGAAGGTAAGAAAGAAATGTTGTCACACTCTATAGTATAACTTCAACTGAGAGATGTTATCGTGTATACATTGCTAATTCTGAATCAAATGTAACTAATGATTTAATACAAGAAATAATGCAAACACATACATATCCATAATCATCCACATATCATTTACGATAAAATTAATAACAGCAAAAGCAATTCTTGTGGTTCGGATGGCATAGTGTCAATATTCTTACCAACGATGTGTTTCCACGATCATTTTACCCTTACATATTTTGTTTGATACTTCCAAATTGTTGGGGAAATTTCCCTCATTCTATAAAAATATTCAGCAGACCTCTTCACAAATCAAACAAAAGGTATCAAACTATCGAGGGATGTGCCTTCCAACCTCTCTATAATGAATAATTTGGTGACCCTATAAGTGACCAACTATCAAGATGGCATCGTAAAAATATTTTCATTGAAGAACAAAAACAAGGATTTCACAGAGAGTAATTGATTGTTACGAATATTACGATTCATTTAAAAAGTATCTTAGATGTTTTCGAGAAGCACAGTGAGATACTTCATATTTACATTGTGTTCTCGAAGGCATTCGACGAAGTTATTAATAAAATATCAGTGGAATAATTGAAGAGTTCGAATGTCAACAATTCCGCTCTGAAATGGATTTACAGTTCTTTGAGAACAGAAAACAGTAGGTAGAAATTTAATATTGCTATTAACAATACTGCTTCATACATCACATATTCTAAATATCTGCTCTTTGCAGATGACCTCGAAATTCAGGGATTATCAGTTCCACGAACGATTGTCGCAAATCACGAAGTGATCGAGTAATTTGCCAACTTGATGAAGATTGAACTGTATGTACTCAACACAGTAAATACAGGAAATCAACGCACTAGTACCAATCCATTGATGGAAATTTATTGGAACGTTTATAATGAATTTCAAATGTTGCGCTTGTTAGCCTTTGGTTGGCAGCAGTCTCGATGTTGTCGCAATTTGTTTGAAGTCTATTATTTACCAATTGACAAGTGTCATTCAAAAGTGTCAGTTCTGTGTCTTTCGGTACTTCGAATTAGGGAATTGTGATAAATAAACGTTTAAATTGATGCTTCTATTTTTATATATCAGTATCATGCTCTTCGTAAAAATTTCAAAAAAGTTATAAACTATCGCTGCCAACAGTTGGTGACATCTTGGACAAGTTCTTTCGAAAGAGAGCGTGATAATAATGCCCCTCCGCTTCCTTCAACGGCTGTTAGAGAGCTAAATTGAATACAACATAGTAAATTATATTTATAATCTACAATCAGATATTCACTTTTATCGTGTTGCAGCAGATTTGAAATCAAGTATGTATACTGTCAGTGCGATTTCTCAAAAGATTAAAAATAACAAAGGTCACAAACCACCAAGGGGCTTGCAGGCTACACTACTGGATAAAGTGTTTTGGTAGCAATATTTATACGATGTAGGAACGCAGTTCATAAAGATGGGAAAATCTTGATTTTTCAAAACAGTTTGGGTGTAGCTTTTCAAAACATATGATTTTTACCTTCGGTTGGGCATAAGTTCGCTATTGGAAAACTAGGAAAGAACTTTTTCGTGGATGAGCGTCCTCATGCCAATGAATGGTATTCCTATTAACAAAAAAGGTTTATGAAAATTTTCAATTTTCCTTCCTTCATATTCAAGACGTCACTTTGATTCACATCCAGAATGCTATACTTCTGTAACAATCTGGCTATAGTGTACTCCAAAATTCAACGACTTCCATGATAACTTGCAACAGTTTTCAAATTGTATCAGCTATATTAATGAATGTTTTGCTCTCCTGGGCAAAACAGAATTCATTAAACTCACTGAACTTCTTAGCGTAAATTTCGGAAATTCCAAAACCCGAAAACTATTTGCTTACGCCACAGGAGTGGAGAAGGATCTCTAACATTTCTTTCTGAGAATTGTGTCCTGTGCACATGTTTCAGTGAACACAAAGGGATTCGCAGCACATATTAGGACGTGGTTGTATGAGTTGTTTTTGTTCCGCTTGCAAGAAATATTATTCAAATATGAAGCAGTTGTAAGAAAATATAATACTGTGAATTGATGATAATATCCAATCTGAAAAAAAAAACACATAAAAAACATATCAAAACAATTTTTTTATCGGTAGAACAAATCAAATGAAAAAAAAATTGTCATTACCAATTTTGAGAAGAATCTAAAATTATTTTTTTCGTTGCAAACATTTTCGAAGCATTTTGATTGAATGATTAAAAAACTGGGAAAAATCCAGAACGACGAAAAAATATTTTGAGAATTTTTTCTTGTGAAAAATCATCTTAGTTTTTGTCAAATGAAATGACGAAACAATATTTTTCCAAACGAAACTATTATCTCAATTCAACTATTTTTTCCAAACTAGTTATACCGATAATTAAAACATTCACATCGTGAAGAAAAAATAAAAAAAAATACAGTCTCTATTTTCGATTTTTTTTTTGTTAGTATTAACATTCAAAAAATTACACATTATGAGATCCATAAACAACAGGATGATGAAATCTCGAAAAGAATACTTGAGGTAGTCCCCACGAAGCGAAATATTTTTGATATCTTTCATTAAAGATATAGTTCACTTTACATTATGAATGGAAAAATGGAAAAAAAGTTCATTCCGAATCGAATCAGGCCTAAATTATATTTCAGATACCAGTATAAGATATTTCTCGATTTTCAACTGGTGAGCTAGATTGTACGGGAATGATTCCGTTTAATGACTAAAAACAAACTTGGTTATTTTATTTTCCTCAACATTGTAACATATATCGTCATACTCACTTTACTCTTTTCTTCCGGAGCCTGTGCTGGCAATTTTGCCTGATTACTCTTTTCCTCAGCCTTTCTTTCCTTCAAAGTTTTCAGTAGTTTCCACCTGCTTCCCTTATCCTCCTTTTCTTCTTTTGCCGGTGTAGAAGATTCTAATTGTATTTTAGGTATCGGAACTTCTTCACTTTTAGCGGTCAAGCTTTCAGTAAATGTGTTTCTCTCCTCTTCTGCCTCCTTATTTTTATGACACAGAGCGAATTCATCATTCAGAGCCATTTCGGATTCATCGTACTCGTCTGTACTGTGAGGGCTATCGGGCCCAGAAGTCGCGCCAGAAGAAATATCCTCTCGATCATTCGGGCTCGGAATTTCTAGTTTGTCTTGTGTTTCGACTTCATTCTCACCACGCCCTTCGCTGTCTTCATGGTGGTAGTGTTTAATTTTTGCGAACAAAGCGGCTGCGTTATCCAACTGGAATGACGATCTCTTGGTCTCCCGGTTTTTGCGAGACTGCACTACTAACAGGTTGTTATCTTTTTCGTCCAGAACTCCTTCCACGACCTTGGCTTTCATTCTGAGCTCCCTCAAAACGAACGACATCCTCTCCCTGATCTCTCCAGTTGGTTCTAACTGTTCCTCTTCCAATGGCTCAGGTTCTTCGTGCAACGTTGTACCCATTTCCTGCTCCAAGTGTGTTTGTCTTTCCATTTCTTCCAACTTGCGCAACTCGTAGCAATACCATTCATCTTCACTGTCTATACTGTCTTCCGTACTTTGCCTCCGAGATGACACTCTCGACGTACTTCTCCAGGAATGAGTGCTTCGGCAATCATCGTCGTCCCTACCTCCGGGAATTTCCAAACTCTGCTGCTGTTTGGGCAAGTATCGATTCGTGTGTGACTTGATGCTGATAGTCGACGGACTGTCTTCCGAGACGGCTTGTTCATCAGCCAGGTCAGTAGCGGACGGTTTGTTATTGTCGGAACTGTTTTGACTGTCGCTAGATTTCTGCTCAGACAAAACTTTGTTGAACATTTGTGGTGCAGACTGGGACGGTTCCTCTTTTTCCTCGGTGATCTCCTCTATGATGATTTCGTCTTCTTCGTTGAACTGATCATCGGAAAAGGAGTTCGATTGTCTTTGCCTATATCTCCCAAGCGCTCTTGATACGGCAAACTCCATGGAGGCGCCTGCTCCGACCATCACCACCATTTTACTCTCAATAGCTCCTATTTCGTCTACCTTTTCTGATGGAATCGAATTACGTTTAGACACGCCGATAGTTGTAAAGCATTTATCGTAACTGTTCCCATCGCTTTCCCCCCTTTCACCTACGATGTGTTCCTCTATATCTCCCTCATCGCTGTGAATAGATTCGCTCTCGAACACGGGCTGAAGCGCATACTTTTCGTTCGGTTTCGGTTCAGGCTGGCTAAATCTTTTAGCCTTGATATTTTCCATCGTTGGAAAATCAGTATCAGTATCGTTGTTTTCCGAAAAAATGCTTGAGCTATCCTCGCTTCTCTCGTCTTCAGATTTCACGGATTTGCTTTTATCTAGCGACCATTCGTTTTCAGAATGTTCTGGATCTGATAATGATGAGGAGTATTGTGGAACTAGACTCCCCTTCCTTTTGGCTTTCTGAATAATACCAGATACTGTAGAAACAATACCGTTTTTCTTTTTCTTTCTTCCAGTGATGGGTTTTATAGTCTCTCGTTTTATGCCTGGTAGCGAATGCGACCGGTTTCTCTTAGGTAAGTGTAAAGTAGGCAACCAGTGGCTAACTGAGCTCATGGCCGACTTCAATGTATTGGCTCTCTTGATTTTTTTCGGAGTTTCTGTGAACTGTTGTGTTCGTTGGTCGGTATTCGAGGAGATTGTAATATAACCTGATTGAGTCATAATTATACCTCCAGTATCGTAATACAGGTTCTGTCCATGCTGTTGTTGAACAACATACTCAGGTAAGTTTTTGTTCCGCAAGTCCAAGTCCAAAAATGGTATTTCCTGACGCTGACTCCACTGCCTTGTAGATTGTTCAACCTGCTGTTGATTTTCATAAATAGGTTGCGAATGACTAATATGGCTCCTGTCTGGACGAGAAGGAAGAGGAGAGTTTCGATCGTGAATTTCTTCTGGTTGTCTGGATCTGTTGTCGGCTGTATAATCCAACCACATTTGCTGTTCGTCATAGCTAGTCCCCGACGTTTCGTTTCTAGAAGAGGTAGGATAATAACTCAGCGCATCTGTTATGTTGCCAGATGGAAACATTGTTCGATACATCGCTGTCCGATACCCTTCATGGTTGGTTATATCTTCAGTCTCTCTTGTTGGTATCGGTTTGTATCGACCTTCTAATTGTTCTGTAGTGGATACTGAGAAAGGCGTATGCGATGAGGAACTGTAGTAATTCCGATGATTCGCATTGAAAAATTCGTTGTTTTCGTAAGGCTCGATCAAGTCAGGATAGTTGTTCGATTGGGAAATATATTCCGCGCTACTGCCCGTATACACGGAGGTGTAAGAATCCCTGTTACTGCCAGCCACTGAGTAAATCGCTGGCTGATCGAAATTGTACATACAAGTACCGGAAAATCCCTCATCAGTTGTTGTAACGTAGTTTTTATCCGACTTCTTATTGTTGGGACTGACGTTGATATCAGATGCCGGGGCAGGTGCGGGGACGAAGTTTCCATAACCTTCCAAGGACTCAATGCCACAAGGAGACTTCACTGTCGTAAATGCTGACAAATGATGTCCTCCAGGAAGAAAACAGCTTGGTAATCCTTGAGAGATCGCTATTTTCGAATCTACTGACGATTCTGCATACGGCCTAGGAACTGTAGAACTGTACTGTACTGGTACAGGCGAGACCAGTCTACTGTTAGCGATCCTAGAATCCCCATAGGGATTTATTCTATTTGTTTTTGGTGATCCGGGAGATTTTTCCAGGCTTGACCACCCGCTCATTGACGACAGACCTGAATCCGATTTGGCAGCGGTTAGTGAGTGGCTTTTGCTCCTCCTTGGTGACGTTTTGCTAGACTTGGGAGAATGAGGCTTCGGACTCAACTGATCGCAATTCTGTATAATTGAAGAGTTATCGGTATCAAGAAAAACGTTACCCGAGCTTGAGGCTCTGTTTGTTGAGGAGAAACCTGCCCTCATATCGGGCGCTGGAGGTGGTGGTGGACTGTGAGTTTGGGTCACGTTCTGGGAAGAGCTCATGTCAACGTAACCGTCCTGTCGAGTCCTCATGCTGCAAATTGAAGGTGTCGGCGATCCGGTCTTCTCGGATCTCACGTTGAATATACTGGGCGTTGAACACGGTACTGTTGCATAAGAAGCTGCAATAAGTGAATTCAGATCCGTGTTGTCTGAAAAGAAAGGGTTTTTTGAATTGTGTGCTGCTCGAGCCGCAACTGCTGCTTCTACTTCTTCAACGTGCTGTACAGCTGCACTGTAGGCTAACCTTCCGGTGACAGTAGTGAATGGGGCGTTACAGGTCGGTATGTCTGTTTGCCTTCTTCGAGGAGATGTAGGGCTTCTGTTTTCACTGCACAAGGTCTCAGCGACCTCTTTATCAGTGTCTGTGAGTGAGAACCGAGAACTCGACTTGGACGAGTACGATACATTGGAAAGTAGGCCGGGTAGGTCGGATTTGGCTAACATCAGGAATTCGTTTTTATCTTTGATATCGCTGGTGAAGCTCCACTTTTCGTCGGCGTACATTTTTTGCAACGTTTCATCGATATTCGACAAATCGGTAACGTTTTTCACATCCAGCTGCTCTTCTTCAACTTCGCTGATTGAGATGGGAGATTCCAACAATTTCCTACGGAGTTGTTTGATGTTGACAGAGTCCTGGTGCAACTTGTTGCTGAGTCGGTCCAATTCATCTAATTTTTCGATAGCTAAGTGGTCTAGAGAATCAATTTTACTCAATTGCGCTATATCCTGCTCGCTGATACAGGGAGAGTTGCCGCGATAGTCTTTGTAGTCGAGTGCGCTGTATATTTCCTGAGAGTCATCCAGGTGCCCTGAGGTATCAATAGGTTTTCTTTCCCCGTTCTCGCTTCCTTCTTCCCTCTCTTCCCATATCATACCCAACTGGCTGATCCTATAGGAGGCATCGTCGCCGACGAGATCCTCCCTGTACGCTTGATTTAAACTTTTGTAAAAAGCTTCGTCGGGTATGTGGATTTCGTCCATGGTGGCATCAAGTTCTAACTCGAGGATTTCCGCCGATTGATCGTGGGATATAGTGACGTCGAGTCCTTCCTCGAGGCCGTCTTCGACTGTTCCATTTCCAAGGATCTCCCTGATAACTTCTAATTCACCCAGTTTGTTCTCTAAAGAGGCGACAGCAGCCTGGGCGGCTGTACCTCCGCCAGACGTGTAGAAGTCCAGGAGTTGGGAGATGACGCTCTGCTGTTCGTATAGGAGACCTTCCAGTTTCTCGAGGCGTTCCCACATTTTTATGTACTCTTGAGAAAGCAGATCCAGAGCGCGCCATGCGTATTTCAGTTCGGTTTCGAGGATATTTAGGCGAGTGCCTAGGCGTTCCATGTATTCGTTGATGACGTAGTCTGCATTGGCATCGTATTTCTGTTGTACTATGGCTGGAGCCATATGATCGGGTTCACTGTTCATAACACCGCAAGCCTGTTCCATCTTCTGCAACCATCACATTTCACGTTTACTTCAGTGATAGAACGACTTCCTTTCATGGCAGGCATCGGGAAGTTCGTATGTTCGTTGTTCGACAGCATTTTGGATGGGTGTTTGGCGATAGATATATTTGATGGTCTCCCGACTGGGTTCATTGTGGGCCGTTAGAAGTGTTGGGTTCTGATTTGAGACGTCGAATTATTTCCAGCGTATCTGCTTCGTTTACTTATTTTCGTATTCGACTTCGTTTTGCACATCGTCCACTTGGACTGGAGAGTAGTTATTGGCATTGCGTTCAAAGATGTCTGGTCGCTGATTGCCGTCAATCTGAAAAAAAGAAATTAATTTTTCAGGCAAATACTTGTTCCGAAAAGAGTTTGTTCGTCACTGGAAATATGGAGGTCAGTGCTGAAATAGTACTCATTCATTATCGTGATAGATTAGTTGAGCGTAGGTCATTGTTGTTGTTGTTGTTCGTTCCGTTAACCAGCTGACGAACGTCAACCCTCAGAAGTCGAAACTTGTGCGAGCAATGGATCAACGAGGCCTTACCTTTTAACGTGCGATTACCCAGCACGGTGGCCCGGCGAGGATTCGAACCCCGGCCTTCCGCTTGATAGGCAGATATGCTAACCACTACACTACCGAGCATTAAGGACCAGTTTTACAAAGCATTGTGTTCTTCATGGTCACTTCACCGATAACCTTCCAGTTGATTATACCTTGTTTCAAATATTAGTTTTCATTAATTAGATATTGTAAAGCTGGCCCTATATGGGTTCCGAAATCGGTTTGTTCGTTAACCAACGGTTGTTTTTCTATGAATGGTAATTCTCAAAAGTCGAAACTTGTGCGAGATGAGGATGATCAAAGGCTGGAAATTCAAAATGCAATTCCTAATTGTCAATTCAAGCAAGGAAATAAACAGAAAAGTGAAACATGTTCCTTTGTACCAAGATTATACACGATTATGAGTCTTTCCTGCAACACACAGTATAGACCTTGAATGTATTATTTGGAATATAAAAAAAAGAGGCTGTGATTACGTTGAGAAGATTTTTTTAGGTGAGTCAATTCTCATGACATCGATTTTCTTTTATCGAGTGGATTTTCAAGCGCCATAATGCATTCTCAAAACTTTGGAATGAAGAATGCTACTGAATAACCCCTGTAGGTTATCTCTTGTGAAAGTCTCATTCGAGTCCATGAACCAACAGTTAAGCTACAAATGTGACGTATCTACGATGTTCGTGTGTCTCTGGAGCTCGGGCTGAAGAAAATTATAACCGGCAAAGGACATTGAAGACCAAAACAGTTTTTTCATTTCGAAAGTTCCTTAAGAGACAAACTCTAGTACTGCATAAACATGCTCACAGTCCGCCATTCCGTAGGAGGTATTCTCACAATTTTACTGCCAAGAAATGTTTCCTTCTTGAACTCCGATGAAAACTCCAAGGATTAATGCTCGACTCAGCGGCAAGGAGAGGTATCGATCAGGTTTTATTACTGGCTCAAAGTTTGAAGCGAGGATGAAGTTCTCTTCCCTTTCGATGAAATTATATTAGGAACATGTATAGTGATTTTTCTGTCACTTTCTGCAATACATTTGATGTACTTCTGAAAAATAGACAAGAAGCGAACGTGAGCTTTAACGTGGCCATTATGAAAAATGAGTGTTATCATTTGAGATTGTACGATTTATCGACTGTGAATTTCAATACGATTCTGTTCACGATAATGCATTCACGTATTCCCGAAGAGAAGATCGAACTTTCATTCATTTCGAATAACCTCCATTTTCGAAGTAACATTTTTCCAAATGTTGTAATGTTATAGAATTGCTGGACTTATACTGGATATTGCAAAAGTGTATTATGTTAGAAAGCGTTGCAACAGATATTTTGATTTCAGGATGAATAACTTTCAGAATATTTCATAATTATATTATTTCATAAGCAAACATTTGATTCGGAGTGAATTCTAGATGAACAAGTTTGAACTACTGATTTTTCAAACCTCTCATTGCGATTCTGGAACAATAGTTCATGCAAAAATCATAAAACAGCGTTATAATGACCCTATCCATGAATGAAGTGAAACATTTCTCTTGATTTTTATAATATCCCACAATTGATGAATTGAGTTCGAACTGAATTCTTCTGGTATGTAAATTTTTTTATAAGTAGCAGCTTAATGTTAATCACTTCTTTCAGCAATAGCTAGTAATTATAGATCGAACTGAAAGATTTAAACTAGTAGCTCAAAGTGCCTAGTATCGACAGTGCGAGGCAGCTCGCCGCGAATGCCTCGTGGCGAATGCTCGGCTTTGCCTCGGATTGTGGATACCGGGGTTGCTCGCCTCACATTGCGCGACTCGAACGCCTCATAGCGAGCGACCCCGGTATCCACAGTCCGAGGCGAAGCCGAGCATTCGCCACGAGGCATACGCGGCGAGCTGCCTCGCACTGTCGATACTAGGCTCTATAAATATAAACATGAATTCACTCCACATCGCACTGATTAGCTAAAGTTTGCAACTGGGCGACTCAAAAACATATTTTTTGGACATCGAACTCTTATTCAATGCATTATATTTTGTGTAAAAAACTGAAAAGTGCAACGAAAACAGCAGTGATATGAATTAGGAATACACTGATGACAACTATGAGTGAATCGTACTTCATCGTAGTCACTTGCTGTAAACATGACATGTTTACAGTCAGTAGAATAAAAGGTTTCGTATTAGCATTTTTGCATTTTGAACATGCAATAATGCACGATGAGGTAATTCATATTTTATTGTTTCACCTGTGCTAGGTTTGAAATTATATAATATTTGGTAAAATTCCGTTTTACGGGCACTCAAAGATAAAAAAACTGTTTGCAGGAACTCACGTATTTTGACGTCCTGAACATAAAGTTCAGATGAAATTTTTGGCGCTCTCAATTAGTTTCGAAGGTACGGGATTTTCTAGAACACGTTTTTGCGGCAAAATAATACTTGAAATGCCTACTTCTTTTTCATCAGCACAATGTAAACATCCTCAATCATATGTTTCACACATGTTTTTCATCGAAAACACTCCTTTTTTTTAACAAAAAATGCACTTTTCTTCAATAACAACAAAAACGTAAAATGCGGCATTTGACATCTGAGGTGAACAGATACCGGCACTGGAATATTAGTCAAGTGCCGGGATCTGTTGTTTTCCTGAATGCTAAATAAAAGGCGCTTTTTTTTATGAAAAGAAGTGTTTTCAATTGAAAAAATGCGTGAAACGGATAATTAAGGGTGGGTACATTGTGTTGATTAAAAAGAAAGAGGCATTTCGCGTTTTATTTTGCCGTAGAAACGTGAACTGGAAAATCCCATTTTTCACCCAAAAATTAGCCCGTATCTCCGAAAATAATTGAGAGCGCCGAAATTTTCATCTGAACTTTTCGTTTAGAAGGTCAAAATACGCTAAGTTCTTCATTCGGAAAACATATTGAGTATTGTTTCTACTTCTAGAACCATGAATTTTTGTTCTAAAAAAAATGTTCGTTTCATTGACCAGCTAACGAACGTCAACCCTCAGAAGTTGAAACTTGTGCGAGCAATGGATCAACGAGGCCTTACCTTTCAACGTGCGATTGCCCAGCACGGTGGCTCGGCGAGGAGTAGTAAAAAGCCACAGGAAAAACATCTCTGCCTCCTGGCATCGATGATATGCCGTTCTGTTGAAGAACAAATCTCTAAAAACAGGTCGCAGAAGCAAATCCTGAAGATCAACAGTCATTTTTAAAAGTGAGTGGTATGCTTTTCCACACTTAAGAGTAAGTTTTTAGGCAATGTAGTACCGATACAATGAATTTATTTTTTTCTGAAAGAATTCAACACCTCTGAAAATGTATTCATTTTCAAATTCAGACGAAGGAGCAAACCCTTTATTCCTCGAAGAACATCGAGTACACTAGGAGACAGAAGATACAAAATAACATAAAGCTTTTAAACCTTTTTTGGAGTTTTTAGGCTGCGAGAAACTCTTACGTCAAGAAATTCTGAAGCTTAAGGCGGATTAAAGCAAGCTAATTCAATTTATGAATAACTCAATTCTTCCTAAGCGAAAGATAAAACATGGGAATTTCCAAGTTGAGTTGAGAACTTGTCTGAATGCCTTCATTCAATCCTGATGATTTTTGTTCCTGATTTGATAAGTTAAGTTATTCATACGTTATTTCTCCTGCCTCACATCAAACAGCCCTCGTTTGATAGACTTTCGCATTGCAACTGACAAAGGCGGTAACAATTGAGAATATTTATTTTCTGATGGGACATAAAGAAATCTATAGAAAAGGGTTACATTATGATGCAGGTCCCAGTTCCCATGAATCGGTACAGTACTCTAGGATGAGTCGGTTCTTTATCCTCATAAGGAGCCGAAGAGAAAAGATATATCTTCTGGCATTGAGTTACGAATCAAGTTCTGTTAGTACTTCATTGATCACCCGAAAGAAAATATAAGTTCTTGAAGGAATGTTCTGTTGAGTCACGACTTCTTGAACTCTGTCCATTTGAATACGCCTCGTATTTCGATTCATAAGAGCCATTTCAAAGTAAGTTATCTTTGAAGGAATGCAGAATTATTTGGTGTGGGCATGCGCGCTAGGTTTTCCGAGCCCTTGTTATACTTACAAGTTTTTATGGAAATTTTGCCGGCATCAATTGCAGAAAATATGTGTTGCGTAGTGTTAAGCGTTCCTAACTACCATAACTGGTTTTAATTCACTCGTTCAAGATGAGAATGGGAAGCGGTTGAAAAAATTAAATTTAAGGGGTATCCCTAACTTTTTGCGTTCTAATATTTCCATGGATCTACCGTTTAGTAATCATGTAACAGTATCACTTCTAATCGAATTCCAAAGTTGACGAAAACTTTTAGAGAGACCTTCACATCGAATTATGCGACTTAGGCTGGATTCAGACAGATCCGAAATCCGATCGTACGACAATCCGATAGCTTTCTGATTGGTCTGAATTCAAATTTAGACCAATCAGAAAGCTATCGGATCGTCGCACGATCGGATTTCGGATTTGTCTGAATCCAGCCTTACACGTGAAGCATCGTGCGACTCTATCAAGGCAAGCAAAAACGCCTGTATGTTCACATTACTTCATCACAGCTCGCTGTGGGAACAATTTCCTGCACATAATGTAAACGTTGTGTCGTTTGAAACGACTCAAATTGAACTTGAACTAATAGTGATAGGTGAGGTTTCGTATTACCGGATGAATTGCAAGCACCTTATTCTGGATGATGTCAAAAAATTTTCTTGTCAAATTATCTGTTTCAGTTAAAATCTTTCAGAAGCTGGATATTACTCATTTGTGAGAATGTGTGACTGCTTAAAAGAATGATCAGGAAATTGGTTTCATATTTCTGTCCAAGAAAATGTTTCACATGATATCAGCTCTTGATGATCTATGAGGCACAAATCCAGCAGTTCCTAGAATACTGTCCCTATGTGTGAATGTCAGGAACAGAACACGTAGGAAAGGTATACTGAACTTCATCTTGATAAAAGCACACTGTCTTTCTTGTTATAGATTCTTTCCTTACCAGCTACTTCACTGCACTGGAGCATTGTAGAAAATTTAAGTACTCGTCTCTCCTTCAGATATTTAAATGGTTATTACTCTTCAGAAATGTCAACATCTTTCGACTGAGTTTCACCTAATCACTCAATAGGTTGATGGGCTCACATCTGTCAGAAAACAACTACTTTCATGGCAAATGGCCCAACACCACTAATGTGAAAATTAGAAACATCTGTTGTAGGCTTGGGATGCGTTTCTTTTGCTCATTCAAGACTCATGATTTCAATTATTCATTTGTGATTTACATTTATGTGCTTTTCAAGATTTTCATAACTGAATTTACAAAAGAAATAATTTATCAATAAGACTGATATTGAAATCATCTGATTCATTGAATCTGAACTCTATATTTGCATGATATATTTCAAAATTTTTCGAAATAGTTCTATCAAAGATATTTTTCACACATAGAACCAAGAAATGATTGCCAAATCGATCCAAAATGTTTCGTGAATTTATAAATTTTTTCAGTAGAATAATTAGCAAGATCATCACGAAAACATTCTTTTTGAATTTTGACAGAAATTTGAAATTGAGTTTTTTATGTTCAAAGAGTCTGAATCATTGGAGTAGAACTGAATGGATCATTGAAGAATTGAAAAAAATTGGTCTTCGGATCGGTGGATCAAGAAATATGTGTTTCAAGAAGGTTTATTTTTTAGTGCAATCCACTGGTTTTCGAAAGCATTGAATTTTCAGGAATAGTTTTACAAAGAAAAAACTGATCTGTTTAAGGAAATAATTCGCTTTATAAATTTGGCAGCAATCGTTTTTCTGCACGCCCTGTATGGCCTTCCATCACATTGAAACGAATCGAAATTCATGAAAACGTAATTATTGATTGAAGCGTGAACTACACGGCGTCCGCACGATATCCAAGCACACATCCACATTCATACAACCACAATAACCCTTACCTTGGCATGGAATTTATAGGTGATTGAAATTCAATTCGGCTTCCTAGTGAAATATTGAAGACACCTTTATTACCACATCGAATCAAAGCTCTGGAAATAGGGCCCTTCCCTATAAAAATACTCTAATGTGGGAAGCTTTTTAAGAAGAAAGTGTTAATTGCGTTTTCCGTTTAATCGCGTCGCTTGTATACGTAATTAAAGTAAATTGAATGTAGCCCCAAAAGGACATCAAAATAATTAGCGCAATATTCTCCCATTGGAGTTATTATGGAACAAACTAGTACTGGATCAAGGGGCAGTTCGAATACAAATAATAATTAAGAACTCACGCACTCGCCCGACTGAAAGGTCATATTTTGAAAGGGGTTGTCTCATTTGAATAATAGCGGTGGAACTAATACATGTGGTCGATATTCAAGCGAGTTGATTAATACTACAGGGTGTAACTGAATAAGTGTAAAACATTTAAGGAGGTGATTCCTCATCGAAAAGATAGGATCTTTCATTTAAAGAAACTTCATTGGAGCATCCCTTGTTAAGATACAGCCCCTGAAAGGGGGTACAAGCACTGAAAAAGTTGGAATATTGAAATTACCTTGATGTTTTGTACTACCAAAAAGACACTTAGCCAGTGATCTATTTGGTTTACCCTATGGTTGTAAGGGGTGGAAAACGCAACCCCTAAAATTTATTTTCAATGTAACTTTTTTTATTATTTGTTTATTATTTAAAAATTTATTTCCGATAGCCTGTTTCATTCTAAACAAAAAGTGTCTTTTGTTTTTTTTGCCCAAAATAAACCAGTTC
Source organism: Zygogramma bicolorata (assembly GCA_032362365.1). Taxonomy (NCBI): domain Eukaryota; kingdom Metazoa; phylum Arthropoda; class Insecta; order Coleoptera; family Chrysomelidae; genus Zygogramma; species Zygogramma bicolorata. Next base: position 620,859 of record JAVJAQ010001010.1, read on the forward strand.
GCAGCAAATTATTGTTTTACGAACAAGTGAAGAGATATATCGTCATAAATGCGAGAATACGAAACCAATCTATCTAGTAGGTCGCTATTAGCGATAGTGACAATTAAATTGGTATGACGCTGTCAGTTTGTGAATTTTTTGAATTGAATTAATACAGAAAAAAATTGTTATACAAATTTTGTGTATCCCCTTTCAGGAGCTGTATCTTAACAAGGGATGCTCCAATGAAGTTTCTTTATATGAAAGATCTCATCTTTTTTTCGATGAGGAATCACCTCCTTAAATGTTTTACACTTATTCAGTTACACCCTGTATAAGTGATGGTAATTTAAGGAACGGTTTCCCAGAATTTCGTTAACAAAAAAATTATGAAAAAATAAAACGGGCTATACAGAATCATTATTTTTGGAGGAATTCTGAGGAAATTATTTTTGGCTACTTTGTTCAAAGTTAGAAATAAAATGAGTGTCGTGGTTTCGGATTATCATCAAACAGGATTTAATTATTTTTTTCAAAATGTATTGATCAAGTATGTTACAGTCAATGCCATGCGTGAGTAAAAAAAAGATGTGGCGGACCGTGTTTAAAGGATTCTTGATGAACATAAAATGTGAGGCAGACCCACAAATATACAAGAGGGTGTCTGATCAGCTTCAGACCCCAGAAAATTAGTAACTACACGTTGCAGGATATGTTCCATGCTTTTTCATTTGTATGTTTTAATACGAAGCGAATTAGTAGGATTCACTCTTTCAAAATTATTTAACAAGGGATCATGAACTACTGGTGTATATAATTCACATAATGGCCAAGGGCCGTTTCATTAGAAAAACGGCGTTAACGACATTATATTAATTTCACATCATAACAGAGAGGAGCGTTATTAGCATATAACGTGATCGCAATGTACAAGCAAAAGTGTTCTTGTCGGTCGATCAACTATTTAGTTCTGTTTACGAATGTATGTTTACAAATCTGATCAGTCGATCTCAAGGATATTATGGACATTTTTCAGTTATAATGAAAAAAATTGAGATATTCGAGCAACGATTAAGTCATATTGGTTAATTTAAAAGATCTCATCCAATATTTTTTCATTCTTTTGAATGAATCATGTTCCTTATTCTACTTTTCAGCACTGACCAACATTTTTCATGTCATTTTTACGACGGTTAATACGCTAGTAAATATCAATAAAAATACATACCTGAATCAAGAATCTCAGCTCACGTCAATGGCGAAGGGTCGTATAAAATATCCATAAATATCCAATATCCGATGGCAGGTGGCTATCACTTCACATTTTAGCGTTGATGTGCACTCGTTGATGGACAAAAATCCGCACGTTTTTTTCGTTATAATGTTCTGTACAAACACAAGGCACATGTTTATTAACGAATTCGTCGCCGAATACGAACAAACAAAAATGTGGATGATGAAATATGGTGGAGTTTTGGTGTGTGAATCTGGTGTGGGTATGCGAAAATGTATGTTCTGTGCTGGAAGGGAAATGAACAATAACATACTTCATATATAGGAAAAAGCAATGGCAGAGGCATGATATTTTTTGTTTTCTGTTAATACCAGTTTCCGATACCGCTTTGGTAACAAAAATATTGAATAATGAAAAACTCCACATACAGATGCAAATCCTATAACAGAATTTTCGATGAATATAATAGTAGACCCAAAATAAGCGTTATATGTGAAAATCGTTTCCACAAAATAAAAAATATTTGAAACATGACATTGGGATATCTTTGCATATTTCCTGGCATATTCCGATTGTTGAACGTCTATCAAATAATAATTCTCCTGGAAAACTCTCGAGAAATACACCTTAAATCAGCATTTCTTTTTCATCTGCTCTGTTGCTGCTGGTTCTTTTTTCCACCTCAGATTCTCATTATTATATTATGTCACTTTTCACTTCCCAGATGAGTTGTTCTATGATTGTCATGAAAAAATATTCGATCGACATAGAGTTTATAGTAAATGCTATTTACGGTTTCATATTTATGCAAAAGCCCTTCGGCAACTTGGCCAATTCACTGAGTTTTCAATCTATTTCTCATAAGCAGCATGGTTATTCGGAAACCCTTCCTCAATAAAACGTGACAGAGTTATTTCTGAGAAAAATATCTGTCTCATTGGTTGATCGAACCCAGGACCACTCGTATGAGACGGGTACACAACCACTTACGTGAACCCTCTCCCAATCGAAATATATTCTTGACTCCTAGACATTACGACTTTGCTATGTATAAAGAATAAATTAAAGTATGATATGAGATTCTCAAATATGAAAATTGTAGATTACAAGCTCATGACAAATTTTTAGAAGATCAAATGACTCAGCGTGAATCATGTTCCGAACGATGCTGCCGTATAAAACAATGTTTTCTAGCACTATGCCGTTGATTTTGAACGGTACAATAGATTATAGAAATAGAAATATATTATCCATCCTTCAACCGTTTCACAACATGTTTTAAAAATTGTAAACATTCGAGACCATTGAAAAATCAGAAGAATTTTCACACTTTCATTTTAGGAAGATAAATACATCGATATAGAGACAATGAAATAAATGAATTGAAAATGTATTTATGTGAACAGACACATGTCTGTCCACATAAATAAGCAGTACAATTATCATATTGCGACATAAAAATCAGAATCAACAAAATGGTGGTGTCTTTATCAGAATTGGAAGTTATTGAGTGTATTAAAACATTTGAAACTCAATCTGGAACGATTACAAAATATGGGAAACATGGTATTATACATGTCCAGCGAGTAAAAACATTCTTTAAGCAAAACCTTTTTTTAATTTGGATTTGAAAACTGTTACAGATCTTGCATTTTTATATCATCGCGGAGACCATTGAAACATCTACCTCATCTCTTTCTTCACCTACTGTCCTTGAATGGATGTCTCTGTTCGGATGAAATGTATGCCTGTTCACAGATATGTAAATGAGAATTTAAGGCAGAAAAATTAATACTACTGGAATCTGAATCGAGAGCCATTTTTGTACGGGTTTTTCGTATTTGAGAAAGCCTTATCAGAAAACTTGACAGTTACTCCCCTTTTTCAGGTGGGAAATTCGGTTTTTCCCTGTGTATAGTCATCTATACCGCTGAAAACTGATGGCAGAGTGCAAGAAGCAGCATCGTTCTATTACATTGTAGTCTATTGGAATATTCAATGAAATTCAAAAATGACTATTTTTACTGCCGCCGGCAGGGGAAGTTCTTTTTCTGCTACCGGCAGTAACATTGGAATGATATCCATTGAGTTGATGAAATTGGTACACATAACACGTGGGCTTATCTATACTTCAGTTATATGTCAAATATTTTCTTTGCTGGGAGGCAATAATAATGCGTTATAAAAATGGATTTATGAATGCGTAGGAGTGTGCATCATGCGATCTATACAAAATGATTTTTCCATCGCTTTCACCGAATATTTCCCTCATATATAAAATGTCCCATAAGAGCAATGCAATTATCGAAAACTTAGAGCGGTAATTGCATTGTATCGAAAACTTACAGCGGTAATTGCATTGTATCAAGTCACCATAACAACACATTTGAAACCGTATCGCCAGTCGTCAGTAAAAAACACAAATAAATGTCAGATAGACTTCAAAAATAGAAAAACATTTCGCGTTTAAGTGAGTACTCCATACAATCTATAGAGGAAAGTATAAATGAACAAAAAATAACATTTCCTTGAGAATTTCTTTATTCGTGAAATATTCCAATGAATTACAATCGTGCATGAAAATGACCAGATAATTTTGCATTCAAGGGTGATATCTTATACAAATTGCATTCGGTTATTTTCATATTTTGTAAAAGAGCCCTCGTCCTTCGGACTCGGGCACTTTCGCCAAAATATGAAAATAAACTCTTGCAATTTTTAGATATCACGCTTTCTTGCAAAATTTTCGGTAATTTTTATGCACTCGTGCAATTATAACCGAAAACTTACTCTCAGAGGAGACTGCAACCTTCAACGTAGGGTGATATTACTGCATACAATAATTCTGTATGTCAAAATTATGTCATTCCCCAACAATTTTCAAAGTCACCCTCAACTTTCTATATCAAATAATATCTGCGAAGGAAACAGTAGGTGCAAATAGCTCCTTAGCACGATCATAATGAGTTTGGAGTGGGTATATTACACCCGCAGTGGATCTTTTGCTTCAAAAGTCATCGTCTGACTCAACAAACGTTGCACATTTATTGGTTGGATTTAATTTCATGTCTATCGCATATTGCTAGAGATATCGTTACTTTTTTACTGGAGAGACGAATGAATTCATCATTCTATAAAGTTAAAAGTGTTCAGTTGTTTTTTTGCAGGTAGTGATTTTGTATTCATGGCTTATACTCGAGAAATCTTGGTAGTGTTCGTCTAATTAAAGAGATCATTGTCTGAAAGAGGGGCCTTTATTTTTTCCGTAGTCAAATTCTTTCGCAGACTGGCTTCATCATTCCGGTAGGATAAAAAAGCCGCTCATTCTCGAAGAATACGGCTAATTATGTCAATTTTTTATTCGAATAATTACACTAATGAAGGAAGAAGTTCATTATATTGTAGCAAGTTGACGGAAACATTTGCTCTTACCGAGCAGCAAATCGGCTTTGCTAGGATCACGTTTGTTTTTGCAGTACCTCATTATTGTCTTTTCCTCCAGGGAAATCACGAAGAAAATCAGAGGAATGTTGTAATACCATTCTATAGAGAGGCTCTTTTTTGTTGCGTACGTTCTTATTAGTGGAAGACGTTGAATAATAAATTCGAAATGCTTCTTCATATAGCATATTTATATTGACCGTAAATTGGCAAGAGAGTGCAAAAAGAAACAAAACTTTGTATTTGAGCCCTTCAGGGCATTGAGTCCTACAGGAATTGAGTTTTATGATCAGATTTTACTTCTACTGGAGTCGAAAATGCTCTATGTTGGAGGCCATGTTAGGGGTCTGATTGGAAGAAGAAACATGAAGCGAACATAAACAAAAAAATATTTCAAAATAGGTTGGGTCACGTACTCTAATGCTGGTATCCATAATGGCCTTCCAAGGAAATTACTTCACTTGATGTTTTTCAATTATACATCTTCAACATCATCCATCATTATTTGTTATTGAATGGCAAGGAAAAGCTGCAGAATCTGCATGAACATGAAAAAAATACTCGAATCAACGATTCATCGGGTTTTACCAAAAATGTCAACGTATATATTTGTGTTGAAATAATTGGTATAGAGAACATTTTCAATAGTGATGTTTTTCATGACGAGCGTGGAGATTTACGTAAGACTCGCTTGCGGACCATACGAGTGCAAGCCAAACGATTTTTCTCCATATTCCAAGAAATATTTTTATTCTGTAGTCGGGTCATATACAAGGGAGGGAAAGGAAGTTGTCGACGAGTTGTAAATGTTGATTACTCAAACTCAATATAATTGATACTGAAAATATTACTGTTCCTACATATATGTATATATATATATATATATATATATATATATATATATATATATATATATATATATATATATGATGCGTTGTTTTTTCGGGTTTCATTCCGTGTTCTGTGGTTTTGATCCTCTGAAGGATAATTCTCACCATGTGAGAATTATCCTTCAGAGGATCAAAACCACAGAACACGGAATGAAACCCGAAAAAACAACGCATCATACTTCGTCCGTGAGAATCTTCATGCTAACATATATATATATATATATATATATATATATATAAGCCCATAAACTTGGGCACCACGGCTCAGAGGCACGGAAACGTCTAACAATTCAGATTCCAAATATTGAAGTTTGAAGATAACGTAATGTAAAAAAACACTTCGATGTGTGATTTTTGCCCTAGACAGTTTACAAAACCGCTACACATGTTTCACTATACAATTGCTTCCATTCTATTGAAAATCACACATAATGTTTGTTGTATTTTGAATTACATTATCATCGATTTTTTGACCATACCTTATTTTCTTCTATAATTTCGAAAAATAAAAATGTGGCACTGAAATTCTCACCTAAACTGTTATCTCTTTGAAACTAATGCTTAAAAGCTCGCAGGCTTTCAACTCTCACACCACGAAGATTGGTTGAGTTTTTATGTATTACACTATTTTTTGTAAGTCTTAGACAGGGCGCAAATAATTTAATGAAATCAATTTTATTTTCTGGTTGAACTGCTCTAGTGACTTGATTTTTTTTGCTTTCCATGCATTCGGAGAATCATTTATTGTTATACTTCGCTTAGGGTACAAAACGTCCAATAATCTTTCCAGATTTGAGCATATCGATCAAATAACGCACGGTATGTATATACATGTTCACCAACGACAAGATTTAGAAAATGAACTCATCGGGAATAATTCTTCGGAAGTTAACTCCATTTACTCCTTGGTATAATAGTTGAAAACACCTTTCTCTTCATAATGATAATTAGAAACTTGGGTATTTTTGTGGAGGGGATGAAGTTTGATGAATTATTTTTTGGCTTATTTTCTTCTCCGAATCAGAAAATAGATATTACAACTTTTATGAAAGAAGTAAAATAAATAAAATATTACTTATCATATTATTAATCCCTATTAATCTTTGAATGATATACACGTATCTATCAAGAGAAATCATTTTTGATTTTACTTCTCTCATAGAACTTGTAGTTTCTTTTTTTTGATTCAGGGAAGAAAAAAAACAAAAAATTCATAAAACCTTCTCCATCATTAGTTTCAGCCTTCATAAAGAATAGGCAAAACCATATTCACAATACCCTCAAGATAATTTCAGATAACTTTTTATGAAATCCTGCAACAGTTCTTTCGTTTTTCTGGCGTATTGAAACTTGTTTTTACAATGCCTCATTAACGTCTTGTGTAAATGTTCGCTCGACTTCAAACACTGCTCTAATTGGACGGTATTTTCCTCTTGAACTTTGTATTCCGGGAAATTCTCGGCCGTCACTCTACTGGAAAAATGTTTCTGCATACGAAATTGAAAATATTTCGCGTTCCAGGTCCAGCCGGAAATTTAAATAGTTGACGTGGTGATTCGCCTGTACAGTATCAATTAATTCAATGAGCAAAAACTGTGGAGTTCACAAATTAAAACATATTTATGAATTTTAAATAATGGAACACAGCTGCACAATCGCAAAAGTAAGACCACAATATGTGGGCTTTTTTCAAATAATTGTTCGTTAAGTAGAAAATTAAACTCACCATATGATATAAAAACGTGATATAAACAAATTTGAGAATTGAATCGTGATGAGGAACACGTATCAGCTCTTCATTTATATTCTTGGATGATACAAAAAAAATCGCATTAGGTATCCTTAATGCTGCAACACAGATTGTAATATTGTTTTTCATATTCACCGTTATGATGAAACAATATGAATGTTAGGTGTTACTACGAAACAATTGTCTGCAACGTATCATGGATATACATTTTTTTATGTCTACACTTCTCTCCAACTTTGTGCATATTTCATCATTTCGTTCAGGGCATTCTCAACTCACTTATACAGTGGCTTAATGGACTAACACCTGCTGTCTTCTTTGCTTTATAATTCACACTCTACCTCTATTTAGGTCAAGTTGCATACGTTGGTAACAATGCAAAGCTACCGCCGCCTGCTGTTCTTGCCAAACATTCCAAAAAATATGGATGACAAAAGAAGATGTACTTTAAAACAAACTAACCAATTATCAGATCTAATCACAATAACGACTAAGGCATCTGGTGAGTCTCTTAGTTCAACAACGTGCACTCAAAATAATTATAGCACTAACTACAATTACACCACCTAATATAACCCCAATATTATATTTATATCAGGTTTACCCTATTCGAAAAATAACAAATTCAATGTAAACATTGAGTAAAGTCAGTTCCACGTGAATATATCAACGCCCTAAAAAAACAGTAATGCAATAAAACAAGATCCGTACTCGGAGCAACCAAGAACACATATTTTTTTTGTTTAAACATGATACCTAATAGTAATTGTGAAGAAGTGTCGAGTGGCTCGTAAACGAAGATGTGGCTCTAGATAGTATTTTCATTAGTCTTTAAAATTGCTTCAGTGCCGAATTTGAACGTTACACTTTGTTTACTTCTGCTTGAAGTGTATAAGTGACGTGTTATATCAAAAAACAACATCATTTTCTGCCTACGTCAAAAAATTTCCAGTATAATTCCCTCTAGGAAACTCCTACGGGAAAAAAAACGATAAATACTTGAGTTTTCATGTTAACGCGAGACAAAATACGAATTTTATTGTTCGAAAACTGTTGACGTGAAATTTTCCCAATTATATTTATGGCACTAGCTTCGGAGCTGGATACATTTTGTTGGTGGCGACCACTGAAAGAGAACCCTTTCAATGTTCGCCCGAATTTAAACTGTCCCAATTGGACAAGAGTTTTTTCTACCGAACTTTGCATTCCGGGAAATTCTCGACTGTCTCGACCAGAGCTCTTTCCCATCGGAAAAGAGTTTCAACATACGAAATTGGAAATATTCCACATTCCAGGTCCGGCCGGTAAGGAAAATTAATCGACGCGGTGGCTCGCATGGAAAAATGCAATTTTCCTACGAAAGGGTATGGATGTTTCCCGAGATCGTGATGTATTCAGCCAAGGATTATTACTGCTTTATTATGTAATGAAGTTAACATTCCGGCGAGAAGATTGAAATTCTCGGAGGTATTTAATAAACGGGAGGAGTACTCGTGATGGCGAAATATATCCTTGGCGCTTTCTTCTCGTACTGAAGTTTTTCTTTTTTCCTGGAAATATGACTTCATTGCTTTCGCTAACGTTTATTAGTTTTTTCAAGGGCTACGATATAAAGTGGACATAAAAAAATATAAATATAAAATATAAGGTACATACATGTTTACTCGAAGATTTTCCTCAAATAATGAGAATTGTAAATTTTGACATCGAAAGGTGAAGTTATCGACTTTGAAATTCATAGTGTTCTTTTCACTGACGACAGTTATATACAGGATGTATTCAGTTGTTCTATAAAAACGAATACATTTTACTGAGGCTCTCAATATCTGATTTCTTGTTCATGTTGTTTTTTCTCGTTTTAATTTCAGTCATTTCCAAAAAGAGACGTACGTATTTCAATATGGAGAATTTTTGTGTCAATGTTTTCAATTGAATGATCATTTTCAATAGAATGTTTAGTTAATGTACTTGGATTTTGTCTCATATTTTTACAATCACTGTTGTGTAGAGCTATTCGTGTTTTCAAATTATTTTTTGTTTGACCGATATATTTTTGTCATAATCATTGCAAGGAATTTCGTAGACTATATAAGATTTTTCAAAATGTGGTTCTTCATCTTCCAATTTTGAATGTAATTTGATTAAAGGTTTTATTTTTCTTTGTGAAATTTTGATATTATTTTCTTGTTTGAACACATTGATGATTTTGCTCGATAATTCTCACATGTATGAAATTGAACAGTATTTATATGTAGAAATTTTTTTCTGTATTATCGATGATATTTGAAGTTGTATAAAAGTTGTATAGAAGTGTTTTATTCAATGTTGGAGGCTAAGAACAGGTTAATAGCATATCCTTTATTAATTTCAAATTTTTGACAATGAGTGATGTGAATTCTTTTCAATTCTGTTTTTTAGAGCAAGTACTGAATTAATTTTTATTTTTTGTTGACAACTTGATAGATAACTCATGTATCTTCCTAAATTGGTTGATTTGAAGTAGTAATCTATGTTGAAATTGTTGTTTTCAGTTCTCATTGGAAGAGTATCTAAAAATGGTACTGCATTGTTTCTCCCTTTTTCTACAGTGAATTGTATTAATGCATAACTGTTGAATACATTTTTGATGTCGAATCAATAGGTACAGCATATATAATATCATCTACAACTATTTGACCTAGAAATTTGATTCTTGTTTCAATTCATATGATGTTGCTATTTTCAAGTTTACTCAAACCACTTTTTTGTTGAAACATTTATATTTAATGATATTTATCATATTTCAAGGCCGGACATAATCCGAATCCTCAAAGTCAGTATTTTCAGGAAATAAGAGTAAAATTGACACGAAAGATACCTAATTTGAACGCTATCATATACATTGTGTTTGATGTTATATGTCGGTAGCAGTTATTTCATTCTCTTTAATGTATTAAAATTGAAGCTTGTTTTGAAAATATTGATTAATTTTTCAATCATTTCCACAGTACAGTCCTACCAAACTTCAGGTACAATCCTATTTATCGTCGGTATTCATGCATTTCACCTTGCCTCACTTTAAGAAAACAACCGCAATATTTTTGCAATGCAGCGTGCTTGTGTTGCAAACCTTGGTCGCTGAATCCACGGCTTAGGCATTCGAGCGCGGAATGCTCCTTTCATGCAAACGAGATAAATTGAGGTATAGAATTTTATGGATATTGCATTTTTGTGAGTAGTCGCTGCCGATACATTTGCGTTATTGAGTTCGACGCCGACCGCGACGCCATGAATACACTATTCATATGGAGTTCTTGGGCAAAAAACGTGTTGGGTAGTAACTTTCGCATTTGCTGATACAGGAGCTCTGATCGGAATTGGAAATGATACGAAAATGTTTTTTTATCGGGGAATAACGCACTACAAGAAGTGAAAATAAAATGTGATGTTTGCTTTCGAGTGGATTTCCCAATACACTACGGATTCTGAATTCGTCCCCCAACCGAACAATATTGAAGAGAGAGCGATTGCAAATATGTTTATTGGCAATTCTCAATGGGGTTTTTTATTTGTTGATCTGTGTGCAAAAATGTCCTGATCGACATCAATTGATCTATGGATAGCGATAGTTTGATGAACTATTCAAGTGTATCGTATCAACGGCCGTCTTATGGTTTGCCTCCTCAGTTGTGTGCTTTGTTGAAGAGTTTCTTTGATAGGTCTCTGTATGTGGTTGTTGATGGAGTATCATCTGATATTCTCTCAATAAATGCAGGGTTCAGTTCTTTGTTACTGCTACATATCAACGATTTGCTCGAGAAAACATCTCGTTCTGTACATAGTTTTGCGGACGACAGTACTCTTCATACTAGTTTCTCTTCCAGAGTTCCCATACCAGCTCGTGAAACAAAATTTCAAAGAAATATTCACGTCAATAAAATTAACGATGACTTGGTAAAAATAATAGAATGGGGTAACATGAACTTGGTGGAATTTAATGCTAGGAAAACCCAGGCATGTTTCTTCTCAAAGAAAGCCGATCTATCATCATCTAGTATTCAGATGTCAGGAGTAACTATTCCTACAAAGTCATAGTGTAAGAGCCAGCTTAAATCTGACAACACATTCTTTACGGTATCTGAAATTTCGTCCAGTGAGACTTCTATACCCAGTAAACAAGCAATGGGTACTAGCTAAGCCCGGCCGCGGTAGGTTTGGGGTACCTCAGGTGAGTCAGGTATGAAAATTAAGTAAATTTTTAAAGTATTTTACGGCGTCTGCCGTTTTAATATGTTATAACGTACCTCTGGAAAAATTGAGAAATAACTATGGCTGCTGATTTTGAAGGTTGCAACAGCCTCTTTTCAAAATTCGAAAAAAAAAAATTTAAAGCATTTTACGGCTTCTGCTATTTTGATATATTATTTATTGAACTATTTTAAGCTAATATTGTGATGTGGGCCCTTTCGATGAGCATTTTTTCAAATGCTGGAAATATAATGCGTCATTAAAACTTGTTGGTACAGTTCAAATTCACAAGGAGGGATCAAGCTTGCATCAAAGCTCCGGACTTTTTTATTGAAATTTTCGTTCATATCTACAGCCTTGTAAGAATCAACGAACAGCTGAAATCTCCCGTCATCAACATCGATGGATTTTTTAGCATTGTACATACTGCAAGTGTACTTTTGGATAACACTAAACAGTTCATGTAAGGTATCCTCAGTCAGGCCAATGTCACCGAAAGCGGGGAATGTTTTTTGAAATTCAACGTTATTTTTTAGTAACGTCAAAGTTTTTTTTTTGCCCCGATTATATCTGTTTGAAAACTTGAATTGCTATGAAATGAAAATTGTGTTCGAGTCTGATATAATCTATGAATCTGAAAATATTTTCTTTGTGTTTCAGAGTTCTGATTTTTTTAAGGAAATGAACCCTCGACTACCGATCAGTTCCTCAGATGATTCATAAGTTATAGATGCTTATCAAAACTTTGGCAGACAGTGTTTCTCTGATCCTTCGATTCTAGATTTGCCATCAGCTGGAAATAGAAGTTTTGGGGCAGCACGCTAGCTTCGGCCATAAAACAGTGTGTTCTGATAAAAGGAACATGAAATCTCGGAATCCGCCACTTTAAAAGTGTATCACTTATTGGTTATTTTATGTGTAATGGTCAGAAAGCCAATCTTTTCTGCTGAAGAAGTGGCAATATCTAAAATCCGCAGAAAATCCGAGAAAACTTCAAAGCGCAAAAAATCCGCGAAGATTTTCAAAATGCGCAGATTTCGCACTTTTTGCGCCTTATTGGCAACACTGCTGAAATATATTCGTCTATAAATGGTTGGGCCAGGTGTGCCTTTGTGTTCGTAAAAGGAACTAAAACCCCACCATTCAGCCCTAACATAAGAAGGAAATGTTTGACTAAAGAGATAGAGAGAGAGAGCATCAACTACTACTCTTACTGTACCATGTGTTTTCTAAGCATAGATTGCAGGTAATGTTTCGCTGTATAGTTACAACCGGAAAAAATGTCAGCCATTTTCAATATTAGCTTAAAAAGTTTAATAAATGATACATCAAAATAGCAGACGACGTAAAATACTTTAAAAAATTTTTTTTTCGAATTTTGAAAAGTGGCTGTTGCAACCTTTAAAATCAGCAGCCATAGTTATTTTTCAATTTTTCCAGAGGTACGTTATAACATATTAAAACGGCAGACGCCGTAAAATACTTTAAAAATTTTCTTTATTTTCATACCTGACTCACCTGAGGGACCCCAAACCTACCGCGGCCGGCTTAGCTAGTACCCATTGCTTGTTTACTGGGTATAGAAGTCTCACTGCACGAAATTTCACATACCGTAAAGAATGTGTTGTCAGATTTAAGCTGGCTCTTAGGCTATCAAGTATCTCGACTCTAGGAACTACGATGAGTGATAGTCTTTCATGGGAGAAAATTTAAATTAATTATATTAATTAAAATTTAATTCAATAATTCGATTAATATCTGCAAAAAAATCAATTATTCTATTCGGTTTCAACAAGATACTATGGTTGCTGAAGATACAGTGAAAAGTGAAACCTTTACAAGTAGAACACTTTTTTGTCTTTATAGCCCGTGCTGGCCATCAAGTAAACTTTATGCCCAGACGGGTGGTAAAGTGACCTTCATGCCCGCATGAGCATGAAGTGCACTGTTGTGTTGTTGGTAACCAGGCATTTGAAACACAGTAATGAACTGGGGCCAGTTTCAACAACGTACAAGTCTCGTAGCTACAAGAGAAACACAAAGAAAGACGATGACAAACAATTGTTTTTTTTCACTCGTTTTTTACTTGTACCTGCATTGTGTTTCTCTTGTAGCTTTCACAGCCTGCCTTTGAAAGAGGGAGTACTTGAAGCTAAAACAAATTGTTTATTCAAAACGTGCTGCGGTGTATCTCATGTACAGCTCAGAATTTACGTTTGTTGACTTATTCCAACATTTCGAAAATCGAATTTTTGAAATCTGTCTTGCATCTGTTATAAGTGAAAATATCGCTGGAGTAACAAAAATTATGAAGGTACCTATATTATTTCAAATAATACGGCAACTTAACAATTGCAAAAGAATGTAATGTAATTCAAAAACAATATCCATTTCAACTTGGAGAAGTTTCGTCGCAAGACTAATGAAAGTTCATGGCGATAACTAGTGGAAGTACCGCCAATAACACAAGAAGTTGATACGAGAAAAAGAATAACCTGCGATAATTAAAATCTTTTCAATTTTTCCAACACAAAAAGAATCGAATGATATATTTGACGACTAAAATGTAAAAAAGTGTTTCTTTCTGAAGATTAGGAAAAATATGTGGACCGATTATAAGTCTGATAGGGAAATAAATCCAAGCAAGTGCGACAAAAGATTCATAAAAAAATAAGTGGGTGACTCGCTGTTTATATTCGAGTGATATGAATTTTTAAACGACAGAGATTTTCCGGGAAGGGTATGATCATTATGGGAAATATGAATTATTTACTCACAGAAGGAGAAAATTCAATTTTGAAGACTCAAGTCGTCTTCAAAATTGAATTTTCTCCTCCGCCAAGGAAATTAGAATCACGGATGTTATTAAAGAAACACGAGAAAAATATTAGAGTGATATTATATTGCGTGAGATCCACAGAAACATTGAGATATAATGGAGATGCGGTAACTTCAGAATTGAAAGTTGAGGATCGGTTTCAATGCAAAATATTCATTTACTTCTATGATTTCTCTGCTACCAGATCATAAAAGCTTATACACGCAACAAAGCTGTCGAACTCGTCAATTCATGAGTGAAATTCGTGATTAAGCTTCTTATCGGGAACTGTATCTTAGGTGATGTAATTACGATCGAGTAAAATCAAATACTGATGTCTATCGACACATTTCTATTAAAAAACACTTCATCACGTGATTTTCATTAGACAATTTACAAAACTGTTACACGTTCATACAATAGGTTCTTCAAGCGTGTTATACCTTCTAGTACCAAAAGGTCGTGAACCCCATATAGAAGGCTTTCTCAAAAAAGTTATGGAATTGACCCATACTTGATGAAAATACGGAAGGTAATCAAAAAACAGTTCGTGTGACTTCCACTGGTCAGTTTACAAAACCTATACACGTGTTATTACCAGCATTATCAAAAATTCTTGAATCAATAATGAAAGACCAATTAACAAAATATCTTGACTTACACAACATAATAGTGAGAAAACAATACGGCTTTCGATCTGAGAGAAGCACAGGCGAAGCTGCATTTGATCTAATCAATAATATAAATAACATCATTGAGGAAAAATCAATACCACCTGCCATTTTCTGCGATTTATCGAAAGCGTTCGATTGTGTTGATCACGCAATCCTTTTGGAGAAATTGCTCCATTATGGTATTCGTGGCACATCATACCAATGGATAAAATCTTATCTGGAAAATCGCAAGGTGTACGTGGAAGTGCAAACACTGAACCAAACTTCTCTCTCGAAAATTCGATCAGAATTCAGAATTTCAAAATATGGTGTACCTCGGGGATCAATATTAGGACCTTCACTATTCTTGATATATATAAATGACCTGGTACAGAGCTTTTCAACAATCTCTTTCTTTCTTTTTGCGGATGACACGAGTATTCTGAATTCAAACAAAGATATTGAGGAATTGATATCAAGCTCAGAAAGTATGATGAATGACATTCTAGACTGGTTCACAGCAAATAAACTCCTGATCAATTTCAATAAAACATTTAGCATGATTATACACCCATATAAGTCTTGTGAACAACCTGAAATTGTTACTAAAGAGGGAGCATTGAAGCCAACCACAGACACAAAATTCTTGCGATACATTCTTGATGAGAGGTTGGACTGGAGGATGCATATAGCAGCGATGAATAAGAAGCTAGCTAGTGCCATATATGCAATAAAAACTATCAAAAACGAAGTGAGTTTCAACGTAGCAAAGACACAGTATATTACAGTTATTTTCAGAGCACAATTTCTTACGGTATCGAATTTTGGGGAAATTCAGTAGAGAGCACCTCCACATTCATTATACAGAAAAGAGCGATTCGTACTCTTTTGGGCCTATGAAGATCACAGTCATGTAAAGAACATTTCTTTAATTTGAAAATATTCACATTTACCAATATGTACATATTCAAAGTTGCCATAGCTGCTTTCAAAAGAAAACAAAATTTTACGAAATTTTCTGACATTCACAACCACAACACACGTAACAAAAATAATTTCTTGATACCATCGTTCAATTACGAAGTGAATCGAAAAGGACCATTATACATGGGAATAAAAATATTAAACAAACTGCCTAGCTCTTTCGAAAATATAACTTCATCGAACAAATTCAAAAAATTATTAAGGAAATTTCTCCAATCCAAAGTATACTATACCCTCACCGAATTTTTCGATGACTCATTTCAATAGTTCCTATCTTCAAGGAAAAACCTGCTAGGTACCTACTCTCAAATAATATACTATGGTTTAATATCATTGTCTTGGAAATCATCGTATCTTTCTCTCATGCCCTTTCGAACGGAACTTATCACTATCAATTTAAATATGTATTTTCAGGAGTTCATGAAGTTTCTTGGGAAATAAAATTTTTCTGTCTGTCTGTCTGACTGTTTCACTATACATTTGCTTGTTATGATATTACCAGGTAGTAATTACAACTGAATAACCTATTGTATAGTGAAACACATTGAGCGGTCTGGAAATCACACAATAAAGTGTTTTATAATCACGAATTCAGATAATCATGTCGAATATTCAGTTTCTTCCATCGGATTTTCCGACGACTGTTGAGCCGTTCGAGTGTATTCCAGCTAAATTAAAAAAATGAAGTTGAGATGCATATTCCAACTGACTATTACAAATTTAAAGCACGATAAGTATTCGTTTCAGAGGAACACATTTCTGAAAAAAAATACTTTCTCTCCATGTCAAAATTTTTGAATTCAAATAAGAGTCAAGTTATACCATATCTGAAAAATCTTTCAATTCCGTAACATTGTTTTTCAACTTTCAGAAACTGGAATCGCATAAAAGAGGCAATACTGGAGTGGGGGTACAGTTGATTTTTCGATCGATGTATCTATTTTCGTTGAAGCTATTGAATCGTTGCCTAGCCTAGTTCAAGATGTGATTTAGGTGATTACATAACACCGTTCGTCGTCTCGTTATACCAAAACCGCCATTTTCACCGTCGAGAATATCGCCCAAATATATAATAAATCACATCCTTAACGGCAGAACTCAGGAAGCAGAATCCCAGCATAATATAAGGCCGTAGAGAGTAAGAGCAAATTGGATGAGTCTGGCGATTCAATTTCAGTACAAAATCTTATGGGGTGTAACCACTTGGTCATTATGTTCATAGAATAGAAAATACTACTGAAAGAATATTCGAATTAGTAATATGTTCGTGTTGAGTGATTTGAAAAAAAAATCTGCGATTATCTGATCTAGAACTAATTGGCATCGTTTGAAAGTAGTTTATTTGTAGTGAATAAATGCTTCTTTCTGTGGATATCTGGATGTTTCAACCTATCACCATCCAAAAAGTTGCTGTACCAAATAAAAATTTTTCTATGATGAAAAAAAGACAAAAAACTGTATATGAAAATGTAATTTGTGATAATAGGAGGAAAATTGATAAGCCCAGGGTAGGTCAGTCAACGATGCGAGCAACACAATAGTGTATTATCATTCAAAGTGGATTTATGCAAGAGCGATTTTCATTTCAACTTCGCAAATTTTCAATGAGAAAATATCGGTATTCTATGAAGCGCATTCTGTAGGAACTACTCATGAGCTACTAATTCGGCTGATTTGATAGAAGAACGTTTGAAAATCAACCTCTTCCATTGGTGGGGCATGAGAGTTCTAGTTCTAGAATCATTGATGGGGCGTACGCATGCACAAATGCAAATGACACTAAAACTTTCATGAATTTGATTCTATGAATTTAAGGTGGAAGTGAAAATACTGGTGTATGAACGAAACTTGAGAAGAACCCTCAAAAAACAGGGTGAAATGTTTCGAACGATTCGAAAGATATAACAAAACAAATCGAAGAAAGACTTTAAATTTGAAAAATTCAAAGAAAATTCAACTGAAATCCGTCTGTATGAATCGAAACCATCATGCCAATCATCTAATATGAATTGATAATACATTACAATTTCTTTCTTCTCTGTAGGGATAGGAACGTTTATTATGCCTAATGAAAATACAATTTTTCTGATTGCTTCGAACACTTTTCCACGGAAATTAGGCACACTGTCGAAGCCTCATTAACATTTTTCACAGTTATACACCAGAAAGTATTTTCTTAGTAATTGTACGCTGAGGATAACTTGCTGGAATATCCATCATACAGTATCATATTTTTATGTAAGTTTTTCGTGGAATTTCAGTAGTATTTACATTATCAAGAATAGATGTCCTCAAAAATACGCCAGAACAAAGGTATCGAAATACCACAAAAAATCACCCAATATTAATTAAAGCGATCGGGAGAAATATTCGGTGGGAAAGTTTATTTCATTTTTATTTGCATTACTTCTAGTACTATCGTACCCCCTGGTGAAATGAAATATGGAGTGTAAAATTTGAGATTTTTTTTCAAGCACTGATTCTCCCAGTATCATAAAGAGGCTTCTGTTTTAATTATTATTCGAATGGAAAAACTACATTTCTATAATTCCATCATAAAACAAGGTTTTTGTTGTAGATTGTGACTGTTTTGAAGAGATCTTTTTTTTGCATTCTTCGGGGCATAACTTCTGAATTGCTCAATATATAATCATACAACTCGAGTCATTTTCAAGAGAAATCCGACAATGAAGACAATACCTATATATGTTGTTCTATTCGAAAAAACATAAGTTTGATATGCTACGCTTTCAATCGGTGCCTGTAAATATTGGTACGTTTGTGACACACTGTGTAATGGTATAGTTTTTGTTTGTCTTATATTCAGTTCCTGAGCGATGAGTATGGGATTTTAGTGTTGAGTTGAATGAGTTATATATGAAATACGTTGCTTTCAATTTGGATTTTTCTCGTGATGAAATAAATGGTATGGTAGACCGCAGGAAGGCGTCTATGCCGCATTTAGCGGAACAAATAGCTATGAAAATGAGCACCAACTATAATTAAAGCAATATAAAAGTGGAATCAGAGGAATACTACCAAGTACAGAGTTAATTTCACATCCAATTGCTTTTGATGCTGTTGAGAGCCATTATGCCTTATAGTCTCAGTCCATTTTCTCCAATTTTATTATATGAGCTTAGTCACTACTCGACTTCGTTTAAAAACAAGAGAGAGGGTTGAAAGAAGCCGAGTACGAGACTGATTTGAACAATCACTGTGTTGACAAGAAAATATAAACGATGGAGAATATCAAAATATAAATATTCAGGAAGAACATTGAAACACGTGGCACACGAAAATCATGGTTGGGACGATTTTACATACTAGAAAGATATTCACGAAGCTTATTATATTATAAAGTAGAACAGTTCGAGCGTATGGAGAAAGAGAATAATATTGAAAACTGAAAAGTTCAAAATGTTTGCTGATTGCTGATATTCCATAACGTCCATAAAGTTATTTGAAATATTAAATGAACCCCTCACAAAATTTATGGAAAATCCTGAAAAGCCTTGGACACCTTGTTCAAATTCGCGTTGAATTAATGAAAAAAGTATATCATTTTGAATCTTGAAGCTCTTACTTGAATAGTGGGTATTAGAGTATCAAAAGTATCAAATTAAATTATTTGGAATGAATAAATAATTCGTATCCGCTTTTTTTCAAACGGAATGAATACCAGATAAATGGATCACCGTTTATATATTTACACGTGAATTCGTTGGATTTTTGTGTGCCGGTTCCTAGCCGAAGCCCATTAACATATTGGTACCAAAGCCTTTTCATGCCTGAAGTCGACACTCTCCAGAAATCCTTGTGCTAGGGTGTACTGTCCGAGAATATGAACCAAATATAATACCATGGTATATATCCTTGGGTACTGCCGTCAGCATGATAATTATCTGAGTTGTTCTAAGTCAGAGCTGAGATCCCATTCAGCAGCTCTTTGGCTATAACTTAGCGACAGATTGAGATATTCGACAATCTATGCGAGGAACAGAAAAAATTTTCATCTCAGATCAATGAGAAAACCGTAGTGATTATCTCTGATCGGACATGATTGAAAGATGGGTTCATCATACTAGCCAAAAGTGGTAACTTTGCCATGACGCCGGCTGAAGAAGGACATCATTGGGAAAATCGAAGCTGGAATTCGAAATTTGCTGAACGACATTGCAGAGGAATTTCACATCGAGACATCAAGGATTTGGAAGCGAGCGAAACCACCCAAGGCCAATACAACCAAAGGAGAAAGAAATGACCTGGAAAATCCTAATACCAATAATAAGAATACCTTGGAACTGCAAGCAGACAAAGGAAACTCCACCGTCGTGTTGATCACGAGGGATTACAAAGATAAAATTTCCAACCTTTTACGACCGAGGCGATTATGAGAAAAACTAATCATCTAGTCCGCTCATCAAGCCTAGATGATAACATAAAGAATAGGAATCCAAGGCACTTCCTCCCCATCTATGTGGCCTACCAGAGATCACAAAGAAAATGTACCGCTACGACCTATCATGAATGCAATAGTAGTCCCCACATGTGAACTGGCCAAATACCTGACTACCCTACGCTACAACCGCTCACGGGAAACACAGACTTAGGACAGTTTATTGAAAGACTAGGCCCGAGAGATATACTAGTAAGTTGTCCTTATACTCGATGGTTCTGGTCAAAGGAACAATATAACTGATTGGAGATGTATTCCCAGCAGATATAACCACCCTGCTTGCTCACTTTTCATCGACATATTTCCAGCGGTTTTCTATGAACAAACCGACGGTACTGCAATGGGCAGCCCGTTGATCCCTGTGGTGGCAAACTTTTCCATAGGCCTTAAAGCAAGCGATCTTGAAACCATACTGATGGCTGCGGTACGTTGATGATAAGTTCGTACAAGTGAAGGTATTTTTTTCAGATCTGAACTGAAGACACCCAAGGGAAAATCTCTTTCCTGTATGTGCTACTGAACAGATGTGAAAATGGGACACTGGAACATAGGGTATACAGAAAACCCACACACACAGATGAATACCTGAACAGAAACTCCAGCCACGCCAGAAGAGAAGGGTAATCAGAATATTATACCCCAAGGAACATGACCACCTGCGACATTAGTTGAAAAGCAAGGGGCATAGCGAAGCCGAATTTGAACGGGCAATATGGCCCGAGAGAGATAACGTCAGTGAGACCATAGATAAGCCTGCCATTGGAAAAGCCTTCATGCCATGCATAAGAGGTGTGACAGATCGTATAGGACGAAAGCTGAAGAAACACCATAAAAAAATAGTGAGGCCAACACGAATCGTCAGTGAGTTTGAGGTCAGCTGGAGATCCAAGAGAGCCGTGGGTGACACCAGGTGTGTACCGGATTCCGTGTAGCTGTGGACCGGTCTACATTGGAACCACCAAACGTAGCTTCAAGACATAGGAGTCAGAGCTACTATCCCAGATTATACAGAGAGGCAATAGAGATACACAAACATAAACTCAATTTTAACCGAAAAGAAGGCACGAATAATAATAAAGTCTGGTTACCTGCACTGAAGAATAGACGGCCCAAACCAGCTCATAGAAAACAAGCAACGCCGATCTCTGATGCACAGAACGTTCGACACGAGAGCAGATATAAAGTGGACCAAGACGTGAATGAAGTAGTATGTGCTGTCAGAAGGAGAACATTGCGTGCGTGAACTCAGACTTTGATAATGCCTATACAGCTAGTTAGGAAACGCCAGGAATAAAAACCTGTGGACCAAGGCAAACAAACTCAGACAACACCCCAGAGTCAGTCGGATTTTTTTGTTAGCATAATTTGTTTTTCTATGCCAGAAGTTCCATTTACTCAAAATTGGTGCATCTTACAATTTCAGACTCGAATTGTGTCTCTGGTTTTACATTTTTTTTTAACTGAGAAGAGTTTCAACGTTTCGAATCAATTTTCAGCTTGAACTTCCAT
Organism: Zygogramma bicolorata; assembly: GCA_032362365.1. NCBI lineage: Eukaryota > Metazoa > Arthropoda > Insecta > Coleoptera > Chrysomelidae > Zygogramma > Zygogramma bicolorata. The sequence continues at coordinate 642,803 of JAVJAQ010001010.1, forward strand.
TGACGATTTGGATAGTTAGGTACATATTTGAACAAGACAGTTAAAACTGAAAATTTAGCAGGAATTATGTTTCGACGATGGAGAACGAAAAATTCATGACACCCTCATACCTGATCCGTCTGGTGTTTCGGTCGAAATAATCTGAAGCGGAGGTCGCAAATTACACCCTTTCGGTAGAAGTGGATCAATAATTCATGAACAGCAGATTGGGGAGTTGTATCGGAGATCTCTCCGCTGAAGTAATAATTCGTAACTGGGTTCGCCAATGAATAAGGCAGCTCCTATCAAAGAGTGATTTTTCAGATGAAACATTGGTAAGAGTCTTGTGGATTTCGGTATAATATATATAGAGAGGTATAATAACATGATCCCCAACTGAAAATACCATTTTCATCGGTAATGATGCTCATGAAATCAACATCATAGTTTTGAGAGATTATGACAAGAGTTCATGCTCAATCATACGTCAATATGATGTGGTATCAAGAGTATAAATTACAAGGCCAAAACACGATTTTAGGGGGTCAAATAACCCACCATGAAACATGTTTAGAACGATTGTTGTCCTGAAATTTTTCGTTCGTTTAACCAGCTGACGAACGCCAACTCTCAGAAGTCGAAACTTGTGCGATCAACGAGGACTTACATTTTTACGTGCGCTTGCCCAGCACTGTGGTCTGGCGGGGATTACAACAATGCTGCTATATATCAGTCCTGAGAGACGTATTTGAATAAATAATATAAAAAATTGACTTGTTCATTCAAAGATGGAAAATCATGACAGAATATTTTCATGAGGTCCACGAAGACTAGTGACCGTGTCGTATAAAAAAAATTAATGATGGTAAACACACTTTTTTTCAAGAGAAGCATCGGCAGAAGCATGTTTTGTAATGATTGGTACTTATTGTTGTTACTGTATTTTCATTTATTATTATTTTATTTACAATTTACGGTGGTTTTAGGTTTCGCTCGACAGGCGGTTCAATTCCCCGTCTCGGAACCACCATGCTGGGATTCACAAGTCGAACTAGGGCCTCATATTTCTCATATTAGTTTTTGAGGGTTGTCGTTCGTAAGAGGGCGTCTGCTGATTAAAGGAAAAGCCAATTTTAAACCCATCCATATTACGCATGTAAACCGATCCTGGTCTATACGTGGAATTTCTAGTGATTCATTTGGAATCATAATTTTTTCTAGTTTCACAGCTAATCAACCCATCTTCAGAATTCCGGTTAGTGAATGTTCACTTCCTATGAGAGATTCACTTCAAAAACATGACCAACGTTAATTGAGATCATCTAGAACTTTCCGAAAATGGATACAATCTTCTTTGATTGTTGCATCAACCAAAGTGAATCTTTGTAACCAAGCGTTTTTGAAATGTAATCAGACTGTGAGAGAAGTGGAACTTACCTTAACACTTGGGGGGACAGAGTAAAAATACACAAAATGAAGTAGAGGAGTATTCTCAAATCCTTGGAGGTACAGGTGAAGCTTGAGCAGTACATAGAAGTAACGTTTTCTTGCTCATTTTGTTTATCACAAATCTTGAGTCGAATAGATAGCAAAAACGGAGAGAAGTTTTTTCCTCATACCAGTTTATTTTTTTACGATATCAGTGACCAGTATAACATTACATATTAACCAAAACAAGATCTTTTTCTCTCAGATAAATTACGGAACTTTCTCATACCTATTTATTTCCGGAAAAAAATCATTTGAAGGTAATAAATAAACCTATCGATACAATCATATTTGAAGATGTGATTATTTTTGTGGAGAGAACGAAGTTCTGGGAAAGTGATTTTTTTCGGCTTTTTTTTTCAGGATCAAAAAAGGAGAAATACAAAACTTCTATGACAGAAATAACAAATATTTTCTGTTGATAGATACGACGAAAACGAAAACTTTTTTATTTAGCAAAAGTAGGAAAACAAACCGAATTATAAAATCACGAGTCCGTAGGACAATTGATTTTATCAAACTCGGTTTGTTTGAATGATTTCGCCTTTAAATAAAAAAGTTTGAATGTTTCAAAAATAAAAATTTCTCATATTAAATTTGAAGGGTTTAATTGTATGTGGCGATATTATTTATTGAACAAATGAAAGGAAGAACAGTTTAATTCATTAGTATTCCATAAACACATAAAAAAACAAACTGAATTCAACAAAAATTAATCGTATACAGTCTTCAATTGAGTTCAGGAAATACTTAAATATTCGAATCAGTTGTCAATCAACAAACGATTCTATTGGCTAATGCTTAGAAACTGACCTCGATTAACTTGAACCACAGTTAACCTGTCGTGTTACAATCGTGTTACAGGCAGTTTTATTAATATAAAACCGAATGATTGGCTAGAATTTTTCTATGATAACCCATTGAAAGACAGATCTAACTATAATAATAATAAGTGTGTGTAAATAACAAATATAAATTTACAAAAAAAATGTTTACATGGTATACAAACATATCACAAACAATAGTTTGAGCTTATAAGGACATATTGTTTAAAAATAGAGTAAATACACTGTTGACTCGATGAGTGACTGAACTGAATATGACAAGACCATGTCAAGTCAAGACCAATCTTTAAATTTGAGGAACGTATGGGACAGTATATACCAATGGAATATTAACTGAGGTCACATTTTGACAAGTGAAAAAAATAATCATAAAAAAATAATGTTCATTACACTGCGATCCAGAATCGACAATCCTCTCTAATCTCAATGAAAAATCACCATCCGCCTAACGTTCACCGAAGCAAACGTCAGAATCGTCCTATTGAAAATCGACTAATCGCCGTTAGCTACTTACACCACCAATAATTACGAGGGACATCGAAGGAACAATCCGCCTATCAGTGAACAAATGAACGGTCGTAGTGATTGATCACCGCATCGTTTTGTATGAATGTAGCTGACCGCATGTTAAACGCCTTCCTGCATGCCCTGTTATCATAATCATTGCGGGTTCGTACATCGCTGGCTTCGTAATTGAATTACCGGGTTGTGTTTACCATATGGAATTATACGGTTTGCGTATATATCCCGGCCTTTGACTGTTTGTGATTGCGAATGTGCGATGATTTGTAAATAAAATGGACGTGCAAAATATTTTCATTCACAACGATTCGAAAATCTGATTCATTTTGACTTACTTTCAGGTTTGGAAGTGATCAATTGTTTATCAGCAATAAGAAAAATATTATATTACCTACCGAGGCATAGAAACAGAGATATGAGCATAGCTTAGTATTTTCACAAAGACATAATACACCGTAATCAATCAATTGGTCCCGAAATAAAGAATTAATTATTCAATTAATGGAATTTACGCAGGTCTAATTCTTAAAATAGATCTGGGTTCGATCAGCTGGAACAAATATGTTCAATGTAATTCTCTTGTGTTGACAGTTCTCCATCGAGATTAGAGCCCATATCCGTTCCGAGAAGTGGGCTGCGTTGATTCCAAGAATTGAATAGTTAACCCGTCATTAGTGTTACTGGGACCTTCAGTGAACTCATTTCGATCTCTATTGCATTTTTCAGTAATGATTATGTAACTCGATTCCCACGTTTATGAGCAAATGTGTTATTCAAATGTCAAACAATTCAGAGCAGATTAGTTTGAGATAGAATTATTTCGATGATGTCTGGTGTATTAACAAATTTCCACAATGATTTCATGTTTGACAACTGATGACACTCACAGGATATTTTTTTCTGGGGAGAAACAATTTTGAGTTTAAGAAATAAAATGTTCAACTCTATTTTCTATTTTGTTGTACAGAAATACTCTGTAAATGCTATATTTTCAATTCTAATTACGTATATGCTTGGTATACCGGTACTGCGAATTGAGTACGAAGTTCATTCTGATACAATTCCCAGCGCATCATATAGGCAGGAAAGAAGTCATTTGGAATAGTCTCATTTTCCTTTCCTGCATGATTCAACCCTATAGCTGAGAATGATGTATAGTCTATTCCAGTGGTCGCCAACCTCTTCAATGTGTTGAGCTACTTTGTTAATTTTGGAATAAACAGCGAGCTACCCACACGGAAGCCACGTAACGCAACGTTAATGAAATAATCCACAGTTAATTTATCATTATATGTATTTATTTTACTTTTCAACTGGTAATACATATAGGTACTATTAATAAACTAATAACAAAATAACTAATATTACTAGTACGTACTTGTTCATAGCTACATTCCTACCTATCAAACGAAGGTGTTTGAAAAATAAACACAAACTTTTATCCAGCCACAATGGCATATCAAGTATGATTTGAAAATAGTTAATAATAACAACAAAAAAGTAACACACTATCATGAACATAAACATTGAAAAATAAAAAAGCACGTTCAATGAGAAGGCTGACACTCAGACTCATCGATAATTTTTTTAATGTTTGCAGTATAATTTGATGCAGCCATTCGAATATAATTATCCAAATGTTCATCTGTAAGTCGATTGCGATATTTGTTCTTAATAAACTTTTAATAAAAAGAAGATTCACACAAATAGGTTGATTTGAATAATGCTTTCACTTTCAAGGCAACACGGCATAGAACTGAATATTTGTCTTTACTTACAATAGGCCAGATACATTCAGTACTTGAGAGTAACGATTTTAAGGCTAAATCATTTTGAAACTCAATGACTTCCATTTCTGTTGCAGCGATGTCTTCGCCAAGTTCTGCATAACACAAGTTGCAAACTGTTGGATATCAATTTCCATAAAGGGTGAAGCAACAAACTGTGCTACTAAAGCCATTTCGTTGAAATCCTCAAAACGATTTTCGAAGTTATTCTTCAGGATAGAAATTATTTCTACATGATATTTGTTGTCATAGTGTTCTAATGGATTTTGAGATATTTTTTCTGAAAGAATAGGAAAATGCTTGGCATCGCTGTTAATTACGTTTTGTTCCCAAAACTCCAGCTTTTTGATGAATGCTTTTATATGGGAAATCATTTCTTCTAGTTCTTTGTCTCCCTCCTGAAGCTGCAAATTAGGTTCGTTTGATTTCTCTGTACTGTCCACGAGAAAACCAAATTCTCTAAGCCAGATTGAATTTTCTAGTTCCGGAGTCGGTTCATAGCATTGTTTGAAAAATTGAATTATGCCAGATAGGACATCATTGAAACGTTTCAGCACCCGTCCTCTACTTAACCATCGGACTTTAGAGTGAAGGAGTAGGTCCCCGTATTGACAGTTAACTTCATCGGCCAAGGTTCTGAATAATCTTCTTTGTAACGCTTGAGCTGTAATCTTGTTCACAATTTCTACCACACACACAACGACATCTGTTGATTCATCCAGTTGAAGTGAAAAATAAACACAGTTATCTAAGTCAGTTCTTAACTGTAAAAAAATATCATTCCTCATTACTTCTACACGTCTCATAACTGTATTAGCAGAAAGTCGCATATATTTTATAGCTGAAACTATCTCCTCTTTATTTCTAAAGTTGGCAAATAAAGAATCAGCAGCTTCTGAAAACGCCTGTTTTATCATTTCCCCGTCTTCATAAGGTTTCTTTTTTTGTGCAATTATCTGAGACACACGGTATGATGCATCAGTTGCAGCCTTATTTTTGTCGACTGTTTTTAAAAATATTGATTGTTGTCCAATTAACTGCTTTTTTTAACTGTTTCATTTTCTCCTTTCTGGCGGCAGAATGTAGTGGGAATGATTTTTAAAAATTAGAATGTACAGTTTTACGATGTCTCTCAATATTTCCTTTTTTAGCAACGGAGAGCGAAGTATTACATAACAGACACACATTTTTATCTTTAACTTCTGTAAAAAAGTTTTGTTCTTCCCATTCGAAATGAAAGTGGTATGTCTTCACCTTCTTACAACTGCTTGTCATAATATTATTTTTGTTGTTCTCTACTAACCCAACCGCTGGACGTTGGTTAGCGTTCAGTTTTAAACTAAGCACAATGTCGCCGCGCCGTGCGTATTTATCCCGTTCAAAGCAATCCAGATCGTTCTCGAACACTGACGCGCTGGTCCGGCTGGTCGGTTCTAGCCGATTCTAGCTTGATGGCGTCAGACGCAGATCGCTCACCGCAACGTTGCCGCTGTTTATGTTTCATATTATGACAATTAGATTTTTTGTGGAATTTTCGGAAGCTTCTCTGATTTGTGCAGTTTGTATTTTTTAAATTAAAATCGTTGTGAGAGCTACCAGAATTGCCTCCGCAAGCTACCGGTAGCTCGCGATCGATAGGTTGGCGACCACTGGTCTATGCTATACGAAGTCACTTGACACAGCATAAAAACTGAAATTTCATTTAGAGTCGTCCTATTTCTGATGAAACACTGGCGGCGGATTATTAGTAATCCCAGAGTTCTATGTGCTGTCTCGTAAAAACTATACACATATCAATAGAGAAACTACAAGCCAATACCCTGCATGAATCATGTTCAGAAGCATGCTGCTATTAAAAAAATAACTCCTGGCCTATGCAGTCAGTTTTTAGCGGTACAATTGACCAGCGAAGACGCCGTAGTCCCGCTTTTGCAACTTCGGGGAAAACATAGCAAAGGAAGTAATAATGTTCAAATGTTCACCCACAATTGAACGAATCAAAACTGCCGCTGATTGTCTTCCTGTCGATTTCATTTCATAGTAAAACTTTACTCATTTTTCTACATCTATAGCGTTCGAGTGGGAGCTTTGAAAGAGTTCTGTGAGTCTACCGAGACAGGGTATCACAAACCGCTGGGCTACAGTAAAAAGATGTGGCTTGTCTTAATGCCGGGCTTGAGAGAGATAAAAATGTTTCAGCCTTCGAATATCGTCAAATGCCCTAATATTTCAAAGAAGTTTTTTAAATCGTTGGACCAGACGAATTTGACCTGGCACTTAAATAGAATACAATTTTCCTTCCTCACATCATCCTTAACCTGCTTGTAAGATTACATGAAAGAGAAGCTGCTGCAGACCAGCAGAATGTAAAAACTGCGGTGGCCGAGAAACAAATAAAGAATACTTGGAGCACTGGTGTCAATTCAACACAGATCTAGAAGTGTCTGAACGGGCAAATTTCACGAATGTGTGTAGGTGGGAATAGGTATATAAAGTGCTAGATGTACAATCACGCAAGGGTGTATTAGCAGCAGCCAAGACACGAGAGTCCCTGAAAAGTTTTCACTTATTTCCGAAGTTAAAAATCTGGCTGGAATGCCGAGAACATTTCTACCGAAAACCGTTGAGTCGAATTATTCCAGCACTTTATTACCAACAATCTCCATGTAATATACTTTTCTACAATTATTGAGTACGTTATATGTCTGCCTAGAAGTAACGCACCTGTCGAAAGATTTTTTTCTCAAATGAACAAAGTATGGACAGTATCACTACTTTTATTCGGGTTTGAAGGCCGTCGTTTTTTGGAATTTCTTCCTGACGTATGGACAAGTGATAGAACACAGTGGAGTGTCGCAGAAAGGAAAGCTATTTTTATTACGAAAATAAATATAAATAAATCACGTACTGAGTTCCACCCTTATGAAAAAACAAAACTCAATATTTTGAAACAAATTTGTCCAGCCATCAAATACAAAAATGCGACTTGAAAGTCAGACTTAGTAAATCGTGCCTACTTAACTATTTTGTATTAAGTGCCTCGATTATTTTTTGTTTTCGTATTTTCTATAATAAAAATCTTGTAAAACAATAAACATTTTTTTATTATATAATTACGCGGATCTCCCGCCCTGTCAAAATGAAAAATGGTAATGTTATTCATGCTGGGTAAATTATCCACTCAAAAAATGTCATAGGCTTGTAGTCTAACAGCCGATTGCACCGACTTTTTGTTATGAGACCATTAACGAAGTGACTCTTTAAATTAGGTTAGGGTATATTAATGCGTGCCTAATAATTTCTTAAAGTATGGTGCAATCGCTGCAGTGCGTTAACTGACCTTTAATGGACCATTAGCTCAATGCTCCCATAAAAAAAGTCGGTGCAATCGGCTGTAAAAGTGTTTGCTGATTTTTGATGTTACTTCTTCCATGTTTATAAATGAGAGAGTGAAGCATTGCGCGGTAAGGAAACGCTGTTGTTCTTGAGTGCCTTAGAGAAATCCAGATTGGAGAGACCAAGATTAGAGAAACCGAGATAATCTGGATAAACTGGTGTATTCGATTCAGATACCTCACCTAATAGGAATAGGAAACCAACAATCACATACCAAGTAGGAACGAAAATAAAGTTGTTTCTTTATTTTTTTTTGTATATGCAGATTCACACGAAAGGGAAGCCCTGTGATGTTCAAAGAATACCGCGTGAATCAAGGGACAGGAGATACGAATTAACATTCACTTTGAATTTTTGAAGTTTGTAAGCCTCAGGAAAGACCTCTTTCGGTAAGAAGTTACAAAGCTCAGCTGGTCTCCACGGTCACAATAAAGGGGTGGGAATTCTGTACTCGAGTCATGCGTGTAAATATTGCCAAGGGTGGAACGATTGATAACAATCCAGAAGAGCACCGACCGTGAAAATATCTATAGAAGAGAGACAAGTCTCCGACCCTTCTATGATGCTCCAATGAAGTGAGCCAGTCTGTGAGCGAAGAATCACCAACAAGACGGTTGCCTTTCTCTGAATAGAATCAAGAAGCTTTTGATGCCGAGCCCCATACATAAGAACGATATTCCGAAACAGGTCGAATCTGAGCCTTTCAGACCATTAGAAGCTGACGAGAAGTGAAGTATTTCTTCGCACGAAATAGATATCCAAGTTTCTGGGAAGCACCTTTAGCAATCGATCTCACATGGTATTACCATGATAGATTATTACTGATCGTAATTCCTAGTATCGAGATACTTGACTTTGTAGGAATAGTTACTCCTGACACTGAATACCAGATGATGATAGATCGGCTTTCCTTGAGAAAAAACATGCCTGGGTTTTCCTAGCATTAAATTCCACAAGTTCATGTTACCTCATTCTATTATTTTTACCAAGTCATCGTTAATTTTACTGAGGTGAATGTTCCTTTGAATTTTTTTTTCTCGAGTTGTGACCCAGGTAAGATTCGGTAGTGAGGATAGGATATCGAATTCAAGCTAGTGCTTTTGCTTACTCGAGCACTAAGCACACCTAATCAATGTAGAAGTTTTGCTTTTTTATATTTATTGTAAAAAGGTATAACTCATTCCAAAAATGTTACATTCCATTCAGTTATATCGATATGATATCAATTAATAAAATGCAAATCCTTATACTTCAATCATTTTATTTTTTCGTAGAGGTACTTCTCGTTCTGAAAACTGTTATGAAAGTTATATTTTCCCATGAGAAAAGTCAGTCGTTTATATAGTGATTTTCTGTTTGAACCTCCTTCAGGACAATGTTACTACTTTGCTTGTTGCAATATCTCTGATGGACAATTGTTGGAGTTTGGTACTGTTGCTGAGGAATATTCTCAATAAAAAGAAGGTACAAAAAATAATATTTTCAGAACTCTCTTCATCTACACAATAGGTTGTTGGACAGTAAACCAAATAGACTGTTCAATAATGTTTTTTTTAAAGTCTTTATAGTAAATATTCAATAAACAATATCTACAACCAATATCTCGTTTTTCGGAGACTCACAGCACACTGACATTGAGACACAAATCAGAAAATCAAAATATTGCATGGATTTTTTGCCCTTCCATTGTGAAAAAACCTCTGTAGGCAGATGAATTGAACGAGGACAAAAGCTTTCTCGACAATACCTTTCAGAGGCAACGGGGAGCCTTCATTCGGAACAAGCCGTGAGAGCTACCTGTGGATTATTTTATACCTTCTCACCTCCATTTATACTCGATCTGACTACAAAGCAAATGAGTCGTTTGGAACGGTTGATGCGGATCGGGAGAAAAATAATATTTATCCGTTTGAAGCGATTTCTCGGAGTTGAGTAGGAATCTGCATTTCGAACGTCGCAATAAAATTCAATTGGTTTCTGTAATTCAATTCGCGAAAAGCTATCGTTTGGTTTGATTGTCGCTAGTAAAAATGCAACGATTTTCCGTTTGCGTCAATTGAGGCAGCTTGTTGACGAATCCAGGGATGATAATAGCAATTGATTTCGTTTACTCAATTCTACTAACTGATGATTGACCAATGTATTTCAGATACCTAAAAAATTTTCTGCTATGTTTCAAACAATCAGGACTATTTTTCGAGAGAAAAAAAAATGGAATTCGTTGCCGTTCTCCGAACATAACAGGACTTTTTCCAATTTCGATAAAAAATGTTATTATTCTTTAACGAAAAAGTATTGCATTGCTTATCCAGCAAAGCGAGAATCCAAAATATAACAATATTTTCATAAACATGTGTTATCGAATTATTCGAAAAACCATCATTCTTTTTTTGCCCTCTATCCAAATTTCAATATTAAGATTCAACTTTTATAACATGACCGAGCAAACAAACACACCAAACAAACAAAACCCAAAAAAAACCAACACAAGCAAAAAAAAAAAAACAAAAAACAAAAAAAACAAACAAAAAAAAAACAAAAAACACCAAAAAAAACAAAAACAAAAAAAAAAAAAAAAAAAAAAAAAAAACAACAACCAACACCACAACAAAAAAAAAAAAAAACAAAAAAAACAAAAAACCCCCAAAAAACAAAAAAACAAAACCCAAAAAAAAAAAAAAAAAAAACACCCCAAACACACAACTATGATGTTTCTTTATAACGACGAATAAATCATTGTCATTTTTTCAGAATGCATTTTTTTAATAATCAACGACATCAAGAAAGTATAAAAAAAAAAAAAACCAATCGAAAATGGCTGGAAAATCCAGAAAAACAATCGCATAAAATATGCGATTCCATTTGTTTCAACTTGACGTAAAATTGTTCGTGGTAGTGGCTGGCGTATTTCAATGATACAAATCGAAAAAACCGGGCGATTGCTGATAGAACCGAACACTGAAACCCAAAATCGGTTGCGCAGAGGGCGACTTTCAATCGCTGCTGCCGCCATGTTGTCCACTGTTTGGACAAGGCAGCCCAGCTTTTTCATATAGTCCTACCCGTCCCCTATTTCGAATAACAATCACAACACGAGAGACTCATCATTACAGAAACCAAAAAAAAAATTGTTTATTTCTTTCATAGCGTTGACCGGTCCTAGACATGGGGGCAGGGACATTTTGTGTTCTATGAATGTCATATGTATGAGCCCTATCGTTAGAGGTTCAGCGTCATGGCCTCTTAAGCAGGATCCAGACGAAGCTCGCGAACTGTTAGCGAACGGATCGAAAAGAGTGCACGAACTTGATGTGGACGGAGCCAGCGAACAGTTCCAGAGCATTACGCAAACTTCACAAAGTTCGCACGGTGAACTGCATGCTTGAAATTTCGAGAACTGTTCGCGATACCGCCCCCACTTCACGATTCGTTGTCGGTAGCTCAGCTGTGCTGGAGAATCCGCTGTACAAAAAATATACCTCAAACCCTCTGATTAATTGTTGGTGTTGACCTGTAGCTCGCGTGCAGCTCTCATACAGTTCGCGATCAGCTTCAGAACTACAATTTTGGTCTGTCCAGGCCTACAGACTATCTGTCCCGTATACGAGGTCAAGCACCGCTCCGAGGGGCTATGAACTGTGGCCCGTCTTACCTGGATAGACTTTCATTTCTAATCCTCACTCGTGATAGGAATCCCATGCTGAAAGACATGAACTCTTTGATCCATAGCACCCACACATTTCTACATTCGTACGGAGACGTCAGCTGGCTTATTTCAGTAAGAGAAGAAGTCTAATTTTCCAAACATATGGAACTAGATATGCTAAAAAATTAAGACTACGCGTGAATAAGATCCAACTATTTCTGACGGCATATCGTTTTGTTGTGCGTTTAGATTCCTACGAAAAGAAGATGGAATTCTCAGACTGAAATCGAATTTCCGCATTTACCAGAGCTTTTTTTGCTGTCAAATCATTCTAATGTTATAGGGATCAATAATTGTCACGTTGACAACTATGTAACAATGGCACGCACAGTTTATTCCCAAAACATTTTGGATTATCAAAGGCCCAAAACTGTTAAATCAATGGTATCTCAATGCAATGTGTGTGTCAAATGAGTGAAGGATATTGAAACACTACCTGTACCATTGTTCAACAACTATATCACAGTTGCAGCAGTTTTCAAAATTTTGTCGTGAGCCGTGAGAGCTACCTGTGGATTATTTTATACCTTCTCACCTCCATTTATACTCGATCTGACTACAAAGCAAATGAGTCGTTTGGAATGGTTTATGCGGATCGGGAGAAAAATAATATTTATCCGTGTGAAGCGATTTCTCGGAGTTGAGTAGGAATCTGCATTTCGAATGTCGCAATAAAATTCGAATTGGTTTGTGTAATTCAATACGAGAAAAGCTTTCGTTTGGTTTGATTGTCGCTAGGAAAAATGTTAATCTATGTAAAAATGCAACGGTTTTTCCGTTTGCGTCAATGGGGATGACGGCTGCAAAACTCTACCACTAGGAGCGCCACCACTGCATGTACCTTTGACAGCCTCTCAAGTCAAATGACAATTCAAAACATTAAACTTTTTCTACTTTTTGAGCTGACATCACTATTTTTCGTCCCTTCTTTGCAATAATTAAGAATATAAAGATTTGAAATCGACATAAAATGGTCTTATGTAGTGCATTCGGATGTAAAAATGTAGGTACGCATTTATTTCCAAAAGAAACGAAACTGAAAAAGCAGTGGGACATAACCCTGAAAAGAAAGAGCTTTCAGGCTTCTGAACATTCTAGATTATGGTCCAGTCACTTACAAAAGAACGTAGCAGGGCTAGTAGATGGTTATTATGATGATTTTTAACGAAACACCTCTATAATCAGTTTGAATTCTTTACCTTTCAATCAGATCTTTTTTTTTCCTTTGAGGGATCCACCACGTTCCCTCAACAAACTTTTCAGTTCTGGTACAGACAAACATCCATATCTATCGGTTGGAGAAAACATCCTTATGATTCTTAAGTATCTTTTGAAAATATTCATTAAAATAAAAATAAAACATAACCTGCAAAATCACTCGTTAGGCACATGCAGTCGTGCTGCCACCTACTAAAAGCTTTGGGTCATCTTCCCCATTAAGGCAGCTTGTTGACGAATCCAGGGATGATAATAGCAATTGATTTCGTTTACTCAATTCTACTAACTGATGATTGAACAATGTATTTCAAATACCTGAAAATTTTTTTGTTATATTTCAAACAATCAGGACTATTTTTCGGAAGATATAATAAAAAATGTTTTTATTATTATATAGCAATGAAGTATTGAATTTTACAGATTTTTACAACTATTTCATGTTTATCGTTCATTTTGTCATTCTATCCTCTATATTCACGCGTTTTGAGTAATTTCTGATCCTAAAAACGGAAATATTATATGTGTAGTCGATTACCCCACATACAATTATGTGAAATATTACGAACATTGTCAATTATAAGGTTAATTTCATATTTAAACCCATTTATACCTTGCCTTACAATCAATTGTGTGATGTCAGGCATAGATGCCCTTCCATATAATCAGTTGCCAGAACGATCTGTCGTATGGTTTTGCATGTTCTCCTGGTTATCCTTCAATTTCATTGAAATCAACCACAGCCCATAATTATGATATTAGCCGTTTGCTGCCCGTACAGGATTTGCTCCTGGGTATCTTGATGAAAGTATCACAAAAGAAAACGACACTAAACCAATAAAGAAAGGGCTCCCAGAGGTTATACATATAATTCGATATTTCATTCATAGGAGAACAATAATTGGCACTGCTACCATTCCTATGACTGGTCAACGCTTTGAAAAAATAAACTTTTTTTTTCTCAGGTTATGTAATTATAAGTCTCCCGTATTTTGATTTCTCCTCGAGAAAGGGAGTAGGATTTTATGAGAAAGAATTGCTGGAGGCCCCCTGATAAGCCTTATCAGTTGCTGCCGAGAGATAGGCGACACCTTCGCACTCAGGTTTCTATAAATAATCATTGACTTCCTCGAAAAACCTCCTCTGAAAGGTCATCATTTTTTGTGTGAGAAAAACCACCGCTGCCTTCTCCAAACGTGGTGGCAGCACCGCAACCGATTTTGCGTTTCAATTCGATTTCAACAGCAATCGTCTTTTTTTATCGATTTGTATTATTGAAATACGCCAGCTACTACCAAGAAAAAAAAATTTAAGTGTCGTTAATTAATTGAACAAATGAAATCGCAAATTTCATGCGATGTTTTTTGATTTTTCAGCCGTTTTAATTGTTGTTTTATACTTTCAGTTTACCAAAAGGGCACTGGCTTTTCGCGCATCTCCCAAATGCTGCTGTTTCTGCCAGGCACTGTGAGCAGTCGAAAATATAAAATAATCGTCACTGCCAAACTGCAGACCTTTCAGAAAAACTTTGTTTTTTTGAGGTCGATGATTATAGAAACCCCGGTATGAGGATGTCACTTATTTCTCGGCAGTAACTGATAAGCTTTACTGGCAGCAGAGCTTTTTGATATACTCCTACTCCTCCTCTATCTTGAGGAACAATCACAATACGGGAGACTTATCATTTCAGAAACGCAAAAAAATTTTTGTTAATCGTTTTTATAGCGTTTGACCGGTTTTAGAGATGGCAGCAGGGCCATTTTGTGTTCTTCTATGACTGGAATGACGAATTATATGTATGACCTTTGGGAGCCCTAATATTATAGGTTTAGTATCGTGGCTTCTTAGACTCCGGTCGCGTGTTAGAGGTCAAGCAACGCTCCGAGGGGCTATGCCCTATGAAGGGTGGCCCGTCTTACTTTGATAGACTTTCACTTCTCATCCTCACTCGTGATAGGAATCCCATGCTGGAAGATAAGAACTATTTGATCCTTAGCTCCCACATGTTTTTACGTTCCTAGGGAGACGTCAGCTGGCTTATTTCACTGAGAAGAGAAATCTAATTTTTGGAACATATGGACCGAGACATGCTAGAAAATTGAGTTTAAGAGAATAAAATCTTACGATTCCTGATGGCAAATCGTTTTGATGTGCATTTAGATTCCTAGGAAAAGAAGATAGAATTCTTAGAGAGAGCTTCGTTTTTTGCTGTCAAATAATTCTAATATTGTATTGATGATCCAAAATTGTCACCTTGATAACTGTGTAACATTGGCACGCAAAGTTTATTTCTTGAAAAAGTTTGGATTATCAAAGGCCCAAGTCTGTTAAATCAGTGGTATCTCAATGCAATGTGTGTGTGTGTGTGTGTGTGTGTGTGTGTGTGTGTGTTAAATGAGTAAAGGATATTGAAACACTACCAGTACCATTGCTCAACAACTATATCACAACCTGTGGTAGAAGTCCATTGTATATCAAAGTGGAGTGTAGTAGATTTACGATGCAGAAAAACTCAAAGTCGTCTCCACAATTTAATATTCGAAAGATGTCAGTACGGTGATTCAGTACATGTTTCGAACCTACATAGGTTCATCATCAGCTGAATTTACATTGAATTATGGAGAAGAAAAAATAGCAAAAACCACAAAATCACATGGTGAAGTTCAAAAGGACATAAAAAATTTTGTAACGACAATTATGATTAAATTGATATTAGGGGAATTTGGGACATCCCTAACACCATAAATATATTGAAGATTGGGGGGCTAGGAGCATATTGGGCATAAGGGCTCCAAGCCCCCCAATCTTTAATGTATTTATGGTGTTAGGGATGTCCCAAATTCCCCTAATATCAATTTAATCATAATTGTCATTACAAAATTTTTTATGTCCTTTTGAATTTCACCATGTGATTTTGTGGTTTTTGCAATTTTTTCTTCTCCATAATTCAATATAAATTCAGCTGATGATGAACCTATGTAGGTTCGAAACATGTACTAAATCACCATACTGACATCTTTCGAATATTAAATTGTGGAGACGACTTTGAGTTTTTCTGCATCGTAAAACTTTATCACAGTTGCGGCTGTTTTAAAAATTTTGTAGCATTTAATCCAATAAACCACTTCCCTTACGAAATAATGGAAAGTTGTGAGTCATTATTTTCCCTTGTGCTGTATATAGAGCAGGCCTTTTGGAACTTTCAGCACTGGGGCATCAACTGATAGTTCTGACAGTTTTTTGCAAGTATTCACAAAGTCATACACATCTGTAATCAATTATATTTTGGTTTTCACATGAACGTAAGATAATATTATCTGTAACTCATGCGAAAAGTATTTATAGCCTTCAAATTTGGACTCGGTCGGGTTGACAATTTCACTTTGCTTGCAATAAACACCTATTTCGTTATTGAGGACATAAATGCCACTAAAATTTTTTTTCAAAGGTACACTACATGTGATGGCCTACTCTGTATTGTTTTACCTGATAAGTAATATTCGATACACCACAGAAAACTGTCGCAACTATTCTTTGGCATTATATAAGCATATCATGGCCTAGTCTGTACTGGTACCTCTCTCTCTAGAAATTGTTGAAAAAATATCGGCCCTCTCATTTAGATATATTCAAAAGAAAATGAACGTTTCACTGAACACGAATGGAATTTTCGAATGAATGAGTAATAATAATGAGAGCTTATATCATCTCCCTGGGTGGCAAACGATTCTGTTGGAATTTACTTGAACGTGATGATATGGAACACGCGAAAATTCAGGATTAAATTCGGTCGAGAATGGAGAGTTAATTTGATATGGATTGGAAGTTATTACATGAAAACTCGCTAACCGGTTCCATTATCCAAATATTTACCCGTTCGACGCTTGGTTAGCCGCATCAAAATTGAAATCTAATTTTTATCATAATTAAAAATGAAGCATATTTCGAATATGTAGCATGTTAAAAATGAAATATTTGCATTTTCGCTTCGAAGCTTTTTTGGATCTATATGCGATCAGTTAATTGTGAATGGGTACTGTTTAACGTGAATAATAGAGGAGTAACATATTCTGTATTCGGGAAATGAAAATGTATGCTGGATATGAATGGCATTTTTTGAGATGAATCAGAGTTTGAGGGAATAATTAGTGGATTAACAAGGCAGTAGTGGGTAACTACGAGTTTTGATTATAATAGTTGTGCATGTTCGTATTGATCGGCAGGTTTTGCGATACTATTTCTTAGATGATAACGGGTTCTGTTGGTGAAAGCCTCAAGACATTGGACAATGATTATGACTATCAATAAGATATTATAGTAATTTTATTACCGAACGCCGAAAATGGTACTCATCCATAACGACATTACTTATTGAATATTTAAAAAAAATTAAGAATATTTTGTTGCTTTGATCATGAATTTGTTTATGAAATTTCCTCCATCAATTCCTTTTATATTTTCGTACCATTTTATTTATTCAATTTTTCACCGCTTTCAAAATTTTGTATATTTTTTTTAGATTTCACTTCTGTTTTATATTCTGCGTTTTTCATATTTGATTCCTTCTTTTCCAGTGATCCACCGTGATATTTTATGTCAAACATCTTTTTTCGACAAACTTTCATTTGCACCACATATCATTACAATTCATTACATTTTATCTTTCATTTTTCCAATCTATTGATCATTGCTAAACAATTTTCAACTCAATGGGGTTTTTAATAGTTTCAAGTCGGATCGTCTGATATTCAGTGACAGGATATCAAATCAAACATATTTCTTTCATTAGCAATGTACAGTTCATAATGTATAATTGGTCGACTATTTTCCTTTAAGGTTAAGATTTTGTCTAAAATGGGCGACCTAGGCACAAGTGCTTGTTGTGTCTTTGTCCATTTCAGACAATGAAAATAGATAACACAATGAACTATTTTATGTAAAGTATAAATACTGAAAAAATAGAGGTAGTTACAAGAAAACAATATCAATCTCTACAAGACATTTGAAAAAGTTAATTCGAATTCAACTTGAATCAGAGAACAGTGAGTAGGCAACTAATGGGAATACTGTGAATGAGGAACAATAAAACAGTATGATTAACATTAGAATTTATTTTATTTTTATTTCAGTTTTTTATCGTCAGATGGAATAGTATTAAATAGTCGATCCAGAATAAAGAAAGGATCTTTATGTGACCATCTTTGGGAATGATGACGTTAAGATTTAAGGAAAACTGTTCACGATTTCGATGCATTCATAGGGGACATTGGTAGAAATTGAATTGAACTGGCCGATACTTGATGAAAATCCGTATTAACAAAAATATATTACAGTGTCCTGTATGATTTCCACTTACAATGGGCTTACAAAACCGCGACACGTGTTCCGCTATTACAAAAGCTCCTCCAAGCAAGATAAATTCATTTATCTTGCTTGAAGAAGCTATTGTGATAGCGAAACACGTGTCGCGGTTTTGTAAACCCACTGTAAGTGGAAATCTTACAGGAAACTGTAATATATTTTTGACATTGGTAGATGTAAATTTGTCTGACTTGAAATAATCTGGTATCTTGGTAGAGTATTTTTGTAGCGGAGAGTTTTTCTTTGTGAAGCATTATTTTTATTAGAGTGTTCTGAGCTGTTTGTGAGTTTTGTAGTGTGAACGCACCTCCCCAAACTGTTATGCAGTATCTTGAGATAGATTCAACTAACAAGTTGCATAATGTAATCATATTTTTTCGTGTTAGAATATCTTGTAGTAGAGAGAATTCGTGAATCAGAGCTCTTAATTTGTTTGTTTACAAATAATTCTGGGTATCTCGAATTCAAGAAATGAAGAGCATGTTGATGTCAAATAATAACAAGTAAAGAGAGTCACAGAAATTTCCTAACATTACTTTTTATGAATACTTTTATATTGTCTGTTTAGGGAATAATGTTGAGTTTATAATTTTCAAGAATACTTCGATTTTGTATTCCTAGAACGTCTTGCGAGTCGATACCGAAAATTCCAGACAAAATTTCATATGAAAGCAAACACCAACACTTTCGATCATTAATCATTTCCTCTAACAATTTGTTCGAGCGCGTTTATGGAATGCAAACTTTCTTTGATATGAAGTCATAAACTAGGTCAAATAAAAACTTTCCAGGAATCAGGTTGTTTTCTCTTTGAACTACGAAACAATAGGTTGAAATTGTGAAGCTTCTCTGGAGAATTCTTGGCCGATCCTCAGAGAGAAAAAACGGGGTTTGAAACCAGTTCGAATCCGATAAGCCGATAAGTGTTTGGAATAGGTATTCGCACATAAATTGAACATGCTGCCTTGGATCCAGTGGGTAGCCGAGTAGCGCGAAATGACTAGAATATGAACATTCCTTGGTGTATTTCTAATATGATAAGCGGAGACATCATACAATTCCATAACTGGAAAAGAAAAGATTGATTCAACCACGATGCTAGAGAAAAGTTTATCACTGACATTATTCGTTATCCACCCAAAAAATCATAATTAGTTTCTTTATTAAACTGTATTATCTCCATTGGTGGCCTAGGGTATTTCCCACTCAAACCTTTCAGACATAGATCACAGCAATCTTTTCTATCCTGGAAAATTTTCATTACCACAATGGATGAAACGTGAACTACAAAATATGTTCTTGTGGGAGAATGCCATATTTATAATCATCTAAACGATGGATTCGAATGACAACGTCGTAACACAAAATGGAAATGATATTGAATGGCCATATCGATGTGGTATTATCACTAAAAAAAAGTGGTCAATCCAAAATATATAAACCTGACAGCCCCACGGTTTCAAATCACTCGATAATCTTACTAAAGGGTGTTCCCATTTCGTCGACCAAATGGAGTCTATACTGGACGAACATAAATATCCTTCTTGATGAAAATGCAGGAGAGTCGCACATGACATGATCTGAATTGTTTTCTTCCTGTTTCCACTCTCTGCAAATCGCAAAGTCAACCCCATTCTGAAAAAGTGCTGTCTTAGCTAGTGTACAATAAAAATACACGTAGATAGCCGGATGTTTTTAGCTCAGCTGTTATTTTTTGTTCATTTTCGATTTGAACGTGAGAATACCATTCCAATTGTAGAGATTCATTGACTGAAATATCTGTTGATTCAAGGAAATATTTCAGTAGAAATATGAAGAACTGCTGCAAATATATTACTGATTAGAAAATTATAAAACAATACATCTTTGGTTTTTCGGGCTTGAGGGCCGTGTGGTGGAATCTTGACTTCCAGAGCTTTCGGCTACATCTGCGGCAGCCATCTTCAGCGGCGTGGTCTCAGTTGAACTCCTCTATGTGAGTTTACTACGACTGTCAGTCGTTCCATTTTTCAGTCGAGGGAACCCTTATTTCTATACTTTTCTTGTTTCTTGTACCCTGTCGTTTATAGTGCTTTCAATGGCGACCCCTCCCAGGCCAAAGGAGTAAAGAAATATACCCTGATTTCAAAAATAACTGCACTCATATCATTTCGGGACTTATACGCTTCAATGTTTCCAACAAGTGTTTTTCCACCAGTCGTATGTGTTTCAATTTCCATCTTATTCCAAGAAATCCGAGAGGGATCCCATTCAAATTGTGTTTTCCCAGAGTGGTTACTGACCTAAATTCTACTTTTCTCCGCACGAAAATCCATATTCGGTGTTTATGGAGCAATACGGAAGGCGGAAAGTCTGCTCCTCGAGAGATTATGTCTCCTGGATTTGTGTTATTATCTGACTTTCTCATCAATCCGCGAGGAGGTAATGGCTCCCATCAGAAAATCAATTATTCCATCATTTCGACTGTCTCTGTTACGGATGATTACTTTTATTGTTGTCCCGGCTTCGAGAGTTGTGGAAATGGGTCAGATCGGAGTTCGGATTTTGATTCAGTCGTCTGGTGACTTCGGAAACAATTGGATTCACTCAAGAAAATAGCTTTCTGGATTGAAAATTCTTTCATTGGATCGATACAACCGTGAATATGATTTCGAATAAAACGGCTTGAAACTGAGAGATTTTCAATTGGGAATATTGGAGTTGCAATATGTCAATATTCACCGAAAATTGTTTTCATTCTTTAAGGTCTTCAAGAACACAATATAACTGGTGATTTTTGCGTTCAATAAAGAACGGTTTCTGACCAGTGGAAGAAAGTCGACTCCTCCCAGTAGAAGTTTCCAACCAGGTTCCATAAGGACGAGAACGGACCAATTCTCATTGAGGTATCTGAAAACTCATAGAATTCCGTTAACGCTGACAATCACACTTTTTTGAAATATGTCAAGCTCCTGCTGTAAGCTGTTTGAGGCTTTGGGTTAGAAGTGACTTCTGAAATGTTTTAACCCTTTGATGACTGACGGTACTTCTTGTTACGAATATTTAGTGCGAATAATAATTAAGGTGACATGCGACAATTACAAATGCCTGATGGTTTTTCCGTAATTTAATTTGCTAGTGTTTATTGGTAGTCATTAATTTAACGTTTCTATGTAAAATTTGAATATACCTATCATATTAGTAGGTTGTCAGATATCAGGATTTTTTTTCCAAATATTCAAGAAGTTTTGCCAGGAATGAAGGCACCATGTCGGATAATATAATCAAGTGGAATTATAAAGGAGTGCTCTCTGAAAGAGAACTACAGGAGATTGCAAGTCAAATTTCATTTGATATTTCAACAGACGAAGAAGCCGATAATGATGACAATATTGAGAATTCGCTTGGAAGTAATGTTCTTTCTCCGAACATAACTGGAGCTCGTTCTCCAACATTACCCGTCAATGAGAGTCAAATAGAAGGAGAATGTGATATGGATACGAATCTGTGCAACATAATTCCCCAGGAAAATGATAATAGGGATCTCGAATTTTCAAATGTGAAGAAGATCCCGGAACAAGCGAATATCAGTGTGAAGGCCATAACTGAAGATCCAAATATTCTGTCAAGGATGAAATCGTCATCGAATGAAGGGTGTAATCGTTGTTCATCTAGATTGGAACAGCAAGACATGACAACGGCTACTGTGGATGACATTGAGAGGAGAGAAGAATACTAGCAGGAATAAAAAATAAAGGGCAAATAAAACGGAAGGCCACAAGTAAAGACGAAGAAATCAAAGGGAAGTGGAGAAAAGATAAGAGAGCGGGATTTATTCCGGAGTACAATTACGCTTCTGGTCCTATAGAAGAAGAATTCAGCCACTGTTCTGCTTCCACTGATGAGTACTTGCAATAACTTGGGGATACTGTAAATGATCTAATTTTCCAGAGTAATCTCCATGCAACTCAACTCAATAAAGATATTGGTCTAACCAAAAATGAACTACTCTGATTCGTTGGTATAAACTTTTTGATGGCCTATCACCGCTTGCCGACTTGGAAGCAGTACTGAAACGACAATTGGGTTACCTATTAGGTACCTAATTCTAAGTCAAGAAATCGTTTTGGACAAATTTTACTTTTTCTTCATTGCAATAACGATACCCTGATTCCTCGCAATAATAAAGACAAGATATACAAAATACGACCCATGGTAACAACCCTGAATACAAATTTCCGAAAATGCTATCGACCAACACGCCGGACACGCATCGATGAAAGCATGATATTGTTCAAAGGGCGAAGCAGTTAATATAATGCTAAATAGCCGATCAAGAGATGCTATAAACTCTGGTGCCAAGCAGACAAAAATGCATATATCTCGGACTCTCAAGTATACCTGGGCAAAAATGAACAAATAGAGCAGGAATTCGAAACTTTTAGCCTTGGGGAACGTGTTATGTTATCTTTGCTGACTGGGGGAAATATAAAATTATTTATGCCGATTGTTATTTTACCTCAGTAGATCTTTTGGAGCAACTTCGGCTTCAAAAAGTTTTAGCATATGGTATCATTCAGAAAGACAGAATGGGATTCCACAAAACAATGAGTGGAAGATAAAAATATAAAAGAGGTGACTCTGACTATCGTTGCTCAGCAGCTGATATCAGAGTTGTCAAGTGGATGGATAAATATAATGTGGATAAATAATCTGAAGCTGCATATATCACTTTCCTCTTATGTGCAGTGTCGAAGGGGGGTACATGACATCGAAAGTTGAAGTGTCAATTCTCATAGTATCTTCTACACACCCGTAGCATATAGTTGAAACTGTATACAATTTCCGATCTCTTTCATATATTCATATTCTCAATGCAATTTGAAAACGAGTTTAACTTAGAAGTGTGTATGCACCACTGGTACAAAAAAATATGTATATGCCTTCTAGCGACTAACAAACCAGAGTCTCTCAGTGGTCATCGCCTCCACGGCATAAGCATCTATTTTACCATAATTTGGACGTAGTATGTCTAAATATGCACCAGTCAAAGAAACTATATCGAACTCTGTTACAATAATTGTGGATCATTCCCTATCATTGACAAAGTTCATAAGGATGGTGATAGTGTACTATCTATTGTCTATCGATTCTTTCGCTTCTTGACCAATTCAAGTATTACCCACATTATTCAGTTTAATGAAATGCATAGAGCTTGGGATCGAATCTTCTCTCGCAAATATCCACTGTGTTCAAAACATGTCGTTTCACATACCCTCTGCTGTTGCGAACGCTATGGCTCGTGAATATTCAATATGTCTCGTTATATATCGGAAATACATTTATCTTTCGTATATAAGTAAATATCGTTAGACAAGGGATTGATTCCGGATATTGTTATTTACGACAATATCAATTTTTCTTGGAATCGAATACACCCACATTCAAATAATGAACTGTGTGAGCAGGTGAGCTGGCAGATCAACAAAGATATGAAATGAAAGTGATTTTTATACTGCATACCATTATTGAAGAGCTCTTGTTCCTTTTCTCTAACTATAGACGAGTAGTTTCAGAGTCTTTTCCAATAATTATATTGTTTATCATTCGTTGTTGACTGTTGACTCCGATAAATAGAAACACCATCGTTTATATATAAAGTGATTTTATCATGCTTGTTTGCAACTGAAAAACAACATCGAGCCCTTTTTTAATCAGTTAAATCAATAAAACTACGCAACTTCTGGCAATTTATTCTACGATTAATTATTCATGAGATGCTCCCCGAAATGAATGGGATGTATCCAGACTTGGATCACCGCTCTGCATTCAAATGAAATAATTACAATGGCGAACAATTCGGAAATCTCAGATTCAGAGAGCATAATTCTTGTCGACATAAACAGGCTGTTCTAGGTAGTAAGTATATTTTGGTATGGTTACAATGTGACGTAAAAAGTTTTTTGTAGAAATAACTCGAGAATTTTGTACCTATCTGATATAGAGTTGGCTTTCCATAATCAATAGAAGTACATTTGCAGAAGTTTGAAATTACAGAAAGTAGCTACGAGAAACGAGAATACTAATCCGGTAAATGTCCAAATGTTTTCCATGATTTCGTTTGTCATGAACTACTGTAGAAGATCGAATCAATCTAAAATTCACAACCCTAATATATCCGTTGAATAATACGAAAAAGTCCAGGTACACAAAATATTGTAAAGTGCTCGTTAACAAAATAAAACACGCACATTACTAATTGTGATTTGAAAGTAAAATAAAACAATTTTCAACAAAACGATTAAAATCAGTCTGACAATCGATTTGCTCGCATTTAGATCTGTTACAATGGCAACGTTCCGATTCTACTGAAAATTTTTCTTCTAAGCTGCAAAATTTATAAGACGAAACGTCATGACAAGCATCTGTCAACCTTGTAATTTGAATTTTATAACAAATCATCTCTGAAAACGAATAATTTCAGCGAAATATTTACAAACTAACCGTCATTAAATATTTACTCCGATACATTATTCAATGTTTCAAATCCTGGCATAAAGAAATAAGTTTGTCGTTGCATATTAGTTGTATCTCAGATTATGTCAAAAGCCATTGTGTTAGTGACACAATAGTTGGAATATCAGCTTTATTAACCCAAGCATTACCATTTCGGATCGACTGTGGGTCAATTTCCTTCAGTTTCAGATAGTTCTGGCATGGAATTCCCTCATCGAATCTCTCACGATCTTGAATAAATCCAGGAAATGGTTCTTCAGTTGCGATTCCTTCAGAAAATATTCCATCGCCAGACGCCTCTGGAATATTTTTGAAAATTTCGCGTCTCGAAAAAACTTCCGCAGACAAAAAAGGAAAACTGAGATATTACATTCATTAGCAATTTCCATCATTCAGCATTATAATTCGAATTCCTGATTGATCTGTTCTCAAAAATCTGCGACATGATCACCAACCAACGTCAAAATTCCAGATTCATATTTGAATCGATTACAGAGTGGAGTCGGGGATATCAATCTCGTGAAGTTCAACTATAGGATTATTGAGTATACTGGACATGAATTCTATAGGATCATATACCTATGAGATCAAGAGTCGAGCCCCAGAGGGATATTAGAACTCAACCTATGTGCCACCTATTCTTTTTTTAGAAAGACTGAAATTGCCTGAGTCAATTTTGTTGCACCCTTCAATCACAGCGTAACAATATCAAGTAGCCAATAATACATCGCTGATTGCTGACAAGTGCTGAAACATGGGATAGTTACAACGTAAAATGTGTTGAATTCATGATTCAGTAAAAAAAATCAAAATATAAGAAATATGAAACCAATAAAAAACTAATCGAAGAAGGCCGATCTTTCCTAGTGTTTCCCTGATTCCCATTAAGTTTGGCATGAGCGCATTCAGCCAAACTCATGGGTGAGTTACATTATTTTGGTCGTGCATTATTGGGAATTTTCAATGTCACTAATGAGCAGAAGGCTAAAATGAATCCTAGTGGTGTCATAGTATATGGAACAGAATGATCGAATGGATAGTAGTGTATTCTGGAAAATCCAACGATAAATAATTCAGCTTTCGATTCATTTAACTCTTTTCGCAACACCGAAGATGTATGAGAGTTTATTTTGAACGTTCGAATTATCTTCTTGGATCTTATTACATTGGGAGATTCTGATAATGTGGTGGGTGTCAGTCAAATCCTACTTCTATCAACCTTTGAGGTGGAAGTTGAATTATCCATGAGTGTTTCGTATCAAAGTTTCAAATATCTCTTCGAATTTTCCACCAATAAACACTGTATTGATTGGAATGTTAATGTAAAGTTTCGTATTATTGTTGCTATAACTATCGAACCATTCGGTAAATACACCATATCTTCAAAGTACTCCTCAGCGAAATCCACACATGGAATGATATAAATGTGTTGTTTTCGAATTCCGATTCAACCACTATCAGTGAAAACTTTTCTGGGTAAATTCTCAGTCGAAAACGAATAAACTACACTTCTGAAACTTTATCGTGACAAACTGATCCCTCGAAATAAGTTCTTTTTTTTTAATGGGGATACTATCAGATAGGATTGCTTCTTTATATTATTTTGAGCATATTTTCTGTATCTCTGATATACTAATACATTCCTATATTTTTGGAAAATTCTCTTCAAGAGTAATTCAAATATGGGAAGCAATAAATGTTATTTCACGCTTTTAACCAGTACTCTATCAATTGGTAAATTGTTTCAGAGGCAAAATTTGATGTGACATACACTGTTTTGTTAGGTAGACTCCAGCAAGGCGTCGACCATCTGTTTTTATGTTGTATAGTATCACATTATTTACTTCAGTGTGTCCATATCACAATTACATTTGTGTTTCCTGAGATTAATGAAGATAATAATCTTGAAGTCAAACAATGTGATATCTCTATTTTTCATATCAGATTTGGGGAAAGTGACCCAAAGATTTATACGTTTATATAATTGCATTCATTGGGTAGAGTGAATAAAGGTGAGCATAAATTTTAACAATAGGTCCATCCTTGGCATATTTCAACAACACGAATATGTCTGTTCCAAAAAATTCGAGTGCGAGCATTTGCTCGAACTTTACTAGACTTTTTTAGATGGTTTACGAATGTAACACATTGTGCAATATTTCCAACCTTTCACCTTCTTCTCAACATCTCTTGTGAGTTGAAAGACATATTTCATTCTATAAACAGGAAGCCACCGGATCAGGCGTCAATAATTTTTATTACACATGTATTTCCAACCAAATGTTCAAATTGTAAAGTTTTATATTTTCATATTGAAGCTTTTGGTGATTTACATATATTTTCCGGTTGTAAAATACGACGATTGAATATAATTTTCCAATTATTCTGGATAGGTTGGGGAAAGCGAACTATCTCA
Organism: Zygogramma bicolorata; assembly: GCA_032362365.1. NCBI lineage: Eukaryota > Metazoa > Arthropoda > Insecta > Coleoptera > Chrysomelidae > Zygogramma > Zygogramma bicolorata. The sequence continues at coordinate 670,013 of JAVJAQ010001010.1, forward strand.
GCACCAGTATAAATGATTTCAATGCACTTTCTGATTGTTTTATCGTTTAGAGGTCTCTCCGAGACTATATCAACACTGAATTCATCCATATGTACTGCAATTGAATTTCATAATCATATATCCACATGAATGTGTCATGTATAAGAATTAGTTGAACTCATCTACTACCACTATACTGTGCCTAATGAGTTTAGTCACTTTCCATCATATATCTGTGGTCAAGCAATGTAAGTAGTAGCCATGATCTGGATGCATGGCCATATAATTGGACAGACTATCACTCCTTGTTCATGCTGTACTAGGAATCACACTTGAAAGCTGATACCTCGTTGATTCTCAGTTTCAACTGCTAGAGATTTCTATTTGTGGGGGAACGACAGCTGATCAAAGAAAGACCCCATTTCGGAACCAAACTCAAATCATTAATATTTGAATGGTTTCGGAATTAATTTTCCTGGACTAGTGATGATGTCGTCCAATATTCAATTTCGATCTGGGATGTCAAGTCGATACGAGCATTGAACTGAAAAAAGTTGTGATGGGCTGGAGAGAACGCGCGGAAACGTGTAGGCGCGTTATTCTTTGAATATTTATGAGATGTCAATAGTGAACCCAGACACGTGGAAGGAGTATCGAATGAGCGGACATATTGTTCGTGAATGGTAAAGAAACGTATATCTTATAAGTATCGGAGAAACTTATTGAATATGCAAGCAGAGAGGTGACATTTGTAGGTCTATTTCAGATACATTATGAAAGTTCTACATTATTAAAACAATTTTCAACTCATCATAAGATTGTTGTTAGTTTCAGAGTTTGTCGTTGATTTTGGGTTGAACCGCGTCTACAGTTTTCTGTTCGACGGTTCGGCTCCGATTTTGGAGACATTTTCAAGAAGTTGATGTGACTTCACGCTGAGGTCTCAATCTGCCTACTCCTCAGGTATTATCACAGTGGGAAGGATTATTGAACGTCTATTTTCCAGGTCTCGTCACGAGTTTTCTCTGAGATCTCAATCTACCTGCTCCTCAGATTGAACTGAGGTTTTGAAGGATGTTCGGTGATATTTATATCGGCGCATATGTGGTCACCCAAAAATACACAAACCTAATGTTTCTCTTGTCCTCATTGTCAGTGCTTTCGGTTCTCCAACACACCCTGATAAACACTTTCCAACACCTTGCAGAACGGTCTTCGTATACGTATGAAATTATCACTTCATTGAAATCCTCGAAAACCTCAACATCCAACAGACTGACATCCCTGTGAGTTTCGACGTGATGTCTTCATCCACAAATATCCCCGTATAGTATATATTGAACATTCTCGAAACTAAGTACCGAGTTTCCAAAGGCACCCTCAACCTCATCAGTCACTGTATGTTCAGTACATACTTCCTCTTCCAAGGTACCTTCAGCAAACAAGTAAAGCCCCCTCCGTGTGAATTCTTTACTTTCACCAATCCTCGCAAACCTTTCCATGGAAGACTTCGAAACTAAGGCTACAGAAACGTAAATGACGTTTCGGTCATATGGCCCTACGGCTCCGAAACTCTCCATTATTTCCTTGATCACCTCAATGACTCTACCCGAATAATAATTTTACAATGGAAATCTAAACCAATAACTCTCTTCCCTTCTTGGATGTCCTCATCACAAAATCCAATAACTTATTCACTCACATGGTCTACAGGAAACCAACATACACAAACAATCCAGCACAAACCAATTCCGTTTCGAAATCCTTCATCTATGGATCTGTCAACCTCACAGACCTCCATAAAAACCACAATAAATGGCCCAACTCAAATAATCCCTTCTTTAAAATGGATTCACAGATCATCAAATTGACAAATCTATACGACGCCGACGTCAACAAAAGTCTCCATCAAGAATGTGTGTGAATTGGCCGAACATTAAAACGATATTCACCGCTACCGATCAGATTTCCACAAACCTACGTTCTCCCAAAGACAAAACTGTCAATGACTCTCAGGGTTTATATAAAGTCCCATGTTCTCATTAACAGATTGTTCAGATTGCGATACTATTTTCTGTTATGAGCAAATGATGGCATATGCCATCAGTTCGCTCGCATACACTGAATCCATTTGTCGAGCGCTGGGAGTTTGTGACCCCCAATTCTTTCTGATTCATTATGCTTACGAAACTTGATTTCCAGCCGGAGGACTATGCAGAAATAATCGTATCAATGAGAAGTATTTTTCTTGCACTCGAAATAATTGACAATTGTATGTATTCAAAAAAATACTTTAGTTTGTCATTGAAATACAAAAGATCGAGGTCAAGAGTAAAGAATCGTCCTTTGGAAAGGACCTGATTGGTGGAAGTTCCACAAATACTTGTATTTCTTCATTTCCTGAAACATATTATCGAATCTTCATACTGGAGACACTCCAAGTTACGTGTGACAGTAAGCAGCCTCTTTCTAGGTAAAACCCATGTTTCTCATCACTGAATTAGATCTTCTCTCAGCTCGTCCAATCAATACAATAACGTTGACATTGGTAGAACATTTGAAAATTGATTGAACAATATATTCCGAAAGGTTTTTGGGCAAACACTTTCAGATGAACCCCGGTATATCATTAGTTTCTCATATGAATTTTGGCATTGAAGTGTGCACTTATTGACAGCTGTAACATTTGATTCGGAATTTCGACAAGTTTCACATTTTAAAGAGGAAAAAGTGTTTTTTTATTGGCTAAGATTGTTCAGTTTCTATTTTACGTTTTGAATGTTCATTGAAGATCATTGTCAACTGAGGTACCTAACACCTTAGTAGATGGGCAAAACAGACGGCACGGATAGCCGTTGATGCATCAATGGCCTAACATACAAAACGTCTGGTTTGCGAGTGCTAAGCGTTGTTTTGGAAAAGGCTTGATTTCCTGAAAGAGGTGATATCGTTCACATCTGATTTAAGGGGTAAGCCGTTAAGAACTGATCGATTCAATCAGAAGTCGCAGTATCTAGGAATTTGAATAGATCACGATCATGTACAATATATCTTACAGGTCGCATTACAGTGAAGCTGAAATTCCTGTTTGACCCCGAATAATACCCAATATCTGAGTATAATGAGGACATACCTTGAAAATTGATTTGGGATATGCCCTAGCTATTCAGTGAATTTCGAGCACCTGTTACCTTATCCCCTCATATGTTACTTCAGGGAATAGAGTATGAAGAAACAAATGGAAAAGATGAACTGAAAAGAGTTTCGTGACAGATCGATATAAACTTTTGTGATATGAGGTTCGGAAGTTGTAATAGATGGACTTTAGTCAGTTTTCTATCGTGGAAGCAGTATCACACAAAATATTACAATAAAAACCAGATATATGATGAAAATATAATGAACTCATTTTTTCATTGGAATAATCCTCTTTCGTTCTGAGACTATAAATAAAATAACTGGGGAGAACTCAAAAACGGCTTTTCCAGTTCTAAAGAAGAACAATATGCTGGATGAAGAATTGGAAGACCTATCACTGGGTGGCGATTGATTTTTCCAGCAGAATGTACTCGAAATGGTGAGTTTTGACGTGAGTCTTGTCCGATCTTTATATAATATATAGTTCAATTCAAAATTTAAGTGGCGGGAAGAATTTTTACGGTAGTACGGTATGATCTACTTTTCTCGTCAAAAAACTCAACAATTTTACAATTTTTTCTATGAGGAAAGGAAAAACATTCAGAGTCAATACAAATCTCGTAATTAATAGAGCTGCCAACTTGTTCTGATGGGCAGATGTTGAAAAGCAGATGTAGTTGAATGTAAATATTTTGGTGAGTGTAATACTTTCGTTTCGTTTATTTTTTATAGGTGATCTCTTAGAAACAACAGTTCATAAATGCATTTAGGTACATCTGTAGAAGAAGACGGTCTCATTTCATAGAACATGATTTCAGCAATATTTGGGTTTTTATATGCTGTTTCTCATTGAACTGGCTATCATCATGAAGATGACCTGAATGACCATTTCGGACCATTCAGCATACCTGTTTTAGAACTACGCCTTTCCTTCCGTCGAAGAAACATCGTCATTGTTGTTTGTATAAACAGACGTTATCTCCTTAATTACACAGACTTTGCACGTTATTATGATGCTGTTTCGAAGTACAAAAACAATGCTAAATGAGTAATTGGGCTGGGGCTGCAAAAAGCTCACACCGCATCTGAGGTGGGATTCTACTGAATAGAAATAAACCGTCGTGCCCGTTCCATAATTACATTTTGGCCGAATGCTTTGTGAAAGGGAATCTCCCGTAAAATCTCTCGCCAAAGTTTTACTGTGACTGAAAGCAGCTATCGGGTATGGTGCGTGTCCACTTCCTCTCGGCCAATTTGAGTTCGTGACCGATAATTACGGCCGATAAACTTTATAGCTTCTGAAAACGATAGTTGCTTTAAATGGCGTTTCGAAACATAAAGCTCCCCATATTAGTGATATTCTGTACCGCCATACGCCTAATAAATGAACTTTGATGCTTGAACCCGACCGAAATTTACAAGTTATTGCTGACTGTGATAAACAGGTGATGATTCCTCGATACCGTAGGTACCATGAGTTTTCAATTATTATTGTCCTGTTTGGGAATCTATCTCTCCTTACTCCAGTCTATGACGGTAAAAAAAGTGTAAACTGTGTATTTATCCCATACAGCACCGATTCGTATGAAAATTTGGATATAGGTTCTACTTACCCTCTATTTCAAAATCTACCCTGTGCCGAGGGTTGCTTTTTCAGCAACCAACCCCATTCAAAAAAAATATCAAAATTTTAGATTGGAGCATGTAATAAACTGAAATCATATTTATGTCAGTAAAATCAATCAAATGATTATTTTTAATATAATTTATGGTTCAGTAATCTGTGTCAGCCATTAACCCCCCCCCTTGTGACAGGATATCATCAGAAAATAATAATTAACATGTTATTTGACAGTTATTCAACTCATTCAGTATCTATTTGCATTCAATTTGAGATTCAGCTTATATCCACCATCTACTTCAAAGTTGAGGTTGTGCCTGGGTTTGATTTTTATTCATCAGAGGTGAAAACTACCCCTATTCAGCAACAAATTACAAAATACTAGTTTTGAGCGTGCAGTCATCTGTAAATACGTTGAATTAACCTTGATAGACAGTTTCTGATCTATTAAACAGTTTCGACCCCTAAAAACCACCCTTATGATAGTTTTCATTAAAAAATTATATCGAAATTGTTATTGAGTAACCGGGAAACCCAACTGCATGACGATTCAGATTGAGACTCTACTTTGAAGTTACCTCTGTACTCGGGGTTGCTTTTAATTTTTTAAGGGTGAAAACTACCCCATTGAAAAAAGGAAGTCTAGATTTGGATGTGTGATCAATTGAAGTCATATAGGTCCACTTGCCCTAAAATATAGTTACCATGTGTATTCTTCAATATACTAATACATACTCTAATTTCTACAAAAATTGTTTTTGGTTTCATTCCCATAACTCGCTTAGTCTTTAAGCAATCAAATCCACCAAAAAAGTATTTTGTAGCTTTTTTCGAGAGCTATAAGATCATTCACATGATTTTCAGTTTCAGATTATATTTTTGAAAAGGTTCATGCTGAAAGGGCTCAAAAAAGGTACTTTGCGCGAACCCTCACAATATTTAACTGGCCATATCTTACTCTATTTTCATCCTGTAGAAAAAAATGAAACACCAACATTTTCAGAGGAAAATAACCTTCAATTTTGTACACTAGAAAATTTTGCATGTGATCAATACTTTTCGAGTTATTTCGAAGAAATGGTGATTTTTCGCTGAATTACGTATATGATTTTTTCTTTTCAATCTCAATTTTTCCCAAAACTACGTACTTAACAATTGATGAAAAACTCAGAACTCATTATTAGAACATGAATGTAGTGAATAATGAAGTAACAACGATTTTTTTCAGGAAAGGGGGGGAAAGAGAGGATGAGTTATTCACAATTTTATTTCAACGAAAAAATAGGATTCAACATTAATTCCTTCATACCTCGGTCAGTTTTGATACTAGAAACTTTTATGAATAATAAAAATGAAGGATTTTTGAAGGACTTTGAAAAAAGTCCAATGTGTTTTTCCCGAAAAATGCATTGGTTTCTGGTTATTGTACGTAGAAACTTTCCATTTTGGCGTTTTAAAATACCAATCAACTTTCAACAAGCAATTATTCAGTTTGTAGTGGGTTTGCATACATCACAAATAAACGATCGCCTTTTTTTTCGGAATCTATAATTTTGCTCTCCGTAGGTTTTTCGATTAGATGCATATTTTTCCAGTTATTCGCGAAAAAGTATCTGAAAACGTGTTTTTTTTTGCCTGAAAACCGACAATTTCGCTCGCGAATAAGTCGAATAGTATTGCTTTTCAGAAAAAACTTCATCTAGCAAAAAGTGCTTAGAATTAGTCAATCTATTGATTTCCGCACTTATTTCTAATAAAAAAATCTTCACCCCCAAGAAGGGGTGGCATCCACCCCCAGGGAGAAAGCAACCCTCTGCACAGGGTAGATTTTGAAAAAGAGGGTATGTATGGGATAAATACACGGGAAAATGGTCATAGACTGGACTATTTAGACAGACGTCAATATTGAACGTTTCCAACATTACCCCAATTTCTGTCGGAGGTTGACTGAATAGTTCATTGTTTAACGAGTAAGAAATGATAGTCACTTCCCAGGAGTATGAATGCTACAAATCATACTAGTTGAAAATTAGCATTGCATGCGTGTTATACACTTTACTTTTTCTTAGGCTATAACAGGAAATGATGAAATGATAAAAGAATACTAAGAACTTCAAATTTAATGTCATTCAAAATTTTCATTCAGGTTCAAATAAATAAATAAATAGAGCTGGCATTGCTCGAAATTTGATATTCCATTGGAGACCTGATTTATTGTGTGATAATAGATAGAACTGCAACACAATGAAGTAATTGTGTTATCAGGTAAGGAAATGCAGTTTATACAATGTACCTCATTGTTCTATCAATAATAGTTGAGTTAGAGTAGTTCAGTTTTATAGCCATAGAAAAAGAAATCCTAAAAAAACAACTCAGTATCTTCTTTTCCTCCTCAATAGTTGTGATTCCTATTTATAAAATTATAAAGTAGCTCAGAATTTCTTTCAATTTCAATTCATTGAAACACATCAACCGGTTTGTATGTATCAACGGAAGTAAGTACACACATAACATTCCATTGTTTTAATCGTAGCTATAGGCACAGCAATTATTGTTCTTTGAAGAGATTGCTCGAAACTGTGTGGTTTATTAGTTCAAATTAACTCATACATTACTGGACTGAAACAATATTACTTGCCATTGATGAAAACGAGTTTATGGTGAAATCGAAAATATATATGGAATGTTTACCCATGATGATGAAAGAAGGAGCCAACTCATCGGATTTACTCTTCTCATTTCCCGTTCACAAGCAGGTTCTATCGGCGCTAACGGTATATTATATAGAGAATACTATTATTGAAACATGCTGCAAAAAATTACGAGTTGAGAAAAATCACATTGAAACAATGAATTATCAAAAATTGAAATTAATTGCTCGGTGAAACAATAAATAAATTATTGTTAGGTGTTTCCGAGATTCTGAGCCGTGATCTGCGAAAGCCTCAGATCCATTATCCACTCCGGGAGGGTAGCGAATACCGGAACCACAAAAAGGAGCATAAAAACGCGGTTATCCGAACACAAAAAAAGTGTCCATATGACCAAAATCAGCTGTGGCGGAACAAGTTCTGTTGGAGGGTCATGGTATTGACTTCGACAGAACGTAAGTACTGGATACGACTATGAGCTATTACCAGCCGCTTTGTGGATGCCAGCGGTTTAAGATAATTGACCGTCCGATTGTAGGTTCGATAAATAGAGACCCATTATCCGAAACCGAAACGACCGAAACACATCTAATCGAAGTCTCGCAGCAGAGAAGGTTACTTCGACTTTTTCTCATCACCCAACAATCCATCAATTACCAGCAGTGAAAGTTTATGATATTTTAATAAATGCATAACTCCCAACTTTGAAGAAGGATGAGTAGTCTATCGAAAACAGTAATAAGGTTTAAAACTCGTTTGATGATCGTGTCAAAAATTAGATCGAATAAAGCAATCAAATTCAAAAGTTAAATATTCCAAGTGAATAATTTGTTCAGGCCAGTCTCAACTCACCCACACGTTAGAATAACGAACCAACCCCAAACAAACAACAACTACTTTCCTGGCTAACACCACGAGGAGCGTTGTTGGATTATATCCGACAGGTGCTCTGAGCAGGACGTTTCACAAAAGGAATTCCTCCAATTATTGGGACAGGGCACACTTACAGACCGGTTAAAGGACATTTGGCCCCTCAATGTAGTGGCATCATCAACATGTCTGACTGCTCGTGATTAGAAAGCATATTCTGAGTACTGTTTGAACGTCATCATTTTGTTGTGGATCGATATTTGTTCCGTAGTTTTCTGGGGTAACCTACCACAATCTGAAAAAATAAGAATTAATATTGGAATCTATACAAGTGTAGAAGGGCAGCAACTTTTCAGGGTAGATTGAAAATCTGCCCTCCTACACTTGTATAGATTCCAATATTGATTATTATTTTTTCAGATTGTGGTAGGTTACAAACCCAGAAAACTACAGAACAAAGCATATTCCTTTCCGAGTATTTCACCTCGATCATGGCTCATGCAAAAGCAAGCAAAATAGCCGTCGTCGCGCCATCTTCCTCAGAAAATAGCCAATATTATGTTGTTGATCCACTTTATTTTGAATGATCGAATTGTTCATTTAGAATATTTAATTTAGAACCAGTCTCCAAGCACTGCCATTGACTGAAAATGGAATTTATATAATATTGTGACAAAAAAAAATTGGATATAAAACTGTGAATGAAGAAAAAATTCTAAAAAAGTAATATGAATCAATATAAACAAATTATTACCAAGGTTCATGTTCAGTGTACGTTTCGATGGCTGGTATTCGCAATCGTCTGCAGGAGATGACAACTACATTCAAGTACATTAGTCGTCCTCTATCCACACCAGGCTATGCCCCTCTTGGATGCACTTTCAAGAGTGAGTGACAAGGAAAAATATTAATCATATGGCATTTCTGTGAATCAGGTTCATCAATTGCCTACCATCTCAACGGAAAATATTTATACCCTAGGAGTAATTTCAAGAAAAACCCGCTCCTTCGTCAAATATGTGATTATCATCCGCCAGAAATTCAAAGATTGACATGTTATCAATTACTAGCTGCTGCCCGCGACTTCGTCTGCATAGCAGTCGAACCGAACCGTTTAGTCAGCGCACTTCGGTAAAGCATCACGTCTCGTCCGCTTTTTTTCGATTTGATCAATATACCACCATATTTCACTGAATTTTTTGCCTATGTAACTCCTGTTACTCTGTGTCACTCTGTTAGTAAAAGAGTTTTCATGACCAAATTAGTATTTCCAATGATTACCCGCTACAAACAAACGAAATAAGAATCTTTTTTCAATTCTTCATGAAAGTAGTTTGTATTACATTTGACATCAAAGATATTTTTTGTTTTGTATCATTGTGATAATATATCCGATGATAATGGCAATTATGTGGTTGAATTGGAGTATTCTAATGGGTATTTTAACTTTGAAAACATCTACAACACTGTCCAAGGCTTTTCCCATGTACTCAATAGCTTTCCTGAGCGAAAATGTTCTTTGAAACTCAATTCAACAGCAAAACGTGTCATAATCCTGTGAAAATTTTCAGAATGAAACTGTATGAGGCATTGAATCTGTGTAAAATATATTCCATTAACCATGATTAGTTTCCCTTTACCCACCTCAAAAACAGATGACTTCCTGACGTAAATCGAGTTAAATCAGTGCAGTTAATGCCTGAACGCTATTCCTTGATTGATCAGTAATGCTTTATTGTTCTCACAAACAATTACGTCATAATTCAAGAAAGATAATCCCATTCGTAATAAAATAGCGTGTTGCCTTACAAATCTCTGATGTAGCTTTTCGAGCGGGCCGCTTTTCATTACCGAAAACAAGACAGTTTTTGTTGCTCTCTTTACACGATTCCATAAGAAATCGATCGAGCCCATGCAGTCGTTCTCCCAAATTTACGGATCGTAAATATGTAGTCGGCATACCCTGTATGTGGTCCGAGCGACATGAGTTAGGAAAAAGAAGATGAATGGGTTGAAATAAATATGGAAATGGAGCTCGAATCGTTTTCATAACGCGCTGCGCTCTCTAATTGCCGACGGATGAAATTTTTTTGGTCTATTTTGAAGCTATTTTGATTCTCATATAAGATAAAAATCTTCAACAATTTAATCCCTTTTTTACTCTTCCATAGCAGCACTCGGTAGTAATTGTGATTTCAATGCATTTCCAATCGTTTGTTCCTATAGGATAAATCTGAGTGGTGGTTATGTTTTTCATCTACTTGCACTAGAAAAGATAAGAAACATTCTAATAAATGGCGGAGGAGATGGGTATCTTGTAAGCAACCCAAAGATGAACATTTGAAATGGAATTGTGAAATGGTGTTAATCCGTGGTATTCTGTGAAATTTCGTCTCATTATAAAAAGTTTCAAGAAATCTCAGATTGATAGGATATTGTATCAAATAGTATCAAATACTAATCAACAATGCAACAGAGAAAGATTCTAGAAAACTTCCAGCCACTTGGTTATTCAATCAAGCTCAAGAGTGGATACTTTGTTTGAGAAGATGGTTTGTTTGATTCGATACCCATAACAATAAAATAGAATGGAATAGTATAAAATAAAATAGAATAGTAATTCGACCAGATTAAAAAGTGTTTTTTTCGCGTCGAAAAAAAAAACAAAACAAACATGTTATAATAATACAGAACAGATTGAAATATTCGAACACTAAAAATAATATGCAAACCCAGGGAAATTGATAAAAAAAATCGAATGATAAAACTCAACCCCAACAGATCAATTGTTGAGATATAAGGATGTCCTCAAGTAATCATCGAACGAATGTAAACAATGTTCTAGAATGTACCTCCTTATTTTCGATTGAAAAGATGAGAAACGAGGGAATTTGAGCAGGTGTGGCAGATAGTTATTTATACAACCTGAAATCGAGAGATTTCAACAGGGACCTGGTAAGCCTATAAAGTGGTGACCTTAGATGTTCAGCTACACGAGTATATTATTCGTGAAAGTAAGAATTGGTTGAAAAAGAATTTTTATTTTGGTGTATTTCTGAGAATGTGGCGTAAAATGTATAGTGAAAGAATTGTTATTATTGACATATTCCTGAATATATGTCAGCAATGACCTATCTCTAGAGCCAGTGCCGTTTTTTCAATCTGAAAACTTTGATAGCATGACATGGGTTCATCAAGATAGCACCAAGAAGTTTAACACTTCTTTTTAAGTTTCAGTTTAAGTCTTCACACTGCTCACACTATTGGTGGAAAATGTCAGTTCTTGAATTTTATCACAGTTCAATTTCAAACTAGTGGCACTGAACCAGGTTTGTGATCTTTCCATAGATTGTAACATATCTGCCTATCAAGCGGAAGGCCGGGGTTCGAATCCTCGCCGTGCCACCGTGCTGGGTAATCGCACGTTAAAAGGTAAGGCCTCGTTGATCCATTGCTCGCACAAGTTTCGACTTTTGAGGGTTGACGTTCGTCAGCTGGTTAACGAGAACGAACAATTTTAGAACAATTTTTAGAACAATTATACTTGCAATATTCAGCAGGGTCGTGTCACCAGCATATGCTAAACACTCACCAGAAGACATAAAATGAAATAGTTCAATTGCAGATATAATAAAAAAAGCGGTCCCAGAACGGAGCCTTGAAAAATTGTCGAGAATTCAGAAAGTGATACAACAATAGAAATAGCTTGCTTAATACCATATAACTAGGATTTGAAGAGATCAAGTGGTAGACCTCTGACATCGTAATGATGGAAATTATCAGAAGAGACCCAGTCAGAGGCTCTCGACAGATCATATTGAGTAATGGATATATCCATGCCCCCCTCCAGACCCTCGACTAGGCTCTACAATTCAGAGATAACGAGGTCTCCCCTTTCAACGGGCGATTTTCGATGCGAAAGGAATCTGAATTCATTCATCTCAGAACATCCCAGCAAGTTGTTTTGTATACTTCTCTTTTATGCTGGGTTGCCAGAATTGATCAATATTGCAGTGTGAAATAGTCTTCATCAATGACACTTTTTTTTCGCTTTCTCTTCTGATATATTCATTTTTCGAATAAATCTGTTTGCTCCATGTGTCATTTTTCTTTCACTATTTTAATTATCATTGGTCGAGTTTCCAGCAATAATATTCCAACTCTTCCACAACATAAGTCGTTCACTTCCTGGAGTCACCCAAAATGAACCATACTTACATCAGTATAACTACTTCTCTTCCGGCTTGAAGGCCGTCGTGCTTTGAAATTTCTTCCTAACGTTTCGCTAGCGCGAGTGGCCAGCTTCTTCAGAGGCTTACTCATTTCCGATGACTAAACGTTTCGATTTCTTAAGGTGTATTTATATTGATGCAGGTAGTCTGGAGTATTAATTACTTCTGTCGGGTTCGGGGAATAATCATCATTATTAGTTGCCACACTACCTGCCGTGATTTCATTCGTGATTCTTGATTTCCTCAGAATGGGATTCCAAATTCTGTTCAGACTCAACGCTTCCTCTTTTCTGTTGAAATTGTCCGCATGTTTTTGGATCTCTATTGCCCCCCGTACCAGTCGGCTATGGTCACCCTGGTTGGGGGCAATCAGTTTAGCATTTTCAAACAGAATCCTGTGGTCACCCTCACTCAGTGCGTGTTCCGCCACCGCCGATTTGTCGGTTTGCCCCAGCCTGCAGTTCCTTCCATGCTCTTTGATCCTTGTTCCCATGGATCTTTTCGTGGTACCGATGTAAACCTTTCCACAGGTGCACGGTATGCGATAAACCCCTGCTGCTGACAGTGGGTCTCTTTTGTCTTTAGCCGACCTGAGGCTTTGTTGGATCTTCTTGGTCGGCTTGAAAACCGTTTTTCAAGCCGACCAAGAAGAAGATCTCCAACATACTTTTGTTTGATTTTAATTGTTACATCATGCTTACTTTTCCCTTATTCGTGAGTGCTTTCATAACAAATCAATTTTTTTATTTCTGGAGAATACGTTGATATGTAGTTGCCTCTTCAATAAAACAATGCTTCAACTTCAGTGAACCGACTGCTACTCTTGACACCTCTGAAGTATATCGGCTTCGTTTTCATAGTCGATAGTGATTCGTAACCACGTGCGTGCCCAACATAAATCGATCCAGCCAACAGTGCCAGCACACATGCATTTGATCACTCTCACATCACAGTGTTTCACGGTTCACGAACACAATATTGCAGGCGCCAGTTAGTGGTATTGTGAGTGGCTCTCACCGGAATTATTCACCTACGGATAATGCAAGGAGCGTTTTCCGAAAAATTCGTCGACGGGGGAGCTTCAAGTGACATTTCATGAAACTCGTAGCAATTGTTCACTGGGACACATTGGATAAGTGGAGGAGGGTAATAATGCATTCGCAGTTAGCGACAGTGTGGGCGGTAGAGAAAAACGACACAGTTTCTTGTTGCAATGATGAAGGGTATTAGAACAAATGATAATAGTGGGCGGTCACGTATGAATTAGCACGACAACTGAATAATTTTAACTGGAAGATCGAACGAGATATTTAAACGTATTCTACGATTCATTGTATGCTGAGGTAAAAATATTCAGTTCATTTGGCGTATGTGAAATTGCAACTTGATGGATGGGTGAACCGAGTTTTGCTACATTCGAGCAGAATGTAGAATATTCCAATGAACTCATATTCAATCAATTGAACGGTCCAGACGATTACTAAAAATTATTCAATGAGTTACTCAAGGCAACTACTGCCGCTGAAAAAAAAAACCTTGGATTCTTTAACAGAAGGGTCAGTTTCAAATTATGTTTTGATCCATTCATTTAGGTGATTTGCATTGGTTAAATGTTTTCCTACTGGAAGGTGGAAGTATTTCTTTGGTAAATTCCCTGGTGCAGAAATAGAAAAATGAAGATACATAAAAATCACTTCGGATTTAAAGACTATAACCTCAAATTTGTTAGAGGAAGAAAGTGATGACTTCGAATTCTATCGATAAACCTTGCGAAAAATGTTGAATCCAAAAACTTGGCCGATGTGATGAATGGTTATTCAAAGAGAAGTTAAGAACAGGACAGGTCAGGTCAATGACAGCAAGTCAAATCAATATACAATATTAACATTAATTTCTTTCATTTGACCTTGTCAACATATGTAGCACATTTTTCCGGAAATCATCTGCTATCTCAACTGTAGGAAAATTCGAAAAACATACAGAACTTCCACGAGTTATCGATACACAGAACCCATCTGCTTGGATTGGTATCAAAATAGTCAACGTAACGATGTGTATGGTGCCCAGAGGCGACCACACAAAATCCCCATTCAACCAGGGACTGGACCGGCAATGAATTCTCACTGTGAACTAGATTCTATAATGGAAACCTATTTTGTTCCCATCTTGATTGCTTTATTTGATATAATTTTCGAGTGTGAAGTCTCAAAAAGAATCGAAGAAAGTATTCAACATATATTCTTGGAAGCTTTTAGAGAGAGGTTTATGTTTCATAATCCTTATGCTGCATTTTTGAATTGTATTCATCTTGGCTTCATATAGTTCACCCCTGGATATCCAGAAAAAAAAATTATATGCATGGAATCAGCAAATTTTTCAACACTGGATTTTTAATGTTAATCGTGTTCTGATACTGCTCTAGTACAACCATCAGCTGGAATATTTACTAACAGTATTCTATAAAAATTTGGAAATGACCAAAATATGCCGGTTTTTATGACGTGAAATTAGCAGAGGAATGTGGGAATTTTGTTGGGAGCTATCCGGAAGCAGCATTCTTATCAACGAAGCAATTCGATAGGTACTTGTAGCTACAAGATAGACTTTTATTTCCAACAGATTAAAGATACCCAATCACAGAAAATGTACACAAAATGGACTTCTGGCCAAATATGTCGAGCAAAAATTTTTCGCTCTCGTATTTGCCAAATTTCATTGTTGATGGGACCATTTTGCCATTGTTCAAGCGTAAGAATGGATTCGAAAACATTGCTCACCCAATTTTATGTCACGATAACAATGACATGTGATATTCAAAAACTTGTAAGGTCAGGATACTGACCCCAATCATATCAGGATAAACCCGATCGAACAAGAAAACTTTCGGAGCATTGCCATATTTCAGTCCAATTGATTTCCTTAATGCCTTCTGTTTATCCTGGTCTTGTGCCAATACTGTGAGCTGAAAATACCACTTGCGGTTCATTTCATTCAATTATTGAAGATGACTGTAACAGCAGCCGCAGAAATAAAAGCATTTTGACTATCTTGCATGATGGAAATTCTAATCGAGAAATCCGGAGAGAATGAGTATAAAGTTGCAATTTAGTGTTGTATCTGAAATCACGAACGTTGAGGGGGGTACGTAATTCTCAACTTGTGGAGGGTGTCGTAGTCACTGAGTATGAGTGATGGATATTGGACACATTCGTTGCTGTCAGAGAGGCGCATATATACTGAAATCAAAGTAGAAGAATTTATGTATGATAACGAATAATTTAAATTTCCGTAAAAGGGAATAATTGAATTTCACTAAGAAAATTCAAAAGAGAATTATTCGCAATTTCGTTTAATAGTTCAATGTCTACCCTAATACCGTTGTTGACAAACAAATAGGTACTTGCGAATAAAAGATACTGGCTTTCAGGCACGTTTCGGTTTTTCATCAACAGAGCTCGAGTCATGTCGATTCAGTTTTTCTTCGACCAAGATCAGGTCTTTTTTTTTCGACTTATTTGATTTCCACTCCTCTCTCATTGTTCGATTTTCAGGACTGATTCATCGATTTTTAAACACGTTTGTTCGCTTCTTTTCGACATGTTCAGGACGATTGTTCCGAGTGACTGTTGGGCTTGAACAATCTAGAACCTTCCACTGTGTCCCAAACTTTTTCGTGAGTCGACGCTTCTTGGTGACACGTGTTTCGTTGACCTCTTCCTTTTGAAACGACTTCGTATGAAACCGCTTCATAGTCAACGTTTGAATTGAAACAAAAAAAACGACATATTACGCATGTCATTCGGATGATTCTCTCCTGAGCGTCTGTTTGATGTTCGAGTACCGTCGTGAAAGTCCAGGAGAGTCGAACCAGATTTTTTTTGTGAACCTCATAACTTCCCACTCTCGACCTTCTCTCTTCTCATCTCACGACGTTCTTCGTTATAGGAATGTCGAACAAACCGATTTTCATATTAATAGCCTACTCGTTCACTTTACACGTGGTGTTTCATTTTATAACACATCCTTATGTTACTGTTGTCGCTGTTCGTTTTTCTTCAACAGTATCATGAAAAAATCAATGAAAGTTGTTTTAAACGGTTTCTGAACACGGACTTTCTAGATAAGAGCCTGGAATTTTCACACTGAAGCCGGTAATGATGATTTTTTTTTATTTCAACACTGAACCCAATGGGAATCACCCTTTCCAAATCACTGATCTTCAATTCCTACAATCATGTTGACATATTACGATTGTGACGTATCAGTATGGATGCCCTCGTTAAGGACGTTCTTCACGATTGATGGAATTTATAGCATTGTGTAGATATGAATATTAATTCAGTAAAAAGGAATCGCCCTCCTATTCGTTTCATCTGAATTAAACTCATTTCGAATTTTTAAGCATAAGACCTACAGACTCGATCAATGGCTTCAAAAGAAATGTGCATATTATTGAGCTAATGAACAAACCAATACAAGATATGCGGACAAATCAAAGCCGCCTCAGACATATCGCGCTATTGTTCAAAATTGTGATCGAAGTTCGAAAAGCCTTTGATATTGCATTTCGGCTTATCTTTGGTGACATCCAATTATAATCATATCCAAAGTTCATTTTGGACAGGAAAAAAAGAGAGTATTCTCTTTCTGGGTAGTTGCTATTCATTAAAAAATAACTGGTGGGGAATATATCTATTTTAATGAGGCTCTTGGGATGTTCTTTCATATGGAGGATGGCCTGGGAATATTCCATTATGAAGTTTGATGAAAACTGTTCCTGATAAACAAGCTCGAATAGGTTTGTATGTTAGCTCCGAAAGAACGGAGAAAGAACCGACTTTGACTTCAGCTTGTGAATCGAAACGTCGGATAACAAGAACATCTTGTACAAGGATTCATTCACGAGAGCACTATATATGGACACATTCATTTCAATAGCATATGAGCAGGAAATCTGCATGAAATGACGAAGGATCTGAGCGGTTTTCACTGATGGAATCATAGGGGTTCTGACAGTCCGTTCGAAATCGAGAGAGTATTATAAATATCAGTGAAGGTTAATTCTCACAATATGTTCAGTTTCCGTGCCATTTCATAATCGTTCTAATCACATAACAAAATTGTTAAATAAAAACTAAAATTTCACACAGCTAGGATAATTATCAGCAAACATGTTTCGAGTGATATTTTAGTTACCGCAGTTTAAAGTTATAATTTGAATGTATCATTCTTTTCTTCAATACATACGAAAATTGTACAAAATTTAAATCAATTTTGAGAAGGTACACAAATTCCACGTAGAGTGTATGGAACGGTTATGAATTGGAAATGGAACGTACAAAAAGAATCAACTTTAACATGAATGCATTAAGGCAGCCGGAGTCGATGTACGTTTATTGGTCGATCATGAGAGGTTTCAAAAATGATGCCAGCTTGAATAATGAAATAATCCCATATACGGATCCATTCCTGAAAAAAATTAGTATCCACAACTCGGCTGTCCTAAGCGAAAACACAGTAACCGACATATTTCATAAATTTGAGATTTTGGCATAAGCGAACTCACTGTGTTTTGCTACGCATTTCTGTATTTGAAAAGTCATAATCGGTTCACAGATAGCGAAGTTATCACCTTGCCTAAACACAGTAACTGTCTAGACTTCGATGGAGACCCCATATAAAAACACAGTACCTATATACAACTGTTTTTCGATGAGTTTGTGTACATACTGTGTTTGTGAATGGTCATACAGATAATATTCGGACCAGTTCAAAATTATTTTCTCTCACTCCAATCAAGTAACTGCAACGTGCTCCATGATTTCTATTATGAATCGATCAGTCTTTGTTGATGAACAAGATGATTTTTTGCAGTATGACCCGTGTGTTCAGACAGTTCAAAAACATCTCGATATACGATCGATTGAGGGTTATACATAATCCTTCATGGAAAAGCAAAGGAATCAATATTTATTTGTTCACTTTTGGAAATGGTTTCGAAAGTGAACGAAGTGAACGCAGTTACTTGTTTTTCTATGGCCTCGTCGAAAAAAGTAGCAGTTACTGTATTCTTTCATGACACTTGCATTTAGCTGCTTTCAATAGTACCATACAAAACTATAAATCATGTCGCGATATCGACTCTAATTGAATTTTTGAATTTCTTCAAATTGCACAATGATAACTAAGGTCCTACTGGCACCTTTCCCCAGTAACGTGAATGACTGTCAATAAATAAAAAACTGAGGCTATGAAATTGTATTGAGAATGCATTTTCTCAATGTTCACTGAAATGCAATTACTGTGTTCTTGCTTTGGACAGGCGAACTGACAAATATATACTCAGTTGATTCCACTTGATTGAGATAGGCCAATGATGTTCCTGAACATCATTGATCACAAAACTTTTTTCTTTCTGGAGCCCAGCTGCTATGAAATTTATTTTGATATATGGCTCCACAAAAAAAGCGTACTACAGGATCTAGCATATAAATAATATACGGGATTTGAATGTCATATCGGTGTGTTGATTTTTTTTATATAACGCCGATTGTTCAGTGAACCAGGCAAGAACTTTCGGAGGATCAGTCTGCATCCGAAGGAAGGATCGTCGGCTAATAAATATTGGAAGGAGAATATGACAATTGATCCCAAGTGACTTTTCTGTTGCATGTTCTTTCTTTCTTAGGTTTTTCGGTAACTCTCAACTTCATCTTTGTTGCAACGATATTTGACATAACTCTAGATTGTCGCAATTAATCTTTTTCACCAAACAAATGATCTACTGATAGTACTGTTATTTGGTTATAGCTACTTTTACATACCAATCAGAATTTTGATTTATCATAAGGGGATATTTAAAAAAAAATTGTTTCAAGTTTTTGATATTCGGCCAGAACTCCCATTTCTCAATAAGTTTACCTCATGAAATTATCCTACATCTTTCAAAATTACTTGAACATGCACCAACTTCAGGCGGTATCCAAATTTCAGTTCTAAAACTAATAAAAAAACATTTGTATCACACTCTATAGACCTCACTGTATGATTAGGATGTATTTTCTATATAACTGACGTTCAATTTCCTTTTCCGCTGGTTTCTAGATGCACGAGAAAATATGGAACTCTGTTCTGGCAGAATAACGGATATGATATGTCCACATTCTACGTTTCGTACTATTTTCCGGGAATCATTTGCCCTTTCATCTATAGGGAAACAAACAGAACTGCAATGTAAGATGGTGTTATCGATAAATAGAACCAACCCGCTAGGATTGATATCAAAACAGTCAACATGATGTTGTTTATCGGGCCCAGAGACGGCCACAGAAATTTTCCACTTAACCAGGGACTGAACCGGCAATAACTTCTCATTTTGTACTAGAGTTGACATTATGGAAACCTTTTTCTTTCCTATCGTGAAATTGTTGTCATTTGATATATCTCTCCAGGTAGTAGTAGTCTGAAAATGACCCACAAGTATTCAATATATTTTTTTGAAGCTATTAAAGCTGTCCGCCTGAGCATCAGAGATATGTCTCTGTTTCATACTCTGCATACTGAATTTTCATATTGCATTTATCTTGGATTTATAATATATTTGACCCGGAAATATCCATCAGCAAAGTATTCTATAAGCGTCC
Organism: Zygogramma bicolorata; assembly: GCA_032362365.1. NCBI lineage: Eukaryota > Metazoa > Arthropoda > Insecta > Coleoptera > Chrysomelidae > Zygogramma > Zygogramma bicolorata. Next base: position 690,147 of record JAVJAQ010001010.1, read on the forward strand.
TCAATCAAGTTTCAACACTTGATGTTTAATGTAAATGTGTCGAGGGGTTCTCATACTGCTAGAGAACAGCCATGAACTGGAATATTTTTTATCAATATTCCATAACAATTCCGAAGTGTTTCTGTGACGTGAAATCTGAGGAATGTGGAAATTTTATTGGGGGCTATCAGGAAACAGCATTGATATTAACGAAGCGATAGAGCTTTCGATACTCATGATTATGAAATGAGTTCACCTGAATTATTCAATATTATGGAGAATGGAATTTTTCCGGCATCGCAGCCAAAATGATAATATCACTTTCAGATTGATTTTTCCAATTTTACAATAAGTGTACCTAATAAAAATAGTGAAATAACTGGGTATTATTTCCTCAATTGAAAGTTCAACTTTCTGATATGAAATACAATTAACCAATATTGAAATTGACTGCGGTATTTTCTCAAGTGAAATAAACGTATTATAATTTATGAAGCACTGAAATTTATTGGCAAATGATTTCATGAATATACATAATTGCCCATGCAGGAATATGTAAACTTTCATTACAAAATATAATGTTGCCATTTTTCTCAAGTTTTGACCTGAATTTCATTTTCAATCACGTTGAATTTTGTATTTATTTGATGATATGAAAATGTAAGCCGCATCAAATGTCGATAAAGTTACTCCTACTAAGAACACAATAAAGTTTTCAAGTGCGATGAATAGCGGAAACCTGGTGATATTATTTTTTACCTAGCCAGTCGAGCTTGTTTTCTCTATCCACCCTTCATGCAACTGAACTTTGCTGACCCTTGAAAAGGATTAATTAACAAGAAGCAGCAAGAAAGCGCGAACGACCAAACATTTATTTCTTTTTAACGTCAGAAATGAAGTGGTGGTTTGATGAGGGTTGGCATTCAGCTCGAATGCTTTGCCTGTATGTGACATAAATATTCGAAAAAGGAAATCCTTATAAAATGTCCGGGTCAACGCGATCGAGTTAAAAATACTTCAATCCAGGACCTGAGATCTCAGACTCCTTCAACCAGTTTACTGCTGCGAAACTTCAATAGTATTGTAAAGAAGTAAATCATAAGATGAAAATCTATTCCGTAGTTTTCTGGGTTTGTAACCTACCACAATATGGAAATTAAAAATCAATATTGAAATCTATACGAGTGTAGAAGGGCAGATTTTCAATCTACCCCGAAAAGTTGCTGAATTGGACTTGTTCTATCCAGAAAACCCAGAAAAGTACAGAACAAATATTGATCCACCACAAAATAATGACAAAATAATGACGTTCATACTAGTGATACTAAAGTTAATTTTTTTCAATATTATTTTCAGTTTCATTCAGAAGGTGTCAACAAAAATTATTTACGTTAGAAAACGGTTGATTGGATAAATAAATCCATATTTTACGAAAAAAACTACGAGGAAGATTTTGTATATGGAAGCACGTGAATCATACAAAAAACTGTAGTATTTTTTGTTGTCTTTCAAGTACACAACAATTTTTAAAGCTCCTTGCAAAAGAGGTTGAACTGTACCAAAATCAACACATGATGCAAAACTCAAAACAAATCTTTTGATAGAATCAACCAATTTTCAACGTGAATAATATCTATTTGCGACACCTGAATGAAACTGAAAATGAATAAATGAAGAAAATTAGTCCATCAAATGATCACTATAGTGTAGCCGCTGAAAAGATAGGAATGATCACGTTATTGAATTAACGTAACACACGTAAATACAAAGCACAAAGGAGTACAGTACAGTGTAAACAGTTCTTCATTTATGTCAGTTTAGAAGGCGTGGCATCGTACGCCGCGCAGGCTATATATAGATGCAGGCATTCACTGTTCACGCGTCCGTGAATTCTATCTTTTGAACGGCCCGACTATAGATTGTTTCTGGTATATTTGCAAATCATTTGATCAACGTTTCATTTCTGTAGGTAATGGTCGGTGTGACCAAGCGATCTGTAAAGCGATCCTTATATTAATCGTGGCCATTTCATTGCTGGTTTGGATCGCGGTCGAGGCAGAATTTTTCTGACCGCCTTGGTGAGATAGACAATCGTTAGTTGCCTAGCTACCAATGCTGGTAAGTGGAATATCTGGATTGAAAAACCAACCGATCCGGTAGAACTGTTTTTCTAGGTGTCCCTAGAGTTGGAATAACAAATCAGTAGGAAGCCCCATAGCGCTTCGGCACCCAAGATGATAAGCCGACTCTTGCCCGCATAAGACTTTGCCTTCTGGGTGCACTCGTGAGAGTGTTTAGCAAAAGGGATATATAAAATTAAATAAATCCATACGCATATTCTTCAAATTCTAGCATCATTTTCGGTGAAACACGCACTATTCATGTTTATCACCCACTCATGTTCCTTCAGAGAAAACAACTTTTATTTTCGTCATTACTGGCATTCGCGTGATGAGAATTGTTATAATAATTACGGAGGTTATGTACGAAATTATTTCATTTCGGTTTGACGTTTCGTTGTGTGACATCAAAGGGAATGAGGCCTGTTTGTTCGATAATGACATGTGGAAATGATGGATTGAAATTATAAACGCTCCATTTCTCCCCATTAGAACCGAATGAATTGTGTATTGATGAAGTGTCGGTAATTATTTCACACTGGTGTTAATTCGGTTTTACGGGATCGAATGAATTCAACTTTGGAAAGTTCACTGAATCAATAATCCAATAAATGAATTGATACAATCTAGAAAGATTGAAAATTAAACAGTGGTGAATGTAGATCAATAACTAAATCGATTGCGTTCTGGGGAACCATTTCTGCCTCATGGAACGTATACGTAATTGGTAAATGATTTATATTCCGAAGAAAAATTTTCTAAGATCAAAAAAAATGCACGAATTCGATCTTAGTTAGAGTGATATCGTTTTTTCGAAGTTGTAGAAATGGAATTATCATGTATACCACTATAAATTTAAGGCAAAATACGTTCCAATCAATGGTATCCCTACATTGAAAAGCATTTTTCCTGTGGCAGATTTCTCGTACCAATTATTTTCAGGTTGCTTATGGAAGTTTGAATACTTGAAGCTGAAACGATCGTAGTCTGCTAAAAGAATCTAGCACTACGGGGTCCTTCATGTAGACCATTAATTTCCGTTTCGTGGAACATATTACATACTTCTTATGAGTATGCCCCATAATTTTTCATCAATTGATGTCATAGGCATATTGTTAAAAGTTGGTTTTCATTTCTTTTATCGCAACACATTTATGCAATTTGTAGGTGAGGTAACATTGTATTATTTAAAACATTTTGCCGTCATGATTTTCGTAATTTGTGCGATGTTTTCATGTAGAACGGATGCAAGGCAGCATGTGATGAATCGGCTATCAAAATCATCGTGGAACCTAAAAAATTGAACAAATGCAAATCCTTGAATTTTCTTGAAGTATCCAGCGCGTAACTTTTTGTGCAGATTACTATTTGTTATAGCTAAAATTTGTTCCAAAAAATCTGCCTCCGTTGCCCGTTCTATATCGATAGATATTATGAATTTTATTTCAGATGTAACATTTGGAGAATGTTCGTTCATCCTGCTTTGACGATTTTTTCTTTCCGGATCACGATTTGCTGAAATAATTGAAATAAATGGTATCGAATTTAGAAAAACTGTATTCACTCGGTGATGGTGATTCTGATCAGTAAAATCGCCACGTCAGACAAAAATTTTACGTCACGTCGTAATACATGTTTCACATTGCACAGATACCATTGAAAAGTTGAATTGAAAAAAAAAACTGAGAACTCACGGGATGTTCCATCAGACTTTTTTTTCCAATTTATGTTACCATGAAGATCGTTTCATTATATCGTCATAACCAAGAACATTAATTTTTTTAAATTTGCCCTTCTACATCTGTATAGATATTAGAGATGCCAATATTGATTTTCATTTTGGGGAATCGTTGTTGGTTGAGAACCCAAAAAAAATTCGAAGAAAAAAACTGATAAAACCCATTCGATAGCTGACAATGAGTAACCGCATTCTCACCAGATTGAAGAGACATTGAAAGGAACAATTCATTGAACGGTATTCCTGAAATTGGAGAACCTCATTACAATATAATTCTTTCATTTTTTACTCAATGGATGTTAGATACAATTATAAGTGAAGTAATTGTACCTCACCATGCTTTCCTCTTTCCGAACTCGTATTTGCTCTTATTGTTGGAAACATAATACATCGCTTTCAATAAATAAATATTGGTAAGTCACAGCCCACTATTGTACGGAAAGATGCACTTCAGAATTTTTGATACATCGAAACTCATTTTGATGGATCGTTCCTATATAAGGAATTCCGTACTCTATCTTAGAATGGTTGATTGAAAATGGTTTTTTGAAATGAACTTGAACATTGTCTACGAAAACGCTCGTCTTCTATCCCACAAAATGCTAGTCCGCAACACGGATGTTTTTCTGTCTGAGTGAGTGTGTAATCTGGGTTACCCAGATGCAGATTCAGGAAAGTGGGTTCCACGAATATGCTGACTGACTTATAAGTGGTAGTGTTAGAGTAACGTTATTTACGTTATGAAGAACTGAACTCAGTCAGCAAGTAAGGCTTGCTACTAACTGGTTACGCCATACCTCGGTAGCAGCATGATCATTCGCATACTCCTCAACCATGAAACGTGACAGAGTCATTTCGCAATACGAGAGAGAGAAAATCTCAAGAGAAAAATTACCTAAAGCCCCCCGATCACGAGCCTGGCACACAACCATTAGCGCTAAGTCGCTTGGTAATGTAGATTTCGAGCGGTTTTTCTTCATTTGAAATGAGTCATTTATTTCCAAAAATCGTAAATTAGCCCCTGAGTAACGGCGAAGGGCAACATCAAAGTTTCTTAACCTCAAAAGGCTCCGCCCTTCTGACGCGTTTAGAAAAATTTACCACTTTCATTAAACCAAACAAAATATACCTGCAAATCCCTATCTATCATATTGCTAGTAGGGGCAATATATTTGTTTATCTACCATCTATAGTTTTTATCTAGGTTGAAAAGGCATTTTTTATGGTTGCCCCCGTAATAAAATCATTACACACGATGAGGTGTGAAATTCTTTATTTCGATTGAAAGTGTAGTTTATCGATTTCATTTCTTTCAATAAACCGTTTGGAATGTATCAAAGTGGATAAAAAATAAAAAAGTCGAAATTTGTTGAATACATTTTAACAAAAGGTCAACATGATTGATTGGGACAATATAAATTCACTTCTGACCGAACGAAATGGGAGAAAAAGAGAAGTAGACGTGTATTTTGTTGAAGAGTAATGAAGGGGCTGGTAATTGTCCCTGACGCCACCTTACGAAACCCTCCGAAGTCGGAACTAGTGCGAGCAATGGATTATAATTGGACTATGAAACAATGTTGGATGCCTCTTTTGGAAAGTAAAGTTGGGATGGAAAAACGTAATTTGATATAGGTTGTGACAAAACCTACATTTCGCTAGAAACTTTCGACGAAAATAGTCAAGTCACATTTCGACACAAAGCATCGAAAAGATTGTAAACAGGGCTTGATAATAAACCAGAATAGCTTTCGAAATGTTGCCATGGGGAAATACACAGGATTCAGAAACATATTATTCATTCGGTATCTATAATGATACAAAACACGGTGCCTAATACAAAACAGTTAATTATGCTCGATTATTCAAGGCAGTTACTCTTCTTATTTTTTTGAATGAGACATATGGTCGTTTATTCAGAATAAGAGGTGGTTTTCATTTACCAAGCATTTTTTCAAGATAGAACAGAAGTCTGTCCTTCTGAACTTATATGGATTCCAACTAAAAAAATTTCGGATAGAAAATTCATCCATCAAAAAAAATCTTTCAAACAATATTTCATGCACGTATCGATAAAATATTCATAACTTGCAAATTTTTACTGGGGAGAATATCTACAATGAACTCAATTATAAATTCGCCACCTCCACAAAAAATATTCAGACAATGGTGATGATGATTTAATTTTGATAGCAGAACAACGTCAACTTCAATATTAGATTTCAGAAACAAAAGTCATACATTTTCGACGTTTCTCCTTCAAATTTTCACATTTGCTTTCGAAAACGTCATTTTTATATCTTATATTATTTACTATGTACTGTTTTCACTTCGAACACAAACCGATTAATTACATTCTTGAAGCCTCCACACAAATTTGGGAACGCTCCACTTGAAACTGGCCGTACATCACCGTCGATGCCGGCCGATATCATATGGTCCAGAGTAAACGAAGCAATTTACGAAAATAATGGGGCGGCCAGCGGATCAAATTGATGAAGTACACGTCAAGTTATATAAGATTGATTCGAAGTTTACACTGTATTTTCTGTTTGGTCAAACTGTGTCGGCCTTTCGGGTCGCAAAAGATGTGTGGTGGAAAAGGGGAAAGCCGTCACGGCTGCAGGGATTCGAATTGGCAGTTCAGAAAATCAGGGAGTCAGGGGAGTTTTTAATTCCGGCGTTGGACGAAACGTGTGCGGGTGCCTATCGCATTCGGGTTCTTTAATGACTGGAATAGGTAATGGTGTGCGATTCAGTACGTTACTTTTATGTTGGGGTAATGGGGTGAAGAGGCTTCCGAGCGGAATATAATGGAACTGATGATGGTGTGACCCTGTTTTAGTAATGGTCTATTCTTTAATGAACCATGCTTGATGATGATTCCACCTGTATGATGGAATTTCAAAGATATTTTGGGTAATTAGAATAAAGAAGTGTTGTTTTGTGTGGCTTGCAAGGAGATTGTTGTACTGTGCAAACCATACGTTATTCTTCCTTGTTGGGTGAAAAATTAAAAAGATTTCGATAGCTTTCAGTGCGGGTATTGAATTCAAAGACGAACTTTATCATGTGATAATGATTTGGTTTTGATAGAATATCGATGTTTCAGTTAGTCACAAAACATAATCATTGATAGTTATAAGGGCCGCTTTGAAGTTCGCAAGTCTTAAAAGTATTGCAGCTAATTTTTGGACCTACAATTCATTGCCGCAACAGTGGAGCGCCATAAAATTTATACCTCGGAATCCAGGACAGGTCCATGGATCTTCATAAAAGCTGTTGGACTGAGTTGTTCAGAGCTAAAATAAAAAAGTAAAAAAATAAAAAAAATTGCGATCTTGATTACATCGTTAGTTTCATAATTTGGGGAAATAAGCTGAGTTCAGTTTGGAAGATGCTAGAAATGGTTGCCTTGAACTTCTTGATATATGAACAAGCCTATTCGATATTTCTCGCCGTACATTTTCAAAGACAGGAACGTCGATATTTCTTCTACTACCGCATGAAGTCAAAGGTTGATATGCGGTCCAAAAATTTTTATGAAGATTCATTGATCTGGATTCCAAGATTATACGATTTTTACGCCTTACGACACTCCACTATAATACTTATTTGCCGGTGCAATTCTAGTGAATATTTCCCTCATATATAAAATGTCCCATAAGAGCAATGCAATTATCGAAAACTTACAGCGGTAATTGCATTGTATCAAGTCACCATAACAACACATTTGAAACCGTATCGCTAGACGTCAGTAAACAACACGAATAAATGACAGATAGACTTCAAAAATAGAAAAACATTTCGCGTTTTGGTGAGTGCTCCATACAATCTATAGAGGAAAGTATACATGAACAAAAAATAATATTTCCTTGAGAATTTCCTTATTCCTGAAATAATCCAATGAATTACAATCGTGCATAAAAATGACCAGATAATTTTGCATTCAAGCGTGATATCTTATACAAATTGCATTCGGTTATTTTCTTTCTTCGGACTCGGGCACTTTCGCCAAAATATGAAAATAAACTTGCAATTTTTAGATATCACGCTTTCTTGCAAAATTATCGGTAATTTTCATGCACTCGTGCAATTATAACCGATAATTTTGGTTACTTTGATATTGCCAACTCCATTAAATGTTACTAGATGGTCACATAACCAACAATTTCAGAAAAAAGAATAGAGGTCGTCCGATGTTACCTCTAGTTTAGGTTAGCCAGGGTTCAACTACCATCTTCTTCCTTACAATGATGAGTAATAATTCAACATGAGTTGAGTTCATATATTATTCGGAGATGCAGGTACATTTTCAGATTATTATTTTCTGTTAAGGTAGGCCTGATTGATGACAGAACGTTTTTGACGAAAAATATTTATATTTCCAAGTGTCGAGCAGACCTGCAATAATAACTGCCGGTAATAAAGCAGGTCTTATAACTAATGGCCGTGAGAGAGAAGACTGCGGAGTAAGTTATATAAAATATTCGAAGCATTAATTAAATTCATTCCTTGTTCAATGTAGTACATAAAGAGGTTGTGAAGCTTATAGTAATATTACTGTGTCGTTCACAATATCTCTTCGAATTGCACATTCCTTCTTTGTCTAAAGCATTCTGTCATGAGGGCCAATTCATTATCTGTTATGTCAATGAACCTAATATATTTCTGACGACTATTTTTCATTCAAGAGACAAAACTTCGTTGCATTTTGTGAGTTATATTTCTATTTGAAGTTCACATTGTTCTTGTATCGTAAATAATTCATTTTCGCCATGATTTTGTTCTACTTCGAGTTCTACTTTCAATGTCGACGGTACTGAAAACCACTGATTTTATCGTAATCGTTATTGTTTGCTTATATTTATGATACAAAAATCGTCATAATTACCGTTATGCCCTAAAGGGTGTTAAAGGCTGGCGTTATGCCAAAATTGCCAAAAACAATGTTGACTTCAACATTCAACATGTTATTTCAACAATATGTGAACAGATTATGATAAATAGTTGAGATGTTTCCGTTACTCTCTCCTCGCCTAATTTGAACGCCCTTTCGAAATACTCTTATACATCACCCGTAATACACGACGTGAATAGCTCATCCATTTCAAGAGTTCACGGAATAGATTACAACGTTGTCATCGAAACGAAACGGAATAAATAAAGCGGCGTTGTCTGATGTTCATAGTGAAGAATAAAACGTCTTATGCACTGCCAAAACTTGATGTTTCCTCATATCGCAGAACTCATAATAAATCTCAAGAATTGTTGCTACCGAATATTAAATTATCATTATGAACGGTTTGTTGGTCAATCCCTCCGCTCGCCACAGAAAAAATAACTTTTTTTATAATACCACGAAATACTATTTGATTCCTGACTTATTATCACCACAATTTCCCCCTAGGTGTTGCCTGTTCATTTTTAATTATTCCCTATTAATGAAGTAGACCAACTCTGAAAATCATGTATTTCAGTTTACATTTTCCATTGCAGTCGTCGCAAAAACCGTAAAATTTTGGAAAAGAAGTGAGATGAATATTTGGGGAATTGAGAGAAATCAATTCCATGTATTTATAAAATGCATTGAAAAAGGTTCAGAACTTGGTAGATTGGGTATTGAAAAATGGTTAGGTGTTACTTTTATTATGGAAAAAACCCTCAGTATACATTTCGCTCGCAATTTTCTATCACCCATTTCCACAAAACAGTACGCCAATTCAAAAATACTCTCATTGACCAAATTGAGGTGTTTCCATGTAAACCAAATCACATTTTCAACAGTTCTATGTTTGGTGTCATAATGAGCAAGAGAAATTGTTTATTTACTTTCCTCGGGAAGGTCTTGTTTGCTGATAAATATTCAAAAAAAAATCAATTATAAACCATGAGCACGTAAGCTCATTGAAATAGTTCCATGCAATGAGTTGTAATCAGATTGTTCAGTGTGCAAACATTTTTCCAAATTCAAATCGTTCACTTTATCTCCTTGCTATCTCCTTGAACTTTTTTCTATTCTAACATAAACTGAGTACTTATGAGGAATAGTATATTGTTCAAAGAGCGAGGAATAATTGTAATTTCCCACGAGTATGAATTTTGCAAAGCAGAATCAACATTCTGTGAAAGTTATACTTACACTATACCTAACAAATAACATGAACATCAAATTCAATTTTATTAAAATTCTTTATTAAGGTACAATCAAATTAGAAAATAGAGCTGGCATTGCTTAAAATTTGACATTACATTGGGGGCCTGATTTGTTGTGTACTAATATCTACAACTGTAACACAATAGAGCCATTGTTTTATCAGGTAAGGAAATCATATTGAAGACAGTTGAACAAGAGCAGTTTTGTGTTATATCAGTGGAAAAACAATATTCCCTTTGAATACAGCAGTAAACTTCTTTTTTGGCCTACACTTTCAAGAATATCTTCAGGAGCATCAATATTTTCGAAAGAACCGATCTTTCTTTGATTGAATCTTTCAATAATTTCATAATGTAATTTCCAGTTATTCATCACCACATGGAAAAAAGGTATTGGGTCCTCCAATGAATAGAATGAAGGAGATTGGACCGTTGCTTCCTGCAGTAGGGAATTGTTCATTATATAAGATTAAGAAGCAAGAAGTGGTCAGCTTGATGGAAAACACACCGAACAAAGGACGCGCGTTGGAAAAACTTCAGACGCTGAGATGAAAGGATATAATTAATTGAAAATCTTGCGAGGATATAAAAGATACAATCACGAGATTCCATCAAGATACCCACTTTCGTCTCTCGTTCGAAGTTGCCTATAGAAAAGGGAAAACTTCGAGGTATACAAAGGGGAGAGAATTCAGTATATCGACGGGAAAGAGTGAAATATCATTTTTCCAATCTATTGGCACAGTCTTCGCATTAACAGTTCCGCATTGAAGAGAAGCAGCAGAAGATAGCTCGAGGTTAATTTGGAAAAATTAAATTAGAAGTCGCAATACAATTTATCTACTCATCGATACAGTTGGAAGTAACATAAATAGTAAATTATCCCACGATCAAGAAATGAGGGAATCACTAAATAACTTTGTCGTAATTCATTCTAGAGAGTAATAATTCTCATGAGCAGAAAACTATATTCTTTATAGAACTTCTCGTATGTTTCAGTATGTTGTTTCAACTTGAAAATACTTTCTTTTCGGAAAAAAAGTTGTAGAAATTTCTCATTGATTCTGTACCTATATTTAGACGAGTCTCACAATTTTAGTGGAATTCAAAGAGTTTTGAGATTGATAGGCCCCTACTTGAAAGCTGGCTCTCCTCATGAATCCGCTCTAGTCAATTGAACCTTTCGTAGAGATCAATTATCCTGACCAAACTGATATTATTTGAACTCGCCGCGAGTTTCACTAACGAGGTTGATCTGACCTAACCTAACATTGTAAGCGAAACGCGTGACGGTTGCAAATAATATCAGT